>NC_069403.1:40140371-40280371 GCF_026875155.1 Cherax quadricarinatus | reverse complement strand
TCTCTTACATGCATATTTGCATTCATTGACCTGGGAGTCTAAGTACCATATTATAAAACTTATTTAAAAGGACTTACATTGTTTTTATTTTTTAATTATGGATTTGTACGTTAAAATCAATCTTCAATTGTTCAGAAATAATCATTTAAGCCATATGCTTAAACACGGAAAAAATTCCGACAATAATCAAATCAGGTAATATGTTCCATACATACCACACTCAACATATACCAGGAACATACGTTCAAACACCTGTCAGATACCCTCCACCCCATCACAAACACCCGTCAGATACCCCTCCTCCCCCATCACAAACACCCGTCAGATACCCCTCCTCCCCCCCATCACACACCTCCCAACCTGCACAAATGTCACAAAATACATCAATGACTCTGGTCATTAAATTACAAATTACAATTACAAATTATATTTTCAAAATATTATTTATTTGTGAAGTTCAACACTAAACTATTTCACAAAATCCTCTCCCAAATTAATTATTTTAAAGAGTCCAAAAGAAAGTTTTTGAATAATAAATTCATACAATCAGCATTAACCAAGAGTCCCTAATGATATACAATACATTAAGCTCCTTACTAACGTAATGTGAGTATTCACAGTCGTAAAGAACTACGAAATATTTTAAAGTACTCTTTCCACAGATTAATTTTTAATTTGAGTTCCTAATCAGCATAATGCTGTTACCTTTTTTTTTTACAGAGCGAAGCGCCTCTGCCCTGCGATCTTACGTCTTGTGTTATTTAATTTGTTTGCTTAGTACGTGAGGTGTGTCCTGCCAATATAGTGAATGGAATAATACACAAATATCCAGCTCATAGGAGAGAGAAAAGCTTCTTACGACGCTTTTGTCCAACTTGGACCTTTCATAAGTCATACTGACAGAAGAGAATGAGTTAACCAGTATATATAGGTTAGGAGGGCAGGGACGAGAGAAAGAGCATAAAAAAGGAGGAACACTGCAGCAGACCTGTTGGCCCATACTAGGCAAGTCCTTCACTATCAATCCATAAGAACATAAGAACATTAGAAAGAAAGAGAAGTAGGGTAGTGGTAATGCTGGTAGTGGAAGTAGTAGTAGTGGTGGTAGTACTATCACTACTTCTACTATCAGCATTACCACTATCACTACTTATTTTACTTCCTCTTTTTCTCCCGTCGCTGTCCTCCTCGCATATATATACTGGCTCACTTATTCTCTTCTGTCAGTGTAAATTATGAACAGTCCAAGTCGGACCGAAACGTCATCATAAACTTTTATCTCTCCAATGTGTGGGTCATATGTGTAAATTTTATATTTTTGTGTTTTGAATTTAGATAATCTTTAAACATCATAACATGTTCTTCCTTCCTGAAGAGCAAAAAAAAAAAAAAATGTGTCATTAACATAGCGCCTGTAAAACACTGGTTTAAATTCAATGGGGGTGAGTTTGAGATTAGGTTGCCTAACATCGGTCAGTAGGCCTACTGCAGTGCTTCTCTATTCTTATGTTTCTATGTAAGAGGCAGCCTGTTATTACCAAACAACCTGTAATCAACCAGTCACCACCAACACTTTACCAGTTTATATGCGGCTTGAACGAACCTCGTGTAGTCGACGGGCTTCAGATCCAATTAACCTAACTGGTACACTGGTGATGTGACCCTCTCGCCACATACGGTCAGGAAGACTAGTGGTGTTAATAGCCTAGGTACTTGAAATATGTTAAGCAAGAACGATGATGATTTTCATCGCACATCTCTGAACATATAGGTAAGTCTCTTTATATACTCTATAACCAACGAACATTGTCCTTTAAGTGATCATGCATCTTTTACTTGTGATCACATCACAGAGCTGATTTGGTTTACCACCATGAAAATAGGAAATAAAACCTAAGCGCACTCATGTGCTTACCCACATATCGTCAGAGGTTTTATTTCCTATTTTCACTGTGGTACTTTTACATACGCAGTCACGCGTATTACACAAGCACACACACACACACACACACATACACACACACACACTCACACTCACACTCTCACACACACACACACACACACACACACACACACACACACACACACACACACACACACCACACACACACAATGTGTGACCAGTGAAAGAAATACAGTGAATAGGGTACATTAAAAAGAGAAGAAATTGAGGTGGATCTACGCCGGGGACGTACATCAGCTGTCTACGCCAGGATCACATGACCTGGACAATTACAGTGCTACAGCGCACTACAAGAAATGTATCACCTATGAGTGGTTGTTTGGTGTGGGGTTGGGTTACAATTAACCCCCCAAGCTGAATGTGAATGGTCTAACTCTCAAGCCCATAAAGAATACACTCAGTATTAAATAAGGTTTTTAGAAAAAGGGAACCATTAAACAAGGCGTTTAACTCACTAAAGCAGGTCGAGCATGGGAAACACTGTAAGGGGGGAGTCATCACAAGAGCTTGGGGACAAAAGCGACAACTGAAATTACATTACACTCCAAGCAAAGCCACCAATTTTTCAGAACATAATAAACCCACACATAATTCGACACATAATTACACACACACACACACACACACACACGCAAACCAACGCACAACACCACCACACACACACCATACAACACCACATATACACAACTACACAAACCACACACACAAACACACAACACACACCACCCCCACAACCCCTACCCACATACACCCCCACAACACACACACACAACACACACACACCACAACACAACACAACACCCCCACACACACCACACAGTATTTTTCACCACAGAGTAATCAGAAAAGTGGAAATTTTGGGGGAACGATGTAGTGGGGGCAGGTCCAACATATTTTAAAGAAAGGGTTTAATAAAGCTCACGGTCAGGGAGAGTGACCTGTAGGATCAGTGAAAGGCGGGCCAGGACCCGGGCTCGCCCCCCCGAAACCCCTCAACGGTGAGCAACTGGGTGAGTACACACGTGTAAGTCCCGGGTAAGCCCCGGGAGGTTGGGGGTCGGTCCAAGAAGGTGTGGGCACCAAGGACCACGAAACTTCCCTTAAAAAACGCACAAGCCACCTCCCTTTCAGTACAAAAAAAACCCACACAAAATTTCCACACACAACTACACCAAAATTACACACACACACACACACACACACACAAAACCACACACACACACAACACTCCGAAAACACATACACTCCCCCCTCACCCCCGACATCTACTATTTTCCCCGATCCCCCCCCCCCTCGATCACCCTCCCCCCCCCCTCCCCACTCACTCCCCATACCCAAATTCCCCCACTATTTCCCCCCCCCCACACTCTGACATAACACTATAACCTAACATACAGAACTCAAGGTTTCCCCCTTGAGGCAATCGGAAAAAACAAAAAGGGGTTGCCAAGAGCAACAAAAAAAACCCAAAGGGGACGGGAGGAGGAAAATAAAAGGAAGTTTGGGGCCGGGCTCAAAAAAGGGCATGAATGGGAAAAAAAACTAGAAAAACTTAGCATGAGAATGGAAGAGAGGATGAAGGAAAGCAGGAAGGGGGGAGGTGATGTCGAAGCAGCAGAAGCAGGAAAACAGGTTTAAAAAGGGGAAATTTGAAATCTGAAAAACCAAAAGAACAAAAGAACTTTTTGGGATGACAACAGGATGCTACCTCCCACAAATAAGGGGACTGTAGGAAAAAAAGGGCACAACTCATGGAGATGCTCATCAGAGGAGGCTGTAGCAAAGAAAAAAGCTAAGCTTTAGGGGAGGCCCTAACAGACAACAAAAGAGCCCAAGGAAAGCCGAAAGGAAAATGACGGGCCACGAGCCCCAAAAACATTACCAGTTTGGGAAAATTGAAAGGAAAGCTGCAGTGGGAAAACCAAATTAAATGAGGGGGGTAACAGGGTATCAGTGGGAGAATGAAAGGGTGAGTCATTTTGTTATGGGTCCCGGAAGCGAAGGAAAACATATGAAGCAAAAAACAGGGAAAAAAAAACAATTAAAGCATCATGAAAAGGGAATAGGGGAAAACATATGACCCGCTGGAAAATTTTCGGAGAAAGGGGGGGGTTTTTAAAAAAAGAAACCCGCCAGTGAGACGACCTTTAAGGGAGAAGTGCTCGGACCAGGATCCGCGGAGAAACCGATTAAAAGGGCATGACGGCATACAGGAAGGTGTACTCGACCGCGAAAAACACAAGAGAAAGGAAAAAACTGAGGGGGGATGGGACAAAGGCGAAAGGGGGAAAGAGAGGGGATGGGGAAAACAACAGGGGATCCCAGACCCAGGAAGAAGACAAATACAGCCTCCCTACAACTTCCCTTTGAAGCCTCCCAACCAGGCAAACCCCAGGGGCCAAACACCTAAAACAAAAAACCATGCCACATCCAATCCCCCACCCACTACATTACAAACTCCCCCCCCACAGCAACAAAAACCCCTAGTTCCTTACAGGGCTCCCATTTCCCCAACCCCCAAAACCCCCAGACCACAGCTTAGAAAAGAATAAGGTTTATACAAATGCAGATGGAAAAACAAACAAGTATAGGAGTGGCACGAAAAAAAACAAAGAGAATCCCCAGACAAAAAGCACCACAAAACAAAAATCACCAGAATAAAAACAGATTCAATCTTTTTATCCGATATCAAATCCTAGGAAAGGGGAAAAGGGAGGAGAGGGCGAGGGGGTTGCACTGCTCATTAAAAACCATGGGTTTTGGGAAAAATGGGAATGGGGCATGGGGGGAAAGGGATACTAGAGGAACAACCTCTAGGGACATAAGGTGAATTTGCAGTAATGTAACCCACCCCAGAACGCAGGAGGCCCAAGAAAGAATACATAGACAACAGAGCAATACGACACAAGCCCAGGGGGGCCAGGGAAACACACAGGGGGGGGCAAATTTTTAGTTTGGGTGATTTCAATCAAAGGAATTGACGGGAAAACCGGAGCCCCATGGGGGGCCCCAAAAATGGAGAGCCAAGATGTGGGTGGGTACGGGGAACCTCCATCAAATGTTTGAGACACTACCAAGAGAGAGGAGAGGATGAACCCGCAAAGGGTTAAACCTTGTATTCACCAGATATTTTGGACATCGAGGGGACATTATGAAAAGGGCCCCCGGGAGCTGTGATCATGTGGTTCTGTCTTCGATACATATTGAGCTCCAAAGGGGGAGGTACAGGGAAAAGGCTGGGGAAAAAACCCAAACTACAAAAGGGGGAACTACTCAGGCATGAGGAACTTCTTTCAAGACATTCAGTGGGAGAGGGAACTGACAGGAAAACCAGTACAAGAAATGATGGACTATGTAGCAACAAAATGCAAGGAGGCAGAGGAGAGGTTTGTTCCCAAGGGAAACAGAAATAATGGGAAGAACAGAACGAGTCCTTGGTTCACCCAAAGGTGTAGGGAGGCAAAAAATAGGTGTACTAGAGAATGGAAAAGGTACAGAAGACAGAGAACTCAGGAAAATAAAGAAATCAGCCGAAGAGCCAGAAACGAATATGCACAGATAAGAAGGGAGGCTCAGAGACAATATGAAAATGACAGCATCAAAAGTAAAGACTGACCCGAAGCTGTTGTACAGCCACATCAGGAGGAAAACAACAGTCAAGGACCAGGTAATCAGACTGAGGAAGGGTGATGGGGAATTCACAAGAAACGACCGAGAGGTATGTCAGGAGCTCAACACAAGATTTAAAGAGGTATTTACAGTGGAAACCAGTAGGACTCCAAGAAATCAGAACAGGGGGGCACACCAGCAAGTGCTAGATGAGGTACATATAACCAAGGAGGAGGTGAAGAAGCTGCTATGCGAACTTTACACCTCAAAGACGGTGGGACCAGACAACATCTCTCCATGGGTCCTTAAAGAGGGAGTAGAGATATTGTGTGAGCCATTAACAAAGATCTTCAACACATCATTTGAAACTGGCAACCCTGAGGTATGGAAAATGGCAAATGTAGTCCCAATTTTTAAAAAGGGAGACAGACATGAGGCACTAAACTACAGACCTGTATCACTAACGTGTATAGTATGCAAGGTCATGGAGAAGATCATCAGGAGGAGAGTGGTGGGGCACCTGGAAAGAAACATGTGTATAATTGACAACCAGCACGGTTTCAGGGAAGGAAAATCCTGTGTCACAAACCTACTAGAGTTTTATGACAAGGTGACAGAAGTAAGACAAGAGAGAGAGGGGTGGATCGACTGCGTATTTTTGGACTGCAAGAAGGCCTTCGACACAGTTCCTCACAAGAGGTTACTGCAAAAGCTAGAGGACCAGGCACACATAACAGGAAAGGCACTGCAATGGATCAGAGAATATCTGACAGGGAGGCAACAACGAGTCATGGTACGCGACGAGGTGTCAGAGTGGGCGCCTGTGACAAGCGGGGTTCCACAGGGGTCAGTCCTAGACCTGTGCTGTTCTTGGTATACGTGAACGACATAACGGAAGGGATAGACTCAGAAGTGTCCTTGTTTGCAGATGATGTGAAGTTAATGAGAAGAATCAAATCGGACGAGGATCAGGCAGGACTACAAAGAGACCTGGACAGGCTACAAGCCTGGTCCAGCAACTGGCTCCTTGAATTTAACCCTGCCGAATGCAAAGTCATGAAGATTGGGGAAGGGCAAAGAAGACCGCACACACAATATAGTTTAGATGGCCAAAGACTGCAAACCTCACTCAAGGAAAAAGATCTGGGGGTAAGTATAACACCGAACATATCTCCTGAGGCGCACATCAATCAGATAACTGCTGCAGCATACGGGCGCCTGGCAAACCTACGGATAGCGTTCCGATACCTCAGTAAGGATTCGTTTAAGACTCTGTATACCATCTACGTCAGGCCCATACTGGAGTATGCAGCACCAGTTTGGAATCCACACCTAGTCAAGCACGTCAAGAAATTAGAGAAAGTGCAAAGGTTTGCAACAAGACTAGTCCCAGAGCTACGGGGATTGTCCTATGAAGAAAGGTTGAGGGAAATCGGCCTGACGACACTGGAGGCCAGGAGGGTCAGGGGAGACATGATAACGACATATAAAATACTGCGCGGAATAGACGAGGTGGACAAAGACGGGATGTTCCAGAGATGGGACACAGACACAAGAGGTCACAATTGGAAGTTGAAGACTCAGATGAATCAAAGGGATGTTAGGAAGTATTTCTTCAGTCAGAGAGTAGTCAGGCCATGGAATAGCCTAGAAGGTGATGTGGTAGAGGCAGGAACCATACATAGTTTTAAGGCGAGGTATGATAGAGCTCATGGGGCAGGGAGAGAGAGGACCTAGTAGCAATCAGCGAAGAGGCGGGGCCAGGAGCTGTGACTCGACCCCTGCAACCACAAATAGGTGAGTACAAATAGGTGAGTACACACACACACACACACACACACACACACCTAGAGGATCAGGCACACATAACAGGAAAGGCACTGCAATGGACCAGAGAATATCTGACAGGCAACAAAGAGTCATGGTTAGTTACGAGGTGTGAGAGTGGGCGCCTGTGACAAGAGGGGTTCCGCTGGGGTCAGACCAATGACCTGTGCTGTTTTTGGTATATGTGAATATGACGGAAGGGATACTCTCAGAAGTGTCCCTGTTTTCAGAAGATGTTAAGTTAATGAGAAAAATTAAATCCGTCGAGGATCAGGTAGGACTACAAGAGACCTGGACAGGCTGCAAGCCTGGTCCAGCAACTGGCTCCTTGAATTTATCCCTGCCAAATACAAAGTCATGATGATCGGGAAAGGGCAAAGAAGACCGCAGACAGAGTATAGTCTAGGTGGCCAAAGACTGCAAACCTCACTCAAGAAAAAAGATCTTGGGGCGAGTATAATACCGAGCACATCTCCTGAGACACACTGTCAGTGGAACGCCTTCCAACTGAACAAAAGAAATTAATGGAAAAATAAATAAATAAAGAAATAACTTAGGAAAAATGAGAATAATGATTTTTGAGAATTTTACTTAAAATTTAAATATAATAAAAAAATGGCCTTCAGTTCTTTTAGTTGGGCAGGAGTAGGTATGGCCCTGGATAGTTCTTCTGATGTTATTTATGTGGGTTATCCTGGGCAGATGGTAACAATTCGATGTTCTGGAATCTCCTACCACTTGGATGGAGCACAAGTAGAATAGGTAAGGGCCGGTAGTAGTAGAATAATGTTAATAAGTATTATTAACATGTCTTGCTCCTTTATCTGGCGTCTATCCTGAAAGACCACGCCAGGAACAGAGCTGGTAAATAAGAGAAAATAAACTGGTTACCCATAGTTATGATAATATAACATTTAAGAATTGAAAAGAATGATAAATGCCAAAATCATTACTGGTAACCAGCAAACAAAGTAAAGAAACAAACAGTGATACTCCTGGTATATCACCCTACCTGATTAGGAGAAGAGTGGAGGTGAAGTGACTCTCCAAACTTCAACCCACACCAGGTAAGGTCAATATTACCAGGAGTAGAAACTAACAAATCGGACACCAGGAACTAGTTTCGCCCCAGCCCGCCAGAGAGGAGGGGGGGGGGTGCACGCGACGTAACTAATGGTTCCTGGTTGCCCGAACAACCTTAACCCCACTTACACCTACTTTTCCCTCACACACACATCAATCAGATAACTGCTGCAGCATACGGGCGTCTGGCAAACCTAAGAATAGCGTTCCGATACCTCACTAAGGAATCGTTCAAGACTCTGTACATCATATTCGTCAGACCCATATTGGAGTATGTAGCACCAGTTTGGAATCCACACCTGGTCAAGCACGTCAAAAATTAGAGAAAGTTCAAAGGCTTGCAACAAGACTAGTCCCAGAGCTAAGGGGATTGACCTATGAAGAAAGGTTAAGGGAAATCGGCCTGACGACACTGGAGGACAGGAGGGTCAGGGAAGACATGATAACGACATATAAAATGCATTGAGGAATTGACAAGCTGGACAAATACAGGATGTTCCAGAGATGGGACATAGAAACAAAGGGTCATAATTGGAAGTTGAAGACTCCTATGAGTCAAAGGGATTTTAGTAAGTATTTCTTCAGTCATAGAGTTGTCAGGAAGTAGAATTGCCTAGAAAGTGACTTAGTGGAGGCAGGAACCATACATAATTTTAAGACGAGGTTTGATAAAGCTCATGGAGCAGGGAGAGAGAGGACTTAGTAGCAAACAGTGAAGAGGCGGGGCCAGGAGCTATGACTCCACCCCTGCAACCACATATAGGTGAGTATATAATTATATATATATATATATATATATATATATATATATATATATATATATATATATATATATATATATATATATATATACATATATATACATAGGTGAATCCTGAGCCATTATTAAATAATGACACTTGAGTGAGAGTCTCCAGCCAGTAAAGAGTCTTCGGTATTTTATACCATTTTAATGTTCAATCTGTCAGACACTGCAACACAAGGGTATCTTGGTACAGACCTGCATTCAACTTCGACAACCTCTACTAGTGAGAACGGCTGGATTTGAGAGGGACCTGACCTCCCAACATCTGCGTTCTACTAGTGACCTACGTCTCACCTCCTGGCGCTATATAAGGCTCCATCCTGTCACTTCAACTCCATATTGTTTCAGACTATGAAACAATGCTCTTCTCTAGACTGAGGGACTGACCACCTCAAAACTTTAAGGGTGATGGACTGATTACATCGTCTTCAAGTCTCTTCTGCTTCTATCAACTTTTCTGTACTCAACTGAAGAAGCCTTCTGTGTAGGCGAAACGTTTCGAAATAAATATACCTAACTGTTGCATATGTGTCTTACCTAACAAAGAGTCTTCGCGTTGGTGCCCGAGGAACTGGTGATAGTATTCAGCGCGTAGATAGGAGTATGTTGAGGCAATATCACTTGGATCTGCTGATAGTTGTCAAGAGTGTAGGTTACTTCCAGTTCAAGATGTTGTCAGCTGGCCGGCACACTCTCACTCTAGATACACTACTTAGATCCACTAGCTTACAAGCAACAGTGGTAAAGGGAACCTTAGATTTTAGGGAAGGAGGAAAAGTGAATATAAGAGTAGAAGGGGATAGAGGATGAGGTAAACAAAGTGGAAAAGGAGGAGGAAGTGGAGGACAGGGAAAAAAAAGGAGGAGGAGGAGGAGGAGGAGAAGAAGGAGAAAATATTTGCGTTCAGAGAATCATGATCAGAGTCTTTCATTGGATATAAATTATGAAGATTAAACCTAGGAAATAATAACATTCAGTTAAACATTCAAAATTTAATTAAACATTAACTGAGGATAAATTAGCAAAGGCAAATAGTAAGATGTATTTTCAGTTACACCCGTATGATCGTGTGTATGAATGCACAGGCACCTCCAGGAAGGTTATAATAATCATAATAATCTTCATTTAAACAAGTACATATGCAATGCATACAGTTCTAGCGGACATGAGTGACATACTAGTATACTATGTAGAAAGCCCCTTGTTCTGCACAGAACTGGAGGCAAATTAGGTCAATTTTGTCCCCAGGATGCGATCCACACCAGTCGAGTAACACCCAGGGACATCTGCCGTCCCTGTTCACATATTTTACTGATAGGTGAACAAGGACAGCAGATGTCTTAAGGAAACCCGTCATAATGTATCCACCCGTACCGAAGATCGAACCACGGACCTCATTGTGTGAGCTGAGTGCGCTAGCAATCGAGCCAAAGGACTTACATGCCTCAGCTGCGTGTATCATGGGCAGTATACAAGTCAGACAAGGTTAACGGGCTTATCCCTTGGTATCCAGGTAAACTTGTACAGGATAGAAGGATTATTGTAGGGTCTGATTGGTAAACATTTCTAAGATAATGGATTTAGTTCTCGGTATACAGATAAACTTATGCTGGACAACGGAACTGATTTACGGCATAAAACAGGGAAAACAGGATAGAGGTATAGCCGACACGATAACACAGGCGGAATAACGGGTTTAGCGTTCAGTATACACGATAACACATGTTGAATAACGGGTTTAGGGTTCAGTATACACGATAACACAGTCGAATAACGGGTTAAGCGTTCAGTATACAAGATAACAGACATAATAATGGGTTTAGCGTTCAGTATACACGATAACACAGATTGAATAATGGGTTTTGCGTTCAGTATACACGATAACACAGGCGCAATAACGGGTTAAGCGTTCAGTATACGATAACAAAGACGGAATAACGGGTTAAGCATTCAGTATACAAGAAAACAGACACAATAACGGGTTTAGCGTTCAGTATACACGATAACACTGGCGGAATAACGGGTTAAGCGTTCAGTATACAAGATAACAGACACAATAACGGGTTAAGCGTTCAGTACACGATAACAAAGACGGAATAACGGGTTAAGCGTTCAGTATACAAGATAACAGACACAATAACGGGTTTAGCGTTCAGTATACACGATAACACAGACGGTATATAAGGTTAGATGTAGAGGAAAACTTTCAGCGGTACACAAGCTGGGGTGAGAACTGCAAATTGGGTGTGGCAGTGCGGAGAGGGGAGGGAGGGAAGGGATGTTGGGAGAGATTGAGAGAGGGAGGCATTGGAACAGAGAGGTAGGCAGGGAGGGATGGACGAAGGGAGGCAGGGGAAGGATGGAAGGTACTAGGAGAGGAGAGGGAGGTGTGACAGGGGTGGAGAGGACTGGTAAGTTAATGGTGAATGTAATGGAGGAAGAGGTGTGGAGAGTACAGGGAGAAGGGTATAGCAGAGGACGCGATAACAAGGGCATCATCGGGATAGTAATAAAGAGAGAATAGACGAGCAGACGAGATAGAGGGGTGACTTTGGTGGGTTGTACGCTGCCCAGGAGGTAGAGAAAGAGACATACAGAGAGAGAGAGAGAGAGAGAGAGAGAGAGAGAGAGAGAGAGAGAGAGAGAGAGAGAGAGAGAATGGTAATTAGTTTCATGTACATCTTCCTGCTCACGGATTTGCGTGATTCTCATTAAAAAATCATTAATGTTTACTCTCGAGTTTCTCCTCATTGTTTTGCAACTGTTCTCGTGTGTTATTATTATTGTTATAATCAAAAAGAAGCGCTAAGCCACAAGGGCTATGCAGCGTCTCGTGTGTTTATATCTATTTTCCTTGAGTTTTCAGCACTTGAGCTGCAGCTCTTGGACCTGCATCTTAACTTTCAGATAGCAATTAATAAAAGACTGAGGTGTAGACCAAGGTTGGAATGCAAGAATAACTTCTCACCCTATATAAAGCTTTAACAAGTCAATAACTAGAAAATGACATAATAAAGTCTTTTCATAGAGGGAAACGTTGCACCTGGGGCTCTTCTAAACAACTTTCAGCTAAATGTATAATTTCATATTTTCCATCGAATAGCATATAAAAGTGTGCGTTGTGTCGCTCGTTGTGCTTCCATTATTGTAACGATGTTATAGTGCGCTCTAACATGGGTGTACAGCGTCCGTCTCGACTTCTCTTGTTTGTCCTGAGAATAATACTTCACACACACGTAGACAGAGATTTTGTTAATTAAATCCTCACACTTATATTATTCAGTTCACTTTTACTGATGCATTAAATAATATCATTGTATAATTTACACAAGATAGAGTTTGCTGATTTAGTGGATTATTATTATGGGGAGCGCTAAACCAGTAGGGAGTTATACAGTGCCTGTAAGGGGGGGGGAAGGATAGAAGGCATTCAGGATCAAGAACCCTTCACCAGCATCAAGGAGCCTTCCTGGCGGGGTGGAGATGCTGACCATCCATGTAACCACCTAATTAAATGTAATGCAAAAAAATGACAGTAAAACAAGTTTGTAGGGCCGCTAGGGGTGTCAATGTTTATGTACTTGTAAGGACAAGAATCCCCAACCCTAGTCTTGCACTACAGTGACCTGAACTTTATATAATCTTTACGAAAATGCACGAGATGATAAGGACCTGCCTCGTATGGGCCAGTAGGCCTTCTGCAGTGTTCCTACATTCTTATGTTCTTATGTTCAGATTACCGTGCTAGGTAAATAGGTATGATTTAATATAATATCTGTCACACTAATCCACTACCAGGACCTGTACTAACCCAACCGGCTGTTACAGTCGACGTCCCTCAAAACCATCATGGCTGAAGAAAACAAAAGCACCGAATGTTACATGAACACACAAGGCACCTTCATGAAGGCATCACAACGCAGAAAAGACAAACATAAAGCATAAAACAGTTAATGAGGCACTAGAGAAACACACCTAGACGAAGCAGCAGCAAGATAATGACCGCCTTCTCCACCAGCAAGCTTCTCACCTCTGAACGTGAATAACCAACTAATCAGACCCTAGTGTGCATGAAGGGTGAACTAATTAGAATTCAGAATACCTGACGATGTAAGCTAGGGAATACACTGAAATGGCAAACAATTGTAGATTCTAGACAGTATTCATCTTTAAACGTCCTATATAGACATATCTAATTCTCAAATTACTTTCATAAAAGTGGAATACATAAATAGACATTGGTGTAACGTATGTATATTATAACAATTAGCAAGTCATTTAGCAAGAACTCATTTAAAATTAAGTCTTTTCTGAAAAATTTTCTCTTATACGTTTAAATATATATATTTCCATTTATGTTAATGTAAAAAATAATAAGTTTATACCAAAAGAGCCTTAGAAAACTTACCTAACCTTATTATAACAAGTGATATATATATATATATATATATATATATATATATATATATATATATATATATATATATATATATATATATATATATATATATCACGTATATATATATATATATATATATATATATATATATATATATACATACATATTCTTTTTTTTCAACAACTCGGCCGTCTCCCACGGAGGCAGGGTGACCCAAAAGGGAAAGAAAATCCCCAAAAAGAAAAACTTCCATCATCATTCAACACTTTCACCTCACTCACATGTAATCACTGTTTTTGCAGAGGTGCCCAGAATACAACAGTTTAGAAGTACATACGTATAAAAACACACAACATATCTCTCCAAACTGCCAGTATCCCAAACCCCTGAATAAAGATTCCCATATGCTGCATAAGTGTCTCAATCTTCAACTTGTCGGTTTTTCAAACCATTCATCACAACTGTCAGACACTGCAGCATCATGGGATCTTCTTACAAAGAATTCTTCAACGCTTGTTCAACCTTTGGACAAAGACCTACTTCGACTAGTGGATGTTACCACTATGATCCCGCCTCCGTCTGCTTCAAGTCACCTCACTACAGTATATAAGCCACGTCTACGGCCCTATGCTGTACATTCTACAAGATTGATGGACTGAACACATCGACTCCAGGCTGAGGGACTGATTACCTCATACTCCTCCTCTCCTTACGCCTTCCTCTTTGTATTGGACTGATGAAGCCACTGTGTGGCGAAACGTTTCCTGAATAAAGATTCCCATATGCTGCATAAGTGTCTCAATCTTCAACTTGTCGGTTTTTCAAACCATTCATCACAACTGTCAGACACTGCAGCATCATGGGATCTTCTTACAAAGAATTCTTCAACGCTTGTTCAACCTTTGGACAAAGACCTACTTCGACTAGTGGATGTTACCACTATGATCCCGCCTCCGTCTGCTTCAAGTCACCTCACTACAGTATATAAGCCACGTCTACGGCCCTATGCTGTACATTCTACAAGATTGATGGACTGAACACATCGACTCCAGGCTGAGGGACTGATTACCTCATACTCCTCCTCTCCTTACGCCTTCCTCTTTGTATTGGACTGATGAAGCCACTGTGTGGCGAAACGTTTCCTGAATAAAGATTCCCATATGCTGCATAAGTGTCTCAATCTTCAACTTGTCGGTTTTTCAAACCATTCATCACATCCCAAACCCCTCCTTTAGAGTGCAGGCATTGTACTTCCCATTTCCAGGACTCAAGTCCGGTTCTATAAAATAACCGGTTTCTCTGAATCCCTTCACTAAATATTACCCTGCTCACACTCCAACAGATCGCCAGGTCCCAAATACCATTTGTCTCCATTCACTCCGATCTAGCACGCTCACGCACGCTTGCTGGAAGTCCAAACCTCTCGCCCACAACACCTCCTTTACCCCCTCCCTCCAACCTTTTCGAGGACGACCCCTACCCTGCCTTCCTTCTCCTACAGATTTATACGCTCTCCATGTCATTCCACTTTGATCCATTCTCTCTAAATGACCAAAGCACCTCAACAAACCCTCTTCAGCCCTCTGACTAATACTTTTATTAACTCCACACCTTCTCCTAATTTCCACACTCCGAATTTTCTGCGTAATATTTACACCACACATTGCCATTAGACAGGACATCTCCACTGCCTCCAACTGCCTCCTCGCTGCAGCATCCATATAAGAGTGTTGGTTCTACTATACTTTCATACATTCCCTTCTTTGCCTCAATAGATAACATTTTTTGCCTCCACATATACCTCAATGCACCACTCACCTTTTTTTCCTCATCAATTCTATGATTAACCTCATCCTTCATAAGTCCATTCGCTGACACGTCAACTCCCAAATATCTGAAAACATTCACTTCTTCCATACTCCTCCCCAATTTCATATCCAATTTTTCTTTATCTAAATCATTTGATACTCTCATCTCCTTACTCTTTTCTATGTTCACTTTTAACTTTCTACCTTTACACACATTCCCAAATTCGTCCACTAACCTTTGCAATTTTTCTTTAGAATCTGCCATAAGCACAGTATCATCAGCAAAAAGTAACTGTGTCACTTCCCATTTTGTATTTAATTCCCCATAATTTAATCCCACCCCTCTCCCCAACACCCTAGCATTTACTTCTTTTACAACCCCATCTATAAATATATTAAACAACCATGGTGGCATTACTCATCCCTGTCTAAGACCTACTTTTACTGGGAAGTAGTCTCCCTCCTACACACTCTAACCTGAGCCTCACTATCCTCATAAAAACTCTTTACAGCATTTAGTAACTTACCACCTATTCCACATACTTGTAACATCTGCCACATTGCTCCCCTATCCACTCTATCCTATGCATTTTCTAAATCCATAAATGCAATAAAAACTTCCTTCCCTTTATCTAAATACTGCTCACATATATGCTTCAATGTAAACACTTGATCTACACATCCCCTACCCACTCTAAAACCTCCTTGCTCATCCGCAATTCTACATTCTGTCTTACCTCTAATTCTTTCAATAATAACCCTACCGTACACTTTTCCTGGTACACTCTATAATTTTTACAATCTCTTTTGTTCCCCTTCCCTTTATATAAAGGGACTATACACGCTCTCCGCCAATCCCCAGGTACCTCCCCCTCTTTCAAACATTTATTAAACAAAAATACCAGCGATCCCAACACTATGTCCCCCCTGTTTTTAACATTTCTGTCATGATCCCGTCAGTTCCAGCTGCTTTACCCTCTTTCATTCTACATAATGCTTCACTCACCTCCCTCACACTCACATCCTGCTCTTCTTCACTCCTAAAAGATGATATACCTCCCTGGCCAGTGCGCGAAATTACCGCCTCCCTTTCTTCGTCGGCATTTAAAAGTTCCTCAAAATATTCTTGCCATCTACCCAAAGCCTCCATCTTCCCATCTACTAACTCCCCTACTCTGTTTTTAACTGATAAATCCATTTGCTCTCTAGGCTTTCTTAACTTGTTTAATTCACTCCAATTTTTTTTTATTTTCATTAAAATTCCTTGACAGTACCTCTCCAACTCTATCATCTGCTCTCCTTTTGCACTCTCTCATCACTCTCTTCATCTTTCTTTTACTCTCCATATGCTCTACACTTCTTATAACACTTCTGCTTTGTAAATACCTCTCATAAGCTAACTTTTTCTCTTTTATCACAACCTGTACTTCATCATTCCACCAATCACTCCTCTTTCCTCCTGCACCCACCCTTCTATAACCACAAACTTCTGCCCCACATTCTAATACTGCGTTTTTAAAACTATTCCAACCCTCTTCAACCCTCCCTCCCCCCACTACTCATACCTGCACCAGCCCACCTTTCTGCCAATAGTTGCTTATATTTCACCCGAACTTCCTCCTCTCTTAGTTTATACACTTTCACCTCCCTCTTACTTGTTGTTGCCATTTTCCTCTTATCCATCTACCTTTTCCCCTAACTTCTCAAAAAAAACCATTTTTTTCCCCATTTAAAAACTTAAAAATCCACCCAAAATTTTTATCCCCCAAATTTCAAAACTCCAAACGCACCAAAACCCCTTTAAATTTCCTTTTTTCCTTTATACTTTTCCCCTCCCCAAAAGTAAATTAAACCCCCCCCCAAATTTTTTTTCCCCGGCACCCCCTTTTACCACTATCCACAAATTTTTAAATTTAGCTTAAAACCCCAAACCCAAGTCCTTTTCCATTGGGTTTTCAAAACCCCCCAGCATTATAAACATTTAAAAATTTCTTTTTTTTTCTCTCCCAGGGGCAAAACCTTAAAACCATTTACCACAATAAATGGGAATAAAAAATTTAAAATAAATAAAAAAAATTTTATTTAAAAATTTTTATAATTTTAAATTTTTTGGCAAAGCAAATGGTTTTTTAAATACCCCAAAGCCATTTTTGATTTTGGCAATGTTTGAATAATTTAAAAATATTAATAAAAAAAAATATTATTTTTTTTATAATTAATTTATTTAAAAAATTTCTAAAAAAAATTGGGGTTGGGTTTAAATAAAGTTCTTGAATTAAAAGGGAAAAATTTTTTAGGAATTTTCCCCAAATCTTTGTGAAAAAAAATTTTACTTTTTTTATATTAATTTAGTAAAAATCTTTAAATTTTTTTGGGTTAAGAAAAAAATTTTTTGAAAAATTTAATTTTTTAAAAGTTTTTTTTGGGGAAAAAAATTAAAATTTTTAAACATATCACAATAAAAAAATATATTTTAAATTATAAAAAAATTTTAAAAAAAATTTTTAAAATAATTTTAAATTAAGTTTTAAATTTTTAAATAAAATATATAAATTATATTTTATTAATATTATATAATTATTTAAATATTTATATATATATAATATATATAATATAATATAAAATAAAAAAATTATATATAAAATATATAAATTTTAATATTATATTAATATATTATATAAATTATATATATATAATATAAAAATATATATAAAAATATATAAAAATAATATAATTTTAAAATCTAATAATAAAAAATTATATATATATATATATATAATATATTTTAAAATAAATATATATAAAATAAATAATATATATTTATTAATATATATATATATATATATATATATAATATATAAATATATAATATATATATATATAATATATAAAAATTAATAAATAAATAAATAATAATATATAAAAAATAATATAATATATATTTTTTATAATATATATAAAATAATAAAAATATTATTAAAAAATAAAATAATAATTTTTTAAAAAAAATAAATTATATATATTTAAAATTAAAAATAAATATTATAAAATAATATTTTTAAAATATATAAAAATTTTAATAAATATTTTAAATAAAAATATAACATATAAAAATTTTAAAAATTATATAATATATAATATAACAATAAAAAAAAATATAATATATAATATATATATAAATATATATTTAATATAAAAATATAAAAATTTTAAAAATATATATATATATTCGTGCCAATGGGGCAAATTTCGATCTGGCTTAAAAGCAACGCTCATCTCCCCTAGGGGACAAGCAAAAATTTGAGTATGCAATAATTTCGCCAAAATCTTCTAAACCCTAACAAAAAAAATTATTTCCTGTGTTTGTTTAGTATTAAATTATTGTAAACAAATTAAAAATATATTTATTTTGGGTTAGGCAAAAAAATTGTTCTTTTTTTAATAAGGTAGGTAATTTTTCTAAGATTCATTTGGAAAAATTAAAAAAAAATTTACATAACATTAATGAAAAAAATATTCTTTAAACTTACAAGAGAAAATTTTAAAGAGATTTAAATTTTAAAATAATTTTTCTAATTGACCATTTTTTTACTATTCGGACGCATATAATTAAAATTTTTTTTTTTTTTTAAAAAAAAAAAATATGGGGAATACCACCCTAAGCGAAGGGGGACCCTCATCCCAAGAAGAAAATAAACGACCTCGGGAAAACTCAATTTCCCCCCGGAGCTGTTTAATATTTTGAATATATTTTATAATATATATAAATATATAAATAAAATTATATATAAAAATATATATATATATATAACCAAAGCAGGATTCAAACCCTTTCGCACCTGCATCAAATAGGGAGTACTTACGTCACTCAACAATCGTCTAGACGAACTAGACGCATTTCCCCATACACCGGGACACCGGGCCAGTGATAAGATATTTCATCAAATACGCTACATGCAGTGAACTACAAAAAGATTCTGAAATCTTAAAAATTCCAAGCTGGTGAAATTTTTTAACAAAATTATCTCTCACCAATAATTTCGCCCATTCGAAAAATTGGAAAGCGTTTCGAAAACCTTTCGTAGTTTATTGCATAACAAATCTGGGCAAATAAATTTTCTGGCCTGGTGTCCCGATGCAGGGGGTGACCCTCTAGCTTGTCTAGACGCCCTACTTATTTGGGATGGCTGAGTGGCGTAAGTATAAATTTTTTTTTTTTGGATGCAAAGTGTTGGTTAAAGTGGAGATTTAAAAGGGTATTAGAAATAGAAATTTGGGTCATAGAAAAATTATCGAAAGGGGTTAAAGATTCCCCAATAAGGCATATTAATTGATGCTGAGAAAATAGAATAATATTTAGTAAAATATAAAAGATACTTCTGATACCCCTGGGAAAATGCGAGAAAAACTACACAAGGACATTTAACGAAAAAAAGAGCGCATTTATTTCCCCTTTTTTTTATTAATTAAAATGGTTTTAAAAGAATAATGTGACTAGCCTCCACAAGCAGTAATATATTGCTGTGACCACGAACGAGTGGTATTGTATCAATAGCAACCTGCACTAGTCGAGGATTCGAACCCAGTAGTTTTGGGCCCCCCTCTGGAGCAAACTCCATGACCCTTAACCCAATAACCACATAATAATATGTAACTGCTTGTGGAGGGTTTGACACCAAACGGGGGTAAGAATGAAAAAATTTCCGAGGCACCCCCCACCGTATGTCCTCGGACAAGATATATATATATATATAATATATAAATATATAATATATTTATATATATATATATATATATAATTTTATAATATATTCGTGCCGATAGGCAGAACTTGCGATCTTTGGGTTAAATACAATGCTCATTTTGCCCTAAGGGCAAGTGAAAATTTTTTGTATGCAATAATTTCGCCCCCAAAATCATTTTGAACATAACAAAAAATAATATTTCACTGTGTTTGTTTAGTATTTAAAATTTTTGTAAACAAATGTAAAATATAAATTTTTGGGCGAGGGAAAATAAATTTTTTGTTATAAAAGGTTAGGAAGTTTCTAAGATTATTTTTAGCAAATTTAATTTTTTTTTTTTCAATAACATTAATAAAAAAAAATATCTTTAATCTATAAGAAAATTTTTTGAAAGGACTTAATTTTAAAAAGGTTCTTGCTAATTTTCCAGTTTTTTCATATTTGGCCGACACACACACACAACACACCTTATATAAATATTAAAAATAAAAAATATATATTAAAATTTTAAAATAATATAATATATATAATATATATATTAAATATATATATATATGTATTATATATATTTTTTTATATGTATATGTATATATATATATATATAAAATATATATAAATAATATATTTAATATATATTAAATATATATAATATAAATATAAATATAATATATAAATATTATATTATATATATATAATGTATATATATATATATATATAAATTTTTAAATATATAAAAATATATATATATATATAATATATAAATAGTAGGGCGGGGACCACCTATGGAACTGGGCCGGGACCCTCATCCTCAGAGAAAAGAAAAACTTACATCGGGAATTCGATTTCTCCCTGGATTTTTTTGAATATTTTTTTTCTCCTACCACCCCCTACATTCTGTATTCTATGTGGACTTTATTTAAAACAAAATGCACTGACAAAAAGCAATGGGGGAACACAATTAAATAACATATCAAGCCTACATCCCAAAATTCGTCCAGCTCCCCGTGGGTGGCCACGTACCCAGAAGCTGCTACATTTCCCCTCTGGGTTGCAAAAACTGAGTCTCTGAAAGAGGAAACGGGGCCCCTCTGTGTCTTTAGTTTCTGTGACACTTGTCATTCATCTTTTGAGGAACTTTACAGCACACTTCCCCCTGCCCGAGGTCTCTACCATACTGGGATGAAGTTATACAAGGGGGCAGGCCTTTATATCTGCGGGTCACTGGGTCCCCCTTAGCTGGAGGTCCACCCCCTTCACTTTAGAGAGGCAATTTTTTTTTTTTTTTATTTTATTGAAAATAACTTCATTACAACAAAGAAACCCTGTAACCAAGGGGAAAAAACATTAAAAACATAAACACATAAGTTCACCATACCGGCATACACAGTTTACCCATAACCCATTACATGTGACAAAAAAACTAATAATACACACTAGGAACATATAACTAACTACTTTTAGAAAAAATCACCTACACCAAAAAAACAATACTTAATAAACACCCTGCCAAAAGAACTTTGCCTTTTAAAACACTTACTAACATGTACCTATATGCTAGGCGCACAAAAAAAAAGGTACAGTAACTTTGGGCCGACACACACAGGTCATAAAATTTAAATAAGAATTTAAAAGTAATACACATCATGCTCGTTAAAACCAATAAAAAACATAAACCTATAGTGACTTATACCGGCCTTTCCCACTCTCTAAACAGATACAACTCGACCTAATAAATTTTTTCCCCTCCTACCACATGCCAAAACGACACAACGGCTACATCATACATTCCCCAATACACCTAAAACATAGGTATGTTATACCACAAGAATACAAACAGTAGGTGTTTGTGGTACAGGTGTAGTCCCAGGCAATCTGCTTACCATCCTTCCAGGGTAGCATAGTGACTCCATCAGGATGCTTTTGACTTCCGTCAGACCTCTGTACATAGGGTTACGTTCAGCTGGGGAACGGGCTGTGGTGAGACTTCTCTTTATGATGTCGTTGACCTCCCCATGTCTAGTGCACTTTCCTTCTGATGTATGACACACGAAACCATGAAGTCCGAATTGATCAGCAGACGCCCTGCCACAATTACACTTATGTTTGGTGAGTACGTGGGGGCTAGGCGATGAGCAGCACCAATCCGAATGGCCTATGGGTCGAGTCGAGTGCCCAGGGAGGAATTAGGAACAACTGAAGGGAAATCGTGCAAGAAAGGCATAAAATACCGACAATATGAAAGTTAAGACACATGTGCAACATCTAGATATCTTTATTGTAGACGTTTCGCAGATGTTGCACATGTGTCTTAACTTTCATATTGTCGCTATTTTATACCTTTCTTGCACAACATGTCAGACACTGCAACATCATGGAATCTTGGTTCAGAGGACATCTACAAGACCTTCTTCACGGCTGCTACAACTAACCCATCCCTTTGGGTAGAACCTACTTCCACTGGGGAATTCCGCCTACCAGTGACTATGCCCTCGTCTGCTACACGTCCCTCTCCACTGACGCCTATATAACCGCCAGTCTTCTTGCCTTTGCTCCAGATTCTCCTCCACCACGATGCTGTGAACACTTACTCCAAGGCTGAGGGACTGATTACCTCATCTTTTGTATATAGTTCTTCTGTCTTCTAATTTTGTCCTAGAATCTGCATTGATAAAGCCACGGGATGGCGAAACGTCTACAATAAAGATATCTAGATGTTGCACATGTGTCTTAACTTTCATGAAGGGAAATCTGGATGTGGTGCCTTCACCGCTAAGAGACGAGCTTTGTCCTTTCCTGTAGTGTTGGTGAGCGATGTGTTAGCAATATTTTCCATTATCGGTTTGTCCCAGTGGGACTGTTTGTGCTCTTTGGGAGGAACTGGTCTGCTTGAGGGGTTTACAAGGGTGTCCCATAGTATGGCTGCTTCAATGAACCTTGGGTCTTGAGCTCCTATCGCACCTCTCAAGTCCTGGTGGACAGTCTCTTTGACTAGTCCACTGGAAGCCAAACACGAGGACAGAAATGCAAGTAAAACTACCTGCGTTGCCTTGCGTACCCTTATACCTCCCAGTCGCACTGGAATAGTTGCTTGATCCCATTGCCGGTCTTCCAGTGACAGATTCAGTATCTTCTTAAAGACTGATCTCAGGAGTGAGTCATATTCGTTGAGTGTTGGGTTGTCAAAAGAAGGTGTGCACCTTAGGAAGTGAGTCTTGGCAGAATAAGGCACCTTGTGAGGAGATGCAGGGCATCATGGGCATCATGGGCATCAAGATCCCTTATTATCTCCTCCATTCTCTTCACGTCATTCAGTTTGCCCTTGAGGACTGTGTCGATTGCCTAATGACCCAGCGGTGCTCCCAAGAGGGTGTTCTTGAATGGAATGGTAGAAGAGGCCTCAGGAAGGATTGTTCGCACAGCTCTGCTTATTTTCTGGTTGGTTGTGATGATTTCACACTTGAAGGCATTGAGGATGAGTTCCAAGGCTTCTCTCTCTGTCTTCACAAGTTGTAGGTCCTCTTCTGTACCTGCCAGGGTGCCATTGTCCAGGTACCAAATGTTGAGCAGGAAAGAAATTGAGCAAGTGGATCACCCTCCTGAACACCCTCTGATGAGGGAATTTCATGTTCGCCAAACAAAAGAATTGAGGTTTGCCGTAGCCAGCTGCAATAAAGGAAAAAAGACTGGGGAACCGATCCCGAACAGCTGGCAAGACCACATCTCTTTTCACCATATTAAAGGCATTTATATATATATATTCGGGTACCATGGTCTTGTGTACCGTAAATCCGAGATCAGAGGGAAATATTGCAAGACATGAGGAGGTTAATAACATTATCATGAGGAGCCTCACAACAGCTGGATGTCCAGCAGTAAGGGAACCACCCCAACTATGCAGATCTGATGGTAGCCAGAAGTGTCCAGATGGTACCACCCTTCAAACCTGGACACACGGCAAGCAGGTGGTGTGGGACTACACATGTGCATCTACCTTGGCTGATACCTACCTCCAATACACCAGGGAGGAAGGAGGGGCAGCCGCCAGCATCAGGGAGTCACAAAAGTCTAGAAAATATGGAGAACTTGTTCATCATTATATGTTTGTTCCCATAGGCTCAGAGACCCTTGGCTCATGGGGAAAGAATGTATCTAAGTTTCTTAAGGAGCTAGGCAAAAGACTCATCATGGTAACTAGGGATCTCAGGCCATCTAGTTTTCTGTTCCAGCGACTCAGTGCTGCTGTTCAGAGGGGAAATGCCTGCTGTATTTTGGGCACGAGCCCCAGCTCTGAGGAGCTGGATGAATTTTTCGCATTATAATCAGTGACAAACACATAACAATATGTACTAGACATGTATCTCTCACACCTCATGTACTGTATATGCCATTTTTATATCAACAATTTACCTCTTAAATCTTTTGTACCATATCATGTTAAACAAATATACCTATTGGTAAAAAAAGTAATTATATAAAATATATATATATATATATAAAATATATATATATATATATATATATATATATATATATATATATATATATATATATATATATATATATATATATATATAAGTACTTTCACACTTCTCAGTGCATCGTTGGAATGCAGGCCAACGGTTTCGTGCCTGCACCACTACTATCCCGATACCCCACATATGGGGTAGGAGGGTTTTGAGAAGACAAGGATTATGAAATTAGAAGATATAATAGCCAGCCTAAAGTTTTTTTTCTAGCCACTTAGAACTTGAGAAAATACGTTTCTCAGTGGATTGCTATTATTCTCTGTAACCTTTTTAATTAATAAAAGAAAAGAAATGAATGTCCTCTTTTGTTCGTTTAAATGTCCTGATCTGGTGTACTTGAATGTTCCCAGGGAACTCAGAAGTTTCTCTTCATATTTTCCTAAATATTGTCTTCCAGTCTTTTTAGTATCGATTAATATGCCTTATTTGGGAATCTTCCATACCATTCCCATAATATTTCAATGATCCAAATTTCTACGTCTAATGTCCTTTAACAACTTACCTTTGTTATCATGTAATCTTGTGTACCTGTCAATATATAGTACCGTAACAGCTAAACACGTTATAGAATCATTCACAACTGACGTAGCATGATGTTTTGGTGCATAACACCCGGTGAGGCGGTCACAGTCAATCATGAAACCAAATGGCATAATGAGCAATCCTGCGATTTTGTATAGCATTGTTGTTTAACACTGTGTACAACAGACTCTGCTAAATAGCTATCTAGCTTGTATAACCCATAATTTAAGTTATATACGGTATTTCTGTCATGTTTCAAGAGAGAAGATTTAATTATTTTTCTTTCTATGACAAAACTGTTGGGTACAATAATCCGGGCAGCAGCCCACCCCGGAGGGTGATTACAGGAACTAACCTGGTTAAAGATAGTGTTCGACTCCTGCCCTATCCTGACTGTGTTGTATTTATGTTAGGTTATTTGGTTTCCAGAGTTTACATGTTGCACAATGTTTGAGGGGGACACTGAGTATATGGGGACCTTGTAAAAACCCCTCTACCTTTGTTGGAGGGTGTGTTTTTAATCATCTTTTTTTTCACAGTCCCAGTGTTTTTGAAAGCAAGGTTTATATTGATCTTTTTTAATGCCTCACGCAGGCAAGCCAGGTTCTCATTGTATGGTAAAACTAGTACATTTTCCTGGCAATACCTCATTAGGTTCAGTCCTGTAGAAAGTCCTTTCTCGGTGACATTAGTGCCTTCTCGACAAAATCCCTTGGATATCTCATTTTTGTGTCTATGTTGAATATATTGTTGATTTCGTCCTCTAAACACCCCGAACTGCAGATGTGCAAGGCTCTCAAGAACATTTTGAGGAACACGCCCCTTTTTACCCTAGTTTCGTGTTGGAATGTAAGTCTATGGTTTATATTATATTTTATTTCCCCTAGCCCCCCCCCCCCGCTTCCACCAAGCAGGTGGCCGAAAAAGAAGAAAAACTTTCACCTCATCATTCCCCTCCATTCACTGTCTTGCCAGAAGGGTGCTTTACCAACTACAGTTTTTAAACTGCAACTTTAACACCCCTCCTTCAGAGTGCAGGCACTGTACTTCCCATCTCCAGGACTCAAGTCCAGCCTGCCGGTTTCCCTGAACCCCTTCATAAATGTTACTTTGCTCACACTCCAAACAGCACGTCAAGTATAATAACAATTTGTATCATTCACTCCTACAACCACGCTCACGGCCATACTGCTGGAAGTCAAGCCCCTCGCACACAAACTCCTTTACCCCTCTCTCCAACCTTTCTAGCGACCCCTACCCCGCCTCCTTACACTAAAGACTGATACACGCTTTGAAGTCATTCTGTTTCGGCTCCTTCTCTCTACATGTCGAACCTCCTCAAAACCCTTCCTCAGCCTTGGACAACAGTGTTTCCAGTTTTGGGTAATCCGCACCTCGCTCCTAACTTCCAAACTAGATTCTCTGCAGTATATTCACACCACACATTGCCCTCAGACATGACTCTCCACTGCCTCTTGCCTTCTCTCGCTGCAACATTCATCACCATGATCACCACCCATATAAGAGCGGTTGGTATAAATAAACTCTCTTACCTTCCCCTCTTGCTCCAAGACAAAGTTCTTTGTCTCCCACAGACTCCTAGTGCACCACTCACTCTTTTTCCCTCATTCAATTTGATGATTCACTCATCTTTCATAGACCCATCGTGACACGTCCACTCTCAATACCTGAATACATTCCACCTCTCATACACTCCTCCCTCATCTGATATTTCAATCTTCACCTAATTCTGTTTGTTATCTAATAAACCTTACTCTTTCCTGTATTCACCTTTAATTTTCTTCTTTTGCAACCCTACCCTCAATTCATCCACCCAATCTCTGCAACTTCTCTTCGAATCTCCCACGAGACGTGTCAAGCAAAGAGCTACTGTGACAACTCCACTTTGTGTGTGATTCTTTAGCTTTTTAACTCACGCCTCTTGTCACGAACCCTCGCATTGACTCTCTTACATGCACCCATCTATAAATATTTTAACAACCACGGTGACATCACACATCCTTGTCTAAGGCTACTTTTACTGGGACAATAATTTCCCTCTTTCCTACATACTCTAACTGAGCCTCACTATCTACGTAAAAATCTCCTTCATGCTTTCAGTACTACCTCCTACACCATACTCTTGCAACATCTGCCACATTGCCCCCTTTCCACCTGTCATACGCCCTTTTCCAAATCCATAAATGCCACAAGACCTCTGTAGTCTTATCTAAATACTGTTCACTTATATGTTTCACTGTAAGCACCGTGGTCCACACACCCTTACCTTTCCTAAAGCCTCTTGTTCATTGCTATCTCTATTCTCTGTCTTACTCTTAATTTCTTTCAATAATAACTCTACCATACTTTTTACCAGGTATACTCAGCAGACTTATCCCCCTATAATTTTTGCACTACTCTTTTATCCCCTTTGCCCTTTTTAACAAAGGAACTATGCATGCTCTCTGCCAATCCTAGGTACCTTACCTCCTTTCCTACATTTATTCAAATAATTGCACCCAAACTCAAAACTATATCCCCACCTGCTTTTAACATTTCTATCTTTATCCCATCATCCGGCTGCTTACCCCTTTCATTATACCTACTGCCTCACGACTTCCCCACAATCACTATACTGGCTCTTCCTCACTCCTACAAGATGTTATTCCTCCTTGTCCTATACACGAAATCACAGTTCCCTATCTTCATCATACATTAACAATTCCTCAAACTATTCCCTCCATTTCAATACTCTATACTCTCCATTTAATAACTCTCCTCTCCTATTTTTAACTGAAATTTCCATTTGTTCTCTAGGTCTTTCTTAACGTGTTAATCTCACTCCCCACAACCTTTTTTCTTGTTTTCAAACAAAATTTGGTGATAACCATCTCACCCACTCTCTCAATTGCTCTCTTTTTACATTGCTTACTCACTCTCTTAACCTCTCTCTTTTTCCTCCATATACTCTTCCCTCCTTGCTTCACTTCTACTTGGTAAAACATTCTCATATGCTAACTTTTTCTCCCTTACTACTCTCTTTACATATCTTTCACCATCGCTCCTTCTTCCCTCCCGCACCCACTTTCCTGGTAACCACAAATTCTGTGAACACTCTAACACTATATTTTTAAACCTACCCCATACCTCTTCGACCCCCATTGCCTCATGCTTCTCATTAGCCAATCTATCCTCCAATAGCTGTTTATATCATACCCTAACTGCCCCTCCTCTTTTAGTTTATAACCTTTCACCTCTCTCTTCCTGATGCTTTCTATTTCTCCTTGTATCCCCATCTTCCTTTCACTCTCAGTGTAGCTACAAACTAAGAAAGTGATCTGATATATCTGTGGCCCCTCTATAAACATGTACATCCTGAAGTCTACTCAACAAGTCTTTTATCTACAATCATAATCCAACAACTATGTCTTTCGCCCTACATTCATATCTTATATACATATTTATCCTCTTTTTCTTAAAATATGTATCCGATAACTAAGCCCTTTTCTATACAAAAGGTCAATCAAAGGGCTTCCCATTATCATTTACCACCTGGCACCCCAAACTTACCTACCAAACCTCTCTAAAAGTTTTCTCCTATTTAGACATCAGGTACCCTACCCCAATTACTCTCTCACTTGGTTCAAAAGGTTTATCCATTTCACTTAACATACTCCCAAATCTCTCTCTTCACTCGCCATTCCTTCTTTCCAGGTGCATACACGCTTACTATGACCTATTCTCGCATCCAAACTTTACGTTAATCCACATAATTCTTGATTTTTAACCACATTCATATTCTCTTTTCTCCTTCCATAACTGATCATTTAACATTACTGCTACCCCTTCTTTGTCTATACTCTCTCAGATACCCAGATTTAATCCCATTTTATTTCCCCCCACTGAAACTCTCAGTACCCCCTTCGCTTGTTTCGCTTAGGGCCAGGACATCAACTTCTTTCATTCATAAACATCAGCAATCATCTGTTTCTTGTCATCCGACTACATCCACGCACATTTAAGCATCCCAGTTTTATAAAATAAAGTTTTTCTTCTTCTCTTTTTTAGTAAAGTGTTACAGGAGAAGGGGTTACTAGCCCATTGATCGGCATTTTAGTCGCCTCATACGACAGCAGGCTTACGAGGACTGTTTCTTTTTCACTTCCATATGGACAATAGAAGAAAAGGGAAATAGAGAAGAACAAGAGCTATTTATGAAAAAGGAGAAAAAACCTGATGTATGTATATATATTATGAATGTGCGTGCTGTGAAGGGTGACCAAAGTGTAAGTAGGAGTAGCAAGATATCCCTGTTATCTAGCGTGTTGTGAAGACAGAAAAAGATAACAGACAAACCTACCATCATCATAACAGTTAAGGTTTCTGTTTCCAGTCATTTCGGCAGGACGGTAGTACTTCCTGGGTGGTTGCTGTCTACCAACCTACTATCTATGTATGACGACATATTGATGAACTTCCGTTAGAGTGTAAATTTGAATTTTTTCTCACACGATGGATTAAAACCATTCTAGGACGGCAACATTGTTGTTTTATTTCCATTTTTCTGTGTGTATTAATGGAGGTACTAGACTATGAGGTCTAGGGAGTAACTCATCGTGTTTGTGATCTCTGGCCATAGCGCAAAGAACATCATCTACGTATCCGAATCATCTAGCTTTATCTGGGAGAATGTCTTGAGATGTCTATCTCATAGAATCATATACAAGTTGCGAGTAATGGGGAAAAAAGGGATTCCATGCATGCTGTGTTTTTGAGTATCGTATTTCCCTTTCAAGTACGAACTCGCCGCAATCAGTTAAAAACAAAGTTTTATTAATTCAATTATTATGTTCGAGTGGGTAGGGCATAGGGAAGTTTTCTAGTTCCTCATCAAGGTACGGAAGTAGGTAAGTCAGGGAAGGGGATGGTACAGGGACTGAGAGGAGAGAGGTGACTGTCTTCAGTGCGTATACACCCAAAGATTGTTTTTAAATCCCTATATTAGTGAATAAAGTTTTCTTGACTGGTGAGTGACAGGTGACAAAGCATTAATGGGCCTCGTGTAGTCGGACAGGGTTTTATTAAACTTCTATGACACGCTGTAGAGAAAGTTATTGGTTTGCGTAATATAGAGCAAAATGTTTGAATCAAATTGATTAGTACTAAAAATAAAAGTTTTTAAAGAAGAGAAAATTTATCATCGTTATCTTGCCTTTTTCTGAGAATTTGGAATGGTTAATTCGGAAGATATCGGAAACAATTTTCGAATTAATTAAAAGTGTTATCAGAACTATTAAGAGGTTACAGTAAAGGTGAAGCGGCTAGAGCTGTACACCACTCTCTTCTCACACCCACCACAACACACACACACACACACACACACACCCACACACCACCACACACACACACACCACACATACACACACATAACATACACACCACCACCACACACCACACACACACGGCACACACTCACAAACATACTCACCACAACACACACACACACACACACACACACAACACACACACACACACACACACACCACACACACACAACTTGACCCGATGGGGGCCAAGATACATGGAGGGCTAAGATGATGGAGGTTTGTGTACTCGGAAAACTTCATGTACCAACACGTAAGGGACACTACATAAGAGAGAGGGAGGATGAACCAGCAAGGCTGGACTTAGTATTCACCTTGAGTAGTGCAGATATCGAGGACAATCACATATGGAAAGAACCCCTTGGGGCCTGTTGAACATGTGATTTTAAGCTTCGAATACACAGTAGAGCTACAAGTGGAGGGAGAAGAGGACAAGGCCAGGACGAATGAAGCCAAACTACAAAGAAAGTGGACTACACAGGAATGAGGAAACTTCCTGAAGGGGTTCAGTGGGACAGAGAAACTGGAGGGAAGCCAAGTTAATGAGATGATGGAATATGTAGCACAAAATGCCAAGGAGGCTGAGGGAGGTTTTGTACCCAAGGGTAACAGGAATAATGAAAAAGCCCAGGATGAGCCATGTTTTACCCATAGGTGCAGGGAGGCAAAAACCAAGTGTGTAGGAAATGGAAGAAATATAGAAGGCCAAAGGACCCAGGGAATAAGAGCGCAGTCGTAGAGCCAGAAACGATATGCCACAGATAAGAAGGGAGGCCCAAAGACATATGAAAAATATGACATAGCAGCGAAAGCCAAATCTGACCCGAAACTGTTGTTTACAGCCAATCAGGAGGAAAACAAACAGTCATAGGACCAGGGTATTTCAGGCAAGGAAGGAGGAGGAGAGACAAGAAATGACCGTGAAGTATGTGAGGAACTCAACAAGAGATTCAAAGAAAGTGTTCACCAGAGGAGACAGGAGGGGCTCAGAAAGACGGAGAGGTGGGGCAAACACCATGTTGCTGGACTCAGTACACACAACCGAGAAGAAGTGAAGAGGCTTCTGAAGCGAGCTAGCTACTCAAAGGCAATGGTAGGGCAGATAACATCTCCCCAGGGGTATTGAGAGAGGGAGCAGAGGGCTATGTGTTACCCCTAACAACAATATTAATACATTATCGGAAACAGGGAGATTGCCTAGGTATGGGAAGACCAGCAATGTAGTCAATCTTTAAAAAGGAGACAGACTAAGCATTAAACTACAGGACCAGTGTCACTGACATGTATAGTATGCAGTACAATAAAATCATGGAGAAGATTATCAGGGGTGAAGGAGTGGTGGAAACACCTAGAAAGGAATGATCTCGTAAACAGCAGCCACATGGTTTCAGTGACGGGTAATCCTGAGTCACCAAACCTACTGGGGTTCTATGACAGGTGGACAGCAGTAGACAAAGAGAGAGAAGGGTGGGTGGATTGCATATTCTTGGACTGCAAGAAGGCGTTTGACACAGTGCCACACAAGAGTGTTGCAAAAAACTGGAGGACCACTGCAGGGATACAGGGAAGGCACTAAAATGGAATTCAGGGAAATAATTGTCAGGAGGACTGCAGCGAGTCATGGTACGGGGCGGGTGTCGGAGTGGGCACCTGTGACCAGCGGGGGGTCCCAGGGTCTGTCCTAGGACCATTGCTGTTTCTTGGCATTGGTGTGAACGACTGTCGAAAGGAATTAGACTCTGAGGTGTCCTGTTGAGAGACGTGAAGTGATGAGAAGAATCACTCGATCGAAGACCAGGCTGAACTACAAAGGGTCTGGACAGGCTGTCAGACCTGGTTCCGGCATTGGTCCTGAGAGTCATTCCAACCAAGTGCAACGTCATGAAGTTTGGGGAAGGGCAAAGAAGACCGCAGTCGGAGTACAGCTATGGGGGCCAGGACTCAACACCTCATCAAGGAAAATGATCTTGGGGTGAGTTTAACACCAGCCACATCTTGAAACGACACATCAACCAAATAACTGCTGCAACATTGGGGCTAGCAAACCTCAGAACAGCATTCCAAAACATCCTTAATAAGGACTCGTACAGGACCCTGTACTCGTGTACGTTAGGCCCATATTGAGTATGCCGGCCACTAGTTTGGAACCCACACCTAGCCAAGCACGGGAAAGAAAACTAGAGAAAGTGCAAACGTTTACACAAGACTAGTACCAGAGCTAAGAGGATGTCTTCGAGGAGAGGTTAAGGAAAGCAAACTGACGACACTGGAGGGCAGGAGAGATAGGGGGGACATGATAACGAATACAAAATACTTAGAGGAATTGACAAGGTGGAACAAAGGAACAGGATGTTCCAGGGTGATTGGACACAGTAACAAGGGGACCACAGTTGGAAGTTTGAAGACACAGATGAATCAACAGGGATGTTAGGAAGTTTTTCTTCAGCCACAGAGTAGTCTGTAAGTGGAATTGTTTGAGAAAGCGATGTAGTGGAGGCAGGATCCAAACATAGCTTTAAGCAGAGGTATGATAAAGCTCACGGTTCAGGAGAGTGACCTAGTAGCGATCAAGTGAAGCAGGCGGGGCTAGGAGCTCGGAATCGACCCGCAACTCAACTCGGTGAGCACAACTAGGTGAGTACACTCACTCACTACACAACACACACACACCACACACACACACACACACACACACACACAACACACACACACACACACACACACAACACACACACTCAACACACACACACACACACTCGGACTCGAACCCCCGCTTCCTCAACTAGGTGAGTACCACACACACACACTCACACACACCACACCACACACACACCACCCACACACAAACCGTGAAGGAGTCACCGCGGTTTGCGCTCGTGGTTTTGGTGGTAAATTCTGCTGTACCATAAGGAAAGAGGTGTGGGATATAGGCGTGTGAAGCATAAAGAGTGATTTAATCACTTAAAGCCGAAAAAGGAAATTATAAGTGATCACATAAAAGCAATTTATAAATAGTGTCCGTTACTATGTGGTGGGCCGTTGGAAGGAATGTGAATGTTGTGTCAGCCCTAAATAGTGTTGCCATCAATACGCAGTGGGTATTGAAAATAAGTACAACTCAAGATCAGGCGATAAGAGATATTGTTTAGATGTGTCAGTAAATACATGTGGAGTGAGTGAAAAAAAAATAGATGAGCTAGAGACGTCCAGTGCCTACAGGAAGTTAGTGGATAAAAATTACGAGAAGCATCAAGCATTTTCATAACTGGGACCCAGGAGGACGAACATTACTCCTGCCAGCCGCACGTAATATTCACCTAGTTTGAGTTGCATGGGGTCAGCACCAGGTCTCTAACTGGAAATTGGGGGTCAATCTCCTCGAGTATCGGAATTAGAATAAGCAGCATTTACTAGAAATTAATAGAATTTATTTTGGTTTAGGAGAGTTACAGCAGTTTAATGATAGATAGCCTAGTATGAGAGGCAAGCTAGCGTAGCGAGCTTACAGGAAGTTGAACGTAATTTGGCACAAGACTGTACAGTGGGAACAAGAGATTGGGTTACATATGCAAACATATGGTAGTACATACGAGGGGAAATAAGACTGCTTACATAAACTCATGCATACATACAAACATACAAACACCCACACACACACAAAACACAAACACACACACACACACTCACACACACACACACACACACACTCACACACACACACCACACACACACATACACCATTCACACACACACACATATACCGGATTTCACACCTTTATGTAAATTTACGTAATTTTTAGGCACACAAGACAGTTACAGTGAAAAAGAGATAGGGTACATATGCAAAAAACATATGTAGTACCTACGAGGGAAATAAGGACTGCTTACATAAATGCCACATACACACCACACATACATGAACACTAGGTGAAAACAGGATCTGCTGTTAGGCCTTGAATAGTGTAGCACATCATACATATGCACCACACACATAACACATACACATACACACACATATCAAGGTTCACACCTTTATGTGTACTGACCTTTAATCCTTCCTTCTCTCTCTGTTCTTTGTCATCTTTTCCTCTCTTCCTCTCTCTCTCTCTCTATTTTCTCCCTCTCTCTTCTATTCTTCTCTATCTCTCTCGCTCTCTCTTATCTTTATGTCTCTCCTCTCTCTCTTAATCTATCTCTCCCTTCCACTCTGTCTAATCCCCTCTCTCTCTCTCCCTTTCTCTCTTCTCTCTCTTTTTCTCTTCTCTTCCTCTCGCTCTCTTCTCTCTCTTTTCCTATCTCTTTCCTCTCTCTCTCTTCTCTTCTTCCTCTCTCTCTCTCTTCTCTCCTTCCTCTCTCTTCCTCTCTCTTCTCTCTCTCTCGCTTTCTCTCTCTCTTTCTCTCTCTCTCTCTCTCTCTCTTCTTCTCTCTCTTCTCTCCTCTTCTCTCTCTCTCTCTCTCTCTCTCTCTCTCTTCTCTCTCTCTCTTCTTTCTCTCTCTCTCTCTCTCTCTTCTCTCTCGCTCTCTCTCTCTCTCTCTCTCTCTCTCTTCTCTTTTCCCTTCCTCACTCTCTCCCCTCTTCCTCCTATCTTTCCCTTTCTCTCTTTCTCTAAACTCTTCCCCTTTTCCTTTTCACTCTTCCCCTCTCTCTCCTACTTTCCCTCTCTCTTTCTCTCTCTCTCTCTCTCTTCTCTCTCTTCTCTCTCTCCTCTCTCTTCTCTCTCTCTCCTCTCTCTCTCTCTCTCTCTTTCTCTCTCTCTCTTCTGTTCCTTTACTAAATAAAAAAAAAAATGGTTGGGACTCGTAGGAAATCAGGATCAGATGACAATGGTACTGTAGGGAGGATGGATGGAGGAGCATTGGAGAAGGATGGAGCAAGAATGGGAGAGAAAAATTAGGAGAGCTTTCTGAAAAAAATGGAGAAAGAGCTCTCTACGAAATGGGAAAAAGAGGTGGAGAAGGAGACGACGAAATGGGACGCACAAGTCGAAACTTGCAGTAGACAGAGGTTTGAGGTAAAAACAGGTGAAGCAAGTTCAGGGGCGGTGACCAGAGAAGACACAGCATTGATGCTGAGAGGTATGAACGGAAGGAGGAGATATGAATTAAGCTATGGTCTATCAGCCTGCAAAAGAAGGGTCAGGGAGTAAAAGGAAGAGCAGCTGGGTGCAGATAGAGGGGAGATAAGTCGCAATGCTGAGGCACAACATGCTACCAAGAGCCACTGGGAAAAACCAAGGGAGGGAAATGACCATATACAGACAGGAACCAGAGTCACAGAGGGAGAGCAATGGAGGAGAAAAGGCCCAAATCAGTGTTTATCCATGGGACTTCGGAGAGAGAGGAAAAGACACACACTGAAAGACGGCGGGAAGAAAGAAAGGAGAATGGCCCCATTCCAACCCCGGAATATAGGGGGAAGAAGCATGGCGAGATTGTAAATTTTCAGAGAAAGGGTGGGTACATGAACGGGGAGAAACCGACCGATCAAGCTGTTTCTCAGGACAGAAACAGTGAGGAACAGGATCCTCCAAGAGAAACAAGGTTGAAAAACTCGGAAAGAGTATAAGAAGGTGTTCCTTGACAGAGGACAGAACACAGAGAGACAGCAGCTGAGGGAGAGGACGATAAAGCGAAAAGGAGATAGGAGGAAACAAAGGATGGAACCAGCAAGAGGTCAGTCAGTGCAGATCAGAGAAGCAAGGGCAAGCACACACACAACTATTCTCAGAACCCCACAACCTATCACACATCCAACACAAACTACAACTCATACCCATCAAGCTTCCACCAAACCCCAATCATAGATATCCCACAGTTGCTACCACGGTCTCCACCCCCACAGGCCCCCCAACCAAAGTATTAGGAAGGAAATGAAGGTATGGTACACAAAACGTGATGGGAAATAACAAACAAGTGGAGAGGAGCGGCACGAAAGAGTCAAAGAGACATCACCGGTCATCATAGCACTCACAGAAACCAAGCTTACAGGTATGATACAGATGCCATTCTTTCCAAAGGATACCAGATTCCTGAGAAAAGACATAAGGAACAGGGGGGTGGAGGAGTGGCACTGCTGATAGTAAAAACACAGATGGATTTTGATGCGCTGGAGAGAGAGAGACATCAGAGAAGAAAGTGATTACATAGTGGAACACTCATCTGGAGGTCCCATGGTGGTAATTGCAGTGATGTATAACAACACAGAACAGCAGGACGACCGGGCAGAGTATGCGAGAGCATTAGAGCGATGTTTGACACACTGGCTGCAGTGCCCAGAGAGCTCATGCATTGCAGGGCAAAGCTCCTGATCATGGGCGACTTTACCACAAGGAGATCGACTGGAGAAAGAACTGTGAGCACATGGGGGCCAAGATCATGGAGAGGACTATGGATAATGGAGGTGGTACTCGAAAACTTCATGTACCAACACGTTAAGCGGACCTACAAGCGAGTGAGGAGAGGATGAGCCAGCAAGGACTGGGACTTAGTATTCACCTTGAGCAGTGCAGATATGAGGACATACATATGGAAGACCCCTTGGCCAGCGATCACGTGGTTTTGAGTTGACTACACAGTAGAAGCTACAAGTGGAGGGGAAGCAGGAAGGCCAGACTATTTGAAACCAAACTACAGGAAAGGGGGACTATTACAGGAATGAGGAGGAAACTCTTGAACGTGGATCAGTGGGACAGAGAACTGGCAGGGAAGCCAGTTAATAAGATGAAGGATATGTAGCAACAATGTGCAAGGAGGCTGAAGAGAGGTTTGTACCCCAAGGGGAAAACCGGAAATAAAGAAAAAGCCAGGATGAGGCCATGGTTCACCCAAAGGTGCAGGAGGCAAAACCAAGTGTGCTAGGGAAAGAGAAGAAATAAGAAGGCAAAGGACCCAGGAGAATAGGGGAGAGCAGTCGTAGAGCCAGAACGAAATATGCACGTAAGAAGGGAGGCTCAATGACAATATGAAAAAGACATAGCAGCGAAAGCCAAATCTGACCCGAAGCTGTTATACAGCCACATCAGGAGGAAAAACACAGTCAAGGGCCAGGTAATCGGCTCTAAGGAGGAAGGAGGAGAGCAACAAGAAATGACCGTGAAGTATTGTGAAGGAATCTCAACAAGAGATTCAAAGAAGTGTTCACAGAGGTGACAGAGGCGGCTCCAGAAAGATGGAGGTGGTGGGGCACACACCATGTGCTGGACACAGTGCACACAACCGAGGAAGAAGTGAGAGGCCTTCTGAATGAGCTAGATACCTCAAAGCAATGGGGCCAGATAACATCTCCCATGGTATTGAGAAGAGGGGAAAGCTGAGGCGCTGTGTGTACCCTAACAACATATTCAATACATTATCGAAACAGGGAGATTCCTGAGGCATGGAAGACAGCACATGTAGTTCCCAATCTTTAAAAAAGGAACAGACATGAAAGCATTAAACTACAGACCAGTGTCACTGACATGTTATAGTATGCAAATCATGGAGAAGTTATCAGCGAGAAAGTGGTGGAAACACCTAGAAAGGAAGATTCATCAAACAGCAGTAAACATGGTTTCAGGGATGGGAAATCCTGTTGTCACAAAACCTACAGGAGTTCTATGACATGGTGACAGCAGTAGACAATGAGATGAGTGAGGGGTGGTGGAATTGCATATTCTTGGGACTGCAGAAGGCGTTTGACACAATTCCAACAAGAGATGGTGCAAAAACTGGAGGACAAGCAGGGATAACAGGGAAGGCATTACAAGGATCAGGGAATACTTGTCAGGGGAAGACAGCAGCGCGTCATGGTACGTGGCGATTTGTCAGAGGTGGGCACCGCCTGTGACAGTGAGGGTCCCACAGGGGTCAGTCAAGGACCAGTGCTGATTTGGTATTTGTGAACGATGACGGAAGGAATAGTACTCTGAGGTTGTACACTGTTGAGATGGACGTGAAGTTGAATGAGAAGAACTTCACTCCCCCGATCGAAGACCAGGCAGAACTACAAAAGGGATCTGGACAGGGCTGCAAGACCTGGATCCAGCAATTGCTCCTGGGTTCAATCCCACCAAGTGCAAAGTCCATAAAGATGGGAGGGCAAAAGACCGCAGCGGAAGTACAGTCTAGGGGGCCAGAGAATACACTAACCTCATCAAGAAAAGATTTTGGGGGTGAGTATAACACCCAGGCACAATCTCTGAAGCGGCACATCAACCAAAATAACTGCGCCTGCATATGGGCGCCTAGCAAATCGAACAGCATTCCGGACATCATAATAAGGATCTTCAGGACCCTGTACACCGTGTACGTTAGGCCCTATTGGAGTATGCGGCACCAGTGTGGAACCCACACCCAGCAAGCACCGTAACGAAAACTAGAGAAAGTGTAAAGGTTTGCAACAAGATGTCCCAGGATTAAGAGAAGCATGTCCTCGAGGAGGGTTAAGGGAAATCCAACCTGACGCCACTGGAGGAAAGGAGAGATAGGGGGGACATGAAACGACATACCAATAATTACTGAGAGAGGATTGACAAGGTGGACAAAGACAGGATGTTCAGAGATTGGGACACAGTAAAGGTGACACAGTTGGAAGTGAAGACAACAAATGTATCACCAGGATGTAGGAAGTATATCTTTCAGCCACAGAGTTGTCAGTAAGTGGAAATAGTTTGGGAAGCGATGTATGAGGCAGGATCCATACATAGCTTTAAAGCAGAGGTATGATTAAAGCTCACGGTTCAGGGAGATGACCTAGTAGCGATCAGTGAAGAGGCGGGGCCAGGAAGCTGACTCGACCCCGCAACCTCAACTAGGTGAGTCAATAGGGTGAGTACACACACATACCACAACCACACCACACACACACACACCAACAACACACACACATATATATATACACACACACACACACCACACACTCACACACTCACACACGCACACATGTGGTTCTGTGCTTAGACTACATAGTTGAGCTCAAAAGTGGAGAGAGCAGCAGGAATTAGGGTGGGAAAAACCAAACTACAAAAGTGGGAAAACTACTCAGGTTTGAGGAACTTTTTCAAGTCATTCAGTGAGGAGTGGGAATGACAGGAAAAACCAGTACAAGAAATAATGGATTATGTGGCAAAGCAACAATGCAAGGAGTCAGAGGAAGAGGTTTGTTCCGTAAGGGAAACAGAAATAATGGGAAGAACAGAACGAGTCCTTGGTTCACCCAAAGGTGTAGGGAGGGCAAAAAACTAGTGTATAGAAATGGAACAGTACAGAAGACAGAGGAAACTCTGGAAAACTAAAGAGATTAGACGATAAGGAGCGTCAGAAACGAATATGCACAGATAAGAAGGGGGCTCAGCGGCAATACGAAAATGGACATAGCACGAAAGGTCAAGACTGACCGAAGCTGTTATACAGCACATCAGGAGGGAAAACAACTGTCAAGGACAGGTAATCAGACTGAGGGAAGGGTGATGGGGAATTCACAAGAAACGACGGGAGGTATGTCAGGAGAATCAGCACAATATTTTAAAAGAAGTATTTACAGTGGAAACCAGTAGGACTCCAGGAAATCAGAGCAGCGGGGTGCACCAGCAAGTGCTGGATGAGGTACATATAATCAAGGAGGAGGTAAAGAAGCTGCTATGCGAACTTGACACCTCTAAGGCGGTGGGACCAGACAACATCTCTCTGTGGGTTCTTAAAGAGGGAGCAGAGATATTGTGTGTACCGTTAACAAAGATCTTCAACACATCATTTGAAACTGGGCATCTCCCTGAGGTATGGAAGATGGCAAATGTAGTCCCAATTTTTAAAAAGGGAGACAGACATGAGGCACTAAACTACAGACCTGTATCACTAACGTGTATAGTATGCAAGGTCATGGAGAAGATCATCAGGAGGAGAGTGGTGGAGCTCCTGGAAAGAAACAAGTGTATAATTGACAACCAGCATGGTTTCAGGGAGGGGAAAATCCTGTGTCACAAACCTACTAGAGTTTTATGACAAGTAAGACAAGAGAGAGAGGGGTGGATCGACTGCATTTTTTTGGACTGCAAGAAGGCCTTTGACACAGTTCCTCACAAGAGGTTACTGCAAAAGCTGGAGGATCAGGCACACATAACAGGAAAGCCACTGCAATGGACCAGAGAATACCTGACAGGGAGGCAACAACGAGTCATGGTAAGTGACGAGGTGTCAGAGTGGGCGCCTGTGACAAGCGGGGTTCCACAGGGGTCAGTCCTAGGACCTGTGCTGTTCTTGGTATATGTGAATGACATAACGGAAGGGATAGACTCAGAAGTGTCCTTGTTTGCGGACGATGTGAAGTTAATGAGAAGAATCAAATCGGATGAGGATCAGGCAGGACTACAAAGAGACCCGGACAGACTACAAGCCTGGTCCAGCAACTGGCTCCTTGAGTTTAACCCTGCCAAATGCAAAGTCATGAAGATCGGGGAAGGGCAAAGAAGACCGCAGACACAATATAGTTTAGACGGCCAAAGTCTGCAAACCTCACTCAAGGAAAAAGATCTGCGGGTGAGTATAACACCGAGCATATCTCCCGAGGCGCACATCAATCAGATAACTGCTGCAGCATACGGGCGCCTGGCAAACCTACGGATAGCGTTCCGATACCTCAGTAAGGATTCGTTTAAGACTCTGTATACCATTTACGTCAGGCCCATACTGGAGTATGCAGCACCAGTTTGGAATCCACACCTAGTCAAGCACGTCAAGAAATTAGAGAAAGTGCAAAGGTTTGCAACAAGACTAGTCACAGAGCTACGGGGATTGTCCTACGAAGAATGATTGAGGGAAATCGGCCTGACGACACTGGAGGCAAGGAGGGTCACGGGAGACATGATAACGACATATAAAATACTGCGTGGAATAGACGAGGTGGACAAAGACGGGATGTTCCAGAGATGGGACACAGACGCAAGAGGTCACAATTGGAAGTTGAAGACTCAGATGAATCAAAGGGATGTTAGGAAGTATTTCTTCAGTCATAGAGTAGTCAAGCCGTGGAATAGCCTAGAAAGTGAAGTAGTGGAGGCGGGAACCATACATAGTTTTGAGGCGAGGTATGATAAAGCTCATGGACCAGGGAGAGAGAGGACCTAGTAGCAATCGGTGAAGAGGCGGGGCCAGCAGCTGTGAATCGACCCCTGTAACCACAAATAGGTGAGTACAAATAGGTGAGTACATGCGCGCGCGCACACACACACACACACACTCCAACCGCGACAATCCCAACGCAACTGAGCAATCTAAACCAAAACCCACACACTGTTCCCTCTGCCACCAACCCCCACATCACAAACCTCACCCCAACAGCTGCCCCTTATGGGCATTCTGACCCCACCCCCCTCATCACAAACCCACCTACACCACAGCCCCACATAGGCCCCCACCAAGGCTCTCACTCCCCCAACCCCAATATTCTCGCAGGACCACAGTGATAGAAAAGAAGCTGAAGGTTTGGTACACAAACGCGGACGGAATAACGAATAAATATGAGGAGTGGCACGAAAGAATCAGCGAGAAATCCCCAGACATCATAGCAGTCACAGAAACGAAACTTGCTGAGACAATAACAGACGCAGTCTTCCCACCGGGATATCAGATCCTGAGGAAAGATAGGAGTAGAGGGGGAGGAGGGGTTGCACTGCTCATGAAAACCGATGGGGATTTGAGGAAATGGAAGGCATGGACGTGATTGGAGAAAGGCACTACTTAGTAGGTACAGTTCAGTCCGGAGAACATAAAGTAGTCATTGGAGTGATGTATAACCCACCACAGAACTGCATGAGGCCAAGGGAGGAGTACGAAGAAAACAACAGAGCAATGGTGGACACACTGGCTGAGGTGGCAAGAAGAGCTCACTCGAGCAGAGCAAAGTTACTGGTAATGGGCAATTTCAACCACAGGGAGATCGACTGGGAAAACCTGGAGCCACATGGGGGTCCCGAAACATGGAGAGCCAAGATGATGGATGTGGTACTTGAAAACCTTATGCATCAACACGTCAGGGACACTACCAGAGAGAGAGAGAGGGAAGGATGAGCCAGCAAGACTGGATCTTGTGTTCACCCTGAGCAGTTCAGACATTGAGGACATCACTTACCAGAGGACCCTTGGAGCTAGCGATCACGTGGTTTTGAGTTTTGATTATATAGTAGAGTTACAAGTGGAGAACGTAACAGGAATTGAATGGGAAATGCCAAATTATAAAAGGGGGACTACACAGGTATGAGGAACTTCTTGCAGGAGGTTCAGTGGGAGAGAACTGGTAGGAAAATCAGTAAACGAGATGATGGAATATGTGGCAACAAAGTGCAAGGAGGCAGAGGAAAGGTTTGTTCCCAAGGGAAATAGAAATAATAGGAAGACCAAAGCGAGTCCTTGGTTTACTCGAAGGAGTAGGGAGGCAAAAATTAAGTCCACCAGAGAATGGAAAAGGGACAGGAGGCAAAGGACCCCCATACTCTCTCCTCTCTCTCCCTCTTTCTACCCTTTCTCTCTCCTCTCTCTCCCTCTTTCTACTCTTTCTCTCTCCCCCTCGCACCCTCTCCCTCCTCTAGCCTTCTGTCTGTGGTAAAAAAAAAAAAAAAAAAAAAAAAAAATGGGTGGCCCTAGAGGACGGAAAACCAGAGATCTGGTAGACGAACCAGGGAGGAAAGACTGGGAGTTAGAGCTCCAAAAAAGGGAGGAAGAGTGGGGAAGGAAGATAGTAGAGCTTGGTAAGAAAATGGAGGAGCGGATAGCTGAAGAGTGCAGGAAGTGGGAAGTACAGGTCTTAGCAGCAGAAGCTAGGATACAGTGCTTAGAAGAGAAACTCCCAAAGCCTGAAACAGATTAGAGAGACAAATGACAATTCAGATGTGACATCAGGAAATTCAATTCAGGCGCAGGACAAGGGGACGGTAAGCAACAACGGAGACATGACGTACACGAAGGCCCTATCAGACCCACGGGGGGCCCAGGGAAAAGACGAGGAGCACACTAAGATCAAATGACAGGCCCGAAGACAATGAAGGTATGCTATATGCAGAGATTCTAACAGCCAACTGCAGTAGAAAGGGGACAGCTGGTCATGAAAGACAGTTCACTGAGAATAGAATTTCAAGATATGACAGGGACTGAAGGCAAGAACATGTCAATGGAAGGAAATAAAATGCCTCAGGGGAAGAGATGGAGACTCAGTGGGGGGAGGAAAGGGCGAGGTCATTTTTTGGTGTACGGGCTCAAGAACCCAAAGGGGGACAACTTTGAAGAAATAAAACAGGAGAAAAAAAATGATTGAAGGCATCATGAAAACAAATAGGTGAGGGCGATATGACCCAGGTGACAAATTTCAGAAAATTGGGGGGTTTTGCGAGTGGAAGGATACGGCCTGTCAGAGTAACTTTCAAGGAAGAATCAGTTCAAGCCAGGATTCTGCAAGAGAAAGCAAGTTTGAGGGACAAACAGGGGTACCAGAGAGTATACTTCGACTGCGACAGAACAAAAGAAGAAAGGACTACACTGAAAGAGAGGGTACAGAGATGCAAGGAGGAACGAGAGGCAATGACGAAAATGAGCAGGACCCAGACACAGGAGGAAGGGCAAACACCCCCCCAAGAATCTCCCACCAAAAGACTCCAAACCGCGACATTCCCAAACGCAACTGAGCAACCTATACTACAACCCACTCACTGTTCCATCTGCCACCAACCCCATATCAAAAACCTCACCCCAACAGCTGCCCCTTTATGGGCATTTCTGACCCCACCCCCATCTCACAAACCCCACCAAACACCACAGCCCCATATAGCCCCCACCAAGGCTCTCGCTCCCCCCAACCCCAATATTCTTGCATGACCACAATGTTTAGAAAAGAAACTGAAAGTTTGGTACACAAACGCGGATGGAATAATGAATAAACATGAGGAGTGGAACGAAAGAATCAGTAAAAAATCCCAGACATCATGCATCCCCAGAAACAAAACTCGCTGAGACAATAACAGACAAAATCTTCCCAACGGATATCAGACCCTGAGGAAAGATAGAAGGAGAGGGGGGGAGGAGGGGTTGCACTGCTCATAAAACACCGATGGGGATTTGAGGAAATTGAAGGCATGGACATGATTGGAGAAAGAGATTACATTGTAGGTACAATTCGGTCTGGAGAACATAAAGTAGTCATTGGAGTGATGTATAACCCACCACAGAACTGCAGGAGACCAAGAGAGGAGTACGAAGAAAACAACAGGGTGATGGTGGACACACTGGCTGAGGTGGCAAGAAGAGCTCACTCGAGCAGAGCAAAGTTACTGGTAATGGGCGATTTCAACCACAGGGAGATCGACTGGGAAAACCTGGAGCCACATGGGGGTCCCGAAACATGGAGAGCCAAGGTGATGGATGTGGTACTTGAAAACCCATGCATCAACATGTCAGGGACACAACCCAAAAGAGAGGGAGGAGAGCCAGCAAGACTGGATTTTTGTGTTCACCCTGACAGTTCAGACATTGAAGACATCACTTACGAGAGGCCCCCTTTGGAGCTAAACGATCACGTGGTTCTGAGTTTTGATTAATAGTAGAGTTACAAGTGGAGAAGGTAACAGGAACTGAAGGGGACAGGCCAAACTATAAAGGGGGGACTACACAGGTTTTGAAAACTTCTCAGGAGGTTCAGTGGGACAGAGAAATGGTAGGAAATCAGTAAACGAATGATGGAATATGTGGCAACAAAGTGCAAGGAGGCAGAGGAAAGTTTTGTTCCCAAGGGAAACAGAAAAATAGGAAGACCCAAAAAGAGTCCTTGGTTTACCCGAAGGTGTAGGGAGGCAAAAACTAAGTGCAACAGAGAATGGGAAAAGGTAACAGGAGGCATAGGACCCAGGAAACAAGGAGATTATAGAAGAGCCAGAAAAAAGAGTATGCACAGATAAGGAGGGAGGCCCAGCGACAGTAGAAAACGACATAGCATCGAAAGTCAAATCTGACCCGAAACTGCTGTATAGCCACATTAGGAGGAAGACAACAGTCAAGGACCAGGTGATAAGGCTGAGGAAAGAAGGTGGAGAACTCACAAGAAACGTCAAGAGGTAGTGAGGAGCCAACACGAGATTTAAGGAAGTATTTACAGTAGAGACAGGAAGGACTCGGGGGGACAGACCCAAAGGGGACACCAGCAAGGAATACACCCAAAAAGTGTTGGACGACAAACATACAGATGAGGAGGAGGTGAAGAAACTGCTAAGGGGCATCGATACCTCAAAGGCAATGGGACCCGACAACATCTCCCCCTGGGTCCTTAGAGAGGGGGCAGATATGTTGTGCGTGCCACTTACCACAATCTTCAACACGTCCTGGAAAATGGGGAACTACCTGAGGTATGGAAGACGGCAAATGTAGTTCCCATTTTTAAAAAGGAGACAGAAAAGAGGCACTAAACTATAGACCTGTGTCATTGACGTGGGATAGATTGCAAAATTATGGAGAAGATTATCAGGAGGAGAGTGGTGGAGCACCTGGAACTGAACAAGAGTGTAAATGCCAACCAGCACGGATTCACGGAAGGCAAATCCTGTGTCACAAACCTTCTGGAGTTTATGATAAAAAACAGAAGCAAGACACGAGAGAGAGGGGTGGGTTGATTGCATCTTCTTGGGCTGCAAGAAGGCCTTTGACACAGTTCCCCACAAGAGATTTGTGCAGAAGCTAGAGCATCAGGGGCATATAACAGGAAGGGCACTGCAATGGATCAGAGAAAACCTGACAGGGGGGCAAAAAACGAGTCATGGTACGTAATGATGTATCACAGTGGCACCCGTGACGAGCGGGGGCCCCCCAGGGGTCGGGCCTAGGACCATGCTATTTTTGGTATATGGAACGACATGATGAAAGGGTTAGACTCAGAAGTTCCCTGTTTGCAGATGATGTGAAATTAATGAGGAGAATTAAATCTGATGAGGACCGGGCAGGACTTCAAAGAGACCCGGACAGACTGGACACCTGGTTTCCAGCACAGGTTTATCCTTTAATCCTGCCAAATGCAATGTCATGAAGATAGAGGAAGGGCACAGAAGACCACGACAGAGTAAGGCTAGGTGGCCAAAGACTGCAAACCTCACTCAAGGGGAAAGATCTTGGGGGAGTAAAACACCCAGCATGTCTCCGGGAAACACCATCAATCAGATAACTGCTGCAGCATATGGGCGCCTGGCAAAGCTGAGAACAGCATTCCTATACCTTAGTAAGAAATCGTTCAAGACACTGTACACCGTGTATGTCAGGCCCATACTGGAGTATGCAGCACCTGTTTGGAACCCGCACTTGATAAAGCACGTCAAGAAACTAGAGAAAGTACAAAGGTTTGCCACAAGGTTAGTTCCAGAGCTAAGGGGAATGTCCTATGAAGAAAGATTAAGGGAAATCGCCCTGACGACACCGGAGGACAGGAGGGTCAGGGGAGACATGATAACGACATATAAAATACTGCGTGGAATAGACAAGGTGGACAAAGACAGGATGTTCCAGGGAGGGGACACAGAAACAAGAGGCCACAATTGGAAGTTGAAGACACAAATGAGTCAGAGAGATATTAGGAAGTATTTCTTCAGTCATAGAGTTGTAAGGCAGTGGAATAGCCTAGAAAATGACGTAGTGGAGGCAGGAACCATACACAGTTTTAAGACGAGGTTTGTAAAGCTCATGGAGCGGGGAGAGAGAGGGCCCAGTAGCAACCGGTGAAGAGGCGGGGCCAGGAGCTAAGACTCGACCCCTGCAACCACAAATAGGTGAGTACACACACGAGCAAACACTACTAGCAAGTAGCAGAAGCATTCCCAGATTTCACAGATCATACAGATACAAAACACATGGAAATAACAGAAGTAATATTCTCAGCAGGATATCGAGTTCTGAGGAGTGATAGAAGGACCAGGGCTGGGAAAGAACTTGCACTGTTAATAAAAAATAAGTGTAGTTCTGAAGAGATAAGAAGAATGGCTGAAGAGAAACCAGATGATTACATAATATGAAGTTATCTGTCCATCTACCCACTTTTCCTGTTATCTATTTTTTAATCACGCAATTTGTGTGCTATTATACCATGATCGAACAGTGAGGAACAATCCATCACTACAGAAATATGACGACTATAATAACAGAAACATGACGATTATAAATAAGCAAAATTATCGCAGAAGCGACAAGAAGAGTTCATTTCACCAAGACAAAGTTACCGATTATAGTAGTCTTTAACAACACGGCATTGGTCAGGGAGAACTGGCGTACACACTGTGGACTAGACATCTTGAGTACTAAAACAATGGGGTTGGTGATGAACAGATTTATATACCAAGGAGATATTTATATGTTAGTCAGGAACACATCCAGTTGGTCCTATTAAGTATCTCGAGCACAAACGGCGATTGTGAAATGGAATACGAGAGGATTTTAGATGCTGGTGACAATACAGTATGTATAATTATCGATTACCTTATGGAAATGTACATAGAGAAAAATATATCTGAGGGGAAGAGGAGGGAGTGAAAAGCTAGATTTCAAATTAAGTTGAAATGAGAGAATTATGGGATGCAGAACAGTTGAAAAAAAAAAGAATTGAAAGGAAAGATAATGAATAAAACGGAATGTTTAGCTGTAAAGTGTAGTAAGTCAGAAAAGAGATTCATACCCAAAGGTAGAAGATGGAATGGAGAGAAGAGAGAAATTCCATGGATCATCCCAGAAATGCCGAAGGGCCAAAGTTAAAAAATGCAAGTACACGGAAAAGGCATAAAAAAAATAGGAAAGGAGAAACAGCTAAAAGAGTCAAAAACGAATATGACATGCCATCGAAAACCAAATCTGATCCGTAATTGCAATTCAGTCACGTCAGTGGAAAGACGACAGTAAAGGATTAGGTCTTAAAACCGAATAAGGAACTAGAAGGGCTCAAAGACCATGAAGTCGTCAAGAATCTAGAGAAATTATTCAAAGAAGATATTCTCACAGAAAATTGAGTCAACGTCAGACAGTCACGGTAAAAGAGTTCGCCAACGAGTACTGGACTCAACACACTAAGAAAAGCGGTAAAGAAACTACTGAGTAAGCTAGATAACCCACAGACAATGGGAACAGACAACGATTCCCAGCGGATACTAAAAGATGGTGCAAAATCAAAATAAGTATTATGAAATTCAAAGGAAGAATGCTAAACCCCTATTAATTAAACAACACCTGAAGAATGGGAGGAAATCAGATTCACTCCAAGTAAGAGAAATGAAGGTTCAATTTTTTGTATTAAGAGTCCCTCACCAACATCAAGGACCATTCCTGGAGAGGCTTAAATCCACAAGTCAGTTGATTAAGGGCAACTGCCAGAGATGTTGAAGACATCAAATACAGACCAATATTTCAGAAGGGGGTACAAACAGGTAGCACTGAACCCCAAGTTAATATCACTGACATGCATACTTTGTAAGGCAGCGGGGAAGATCAGAAGACCGGCAGAGCAACTCAAGAGTGGCAGTTACGTAAACAATAACCAGGAGGATTTCAGAGAATGATAATCCTGTCTGACAAAGCTGCTTGAGTTTTATAAGATTGCTGGTGTACCTCCCATGCTCGCAAAATCAATGTGGATTTCTCACAAACGGTTTTTATCAAATTTCAATTTATGTTATTTAAGAAATTTTCAATTTACGTTATTTAAGCTGAGTATAAGTTTTGTAAGGTTAAATTGCCCTCTGTCAAAAAAAATATTGCGTAGCATTATGCTAGTAAATGAAATATAAGACTGAAGTGTGTGTGTGTGTGTGTGTGTGTGTGTGTGTGTGTGTGTGTACTCACCTAATTGTACTCACCTAATTGTGGTTGCAGGGGTCGAGACTCAGCTCCTGGCCCCGCCTCTTCACTGATCGCTACTGGGTCCTCTCTCTGCTTCCTGAGCTTTGTCATACCTCTTCTTAAAACTATGTATGGTTCCTGCCTCCACTACTTCACATGCTAGGCTATTCCACTTGCTGACAACTCTATGACTGAAGAAATACTTCCTAACGTCCCTGTGACTCGTCTGAGTCTTCAGCTTCCAGTAGTGACCCCTTGTCCCTGTGTCCCCTCTCTGGAACATCCTATCTCTGTCCACCTTGTCTATTCCCCGCAGTATCTTGTATGTCGTTATCATGTCTCCCCTGACCCTTCTGTCCTCCAGTGTCGTCAGTCCGATTTCCCTTAACCTTTCCTCGTACTTTCCCTTAACCTTTCCTCGTACGACATTCCCTTAAGCTCTGGGACTAGCCTTGTTGCAAACCTTTGTACTTTCTCTAACTTCCTGTGTCTGTGTGACTGTGTGAATGACGCAGAAAACACCTTGTTAATAACCCTGGCAACTGAAGTACCTGAAACTTAAAAAAAATAATCAGCTGACTCTCCTGAACAATTACATAATATTTTTAATCATTTATATTTCAGAAACCGAGGTCACAGACCGGGCCGCGGGGGCGTTGACCCCCGGAACTCTCTCCAGGTCTCCAGGTATTGGCCAATTAATCAGCTGATGCTTTCGATGAAGCTTTCATTACTTCGAATCCTGTAACTCTTGAAAAAAAATTTCTTTCTTTAATACCACCCAGTAGGCCTTGATAATGTAGGAATCGTCACAAAACTAATCGCCTACAAACCTAATATTAGAAAGTAGACATATGCAACAGCATTTAAGAATGTTACTAAAAGCCCCAGAATGCAAATACTAGGTCGTTCCATTAAAAATATATAGGCCATGGGACCTTTGTCACTCCAAATGTCCCAGGACCGAAACGTTTCCTATAAAATGTCTTAGTGTTTGCATTCTGTGCCTTTCTCGAACAATCTATTGGTATCATATGCCATTTTTATCACATACCAGATATCTTTACTTGAAGACGTTTCGCCAGCCACTAACTTTATCAGTTCAATGCGGAAGTATTTTGAAGGTGATAAAACTTCAGCCTGGAAGTCGGTGTTCAGGAGCTTAGTACTGAAGCAAGTGAAACAATCATCAGTACTATGGTAGTGAATGTTTGGTCAGGAAGCAGGACGGGTGTTTCCAGACTAGAATCTTGGTCATATGAAGACCCCCTACCAGTGCAGCTTTTGATCAAATGAACGAGGTCTTCGGCTGGCTTATCAGTCCGCCCTTTTAAAAATTTATAATTACTCTGGCAGGGAGATGGCCTCTTTACACTGGAGTCAGATCAGGTGTAGCAGTTGCATTCGCTTCACAGGTAGGCAGGTGGGACCCACTGATGAAAGTAGGTCATGCTGAAGATTTGGACCAGATCTTTCCAAATAGGTTGTAGAAGATATTGTCCATATCAGGAATCCATGTAGTTGCTGTGTCAGACAATTATCAATACAATATTGGTGTACACTATCGACAAGATGTGAAATGAGACACATACGCAACACCTTGATGTCTATTTTTGAAATCGTGTCGCCAACCTGTGGTCTGGTGTATATATAGGAAAAAAAACTGAATATTCTGATCCCTAAGATTACCTTCTTTCTCATATTCTGTGTTGAGGAGAATCTCAGTGTGGGGATCGAAATGTTCATACATTTCTTTCTCAATTTATCTCATTTTTTTGAACTATGGATGAAAAGCCAGCAACAGAGACAGATAAATCAAGTTTGAAACATTCAGAGTGCCAAATGCATTCAATCAGCCACTCATCAACTCACTTGTGTTTAATTCTCTCACAGATACTTCACCTCTAGTGAATTAGAAACGGAGGAAGACAGCTGAATAAACACCGAATTTCGCGCTTCCAACCTCACCTCTCTGTCCCTCTGTCTCTGTCTATCTGCCTCTCTGTCTGTCTGTCTGTCTGTCTGTCTGTCTGTCTCTGTCTCTGTCTGTCTGTCTGTCTGTCTGTCTGTCTCTCTCTCTCTCTCTCTCTCTCTCTCTCTCCTCTCTCTCTCTCTCTCTCTGTCTCTTCTCTCTCTACTTCTCTCTCTCTCTCTCTCTATCTTCTATTTATCTATCTATCTATTCTATCTATCTATCTATCTATCTAATCTATCTCATCTTCTATCTTCGATCTATTTTATCCATTATTTTTGATTCTATTCATGCAGTCCTACTGACTCACTTCCTTCTACTCTAACATTCTCTCTCAACATCTCTTCCTCTCGCTTCGTGGAAAATACAACACATTACAGTTAGACACAGCTGGTGTAGATGAGTAAGACACATGTGCAACACTTGAACATCTTTACTGTTAAAATGTTTCGCCTACACAGTATGTAGGCAGCTAAATATGAAGACCACTGAAGTAGTGGCGACGTTATGACGATGCGATCTGTCCAACTTTGAAGAAATTTTTGTAGTGGTCAGTCCCTAAGAATGGAGAAGAGTTGAGCTCCATAGTTTGGAACAATATGAAGCTGAAACATGAGACTGGAGCCTTATATAATGGCAAAGGTTTAGATTTATTTTTTTCCGCTGAAGCGGATAGTTTATTGTGCAGCTCATACCCTGTAAAGTAAAAGGACACAAGTGCAACTAATGTGACATTTATTGTGGCAACGTTTCGCTCTCCAGGAGCTTTATCAAACCATTACGTAATGGTAATGGTTTGATAAAGCTCCTGGAGAGCGAAACGTAGCCACAATAAATGTCACATTAGTTGCACTTGTGTCCTTTTACTTTACATATTGTCGGTAATTCTACCAACTTTATTACAGCTCATACCCTCCCTCGGAGGGTAGCGCAAGACCTTGTGGATACACAGAAAGCCTAGGAACTAGGACCAAAAGGGTTTACATGAGTACATCTTGATTTATATCTACGATATAACGGTATTTTGGTAAAGAGGAAATCTTCCACAACTTTATTGTCTAACACCTAGTAATGAGTGAGAAAGTTAGGTTTGGAAAGAAACCTGTTTATCACGGACCATTACACCTCTTGCTACTGTACTTGTCACTTCTCTCGTTCTTGCTTCTACTAGCAGGTCATGTCTCGTGCGAGGTTGAACACATCTCTAGGCTGAGAGACTGACCATCTCAAACCACTTCTTGAAGGTTGATGGAGTGATCACATCATACTTACCTCTCCATAGCTACCTTCACCATGTTTACCACCTCTGTATTCGACTGATGAAGACTACTACTTACACGTTTCTGAATAAAGACCATGACCTTACCTTCCCCTACCGTGGATCGAACTTGAATACTTTCCATTCCACCAAGCGCTATATATCTCATACTTGATTAGCGCTTCCCCATAAATGTAATAATAATCGGATTAAAGCTACCTAATTATTGCACAGCATTCCGACATCTTAATAAGGAATCGTTCAAGACCCTGTACACCGTGTACGTTAGGCCCATATTGGAGTATGCGGCACCAGTTTGGAACCCACACCTAGCCAAGCACGTAAAGAAACTAGAGAAAGTGCAAAGGTTTGCAACAAGACTAGTCCCAGAGCTAAGAGGTATGTCCTACGAGGAGAGGTTAAGGGATATCGATCTGACGATACTGGAGGACAGAACAGATAGGGGGGACATGATAACGACATACAAAATACTGAGAGGAATTGACAAGGTGAACAAAGACAGGATGTTTCAGAGATGGGACACAGCAACAAGGGGACACAGTTGGAAGTTGAAGATACAGATGAATCACAGGGATGTTAGGAAGTATTTTTTCAGCCACAGAATAGTCAGGAAGTGGAATAGTTTGGGAATCGATGTAGTGGAGGCAGGATCCATACATAGCTTTAAGCAGAGGTATGATAAAACTCACGGTTCAGGAAGAGTGACCTAGTAGCGATCAGTGAAGAGGCGAGGCCAGGAGCTTGGACTCGACCCCTGCAACCTCAACTAGGTGAGTACAACTAGGTGAGTACACACACACACACACATACACACACACACACACACACACAACACACACACACACACACCACACACAAACACACACACACACACACACCGTGAAGTATGTGAAGAACTCAACAAGAGATTCAAAGAAGTGTTCACAGAGGGGGGACAGAAGGGACTCCAGAAGACGGAGAGGTGGGGCACACCACCATGTGCTGGCACAGTGCACACAACCGAGGAAGAAGTGAAGAGGCTTCTGAGTGAGCTAGATACCTCAAAGGCAATGGGGGGCCCGATAAAATCTCCCTATGGGTATTGAGAGAGGGAGCAGAGGCGCTATGTGTACCCCTAACAACAATATTCAATACATCTATCGAAACAGGGAGATTGCCTGAGGCATGGAAGACAGCAAATGTAGTCCCAATCTTTAAAAAGGAGACAGACATGAGCATTAAACTACAGACCAGTGTCACTGAATGTATAGTATGCAAAATCATGGAGAAGATTATCAGGAGAAGAGTGGGAACCTAGAAAGGAATGATCTCATCAACAGCAGCCAAAAATGGTTTCAGGGACGGGAAATCCTGTGTCACAAACCTACTGGAGTTCTATGACATGGTGACAGCGTAAGACAAGAGAGAGAGGGGTGGGTGGATTGCAATTTTTTTGGGGCTGCCAAAAAGGCGTTTGACACAGTTCCACACAAGAGATTGGGGCAAAAACTGGAGGACCAAGCAGGGATAACAGGGAAGGCACTACAATGGATCAGGGAATACTTGTAGGAAGACAGCAGCGAGTCATGGTACGTGGCGAGGTGTCAGAGTGGGCCCTGTGACCAGCGGGGTCCCGCAGGGGTCAGTCCTAGGCCCCAGTGCTGTTTCTGGTATTTGTGAACGACATGACAGAAGGAATAGACTCTGAGGTGTCCCTGTTTGCAGATGACGTGAAGTTGATGAGAAGAATTCACTCGATCGAAACCCAGGCAGGACTACAAAGGGATTGGACAGGCTGCAGACCTGGTCCAGCAATTGGCTCCTGGAGTTCAATCCCACCAAGTGCAAAGTCATGAGATTGGGGGAAGGGCAAAAGGCCGCAGACGGGTACAGTCTAGGGGGTCAGAGACTAAAAAACCTCATCAAGGAAAAAGATCTTGGGGTGAGTAAAACACCAGGCACATCTCTGAAGCGCACATCAACCAAATAACTGCTGCAGATATGGGCGCCTAGCAAACCTCAGAACAGCATTCCGACATCTTAATAAGGAATCATTCAGGCCCCTGTACACGTGTATGTTAGGCCCATATTGGAGTATGCGGCACCAGTTTGGAACCCACACCTAGCCAAGCACGTGAAGAAACTAGAGAAAGTGAAAAGGGTTTTGCAACAAGGCTAGTCCCAGAGCTAAGAGGTATGTCCTACGAGGAGAGGTTAAGGGAAATCAACCTGACGACACTGGAGGACAGGAGATAGGGGGGACATGATAACGACATACAAAATACTGAGAGGGAATTGACAAGGTGGACAAAGACAGGATGTTCCAGAGATTGGACACAGTAACAAGGGGACACAGTTGGAAGCTGAAGACACAGATGAATCACAGGGATGTTAGGAAGTATTTCTTCAGCCACAGAGTAGTCAGTAAGTGGAATAGTTTGGGAAGCGATGTAGTGGAGGCAGGATCCATACATAGCTTTAAGCAGAGGTATGATAAAGCTCACGGCTCGGGGGAGAGTGACCTAGTAGCGATCAGTGAAGAGGCGGGGCCAGGAGCTCGGACTCGACCCCGCAACCTCAACTAGGTGAGTAAAACTAGGTGAGTACACACACACACACACACACACACACACATAACAACACACACAACACACACACACACACACATACGCACACACATACACCGCACACCACACAAAACACACCACACACACACGCGCGCACACACACACATACACACACACATACACACACACCCCCACACACACACACATACACACACACACACACACACACACGCACACACACACACACACACACACACACACACACACACACCCCACACACACCACACACACACACACACACGCACACAACTAACAGACTCTCTCTGTCTCTCTCTCTTTCTCTCTCTCCCTCTCTCAAACCAGAAACTGCTTTACAGCCACATCAGGAGGAAGACAACAGTCAAGGACCAGGTAATCAGGCTGAGGAAAGAAGACCAGCAGCTCACATGAAACGACCAAGAAGTATGTGAGGAGCTCAACATGAGATTTCAGGAAGTATTTACAATGGAGGCAGAAAGAACACCGGAAAGACAAAACAAAGGGGTACACCAATATGGAATATACCAACAATGTGGGATGAAATACACACAACCGAGCAGGAGGTGAAGAAGCTTCTAAGTGACCTTGATACCTCGAAGGCGGTGGGACCGGACAACATCTCTCCATGGGTCCTTAGAGAGGGAGCAGAGACATTGTGTGTGCCACTAAGCACAATCTTTAACACATCCCTTGAAACTGGGCAACTACCTGAGGTATGGAAGACTGCAAATGTGATCCCCATCTTTAAGAAAAGGGACAGAAACGAAGCACTAAACTATAAACCAGTGTCACTGACATGTAGAGTATGCAAAGTCATGGAGAAGATTGTCAGGAGGAGAGTGGAGAAGCACCTGGAACGGTACAAGGTTATAAATGACAGCCAGCACGGATTCATGGAAGGCAAATCCTGTGACACAAACCTACTGGAGTTTTATGGCAAGGCAACTGAAGTAAGACATGAGAGGAAGGGGTGGGTCGATTGCATTTTCTTGGAATGCAAGAGGGCCTTCGACACAGTTCCTCACAAGAGATTAGTGCAGAAGCTAGCGGGTCAGGCACGTATAACAGGAGGGGCACTGCAGTGGATCAGAGAATACTTGACAGGGAGGCAACAGTGAGTCATGGCACGTGATGAGGTATCACGGTGGGCGCCTGTGACGAGTGGGGTCCCACAGGGGTCAGACCTAGGACCAGTGCTATTTTTGGTATATGTCAATGACATAACGGAAGGCGAAAGACACAGAAGTGTAACTATTGCAAGATGATATTAAGGTTAATGAGAAAAATCAAATCAGATGAGGACCAGACAGGTCTACAAAGAGACCTGGACAGGCTGGACACGTGGTACAGCAACTGGCTCTTAGAATTTAACTCTGCTAAATGCAAAATCATGAAGACATGGGAAGGACCAAGAAGACCGCAGACTCGAGTATAGGCTAGGCGGCCAAGACAGCAAACTACCTCAAGAAAAATATCTGGGGAGTATAACACCGAGCACGTCTCCGGAAGCGCACATAAAGCAAATAATCTGCTGCCTGCATAAGGGGCGCCTGGCAAACCTGAGAAAAGCATTCCAGAAACCTCAATAAGAGAATCGGTCTGACGACACTGTAGACAGGAGGGTCAGGGTGACATGATAACAGCATAAAAATACTTGCGAGGAAATAAACAAGGTTGAACAGAGACAGGATGTTCCAAAGATGGGGACACAGAAACAACGGGGCACAATTGGAAGTTGAAGACCTCAGAATGAGTCTAAAGGGATGTTTAGGAAGTATTTCACCGAGCCACTAGTGAATGAAGTGGAATAGTCTGGAAGGATGTAGTGAAGGCAGGACAGTACATAGTTATAAGACGAGGTCCGATAAAGCTCATGAGTAGGAAACGGAGGACTCCTCTAGCGGTCAGTGGAAGAGGGGGGCCAGGAGCTGAGTCTCGAGACCCTTGCAAACCAAATTAGGTGAATACAATTAGGTAAGTGCGTGAAGAGTACTTTGATCTTAAGATTTCCCCCTCCCCCGTGGTTTGTCTTGCAATGCTAAAGATCGCCTGTCTGCGATTATTTTGTATATAAATATATAATTATATAGATAAATATATATATATATATATATATATATATATATATATATATATAAATATATATATATAAATAGATATATATATATATGTATATAAATATATATATAAATATATATATATATATATATATATATATGTGTGTGTGTATATATAACATGGAAGAAAAAAAAAAAGAAAGAAATGAGGGGGCAGATGATGCAGCCAAGGCAAGCAACAGACTATCCACATTTTGGATAACTGTCCCCATCAGCCTACGACAAGACCAAAACTGTGATGCCAGAGCCATGAGACTTATGGGGAGTCCTAGGTGATACCCATCTCAACAGTGGTACCGAGCAGCGACTCAGGGAGAACCTCCCTTCTATATGATGGAACTGGTCCAAAGCCAGTGTACCCGACATCCATCGCTTCGTTGGCTTTCCCACAGCCAAGATGATTGGTAGAGCAAGCTGATGAATGTGCAGTACTGTCAGCACGTTTGTCCATCGGCCCCCTAAACACAAGATCTACAGGAGTGCGAAGTTACTGTAGACATTCAGACAAGCATACTAGGAGTGATATCCCTCCCTACGAGGACCCAGAGAAGACTGCGGCAACACTTGTACCATGGAGTCAACGAACCAGACAGCTGTACCTGTGAAAACGAATATCCTCCTCCTCACTAGTGTACCATGAGAATAGGAGTACATACGGTGTTGTCGCTTATGAGATGCACCAGTTGAACTGACCAGAAGAGTGCTTGAGCAGCATATGTCGCATCATTGTAGAAACCTTTTTCCCTCGGGATCCAGAGACGGGTCATCGCAAGATTGAGACCCGTGTCAGGGCTACGGTCTTGGCGAACATTATACATACATACCTATGCTGTACATTCTACAAGACTGATGGACTGAACACATCGACTCCAGGCTGAGGGACTGATTTCCTCGAACGTCTCCTCTCCTTACACCCTTCTGCTTTGTATTGGACTGATGAAGCCACTGTTGCATAGGTGTCTCAATCTTCAACTTGTCGGTTTTCAAAACCATTCATCACAACTGTCAGACACTGCCTCATCATGGGATCTTGATACAAAGAATTCTTCAAAATTTGTCCAACCTTTGGACGAAGACCTACTTCGACTAGTGAATGGTACCACTATGACCCCGCCTTCTCCTGCTTCGCCTCACCTGACTACAGTATATAAGCCACATCTACGGCCCTATGCTGTACATCAGGACAGCAGACCACACTTCACGAAACACTTCTCGAACAGGGTAAAGATCAAACAAGAGAGTGGGACAGTTAATGACTCGTCCAAGCTAGCACCTGCAGCTGTCGTCAGTGGCAGACTGCAAGTCAAGTTTAATGCGATTCTGTCGCTCAAAGAGGCCTTCGTTGTCGTCTGTACTGACGACACCGAGTCTGAAAAACTCATTACGACCACTGCTACAACCACTCTACGAGATCAGGGATTTATTGTCTTCACTTCCCCGGCTCTGAGGGTCAGGAGAACTGTATTCCTCAAGAGACTCGACAGGCTCATCACTGCCCAGGCTACCGAAGGAATCAAGTCGTCCATTGAAGCACAGAACCCTTGGACCAAGGTGGAATTCATTTCAAAAATACCCAATGCCTCCTCCATGCTGAAGGTCACCTTCAGCGACGTCAACACGGCAGCCACAGCTCTCGCTGAGGGACTGGCTATTCACTACTTCCACATCAATCCAGCCTTCATCGAAGCAGAAAAATTCCATCAAATTCCACAGTGTTCCAACTGTTACTCATATCTACATACCACCAAAGACTGCCCTGCCAAGAATAAGAAGTTCTGCTCGACCTGCGGCCAAGGTTATGACTTCAAGACGTGCACTACTGCCTCTCCACCTAAATGCTTGAACTGCAAGAATGATCACCATACTCTTGCTGCCAAATGCCCAACCAGACGAGATATGAACATCAAAATGGTATACAATACCGACAGGTTGTTAGGTAAGACACATATGCAACAGTTAGACAACTTTATTCCGAAACGTTTCGCCTACACAGTAGGCTTCTTCAGTCGAATACAGAAAGTAGGCAGGAACAGTAGAGATGTGAAGACGATGTAATCAGTCCATCACCCTTAAAGTCGTAGAATTTGAGGTTGTCAGTCCCTCGGCCTGGAGAAGTTCAGTTCCATAGTCAGGAACTATCTGAAGATCAAGCAAGCAAGCAAACAAGTTTAGGTAAGATCCCAATGGGATGAGCGGGGAAGATGGGACAGATGAAGAATAGCTCTGGAGAGGAGTGTTCTTAGTAAGAGAAATAGAGCCAGGGCTTAACCCAGCAGCTAAGGCGATCGTGGGGCAGACTTGAGAACAGGAATAGCAGGGACTGTTGCATTGAACTAGTTGTAGTTGAAGTCTTGAATCTTGAGTAGCTGGCAGCAGGCTAGGTCACATCAGAGGGTAGAACACATATGGGAGTTATAGGAGTAACTGAGGAGGCAGGTTAGCAATGGAGCCATTTTCAAACTTTTTGAAGCTGCTTCTAGATAGGTGGTATAATTTAAGCCTTGTTGCTGAAGGTGAAACGTAGAGGCTTGATGAACTCAAGAACTTGGGTGAGTGTGAAGTGAAGCGGTGATTCACATGCATACTTGACTGTTCCAGCACCGAGGCTTTTGTAGAGTTCAGTACAGGTCATGGTGTCAGTATTTGAAGGAGAAGTGTAAAAGGAAAGGGTTTTCCCATGGGGTTTACTGGAGTCGTCGTTATCTTCCTCTTCTGGAGTGGATTCACTAGAGAATCTACAATGGTGGTAGCGGGTACTGAGGTTCGACAGAGCAGCTGTGAGGTGTAGGGTTGTGTAACAGCAGGCTGGGAGAGGTGGGAGTCGGTGGTTGAGGCAACTTGATCAACGTTGTCACGGTGGAAGGGGTTATAGAAGTTACAGGAGCGTTGCTTGGGCAGAGACAGGTCTGTAGGTGCAGTAAAAGTTCAGGACGTTGGGAAGGATCTTGAGGATTGTCTTCTGAAGGTGTGGATTCCGGAAAATTGAAGGCAGGCATGTTGTTCAGACGGAATAGTTCGTTAATAGGGGTTTGTTGAAAGTGCCGGAGCTTGCTGCGTTTGCAAGGTGTGCATACACCATGCAGTAACAGCACCTGGAAAAGGAGCCCCGTCGGGGAGTGGAGAGGGGGAGTTGCTGGGCGATGGTGCCTGTAGATTACTTTGTAGTCTTGATGGCGTCGGTTTGTGGTTTGGTTATTGCAGCATATGTCGGTGAATTGGAGGTTTTCTTCAGAACTTTAGTTTTTCTTCAATATGATTTCTTTCCTGAGTGGGCACTTAGCTGCAAGGTATGATGATTACCCTGCAGGTTAAGACATGTTGGTGTTGTAGTAATGGGGCAGGATCTGAAATCGTGTCCATCATTCCCACATTTTGAACAAAACTTCTTATTCTTGATGGGGCAGTCCTTGGTGGTGTGATTTTTAGGAGTAGCAGGTCCAGCAGTGGGAGATTATGTGGAAACTTTCTTGTTCTAATGACTAGGGTGAATGTGGTAATATGAGATGGCCAGACCGGTCAGAGAGAGCTTGGGCAGCCATGGAGATGTCTGAGAATGTAATCTTTAGCATTGATGTGGCGTTGGGGATCTTTGAGATCTGTCTACCGAGGCCCACGTTTTTTTGTTCCCAATAGATGTCTTCAGTGCTTCAGTAGAGAGAGAGGTGACGATATTGTCAAGTCTTTTCACAAAGACCGAACGTTTCGACTTCAAGAATGGAGACGGGGATAGAGTGAATTGTTGTGTTTGTAGGGTCCTGATTGAAGAGTCGTCCTTTAAAGTTTTAGTGCTTCCGTGTCATCTGTGCAGACGACAATGAAGGAGTCTTTCAGAGAGTGGATTGCCGTAAATTTGACCTGCAGGCAGGTCCTAACGACGGTAGCTAAAGCTAACTTCGAGGAGTCATTTATTGCACCATTCACAGACTTGATTTTCACACGATTCGACAGCATTGTGAAAAGGATATCACGTTTGTAGAATATAAATTCTACACCCCGACAGGGTCGAAGAGAGGCTTCTTGCGGTGTAGAGCCTACACAGTAGGCTTCTTCAGTCGAATACAGAAAGTAGGCAGGAACAGTAGAGATGTGAAGACGATGTAATCAGTCCATCACCCTTAAAGTCGTAGAATTTGAGGTTGTCAGTCCCTCGGCCTGGAGAAGTTCAGTTCCATAGTCAGGAACTATCTGAAGATCAAGCGACAGTGCGGAGACTTAAATACTGTCGGAAGGAGAGGTGCAGGGTAGTAGTAGTAGTAGTAGTAGTAGTAGTAGTAGTAGTAGTAGTAGTAGTAGTAGTAGTAGTAGTAGTAGTAGTAGCAGTAGTAGTAGTAGTAGTAGTGAGAGGCCACTGAGAGGTCATGTCCCCCTCAGATCCAACACTTCTCACTTGAAAAGCTTGTCCAAGGTGTTTTCTGTACCAAGATGCCACGTGTTGCAGTGTCTGACAAGATGAACATCAAAAAAGGTATACAATACCGACAGGTTGTTAGGTAAGACACATATGCAACAGTTAGACAACTTTATTCCGAAACGTTTCGCCTACACAGTAGGCTTCTTCAGTCGAATACAGAAAGTAGGCAGGAACAGTAGAGATGTGAAAACACATTGGACAAGCTTTTCAAGTGAGAAGTGTTGGATCTGAGAGGGACATGACCTCTCAGTGGCCTCTCACTACTACTACTACTACTACTACTACACTACTACTAACTACTACTACACTACTACTACTACTACTACTACTACTACTACTACTACCCTGCACCTCTCCTTCCGACAGTATTTAAGTCTCCGCACTGTCGCTTGATCTTCAGATAGTTCCTGACTATGGAACTGAACTTCTCCAGGCCGAGGGGCTGACAACCCAAATTCTACGACTTAAGGGTGATGGACTGATTACAAACGTCTTCACACCTCTACTGTTTCCTGCCTACTTTCTGTATTCGACGAAGAAGCCTACTGTGTTAGGGCAAACGTTTCGGAATAAAGTTGTCTAACTGTTGCATATGTGTCTTACCTAACAACCTGTCGGTATTAATACCATTTTGAGTTCATCTTGTCAGACACTGCAACACGTGTCATCTTGGTACAGAAAACACCTTGGGCAAGCTTTTTTAAGTGAGAAGTGTTGGATCTGAGAGGACATGACCTCTCAGTGGCCTCTCACTACTACTACTACTACTACTACTACTACTACTACTACACTACTACTACTACACTAATACTACTACTACTACTACCCTGCACCCCTCCTTCCGACAGTATTTAAGTCTCCGCACTGTCGCTTGATCTTCAGATAGTTCCGGACTATGGAACTGAACTTCTCCAGGCCGAGGGACTGACAACCTCAAATTCTACGATTTTAAGGGTGAGGACGGATTACATCGTTTCACATTTTATTTTTCCCTGCCTATTTCGTACGACTGAAAAAAGCCTACTGTTACAAACGTTTCGGAAATAAAGTTGTCTAACTTTTGCAATTGTCTTGCCTAACAACCGTGGGATTGTATCCCCTTTTTTGATGCTCATCTTGTCAGACACTGAACCGGGGCCCTTTGGTACAGAAAACACTTGGGGACAAGTTTTCAAGTGAGAAGTTTTTGGATCTGGAGGGACAGACCCTCAGTGGCCTCTCCTATACTACTATACTACTACTACTCTACTATACTACTACTACACTACTACTACCCTGCACCTCCCTTTCCCGAAGTATTTAAGTCTCCCCCTGTCGTTTGATCTTCGATTTCCCTGACTAGGGAACTAAACTTCTCCGGCCGAGGGATGAAAACCTCAAATTCTACGATTTTAAAAGGGTGATGGACGTTTACATGTCTTCACTCTCTACTGTTCCTGCCATTTTCTGTTTTCGACTGAAAAAACCCTACTGTGTGGCGAAAACTTTTTTCGGAATAAAGTTGTCTAACTGTTGCATATGTTTTACCAACAACCTGTCGGTTTTGTATCCATTTTGAGTTCATCTTGTCAGAACGCAACACTGGCATCTTGGTACAGAAAACCCCTTTTGGACAAGCTTTAAAGTGAGAAGGTGGATCTGAGGGTACATACCTCTCGTGGCCTCCAAATACACTACTACACACTATTTAAATATACACACTACTATAACTACACTACTATACTACTACCCTCCCCTTTCCCCTTCCGACAGTTTTTAAGTCTCCGAAACTTCCGACGTATTTAAGTCTCCGCACTGCGCTTGACTTCGAAGTTCCTGACTAGGGAAACTAACTCTCCAGGCCGGGGACGAAACCCTCAAATTCTACGACTTTAAGGGTGATGGACTGATTAAAATTTCTTCACATCTCTACGTTCCTGCCTATTTTTCTGTATTCGACTGAAGAAGCCTACTTGTGGGCGAAACGTTTCGGATAAAGTTGTCTAACGTTCATATGTGTCTTACCTAACAGACAGATATACTTAAGAAACAACCCCAAAAAAAAAAAAAAAAAAAAAAAAAAACACTGCACAAGCAATACATATCGCTTTTTACCAAGCTTCAAGCAGATACTCCAAGATTCTTCAAGCCACGAAAGCCTCTACCCATTCTTGCCAGTTTTTGGGGGCACCCCCACCAAGATTCTTTCTGCATATGTTGCCATGTGCAAATGAGCTGAACCTGGTTCCTTCAACACCCCCATCAACGAACCTTCAAGCTAACAACATCCCCGGTTTCACATTCCGCATCTCCACCATCCACAAAAATCATAAAATCCCCCTCAAATGTCGCCAACATTACCGCTGCTCCACCCCTACCCCACCTTCCTCCCCCACACAGGAGGGCCCAAACAGAGACCACGGGGACGCCCCACCCTTCCACCAGGGTCCCCCCAGCACCGCTTCCACCTCCGCACAACGGACCAAACAGACGCCTCACCCAATAGCTCAGCCACCAGCCAAAAAGGTTTAAAAAACAAGAGCCTTGGGTGCCCCTACGTACTACCGCCATCCTTTAAAGAAGTCCAGTTCTTGCCTGGTGTATACTTCTATACAACCAACCAGAATGAGAACGCAATGTACACTCCAGAAATTATTCAACGCCTCCACAACGGGACAGTCAAGTTCACCTGCGACTCAACTCGATCATTCACCACTGAATCCCTGATCAACCTACTCTCAAAAAGTCACCGCTTTGTGGCACTCGACTACACCACAAGAAAGAAATTCAGGACTCTCCAGAATGGGGCTGTCGAAGACGGTACCCTCACCTAGCAGTACTGTCAATGATCAATCACCGTGAAGACAAGTTTCCCCAGCACTTTGCTGCCTGTTAAAGCTAGGGTGTGGCTCCAAAACGAACCCTGTAATTGCTGCCTCCGCCCTTTTATGCTGCTGAAGATGCTAAACGAGAAGACACTTCCCACTTGGAGAATCACCGCAAGACAGAAGAAGAAGTCACCCTCCAACCGGAGGGCCCCAAGAAAGAATACAGAAGAAAGAAGATGAACGACACCCCCCGCCCCCGCCCGGGAGACCACCTCCGGGTCGCCATCTGGAGAAGACCCAGGCCGGAAGTACCGGCAAACCTACAACAACAACAACAACAACAACAACCTATGCTGTACATTCTACAAGTCTGATGGACTGAACACAACGACTCCAGGCTGAGGGACTTATTACCTCAAACTTCTCTCCTTACACCCTTCTGCTTTGTATTGGACTGATGAAGCCACTGTGTGGCGAAACGTTTCCTAAATAAAGATTCCCATATGTTGCATAAGTGTCTCAATCTTCAATCTTGTAACTAATGAAAAAGATGGAATAAATACCCTCATTTTGTCAGCAGTTAATACCCGATATCCCAGAACTTTCTACAATATTCAGGAAATACTCTCAATGTTAATATGCCAGTATAATCTCTCCTATTCAGGCTTTTCTTTCTTATAATAACTAGGCAATTCACGAATTTTTCATTTTAACGCCACTATTATCATTATTATTATCATTGTTATATTACTACCTAATTCAGTAAACTACTAAACTAGTTACAATCATCATGGTGTAATCAACTATTTGCTCCTTGTGCCGCTGTACCTAAACGGGTTAGGATCTCAATTGGTCACTGCGCCTCTTTTTTTGGGCTATCCTTTGATAATCGCACATGTGCATCAATACCTGTATGAACCCCTATGCTTACTTTCTCACTAATGTTGTTATGTCACACAGCTTGCAGTCCGTGTTTACAGCACACCACCTAGAGTACCTGTAATAGCTGGGTGCATTATGTTGTTGAATTAGACACATGTGCAACTCTTGGGTATCTTTATTTAGGAAACGTTTCGCCACACAGTGGCTTCATCAGTCCATACAAAGGAGAAACTTGAAGAACAGGAGGAGAATGAGGTAATCAGTCCCTGAGCCTTGAGTCGATGTGGTCAGTCCATCAATCTTGAATAGAATACGGCATATGAGCGGAGAAGCAGCTTATAAACAGTAGACAGGTGAGGGGCAGCAGTCGTAGGTGTCACATTTGTTCAATGTGGAAGTAGGTCGTGCCCAAGGGTTAGGCAAGTGAAGAATTCCCACATATTAAGATCCCAAGAAGTTGCAGTGTCTGACAGAATTGTAGATGAATGGTTCAGAGAACCGACATGTTGTTGAATTAGACACATGTGCAACTCTTGGGTATCTTTATTGGGTGCATTATATCGACAGTCACAACAGGCCTAACATATTATATATTATTACAACCCAGGAGTCCCAAAGGCCTGTTATCCTGGGTGTAAAGGGAGCAAAATAAACACAGCAGAAAAACTTTTGACTTGTATTATCCTTTACCAATTTAGAACAGAAGTATGTACACTATATACACTATGTACAACAATAGGTATTAGTGCACTTCACGGTAAGTAAGGCAGAATAGAAGCCACTAGAGAGCAGACCGTGCTTCAACCAGCTCTAGAATGGGAATGACGAGGGCAGACAGGTGAGTGGTACCCACATAACCTCTGCGATTGCCAAAATCATCTTCTCATTGTCTGGAACCTGGGTACTGATTGAACGACGGGGCCCCATCGTTTAACCCTTAGCACCTGGTTTGCTGGTTGGGGGAGATAGCCTTTCAATGAGGGTGTGTACATGCGCCGAATAAAGGTTACGTACTCTTTGCATGCCACATATATCGACGTTCGCGGCGGAATTAACTGGCATACAGTGATGATCAGTTTGCAGACTCTGATCGAACATAACCGGAACATCACGAGACGACCCCCCTGGCATAATGAGCAATCCTGTGCTTTTATATAACATTGGTGTTTAAGGCTGTGCACAATATTCTGCACTAAATAGCTAATGAGGTTGTACAACCCATAATTTGAGTTATATATGGCATTCCTATCATGTTTCAAGAGAGAGGACTCAGTTATGTTTCTTTCCATGATGGAACTGTTGGGTATAATTATATGGGCGGCAGCCCACTTGCAGTCACCCGATGGGTGACTGCAAGTGGTGGTGTAGTTAAGGATTGCATTCGACTCCTTGCCTGTCCTGAATGAGTGGTGGTGTTGGGATAATCTGATTTCTAGAGGGTCACCTGTCTGACCAATGTATGAGAGTGGGAAAAGGGTGCCTGGGACCTCGTAAACACCACCCACATATTAGGTGGCGTGTTTTTAATCAATCTCTGTTTCACTGTCCCAGTGTTTTTGAAAGTAAGGTTTAGTGCCTCCCGTAGGCAGACAAAATTATCATTGTATGGCAAAACCAATGCACTTCCTGGCAGGCGTTTCCTTAGGTTCAGTCCTCTAGAAAGTCTTCCTAGGTGACAGTAAAGCCTTCTCAACAAAATCCCTGGGGTATCTCATTTTTGTGGTTATGTTAAATATCTTGTTGATTTCATGTTCTAAATACTCAGGACTGCAGATATGCAAAGCTCTCAGGAAAACTGTAAGGAAAACACTCCTTTTAACCCTGGATTCATGATTCGAATAATAATGAATGTATGACGACACATTGGTGGTCTTCCTCTAAACTGTAAATTTGAATTTTCTGTCGACGCGATGGATAAAACCTTCTAGGAAAGGTAGAGTGTTATCTGTTTCATGCTCTTTTGTGAACTAATACAAGTTACCAGACTATTGAGTCTAGGTAGGAAATCACCAATGTTGTGATCTCTAGGCCAAAGGCAAAGGACATCATCTACATATCTGAATCACCAAGCATTATTTGGGAGAATATCTTCAAGCAGTCTAGCCTCTTATAATTCCATATACAGGTTGCTGAGTAAGGGACTGAGGGGATTTCCCATAGCCAAGCTCTGTTATTGAGCATAAAACCTTCCTTCAAACATAAACTTGCAATCCATAACACAAAGTTTAATCAGTTCATTAATTATATTCGTAGGGTAGGGCAAGGAGAGTTGCTGACCTCACTGACGAGTGTTTAATTAGTTCATCATTTCCCTTCAATAACGTTTTAAGACGTTTATTGAAATGGCTGTTGACCTGGTCAGTGGAGTTCCTACGAGCAGTTCGTAAGTTTCATTATCGCTTAGTAAAAGGTTATTTTACCTAATTATCTAAAATAACAACAAGATTGGATTTATCACCTCTGGAGAGATGCAAGGTTTGATCGTTACTTAGCTCCTCGTATCTTTTAATGAATCTAAATGGGCAGATGGAGGACCACCCGACAGAGTAAAGTCTCATATATCATCCCTATACACATATTAAATGTACCGGGCATTAGGTCACTATGTTTTTTTCTAGCATGCAGAAAGATTTTGCTATGTTTACATATAAACATCTTTACAAACTCCGGATTTGCATGTGTGATCCTCTGTGTTATGAGATTATTTTATAATTGTGTAATAAAATATGATGCTGATTTGACCTATCAAGAAATGTCGAGTGAGGGGGGTGGAGAACAGCTGCTATGTGTTGAGAGGAAGGGACGCCATATTGAATTTAATGTGTGTACACTGGTTGCTACAATCGTCTAATAATCCGGCATCATCGAAACCTTAATGGGGTGTTTCAGCCTGGATTTGTAACAGGAACCAGCGTTAATGTCCCATGCTCAAGAATTGGGACAGGAAAATTGAGGGACCTCAAGAATTATGTGTGGACTGCAGAAAATAAATGCAGACATCACTCACAGGGAATTGCACCATTAGTCTTTGTATTCATATCATTAGCTGGCCAGTGTTGGGTCTAGGTGTTAGACAGATGTTGTGGTGTGATCCATCTACAGTAATTAAATGGTAATTGTTAATATGAATATTTTGTGTACCCAGCAAGTTAACCAAAATCCTATACAGTCCACATAATTTTAATTACCAGAGTAGCTGGTTCTAGTATTGTAATTATTAATTTAATGTCAGGTCTAGCTTTTTGTGAGAGTGGTGAAGAAGTGGGCAGTCGAAGGAGCTGCAGTTCACTAACCTACTGTGACTAAGTCCCACTTACCTCACCCAAATTACGTGCAGGTAATAATTCAGGTAATACCCTGTAAATCTCATGCAGGTGATTTGCTTACATAATAATAATAATAATTTTTCACACACACACTACACACACACACACACACACACACACACACACACACACACACACACACACACACACACACACACACACACACACACTGCATATTTTTGGACTGCAAGAAGGCCTTCGACACAGTTCCTCACAAGAGGTTACTGCAAAAGCTAGAGGATCAGGCACACATAACAGGAAAGGCACTGCAATGGATCAGAGAATACCTGTCAGGGAGGCAACAACGAGTCATGGTACGCGACGAGGTGTCAGAGTGGGCGCCTGTGACAAGCGGGGTTCCACAGGGGTCAGTCCTAGGACCTGTGCTGTTCTTGGTATATGTGAACAACATAACTGAAGGGATAGACTCAGAAGTGTCCTTGTTTGCAGATGATGCGAAGTTAATGAGAAGAATCAAATCGGATGAGGATCAGGCAGGACTACAAAGAGACCTGGACAGGCTACAAGCCTGGTCCAGCAACTGGCTCCTTGAATTTAACCCTGCCAAATGCAAAGTCATGAAGATTGGGGAAGGCCAAAGAAGACCGCAGACACAATATAGTTTAGATGGCCAAAGACTGCAAACCTCACTCAAGGAAAAAGACCTGGGGGTGAGTATAACACCGAGCATATCTCCTGAGGCGCACATCAATCAGATAACTGCTGCAGCATACGGGCGCCTGGCAAACCTACGGATAGCGTTCCGATACCTCAGTAAGGATTCGTTTAAGACTCTGTATACCATTTATGTCAGGCCCATACTGGAGTATGCAGCACCAGTTTGGAATCCACACCTAGTCAAGCACGTCAAGAAATTAGAGAAAGTGCAAAGGTTTGCAACAAGACTAGTCCCAGAGCTACGGGGATTGTCCTACGAAGAAAGGTTGAGGAAATCGGCCTGACGACACTGGAGGACAGGAGGGTCAGGGGAGACATGATAACGACATGTAAAATACTGCGCGGAATTGACAAGGTGGACAAAGACGGGATGTTCCAGAGAAGGGACACAGACACAAGAGGTCACAATTGGAAGTTGAAGACTCAGATGAATCAAAGGGATGTTAGGAAGTATTTCTTCAGTCATAGAGTAGTCAGGCCGTGGAATAGCCTAGAAAGTGACGTAGTGGAGGCGGGAACCATACATAGTTTTAAGGCGAGGTATGATAGAGCTCATGGAGCAGGGAGAGAGAGGACCTAGTAGCAATCAGCGAAGAGGCGGGGCCAGGAGCTGTGACTCGACCCCTGCAACCACAAATAGGTGAGTACAAATAGGTGAGTACACACACACACACACACACACACACACACACACTCACACTGGTCAGTTAGCAAGAAATCATTTAAAATTATGTTCTAAAATGTTCTCTTATACGTTTAAATATATATTTTTTTCATTTATGTTACTATAAAAATTCATAATTTTTTACCAAAAGAACCTTAGAAAACTTACGTAACCCTATTATACAAGTGCAATTTAATTTAGCCTAATTCAGTTAAATATAGTTTAGATATGCTTTCAATAATTTAATAATAAACAAACACAATGAAATATATTTTCTTGTTAGGTTCAGAATTATTTTTGCGAAATTATTGCATTCACAAATTTTCGCTTGCCTTATTCGGCAAGAAGAGTGTTGCTATTTAAGCCAAAATTAGTTAACTCAGGGCATGGGAACGCAGGATTAGAGTCCTGGGCAAGCCCAAGTTCTGCTAATGATTCAAAATCACTTGTTTCATGATTTCATTGATATATACATCACATTGTTTGGTGTACCAGCTCGTGAAGGCTGGTACACCAAACAGGATGAGGTTGAAATTAAGATCCGAGGCTCCACGATCACGAATGTCCTTGCATCAGGGATAACATGCTCAGTACTGCTGGGCGCCTGGTGTTTAGAGATGGTGGTTCAGTGGAGACATTGATTCGTACTTTGTTCAGTTCACACAGGGCTGGGCACAGGTACGTAGGATCGAGTCTTCGCTATGCCACAGTTCTGTTAGTGATTGAAAATCACTTGTTTCGTAATTTAATTGATAAATAGACTGCTCGTGAACGCTGGTACACAAAACAGGATGAGGTTGAAATTGGTCTCTGAGGCTCCACGACCACAATTGTCTTTGCATCAGGAATAACCGCTAGCAGCCAGAGTTATCCTGAAGGAGTCATCATTACCCAGGAAAGATAGTAAAACTGAGAGCATGAGGCTACAGTTGTGAACGTATAACCTCCGTTGCGCCGAATTTGAAGGGTAAAAGTGCAGCCAGTTTAAGGGAGATACAGAGGTTCAAGAACTACAAAAGCCTGGCATCGTGCTTGAACGATGTATTTCTGACATTTTTCAAGCCCTGTATAGAAACTGTTATAAATATTATAATTTCAGTAAATATGTATTTATATTTATTAGTTAGGAAATTAATTTCTAGTCTAGTTTTATATACTATATGCTACAGTGGACTACTGTATGTACAAGCTAAGTATTTTTACACTTTTCAAACGACTCGTGTAGGCTGAGTGTTGTGTCAGGTCCCCCGTGAGGCCACCTTGCAAGTGGCTGACATTCACGTAGCCAACAGCTGCTCATTGGAGTAGTTAGTCAATACCAGCTGATGGGAGTAGTCTTCACTATGTTAGTGAAGGTCTCATACAATAACACCAGCCCACTCACGGACACGAGTTCAAACACTTAGTTACCTGTGCGAGGTGTATTAACAGTCCAGTACGGCTAGTCCCGCTGTTTGTGTGTGTGTCCTGCACTTCTGAACCAGTATTTCGGAACACATGGGTAATTTTTCCATTCTTAACTTCATCTGTCTAAGTCGTCTTCACTGCACTCAGAAAACACCTTCTCACCTCTCGGAATTTCACATAATAATTCTACTACGTCAATACAGATATATACTCAATAATGCTAATTTTTATAAGGGAGTTTTAGGAATATATAATGTTCTTTTAATCTGTCAAATTAGTTATAATTTAGTTAATATTGATACATTTTAATGGAATACTTGCTTTTGATATAACCAGCTATTTTGCCTGATAATATGTTCTTTTATCCTTTAGCACTAATGACGGATCGAACCTTGAGACAAAATACAGAGTACTATCCACACCTAGCCAGACCACACAACTCTGATGCTCAGACTAACTAGACGTTTATACCTGAGTCCTGACAAACTCGCCTGGTGAGTAGTGTTTCATCTCTTCTGCATGTACTGGTCCACGAAACATATTAAAATGCTTATTATAATTCACAGAAGAAGTGAAATTATTTACAGATATTTATCTCAGGTCAGAGGAAGCTCGAAATTAAATTACATAGAATTATAAATTGTCTTGAGATTTGAAGTAGTGTGAAGGGGTAGTGCGTCTCTCTCTCTCTGTCTGTCCCTCACCGCCGCACACACACACATACCCACACATCAACCAACACACCCCACACACACCACACACCTACACACACAATACAACAAACCCACACACACACAACACACACACACACACACAAAAACCACCCCACAACACAAACTCCACACAACACACCACAACACACACACACACACACACACCACACACACACACACACACCACACACTCAACACCACAACACACACACACACCACACACACACAACACAACACACACACACACACACACACACACACACTCACAAAACACACACCACACACACACAACACACACCAAAACACACACCCCACACACACACACACACCACCACACACACACAACACAACACACCCCCCGGGCCCTTTTACCCAGCATCACAACCAACTACCATAAGGGTTTTAAATTTATTATAATACTGATTTTTATTAATTTTACTTTTTATTTTTAAAAATTTTAAATTTTCTCTGCTTCCTTTTTTTCTCCGGGTTTAAAAAACTGATGTTGTTATGTGTGTAACAGATGGGGGACATAGCGCTCGTGAGAGGATTACTCCTGTCCAGTAATTTGTGTTTTTTTTTTAAATTAATTCAATATGACTTTCAATTTGGGTGTTTTTAAACTTAAGAACTAAGAATGAAGGAACACACAGCAGGTTTAAATGCCCCAGGATAGGCTGCCCAAACAAACCCCCAATACATCCACTCATTTTATTTAAAGTTACCTGTAAGTTTGTTTCACTCGTCTAAAATTCTATTCACAAACCAGTACTGCCCTATATTTTTTTTTTTCTAAATTTCAATTTGTCCAATTGAACCATTCCGAGAGTCACTCTTGATTAGATATTTTAAGTACGTTATTTAAATACCCTTTAATACATCCTGTTTTCATTTGTACACTTCAATCTGCGTTTGGAAAGCTATTTCCCTGGAACTACAATTAGACAGATTGTTTCTACAGTTTACGGGGTACTAAAGGCATCTTCACCCCTATTTAGGTGGTCATCTTCATCCGGGATTTAGACGTCCAGACTTCCCACAACTGTGATAATAACCAAGGGTTGGTGGGATTTCTAAAAAATAGTAAGTCCCCATAAGCAATACCATTTCACACAGCCTCCAAAAATATGTACTTATTAATCACTTGGCAAGAATAGCTAAGAATTAGGATGGATAGGTGCCTTGTTTTAGCTATTTTAAAAAAAAAAAAAAATATATGAAACTAAAGGTGAGCTTTGAAAAAAATATATATATTAAAAATATATATATATATATATATATATTATATATATATAATATATATATATATATAAAAAATAAATATATAATATATATGTGTGGTGTGTGTGTGTATATATAACACCTTTCCCCCTTACAAAATTCCTAATTTTTAACATTGATTCAACTTCCTTGCCAAGTGCTGCTAGTTATTAACCCACCTGTGCTCCTTTCAAATCCTGGCCCAATGTTCTTATTATAAAATAAGTTTATAGCTCTGCATTTTATTAAGTGCTTCTTAATTATGAGATGAAGCGCCCAGTAATAACGCTGCTTCTAGATCTAAATTACGTATTATTGACGTTATTGAAGAGAAGATACGTTTCACAACAGACTTAAATTAGGGATGCGCTTTATTTATTTTATTTTTAGCCTGATAACTTGACACAGTTCCCGGTTAAAGTTTCCCCCGTATGTCTCTTTTTTGTTTTACTAGCACCCCCATGTCCATTGGAGGGGGACGGAACTGTGATTTGATGAGTTTTTTTGTTTTTTTTAATGTTCATATTTTTTGAATTTTTTTAAAACATGCTTCATCAGGACTAACTGATTTTTGAGGGAGAGAGAGAAGAAGAAGAGAGAGAGAGAGAGACGGGGGCGACCGGGAGATAAATATCACTAGCCCAGTACTCATTTTATTCGACTTATTTTAAGGCAAATTTTGGGGGAAAATTTTTGGTAAGAACCCACGTCCCATGATAGACCTGACATATTGACAATAAAAAACAATAACTCCCAAAAAGTTTTTTTTTTCATGAGAGTTTTTCAGGCGGTTTCGGGGGAGATATTTTAGTGGTTTTAGTGGTATCTTAAAAGTGTCGTAATTCATTTTTAAACAAAACTCATAGTGTCTTATTTGCCCCTTACAACGTCTTTAGATCTTAGTTGTTTTTAGAAAGTCAGAGGTTTTATTCCCTTTGAACGCTTTTTGGTGTTCATTTTTTTTTAATGTATCTCCATAGGGAAAACTCTAGTGAGAAAAAGGTGACAAGGGAGGTCAGGGGGGAGGAGGGGGAAAGGGTGGGGAAAGGGAAGAATGGATGCAGCGTTTACACTGGGGCAGTAGTGCCCAGAAGATTTTTATTACAAACTTGAGGAAAATACGACAAAATTCATGATATGGATGAGGCTTTACACTTTTTTTAAGGGCTGAAGCGAGCCTAGTTGTTGTTCCTTTCCTTCCAAACACACACACACATAAACATGGTATTCCATGTCTCTGAATCGTGTTCACTTATTATCCTTCCTCCCCCCAAAAGACATCGTTCTCAGGAATTCGCCCCCATCTCTTTTCTAACATTCCTATTGAATGTTAAGTCCCCAACTTCTCTAAACCCTCCTTCACGCTTCCTTCCAACTTTTTCTTCTTAATTGAAAATCTTATTGGGTCCATTTTATTCCCCCATTTTATTATAAATTTCCATTTCAAAAACCCCTTTTTCTTTTTCCCCATTCAATTTTTTTTTTCCGAAATATTCCAAAAAACAAGATCTGAACACAACATCCCCACCGCCCCACCATCCCCTTCTACAATTTCAGACCCAGATTCACCCCATAACATTAGCCATACACAACTATAAACAAAACATTCACTGTTTTTGATCGTTAACCACACTTTTTTTCCCCTTGATTATTAAGTACTCATGCAATTATTTTTTCATCACTGTTCAGAAATTTTAATTCATCTATAGTAAACCTATTATCAACAACTCCCTTCAACTGATTAATAAATTCACTCCCACCATACTCATTCTAACGACTTTCTTTTATTATTTTTTGGAGGCCACATTTATTTATTTATTTTCTTGGGGGCCAGTTTATGTTTTTTATTTCTTAAAGGGTAACATTAGCCTGTTTTTTTTTTGGAGGCCAGTTTAGCCTATATTAAAAATCCCCAGTCGTTGCTAAAGTTTTAACCATCTACTTCAAAATAACCCAGTTGTAACTCTAAGAAACAACAAATAAAGCAACTCTCTGAAAACAGCAGAGTAAAAGTAGGTTATTAGAGATAGATGATAAAAAATTTAAAAATAACAAAAATTTTTAAAAAAACAAAAATATGAAAAATCCAAATATAATGAAACATAAATAAATGTAATTAAATTAACTAATTTTAATTTAAAAAAAAACTAAAAATAATGAAATTTAAATTAAATATAAAAAAATATAATATATGAAATTAAATTAACTAAAAAAAAATGAAATAAACAAAAGAATATATAAAAATCAAAACAAAAATAATGGGCATAAACTGATTGTAACTTTAATTTATTGCAAACTTTTCAATACTCACTAAAATTTGTAATGATAAAAATTATAAAAGGTTTCTCAAAAAAAATTAAAAGTTACAAAACTACGTTCACCAACATATAAATTTTAAAATTATTTTTAAAATAATTGTAGTGAAGCATGAATTGTGAATGTAGAAAAAAAACGAGAGACAACTGGAGACGTCGTGTCCCCGAGGGCGACGTGCTGTGTAATATAAAGCAAGAACTCTAGCTTGGAGATTTTGGTGGTGTTTGGGACCAAAAGTTTGTCCAGAGACGGGTAATACTTTTGTATTATTTACAGAGACTGAAACAAAAATAAGGGGTTTTGGAGGACGGAAATCGTAAAGGGGGGAATTTTCAGGGTAGGGGTCGCTCAGGGAAAAACTGGAAGGAGCGGGGGAAAGGTTTTGTGAGCGAGGGGGTTAGACACTAGTGTATGAGCGGTTAGAAGGGGGTATGGCATGTGGATTTTTTTGGCATGACGTGGTTTTTCTGTTAGAGTGTTAGCAAAGAACATTTACGAAGGGATTCAGGGAAACCGGTTAGCCCGGGCTTGAGTCTTGGGAAATGGGGAAAAACAGGGCCTTCATCTGAAAAGGGGGATATTTCAGGTTTGAACTGTAGCATCGGGCGCCCCCAACAAGACAGTATGGAGTAATGGGGAAACGTGTTCGTGATACATACTATTATTGTTTGCCGAAAAAGGCAGAAAATTGCGATCTTGGCTTAAATAGCAACGCTCATCTTGCATTAGGAAAGTGAAAATTTTTTTTTATAATAATTTCGCCCAAAAACATTCTGAACCTAACGAAAAAAAAATTTGTTTGATTGTGTTTGTTTAGTAAAAAATTATTGTAAACGTATTTAAAAAATATTTGTTGGGGTTTGGCTAAAAAAAATTCGCTTGTTTTTTAATAAGGGTTTGGGAAGTTTTTTAAGATTTTTTGGTGCAAAAATTTTAAAATTTTTTTTCTTAAAAATTAATTTAAAAATATATTTTTAAACGTAAAAGAAAATTTTCGAAAGGACTTAATTTTAAAAAAATTTTGCAATTGACCATTTTTTCATATCGGCACAAAATATTTAAAAATATATAAATATATATATTAATATATTTATAAAATATTATTTTTATTATATATATATATATATATATAAAATAAATTAATATATTAATATATATATATATAAAATATATAAATATAAAATATTTAAAAATATATATATATATAATATATATATATAATATATATATATAATATAATATATACATATATAATATATAATAAATATATAATATATTTTTTATATTGTCATAATATATCTAAATATATGTAAATATATATATTATATATATATAATATTAAAAGTACATATATATATCTAATTTAAAAATATTATATATAAAATATATTATATTATATAATATATATATATAATAATATATATATATATTATATTATTGTGCCCACGAAGGGTGGTTTTATCAAAAAAACACTAAAATACCAAGGAACGAACCCCTGCTGCTTTGGGCCCTTGACTGTCAGTGGGGTTTAAGGATCTAATTTTGCCCACTATAGGGAGGCCACCAAGCAGATGGGGTTCAGTCCTTGGCTAGTCGCGTGAGTTTAAATTTATAATATATATATATTATATATATATATATATATATATTATATTATATTATATATATCTTTCTTTTTTTCAACGTACAGCCTATCCCCTGAGGTGGGGGGGCCCAAAAAAAAAAACTGAATTTCTCCTTTTAAATTTTTGTAATAAAACAGGAGAAGGGTTATAACCCCTTTTTCCCCGGGATTTTTGTCCCTTACGACACCATGGCTTCAGAGGAAGAATTGTTTTCCCCTTCCCCCATGGAAAAGAGGGAAAAAAACAAGAACAAGAATTAAAAGAAAATAAAGAAAACCCAAGGGTGTGTATATTATCTTTTACATGTATGTGAGTGTACCTAAGTGTAAATAGAAAATAAAGATTACCAATTTGCATATTTTTTTGAGACAGACAAAAAACACCCGCAATCCCACCATCATGAAAAAATTAAGGCTTTGTTTTCATCACTTGGCAGGACGGAGTACCTCCCTGGGGGGGTTTTCTGTCTACCCAAACCCCTACCCACAAAATTTTTTATATATATATATAATTTTAAATATATATATAATTTTATAAATATTAATAATATAATAAAAAATATATATATTATAAAAGTTTATATTTAATAATATATATATATAAAATATATATATATATATATATAATATATATATAAATATATATGTCGTGCCGAATTGTAAAACTGGTCAAATTTGCAAGAACCATTTAAAATTAAGTCCTTTCGAAATTTTCCTTTTACGTTTGAAAATATATTTTTTTCATCAAATTAATTAAAAATTTCATTTGGACCAAAAAAATCTTAGAAAAAAACCCCAACCCTTTTTATAAAAAAGTGTAATTTATTTTATCTAACCCCACAAATAATTTTAAAACTTTCAAAAATTTATACTAAACAAACACATCAAAAATTTTGTTTCGTTAGGTTCAGAATGATTTTGGGGGAAATTATTGAGACACAAAATTTTACTTTTCCCCTAGGAAATGGCTTGCTAATTAACCAAGATCGCAAGTTCGCTATTCGGCACGACATATATATATATATATAATATATTTAAAATATATATAATATATAATAAATAAAATTATAATATATATATATATATATTATATATATAATATATATATATATACATATATATACATACAATATATATAATATATATATAAATATATATATATATATATATATATATTATATATTATATATATATAAATATATAAAATTATGTATATATATAATATATATAATATAAATATATATATATAAATATGTATATATATATATATATAAATATAATATTATAAAATATAATATATATATACATTATATATATATATATATATGTAATATATATATATATATAATATATAATATATATATATACATTAAATATATACATATATATATATAAATATAATATATAATATATATATATGTATATACATATATATATGTATATATAATATATATATATATAAATATATATAATATATAAAATATAATATATATATATACATATATATATGTATAAATATATTTAATATTTGTATAATATATATATATATATATAATATATATAATAAAATTAATATATTATATATAATTATATATATATATTTCAACAAGTCTGCCTCTCCCACCGAGGCAGGGTGACCCAAAAAGAAAGAAAATCCCCAAAATGAAAATACTTTCGTCATCATTCAACACTTTCACCTCACTCACACATTATCTCTGTTTTTGCAGAGGTGCTCAGAATACAACAGCTTAGAATTATATACGTATAAAAATACAGAACATATCCCTCCAAACTGCCAATATCCCGAACCCCTCCTTTAGAGTGCAGGCATTGTACTTCCCATTTCCAGGACTCATGTCTGGCTCTAGAAAATAACCAGTTTCCTTGAATCCCTTCACTAAATATTACCCTGCTCACACTCCAATAGATCGTCAGGTCCCAAATACCATTCGTCTCCATTCACTCCTATCTAACACTCTCACGCACGCTTGCTGGAAGTCCAAACCCCTCGCCCACAACACCTCCTATACCCCCCTCCCTCCATCCTAATCGAGGACGACCCCTACCCCGCCTTCCTTTCCCTATAGATTTATACGCTCTCCATGTCATTCTACTTTGATCCATTCTCTCTAAATGACCAAAGCACCTCAACAACCCCTCTTCAGCCCTCTGACTGATACTTTTATTAACTCCACACCTTCTCCTAATTTCCACACTCCGAATTTTCTGCATAATATTTACACCACACATTGCCATTAGACAGGACATCTCCAGTGCCTCCAACAGCCTCCTCACTGCAGCATTTACAACCCAAGCTTCACACCCATGTAAGAGAGTTGGTACTACTATACTTTCATACATTCCCTTCTTTGCCTCCATAGATCACATCTTTTGTCTCCACATATACCTCAATGCACCACTCACCTTTTTTCCTTCATCAATGATTAACCTCATCTTTTATAAATCCATCCGCTGACAGGTCAACTCCCAAATATCTTAAAACATTCACTTCTTCCATACTCCTCCTCCCCAATTTCATATCCAATTTTTCTTTATCTAAATCATTTGATACCCTCATCACCTTACTCTTTTCTATGTTCACTTTCAACTTTCTACTTTTACACACACTCCCAAATTCGTCCACTAACCTTTGCAATTTTTCTTTAGAATCTGCCATAAGTACAGTATCATCAGCAAAAAGTAACTGTGTCACTTCCCATTTTGTGTTTGATTCCCCATAATTTAATCCCACCCCTCTCCCCAACACCCAGCATTTACTTCTTTTACAACCCCATCTATAAATATATTAAACAACCATGGTGACATTACACATCCCTGTCTAAGACCTACTTTTACCGGGAAGTAGTCTCCCTCTCTTCTACTCACCCTAACCTGCTCCTCACTATCCTCATGAAAACTCTTTACAGCATTTAGTAACTTACCACCTATTCCATATACTTGCAACATCTGCTACATTGTTCTCCTATCCACTCTATCATATGCCTTTTCTAGATCCATAAATGCAATAAAAACTTCCCTACCTTTATCTAAATACGGTTCACATATATGGTTCAATGCAAACACTTAATCTACACATCCCCTACCCACTCTAAAACCTCCTTGCTCATCTACAATTCTACATTCTGTCTTACCTCTAATTCTCTCAATAATAACCCTACCGTACACTTTTCCTGGTATACTCAGTAAACTTATTCCTCCATAATTTTTACAATCACTTTTGTCCCCCTTACCTTTATATAAAGGGACTATACACGTTCTCTGCCAATCCCTAGGTACCTTCCCCTCTTTCATACATTTATTAAACAAAATTACCAACCACTCCAACACTGTATCCCCCCCTGCTTTTAACATTTCTGTCATGATCCCGTCAGTTCCTGGTGCTTTACCCCCTTTCATTCTGCGTAATGCCTCACGCATCTCCCCCATACTCACATCCCGCTCTTCTTCACTCCTAAAAGATGGTAAACCTCCCTGGCCAGTGCTTGAAATTACCGCCTCCCTTTCTTCGTCGACATTTAAAAGTTCCTCAAAGTATTCTCGCAATCTACCCAATACCTCCATCTCCCAATCTACTAACTCCCCTACTCTGTTTTTAACTGACAAATCCATTCGTTCCTTAGGCTTTCTTAACTTGTTTAACTCACTCCAAATTTTTTTTCTTATTTATCATTAAAATTTCTTGGCAGTGCCTCTCCCACTCTATCATCTCCTCTCCTTTTGCACTCTCTCACCACTCTCTTTACCTTTCCTTTGCTCTCCATATACTCTCCTCTTCTTATAACACTTGTGCTTCGTAAAAACATCTCATAAGCAACCATTTTCTTTTTTATTACACCTTTTACTTCATCATTCCACCAATCGCTCCTCTTACCTGCTGCACCCACCCTCCTATAACCACAAACTTTTGCCCCACATTCTAATACTTCATTTTCAAAACTATTCCAACCCTCTTCAACCCTCCTACTACTCATACTGGCACTAGCCCACCTTTCTACCAATAGTTGCTTGTATCTCACCCGAACTTCCCCCTCCCTTAGTTCATATAATTTCAACTACCTCTTACATGTTTTTGCCATTTTCCTCTTGTACCATCTACCTCTTACTCTAACTGTAGCTACAACTAGATAAAGATCCGATATATCAGTTGCCACTCTACAACCTACCCATCAACTTTTTAATCCACCAATATAATATATAATATATATATATATATATATATAATATATATATATATATATATATATATATATAATATATATATATATATATATATAATATATATAAATTAATATATATATATATATATATATATATATATATATATATATATATAAATTATATATATATATATATATATATATATATATATATATATATATATATATATATATATATATATATATATATATGCAATAAGATCACAGTGAACAGTGATTTCAAAATATGCAAAACAACCACTCTGAAAAATAGAGAAATTCAAAGCCTTTCGTGACTACTCACATTATCAAGGAACTATGAAAGGAAGCATCCAAGAAGCAATATAAGGGGTTCGGCCAGCACCTCACTATCAAATACCCACAACGGTTAAACACGTGACGCGCGGCCGAGCCAACTTGGATAGGTCCTTTGCACAACTCACCCCCAAGCTATTCTACCCAAGAAAATTTAAAAATTATTTGTCCAGTGTATTAGTAAATTCTTCCCAAATTCTATTAATTATAAATGGATCTAATTTATATAAACCAAAGGAAATATTCTTATTATTGTCAAAACTGCTTTTTATGAAACAAGATTCAATTATATTCCCGTCGACCATGGACTTGCTTGATACTACTTTCTCAACTTTTTGAAAATCAATTGGATGGTTAAAATCTCTTACATGAATAAATAGAGCATTGGAATCTTGTCCAGTTCTAATGCTATATTTATGTTGTTTTAATCTTAGTTCGAGATTTTTACCAGATTGACCGTAATAAACTTTATCGCAAATTTTACAAGGAATCTTATAGACACATCCATCAGCATTTTGGGGGAATTCTTTATCAAAAGTTTTTTTACTGTATCAAGATTTTCGAATACAACTTTAATATTAAAAGTCTTAAGTGAGTAGTCACGAAAGCGCTTGGAATTTCTCTATTCTTTCAGAGTGGTTGTTTTGCATATATATATATAATATATATATATATATATAATATATATATATATATAATATATATATATATATATAATAATATATATATATATGATATTATAATACCACCTCTGTACTTGAATGGGACGCCAAGTTTCTCAGGAGCAGTTTCAATATTTAGCTTCTCCTACACCCCCTATATTTTATATTCTATGTGAACATTTTTTAATAAACAGAATACATCCCAGCCTCTTCTCTGATTGCTACTAGGTCCATTCTCTCCTGCCCCATGAGTTTTATAATACCTCGCCTTAAAACTAGTATTTATTCCCGCTCCACTAACGATCACTTTACTAGCTTATTCACACGGCCTGACTACTCTATGACTGAAGAAATACTTCCTAACATCCCTTTGATTCATCTGAGTTTTCAACTTCCAATTGTGACCTCTTATTTTTATGTTCCTTCTTGGAAAATCCCGTCTTTGATCCACCTGTACTATTCCGCGCAAGCATTTTATATGTCGTTAATCAATGTCTCCCTGACCCTCCTTCCTCCAGTTCTCAGGCCGATTTCCCAACCTTCTTCGTAGGTAGAATCGCCCGTGCTCTGGGACCAGTCTTGTTCAATTTCTTTAACACTTTTTAAATTTTTGACGTGCTTGACTAGGTAGGATTCCAAACTGGTGCATGACTCAGTCATTGGCCTGACCTTAAGATGTATACAAGTCTTGAACGAATCCTTACTGAGGTATCGGAACGCTATCCGAAGGTTTGCCAGGCGCCCGTATGCTGCAGCAGTTATCTGATTGATGTGCGCCTCAGGAGATATGCTCGGTGTTATACTCACCCCCAGAACTTTTTTCTTGAGTGAGGTTTGCATTCTTTGGCCATCTAAACTATATTGTGTCTGCGGTCTTCTTTGCCCTTCCCCAATCTTCATGACTTGCATTTGGCAGGGTTAAACTCAAGGAGCCAGTTGCTGGCCCAGGCTTGTAGCCTGTCCATGTCTCTTTGTAGTCCTGCCTGATCCTCATCCGATTTGATTCTTCTCATTAACTTCACATCTGCAAACAAGGACACTTCTGAGTCTATCCCTTCCGTTATGTCGTTCACATATACCAAGAACAGCACAGGTCCTTGGACTGACCCCTGTGGAACCCCGCTTGTCACAGGCTCCCACTCTGACACCTCGTCACGTTCCATGACTCGTTGTTTCCTCCCTGTCAGGTATTCTCTGACCCATTCCAGTGCCTTTCCTGTTATGTGTGCCTGATCCTCTAGCTTTTGCAGTAACCTCTTGTGAGGAACTGTGTCGAAGGCCTTCTTGCAGTCCAAAAAAATGCAGTCGATCCACCCCTCTCTCTCTTGTCTTACTTCTGTCACCTTGTCATAAAACTCTAGTAGGTTTGTGACACAGGATTTTCCTTCCCTGAAACCGTGCTGGTTGTCAATTATACACTTGTTTCTTTCTATATGCTCCACCACTCTCCTTTTGATGATCTTCACCATGACCTTGCATAATACACGCGTTAGTGATACAGGTCTGTAGTTTAGTGCCTCATGTCTGTCTCCCTTTTTAAAAATTGGGACTACATTTTTCCATCTTCCATACCTCAGGGAGTTGGCCCAGTTTCAAATGATGTTTAGAAGGTCTTTGATAATGGCACACACAATATCTCTGCTCCCTCTTTAAGGACCCACGGAGAGATGTTGTCTGGTCCCACCGCCTTTGAGGTGTCAAGTTCGCATAGCAGCTTTTTCACCTCCTCCTTGGTTATATGTACCTCATCCAGCACTTGCTGGTGTACCCCCCTGTTCTGATTTCCTGGAGTCCTACTGGTTTCCACTGTAAATACTTCTTTAAATCTCGTGTTGAGCTCCTGACATACCTCTCGGTCGTTTCTTGTGAATTCCCCATCACCCTTCCTCAGTCTGATTACCTGGTCCTTGACTGTTATTTTCCTCCTGATGTGGCTGTACAACAGCTTCGGGTCAGTCTTGACTTTCGATGCTATGTCATTTTCATATTGTCGCTGAGCCTCCCTTCTTATCTGTGCATATTCGTTTCTGGCTCTTCGGCTAATCTCTTTATTTTCCTGAGTTCTTTGTCTTCTGTACCTTTTCCATTCTCTAGTACATCTAGTTTTTGCCTCCCTACACCTTTGGGTGAACCAAGGACTCGTTCTGTTCTTCCCATTATTTCTGTTTCCCTTGGGAACAAACCTCTCCTCTGCCTCCTTGCATTTTGTTGCCACATAGTCCATCATTTCTTGTACTGGTTTTCCTGTCAGTTCCCTCTCCCAATGAATGTCTTGAAAGAAGTTCCTCATGTCTGAGTAGTTCCCCCTTTTGTAGTTTGGTTTTTCCCAACCTATTCCTGCTACTCTCTCCACTTGGAGCTCAACTATGTAGTCGAAGCACAGAACCACATGATCACTAGCTCCCAGGGGCCTTTCATACATGATATCCTCGATGTCCGAACTACTCAAGGTGAATACAAGGTCCAGTCTTGCTGGTTCATCCTCTCCTCTCTCTCTGGTAGTGTCTCTAACATGATGATGCATGAGGTTTTCCAGTACCACATCCATCATCTTGGCTCTCCATGTTTCGGGACCCCCATGGGGCTCCAGGTTTTCCCAGTCAATCTCCTTGTGATTGAAATCACCCATAACTAGTAACTTTGCTCCCCCCATGTGTGCTCTCCTGGCCACCTCGGCTAGTGTGTCGACCATTGCTTTGTTGCTCTCATCGTATTCTTCTCTTGGCCTCCTGCAGTTCTGTGGTGGGTTGTACATAACTGCAATTATCACCTTATGTCCCTCAGACTGGATTGTTCCTACTAAGTAGTCCCTTTCGCCCGTGCCATCCATTCCTTCCATTTTCTCAAAATCCCACTGGTTTTTAATGAGCAGTGCAACTCCTCCTCCCCCTCTCCTCTCCTCTGTCTTTCCTGAGGATTTGATATCCGATGAAAGATTGAATCTGTTATTATTCTGGTGAGTTTTGTTTCTCTGAGTGCTATTATGTCTGGGGATGTCTCCTTGATTCTTTCGTGCCACCTCTCATACTTATTTTTTATTTCATCTGCATTTGTATACCACACCTTCAACCTTTTTTCTAAGACTGTGGTCTGGGAGGTGTATTGGGGTTGGGGAAGTGGGAGACCTGATAAGGAACTATGGGTGGTTGCTGTGGGGGTGGAGTTTGTAATGCAGTGGGTGGGGGCATTGGATGTGGCATGGGTGTTTTCGTTTAGAGTGTTTGGTTGCACTGGGGTTGACCTGGTTGGGAGGCTTCTATAGGAAGTTGTGAGGGAGGCTGTATTTGATCTTCTTCCTGGGTCTAGGATCTCCTGTCTGTTTTCTCCATCCCCTCTCTTTCCTCCTTTCGCCTTTGTACCATCTCTCTCAGTTTCTGCCTTTCTTCTTGTGTTCTGCCGTGTGTGTGTGTGTGTGTGTGTGTGTGTGTGTGTGTGTGTGTGTGTGTGTGTGTGTGTGACTCACCTAGTTATGGTTGCAGGGTTCGATTCACAGCTTCCTGGATGTGTGTGTGCACACTCCATGTTAATACAAATATGAATGTTACATATTTCTAAAGATATGACTGTTTGGTTTGGAGAATTATTTATTTATGAGAATACTATACACATCTAGTGTTGATCGAATGCAGGTAAAAGAAGGGTCCGGGAGCTGTTGCTTTACTCCCATAGCCTCAGTTAATAAGTAAACATACACCCCTTCTCAAAGGAGATTTAAAATAGACACATCGTTTTTAAAAGATATATTCCTTAAGCCGGGTCCTGTTCAGCCAGGTTGTGCCGCTGATAGCAATAACTTGATTGATCAGGCCATCAGTCAGAAGGCTTGGTCTGCGACTCGGCCGCAGGGGGCGATGACCCCCGGAATCGATATCAAGTAAATATAAAAGCAAACACACACACACACAAACGCACACACACACACACACATACACACACACACACACACACACACACACACACACACAACACACACACACACACACACACCCACACACACACACACCACACACACACACACCACACACCACACAAAAAAACCCTGTACACCGTGTACGTTAGGCCCATATTGGAGTATGCGGCACCAGTTTGGAACCCACACCTAGCAAAGCACGTAAAGAAACTAGAGAAAGTGCAAAGGTTTGCAACAAGACTAGTCCCAGAGCTAAGAGGTATGTCCTACGAGGAGAGGTTAAGGGAAATCAACCTGACGACACTGGAGGACAGGAGAGATAGGGGGGACATGATAACGACTTACAAAATACTGAGAGGAATTGACAAGGTGGACAAACACAGGATGTTCCAGAGACTGGACACAGCAACACGGGGACACAGTTGGAAGCTGAAGACACAGATGAATTACAGGATGATAGGAAGTATTTCTTCCGCCACAGAGTAGTCAGGAAGTGGAATAGTTTAGGAAGCGATGTAGTGGAGGCAGGATCCATACATAGCTTTAAGCAGAGGTACGATAAAGCTCAGTGTTCAGGGAGAGTGACCTAGTAGCGACCAGTGAAGAGGCGGGGCCAGGAGCTAGGACTCGACCCTCTGCAACCTCAACTAGGTGAGTACAACTAGGTGAGTACACGCCTACACACTCACACACACACTCACACACACAAACCTAAGAATTGTGTTTCGACATCTAAATAAGGAGTCATTCAAGAGATTGCACACCGTGTACGTCAGGCCCATATTGGAGTACGCAGCCCCAGTATGGAACCCACACCTGGTCAAACATGTCAAAAAATTAGAGAAAGTGCAAAAGTTTGCAACAAGACTAGTTCCAGAGGTAAGTGATATGTCCTACGAGTAGAGGCTTAGAGTACTCAGTCTGACGACACTGGAGGACAGGAAGGATATGGGTGACAGGATAACGACGTATAAATAACTGAGAGAAATTGACAGGATGGACACGGCCAGAATGTTTCAGAGGTGGGACTCAGTAACAAGGGGATATTTGTTACACATCATCAGCAAAAATGGATACATCTGAATTTATTTCTTCCATCATGCCTTTCACATATACAGCACCGAACCTAAGACTGACCTTTGTAGAACTCCACGCGACACATGAGCCCACTCTAACACCTAATCACGTATCAATACTTGTTGTTGTTACCTTCCTGTTAGGTATTACCTGAGCCATTGAAATCCTTTCTCTACTATTCTTGCCTGTTCCAATAGCTTTTGAACTAGTCTCTTTTATTTATACTGTATCAAAAGCCTTCTTATATTCCAAGAAGATGCAGTTTATCCATCTCCCCTGTCTTACTTCCGTAATTTTGTTGCAGAGCTCAAATAGGTTTATGACACAGGATTCCCCATCTCTGAAGCGGTGCTGGTTATCGCATATAAACTCATTTCTTTCTGTGTGCTCCTCCACTCTTCTGTCAGTCTTCTCTATGACTTTACATATTATACATGTCAGTGATATTGGTCTATAGTTTAATCCTGCCTGTTTGTCTCCTTTCTTAAAAATTGGGATAACATTTGCTGTATTCCACAGCTCGGGCAGTTCGATAGATTTACTGAAGATTTCTGGTAGCGGCACACACAGTGACTCTTCTTCCTCTCTCAGGACCCATGAAGAGATGTTGTCCAGTCCCACTGTCTTTAAGGTGTCTAGTTCACTTGGCAGCATCTTCACCTCCTTCTCAGTTGTGTGTAGTGTGTCTAGCACATGTTGGTGTACCCTACTATCTCGGTTTGCTAGAGTTCTTTCTATCTCCTTTGAAAATACTTCCTTAACTCTCATGCTGAGCTCTTCACATACTTCCTGGTCACTCTTTGTGAGCTCCACTTCTTACTTTCTCAGCCTGATTACCTGGTACTTGACTGGTGTTTTTCTCTTGATGCGACTGTATAACAATTTTTGGTCAGATTTGCCTTTTGATGCTGTCATTATCGTATTGCCATTGGGTCTCTCTCTTTATCCATGCATATTTATTTCTGGCTCATCGGTTCTGTGTTTTCTTGAGTCCCTTGCCTTCTGTACTTTTACCATGCTCTAGTACACTTGGCTCTAGCGTCTTTACACCTCTGGGTAAACCATGGGCTCACTCTGGTCTACCCAGTATTTACGTTGCCCTTTGGTATGAACTTCTCTGCCTCCCTGCATTTTGAGGTCATATGTTCCATCATTTCATTTGCTGTCTTTCTCTCTAGCTCCCTTTCCCACTGAACCTCATGCAGGAATTGCCTCATATGTGTGTAGTCCTCTTTTTTTCAAATTTGGCTTCTCCTGTCCATCTCGTGCTTCTTCATTCTTCACTGTTAATTCTACAAGGCACTTGAAAATCAGGAACAAGTGATCACTAGCACCAAGAGGTCTTTCATGTGTAATATTTCCTACATCTGAACTGTTCAAGGTGAATACGAGGTCCAGCCTTGCTGGCACGTCCTCTCCTATCTCTCTCTGGTTGTGTCCCTAACATGCTGGTGCATTACGTTTCCCAGTACCACTTTCATCATCTTAACCCTCCACGTTTATGATCCCCATGTGGCTACAAGTTTTCCCAGTCAATCTCCTTGTGTTTGAAATTCCCCATGACGAGTAACATTGCCATGCCCATGTGGGCCCTTCTGACAACCTCAACTAGTGTATCTACCATTGCTTTGTTTCTCTAATTGTATTCTTGTTTTGGGCTCTTGCTGTTCAGTGATGGGTTGTACATTAATGCTATCATCACCTTTGGACCCCGGTCTAAAACGTTCCTATTATGTAGTCATCTGCTTTCTCATCTGTCCAATCCTCCCATCTCCTCAAAATTCCACTGTTTTTTTGATCATCAGTGCAACTCCTCCTTGCCTTCTAATCCTTAAGTATTTCCTCAGGATCTAATATCCTTTCAGGAAGATCACATTTGTTATCATCTCCGTGAGCTTTGTTTCTGTGAGTGCTATGAGGTTTGGGGATGCCTCAATTATTCATTCTTGCCACTCCTCACACTTGTTTGATATTCCATCTGCATTGATTTGCTATACATACAGCTTTCTTTCCAATACTATGTTCTCGGGGGGGGAGGGGTTAGTGCGGGCTGAGGGGGTGGAAGTCAGGACTGGATATTATGGAAGGCTGTTACGATGATGGTATTAGTGCTGGTGTGTGCGTGTGTGTGTGTGTGTGTACTCACCTAATTGTACTCACCTAATTGTGATTGCAGGGGTCGACACTCAGCTCCTGGCCCCGCCTCTTCACTGATCGCTACTAGGTCCTCTCCCTCTCTGCTTCCTGAGATTTGTCATACCTCTTCTTAAAACTATGTATGGTTCCTGCCTCCACTACTTCACTTGCTAGGCTATTCAACTTCCTGAAGACTCTATGACTGAAGAAATACTTCCTAATGTCCCTGTGACTCGTCTGAGTCTTCAGCTTCCAATTGTGACAACTTGTTTCTGGGTCCCCTCTCTGGAGCATCCTGTCTCTGTCCACCTTGTCTATTCCCCGCAGTATCTTGTATGTCGTTATCATGTCTCCCCTGACCCTTCTGTCCTCCAGTGTCGTCAGTCCGATTTCCCTCAACCTTTCCTCGTACGACATTTCCCTGAGATCTGGAACTAGCCTTGTTGCAAACCTTTGTACTTTCTCCAACATCTTGACGTGCTTGACCAGGTGTGGGTTCCAGACTGGTGCTGCATACTCCAGTATGGGCCTAACATACACAGTATACAGTGTCTTGAACGATTCCTTATTAAGGTATCGGAACGCTATTCTCAGGTTTGCCAGGCGCCCGTATGCCGCAGCAGTTATTTGGTTGATGTGTGCCTCCCGTGACGTGCTCGGTGTTATGGTCATCCCAAGATCTTTCTCCCTGAGTGAGGTCTGTAGTCTTTGTCCACCTAGCCTATACTCTGTCTGCGGTCTTCTTTGCCCCCCCCCCCAATCTTCATGACTTTGCATTTGGCAGGGTTGAATTCGAGAAGCCAGTTTCTGGACCACATGTCCAGCCTGTCCAGATCTCTTTGCAGTCCTGTCTCGTCCTCATTCGATTTAATTCTTCTCATCAACTTCGCATCATCTGCGAATAGGGACACTTCAGAGTCTATTCCTTCCATCATGTCGTTTGCATATATCAAAAATATCACTGGTCCTGGAACTGACCCCTGTGGGACCCCGCTCGTCACAGGCGCCCACTGTGATACCTCTTCACTGTACCATGACTCGTTGTTGCCTCCCTGTCAGGTATTCCCTGATCTATTGCAGTGCCCTCCCTGTTATATGCGCCTGATAATCCAATTTCTGAACTAATCTCTTTTGAGGAACTGTGTCAAAGACCTTTCTGCAGTCCAGGAAATTGCAATAAACCCACCCCTCTCTCTCGTGTCTTACCTCTGTTACCTTGTCATAAAACTCCAGAAGGTTTGTGACACAGGATTTGCCTTCCATGAATCCATGCTGGTTTTCATTTATAATCTTGTTCCGTTCCAGGTGTTCCACCACTCTCCTCCTGATAATCTTCTCCATGACTTTGCATACTGTACATGTCAGAGACACAGGTCTGTAGTTTAATGCCTCGTTTCTGTCTCATTTCTTAAATATGGGGACTACAATTGCAGTCTTCCATATCTCAGGTAGCTGCCCAGTTTCTAGGGACGTGTTGAAGATTGTGGTTAGGGGAATGCACAGCATCTCTGCTCCTTCTCTAAGGACCCACGGGGAGATGTCCGGTCCCATCGCCTATGAGGTGCCAAGGTCACTTAGCAGCTTCTGCACCTCCTCCTCGGTTGTTCGTATGTCATCCAACACTTGTTGGTACATTCCCTCTTGATGTTCCCTTCTGTGCTGTCTTCCCAAAGCCCTTCCTGTCTCTACTGTAAAAACTTCCTTAAATCTCCTGTTTAGCTCCTCACATATTTCCTGATCATTTCTTGTGAGTTCTCCACCTTCTGTCCTCAGTCCGATCACCTGGTCTTTGACTGTTGTCTTCCTCCTGATGAGGCTATACAACAGTTTCGGGTCAGTCTTGACTTTCGATGCAATGTTATTTTCATACTGTCGCTGGGCCTCCCTCATTACGTGTGTGTGTGTGTGTGTGTGTGTGTGTGTGTGTGTGTGTGTGTGTGTGTGTGTGTGTGTGTTTTGTGTGTGGTGCGTGTGTGTGTGTGTGTGTGTGTGTGTGTGTGTGTGTGTGTATATGTGTGTGTGTGTATGTGTGTACTCACCTATTTGTACTCACCTATTTGTGGTTGCAGGGGTCGAGTCATAGCTCCTGGCCCCGCCTCTTCGCTGATTGCTACTAGGTCCTCTCTCTTCCTGCCCCATGAGCTTTATCATACCTCGCCTTAAAACTACGTATCGTTCCCGCCTCCACTACGTCACTTTCTAGGCTATTCCACGGCCTGACTACTCTATGATTGAAGAAATACTTCCTAACATCCCTTTGATTCATTTGAGTCTTCAATTTCCAATTGTGACCTCTTGTGTCTGTGTCCCTTCTCTGGAACATCCCGTCTTTGTCCACCTTGTCTATTCCGCGCAGTATTTTATATGTTGTTATCATGTCTCCCCTGACCCTCATGTCCTCCAGTGTCGTCAGGCCAATTTCCCTCAACCTTTCTTCGTAGGACAATTCCCGTGTGTGTGTGTATGTGTGTGTGTCTGTGTGTCTGTGTACTCACCTAGTTGTACTCACCTAGTTGAGGTTGCAGGGGTCGTGTCCAAGCTCCTTGCCCCGCCTCTTCACTGGTCGCTACTAGGTCACTCTCCCTGAACCATGAGCTTTATCGTACCTCTGCTTAAAGCTATGTATGGATCCTGACTCCACTACATCGCTTCCCAAACTATTCCACTTCCTGGCTACTCTGTGGCTGAAGAAATATTTCCTAACATCCCTTTGATTCATCTGTGTCTTCAACTTCCAACTGTGTCCCCTTGTTACTGTGTCCAGTCTCTGGAACATCCTGTCTTTGTCCACCTTGTTAATTCCTCTCAGTATTTTGTAAGTCGTTATCATGTCCCCCCTATCTCTCCTGTCCTCCAGTGTCGTCAGGTTGATTTCCCTTAACCTCTCCTCATAGGACATACCTCTTAGCTCTGGGACTAGTCTTGTTGCAAACCTTTGCACTTTCTCTAGTTTCTTTACATGCTTGGCTAGGTGTGGGTTCCAAACTGGTGCCGCATACTCCAATATGGGCCTAACGTACACGGTGTACAGGGTCCTGAACGATTCCTTATTAAGTTGTCGGAATGCTGTTCTGAGGTTTGCTTGGCGCCCATATGCTGCAGCAGTTATTTGGTTGATGTGCGCTTCAGGAGATGTGCCTTTTGTTATACTCACCTCAAGATCTTTTTCCTTGAGTGATGTTTGTAGTCTCTGACCCCCTAGACTGTACTCCATCTGCGGTCTTCTTTGCCCTTCCCCAATCCTCATGACTTTGCACTTGGTGGGATTGAACTCCAGGAGCCAGTTGCTGGACCAGGTCTGCAGCCTGTCCAGATCCCTTTGTATTTCTGCCTGGTCTTCGATCGAATGAATTCTTCTCATCAACTTCACGTCATCTGCAAACAGTGACACCTCGGAGTTTATTCCTTCCGTCATGTCGTTCACAAATACCAGAAACAGCACTGGTCCTAGGACTGACCCCTGTGGGACCCCGCTGGTCACAGGTGCCCACTCTGACACCTCGCCTCGTACCATTACTCGCTGCTGTCTTCCTGACAAGTATTCCCTGATCCATTGCAGTGCCTTCCCTGTTATTCCTGCTTTGTCCTCCAGTTTTTGCACTAATCTCTTGTGTGGTACTGTGTCAAACGCCTTCTTGCAGTCTAAGAAAATGCAATCCACCCACCCCTCTCTCTCTTGTCTTACTGCTGTCACCATGTCATAGAACTCCAGTAGGTTTGTGACACAGGATTTCCCATCTCTGAAACCATGTTGGCTGCTGTTGATGAGATCATTCCTTTCTAGATGTTCCACCATTCTTCTCCTGACAATCTTTTCCATGATTTTGCATGCTATACATGTCAGTGACACTGGTCTGTAGTTTAGTGCTTCATGTATCTGTCTGTGTGTGTGTGTGCGTGTGTCTGTGTGTGTGTATGTGAGTGTTGTGTGTGTGTGTGTGTGTGTGTGTGTGTGTGTTGTGTGTGTGTGTGTGTGTGTGTGTGTGTGTGTGTGTGTGTGCATGTTGTGTGTGTGTGTGTGTGTGTGTTTGTGTGTGTGTGTGTGTGTGTGTGTGCGTGTGCGTGTGGTTGTACTCACCTAGTTGTACTCACCTAGTTGTGGTTGCAGGGATCGAGTCATAGCTCATGGCGCCGCCTCTTCGCTGGCCTCTTCTGGATCACTCTCCCTGCACCATGAGCTTTATCATACCTGTGCTTAAAGCTATGAGTGGATCCACTACATCGCTTCCCAAACTATTCCACTTCCTGACTACTCTGTAACTGAAGAAATACTTCCTAACATCCCTGTGATTCATCTGAGTCTTCAACTTCCAAATTTGTCCCCTTGTTGCTGCGTCACATCTCTGGAACATTCTGTCTCTGTCCTCCTTCTCAATTACTCTCAATATTTTAAATGTCTTTATCATGTCCCCCCTATCTCTCCTGTCCTTCAGTGTCGTCAGGTCGATTTCCCTTAGCCTCTCCTCGTAGGACATACCCCTTAGCTCTGGGACTAGTCTTGTTGCAACCCTTTGCGCTTCCTCTAGTTTCTTTACGTGCTTGGCTAGGTGTGGGTTCCAAACTGGTGCCGCATACTCCAATATGGGCCTAACGTACACGGTGTACAGGGTCCTGAATGATTCCTTATTAAGATGTCGGAATGCTGTTCTGAGGTTTGCTAGGCGCCCATATGCTGCAGCAGTTATTTGGTTGATGTGCGCTTCAGGAGATGTGCCTGTGTTATACTCACCCCAAGATCTTTTTCCTTGAGTGAGGTTTGTAGTCTCTGACCCCCTAGACTGTACTCCGTCTGCGGCCTTCTTTGCCCTTCCCCAATCTTCATGACTTTGCACTTGGTGGGATTGAACTCCCAGGAGCCAATTGCTGGACCAGGTCTGCAGCCTGTCCAGATCCCTTTGTAGTTCTGCCTGGTCTTCGATCGAGTGAATTCTTCTCATCAACTTCACGTCATCTGCAAACAGGGACACCTCAGAGTCTATTCCTTCCGTCATGTCGTTCACAAATACCAGAAACAGCACTGGTCCTAGGACTGACCCCTGCGGGACCCCGCTGGTCACAGGTGCCCAATCTGACACCTCGCCACGTACCATGACTCGCTGCTGTCTTCCTGACAAGTATTCCCTGATCCATTGTAGTGCCTTCCCTGTTATCCCTGCTTGGTCCTCCAGTTTGTGTGTGTGTGTGTGTGTGTGTGTGTGTGTGTGTGTGTGTGTGCGTGTGTGTGCGTGTGTGTGTGTGTGAGTGTATGTGTGTATGTTCTCACCTAATTGTGGTTGCAGTGGTCGAGACTCAGCTCCTGGCCCCGCCTCTTCACCGAGTGCTACTAGGTCCTCTCTCTTCCTGCTCTATCCGCTTTATCATACCTCATCTTAAAGCTATGTATGGTTCCTGCCTCCACTACCTCACTTGCTAGGCTATTCCACTTTCTGACAATTCTATGATTGAAGAAATACATCCTAACATCCCTTTGACTCATCTGGGTCTTCAACTTCAACTTCCTTGTTTCTGTGTCCTCTCTCTGGAATATCATGTGTGCACTCAACTAATTGTACTCACCTAATTGTGGTTGCAGGGGTCGAAACTCAGCTCATGGCCCCGCCTCTTCACTGATCGCTACTAGGTCCTCTCCTCTCCTTCCTGAGCTTTATCATACCTCTTCTTAAAACTATGTATGGTTCCTGTCTCCACTACTTCACTTGCTAGGCTATTCCGCTTCCTGACGACTCTATGACTGAAGAAATACTTCCTCACGTCACTGTGACTCGTCTGAGTCTTCAGCTTCCAGTTGTGACCCCTTGTTTCTGTGTCCCCTCTCTGGAACATCCTATCTCTGTCCACCTTGTCTATTCCCCTTAGTATCTTGTATGTCGTTATCATGTCTCCCCTGACCCTTCTGTCCTCCAGTGTCGTCAGTCCGATTTCCCTCAACCTTTCCTCGTACGACATTCCCCTGAGCTCTGGGACTAGCCTTGTTGCAAACCTTTGTACTTTCTCTAACTTCTTGACGTGCTTGACCAGGTGTGGGTTCCAGACTGGTGCTGCATACTCCAGTATGGGCCTAACATACACAGTGTACAGTGTCTTGAACGATTCCTTATTAAGGTATCGGAACGCTATTCTCAGGTTTGCCAGGCGCCCGTATGCTGCAGCGGTTATTTGGTTAAATAACAAAAAAAGGCACAATACCGTGACTGGAACGATACACAAATAACTCACACATAAAAGAGAAAAGCTTACGACGACGTTTCGGTCCGACTTGGACCATTGACAAAGTCACATTGAGTTTGTCAATGGTCCAAGTCGGACCGAAACGTCGTCGTAAGCTTCTCTCTTTTATGTGTGAGTTATTTGGTTGATGTGTGCCTCCGGTGACGGGCTCGGTGTTATGGTCACCCCAAGGTCTTTCTCCCTGAGTGAGGTCTGTAGTTTTTGTCCACCTAGCCTGTACTCTGTCTGCGGTCTTTTTTGCTCCTCCCCAATCTTCATGACTTTGCATTTGGCAGGGTTGAATTCGAGAAGCCAGTTTCTGGACCACATATCCAGCCTGTCCAGGTGTGTGTGTGTGTGTGTGTGTGTGTGTGTGTGAACGCATGCGTCAATTCTGGCTGAATGGAGGCTCACAGGGGTTGAGCTGGGCTCAAACAGGCTCCGCAACGATGAGTTTAATTTCGTCAGGGCGCTGTCAATTAAAGCCATGGTGAACTGAAGTAAAGAGAAAGTAAACACAGTGAGAGAGAGAGAGACAAAGACAGACAGAGACAGAGACAGACAGACAGACAGAGACAGAGAAAGAAAGAGGGAGTGACAAAGCGTACATGAGATAAGACACCACAAAAGATTTCGTAATCTACACCAAAGCTATCGTCTGTGAAGTGGAATCTAATTCTGTCTTTATTCGCCTCTGTTACTATTATCTAGATCAGCGATTCCCAGCCTTTTCACCACCAAGGACCTCTTTTATTTATATAAATTTTCCCTCGGATCCCAGATTTTTGAAAGGTCTGTCTACTCATGAAGTCGATTTTATAAACTAACAACAAACTCGTTTTCCCAGCTTGATCTCTCGGTTGAAAGACATACGTAACGGAGTATACAATTAAATAAATGGCAGGATTAAAAGAAACCTACTTGTTTAATAACATGATTGATGCTGCTTTGTTGACACTGTGTTCTGAATTTCAGGTTCAGTGGTAGATTTGAGCGTAGATCAGATTCTATATTCATTCTATTTCTTGATAAGGTGGTGTGATGCCCGAATGTTGAACACCTCTACAGCCATTTCTCAGTGTTTACTCCGAGAGAAACTGTGGGCATGCTGCGCAATGGCTCTCAAAGTATTCCTGTTCTCTGCTGTAGGGTTGCGTCTGTATAGATTCCTGAAGGATATACAACCGTTGGGAGAAAGTCTGCTCACATAAATAGGTAGTGTGGAATGACATCAAATATTTCAGTACTCAGTAGTTTTTTACATGCAACCGAAAGCCTGATAAGTTGTAGTGAATGAAACTTGACATCAGTGAGGTGTCAGTAGGTGTTAGCGAGGTGTCAGTGAGGTATGAGTGAGGTGTGTCAGTGAGGTGTCAGTCAGGTGTCACACGAAAGTTCCACAAGACTATTTTCTTTATTTGCAGGTAAATATTTTACATTTTTTATATCTTCATGAAATGAATACCTAATTCACTTATTACTGGCACCAGGAAGAGGAAAATAATCCCTAAAACTGTTCTTCAAACCTTGCAGATGCTGAATGTAAAGGTTTCTTGTTTCTTCAGTTTATCTTTGTCGGTCTTATCGCGAGTAATTATTCATTTACACTGCAGCTTCTTTAAATCGTAAACTTACCTCATAGACCCCCAGAACTACCTTTGTGGACCCCCAGTACTACCTTTGTGGACCCCCAGTACTACCTTTGTGGACCCCCAGTACTACCTTTGTGGACCCCCAGTACTACCTTTGTGGACCCCCAGGGGTCCGTGGACCGCAGATTGGCAAACGCTGATCTAGTTGATTAAGGAAAGTATAGTAAATCAGAAGGCTCCCTCCCCACCCTTTTCTTTGTTCGGCCACTTCTGATATGAAACGAGCGGAGAACACACTATGCACAGTTTGATAAAAAGGCATGTCATTTATAGAAGAAATAGAAGAGGCTGAAGGGTTTGGTGCACACACTCCCTCTACTGCGTAAAACTGCTTATTTTTCTACCTCAAAAGATCACCAATTCTACTTCTAGATACTACATTGCAAGTTGATGTGAACAATCAAATATCCTGAACACTGTGGCCACCACCTGGAGAATATTTTTGTTAGTTGAATCTTGTGTTTGTAAAACGTACGTCCAGTCGCATCTTGATAGATTAAATTGATTTGGGGCCCACAAGTTCCATAGGGAGCTTGCCCACTTTACTGTTAACCTCACACCATTGAGTTTCATACATTTGCTTGAGAACTTTCTGGAGAGAACAATTTATTTAAGTCTTTCTTCTCCTTAATTAATAAGGGTACGAGTTTCGTTTCTCTTTTTTGTGCCGTCTTAAGTTTTGTCAACGACTTTTATATAATTAAGAAACCCGAAGTGGATAGAATTTTCAAGATGAGATCTGATGACAACAGTGAACCTTGTTAATATTGTTTTATAAATTTGTTGCTCGATATCTCTTGCTTTGAAGTCAAGCATCCAGTGGCCTTGTTGCATGCAGCATGACTTTGCTGACTACTATTGCTTGTGGCTATTTCAAGGATTTGCTCTCCATCTGTCTGTATGGGCTTCCGTGTACGTTTCACTCACATTTTATATTGTTATATTTAGGATGCTTTATCTTGCACCTGTTCAGTTTTCAAGTTCGTCTCCAATCCTTTGACTTCTGTGACTGGTTGTTCAGGACACTCTGGATACCTAGACAGTGGGTCACTGATGTGGCACATCTCTCATATTGCGAGTCATCTGCAAACATTGTCATTTTCGATGTAACTCCCAGGTTCTAAATCTTTTATGTTTATAATAAGAAAGACCGGGCTAAGGACTGATCCTTGAGGGACCTTCCTCCTCCCCCTCCCCCTCGTCATGTTTGTCCACTTAGACACTTCGTAGTAAGTATTATATGGTCAGAGTCTTGAGGTCAGTGTTACATGATCATTGCTAAATGGTCGGTGTTACGTGGTCAGTGCTACGTCACCAGTGTTACTTGATCAGTGTTACATGGGCAGGTTCCTCTCGGTTTGGTAGTCTTTTATATGACGAGGCAGATTCTGTGAAGCTTGAGAAGATTCTTTTAAGCTTGAACAGGTGATCCGAGGATTGAGAAGGCTGTCTGGAGCTATGTACATTTTGTCAAGTTGGTATAGATTCTTCCAAACCAAAATAAATTATTTGTAAGATGAAGTAAATTTTCTCAAGCTTTAGTAGATTATCTCAAATGAGAAATATTCTCTCAAGCTGAGGTAGATTCTCTCCAAGCTTCAGTAGATTTTCTTGAAATGTGTTATACATTCTCTAAAACTGGGGTAAATTACCTCAAGGGGATTTACCTTTTCTTAAGTTGAGATCGAGTCTCTAAACTTGGGACAGATTCTTGTCATCTGAAGAAGTCTTTCACGATGTAGTAGTTTTTCCTAGACTAATATAAAAAATACCTAACAAGGAAAAGATTCTTCCTCCAGTTGTGTTGAATTTGCTTATAATTGAATAAATTATCTCTCGCTGACGTAGATTCTCTCAATAAGAGATAAAATCTCTCTTGATGAAGAATATCATCAAAATGAAATGATTTCTACAGTGATGGGGAAGATTTTATCGAGATGAGATAGAATTTCAAAAGCTGAGGCAGATTCCTAAGTGACACGGTAGATTCTCTCACGATGAGAAATACTCTCAAAAAAATAAGGTGTATTTTCCTAAGAGGGACAAATCCTCAGGCAGAGGGAATGTACTTCTTCTTAGGAAAATATACCTTCAAGTTAGGGCATAATAAGTCGACACCAACAAACTGGTGAGTGTCTTCTTCACTTCCTCACGTCACTTCAACGTCTCGTTCCCGTCTCTAGTTCACAATCTCGAGACTGTTTTTCTTAGTCCAATTTCTTCAGTAATTAAAACATCAAACATATAGGATTTCCTTTCACCAACACAGAAGCGTTCGTCATTACACTCTGGTCTAGCTCTAAAGCCGTGTTTCCAACATAAGACCAGCTGGGTTCCCATGTTTCCAACATAAGACCAGCTGGGTTCCCATGTTTCCAACATAAGACCAGCTGGGTTCCCATGTTTCCAACATAAGACCAGCTGGGTTCCCATGTTTCCAGCATAAGACCAGCTGGGTTCCCATGTTTCCAACATAAGACCAGCTGGGCTCCCATGTTTCCAACATAAGACCAGCTGGGTTCCCATGTTTCCAACATAAGACCAGCAGGGTTCCCATGTTTCCAACATAAGACCAGCTGGGTTCCCATGTTTCCAACATAAGATCAGCTGGGTTCCCATGTTTCCAACATAAGACCAGCTGGGTTCCCATGTTTACAACATAAGACCAGCTGGGTTCCCATGTGTCCAGCATAACACCAGCTGGGTTCCCATGTTTCCAACATAAGACCAGCTGGGTTCCCATGTTTCCAACATAATACCAGCTGGGTTCCCATGTTTCCAGCATAAGACCAGCTGGGTTCCCATGTTTCCAACAGAAGACCAGCTGGGTTCCCATGTTTCCAGCATAAGACCAGCTGGGTTCCCATGTTTCCAGCATAAGACCAGCTGGGTTCCCATGTTTCCAGCATAAGACCAGCTGGGTTCCCATGTTTCCAGCATAAGACCAGCTGGGTTCCCATGTTTCCAACATAAGACCAGCTGGGTTCCCATGTTTCCAGCATAAGACCAGCTGGGCTCCCATGTTTCCAGCATAAGACCAGCTGGGTTCCCATGTTTCCAACATAAGACCAGCTGGGTTCCCATGTTTCCAACATAAGACCAGCTGGGTTCCCATGTTTCCAACATAAGACCAGCTGGGCTCCCATGTTTCCAGCATAAGACCAGCTGGGTTCCCATGTTTCCAACATAAGACCAGCTGGGTTCCCATGTTTCCAACATAAGACCAGCTGGGTTCCCATGTTTCCAACATAAGACCAGCTGGGTTCTCATGTTTCCAACATAAGACCAGCTGGGTTCCCATGTTTCCAACATAAGACCAGCTGGGTTCCCATGTTTCCAACATAAGACCAGCTGGGTTCCCATGTTTCCAACATAAGACCAGCTGGGTTCCCATGTTTCCAACATAAGACCAGCTGGGTTCCCATGTTTCCAGCATAACACCAGCTGGGTTCCCATGTTTCCAACATAAGACCAGCTGGGTTCCCATGTTTCCAACATAAGACCAGCTGGGTTCCCATGTTTCCAACATAAGACCAGCTGGGTTCCCATGTTTCCAACATAAGACCAGCTGGGTTCCCATGTTTCCAACATAAGACCAGCTGGGTTCCCATGTTTCCAACATAAGACCAGCTGAGTTCCCATGTTTCCAACATAAGACCAGCTGGGCTCCCATGTTTCCAGCATAAGACCAGCTGGGTTCCCATGTTTCCAACATAAGACCAGCTGGGTTCCCATGTTTCCAACATAAGACCAGCTGGGTTCCCATGTTTCCAGCATAAGACCAGCTGGGTACCCATGTTTCCAACATAAGACCAGCTGGGTTCCCATGTTTCCAATATAAGACCAGCTGGGTTCCCATGTTTCCAGCATATGACCAGCTGGGTTCCCATGTTTCCAACATAAGACCAGCTGGGTTCCCATGTTTCCAACATAAGACCAGCTGGGTTCCCATGTTTCCAACATAAGACCAGCTGGGTTCCCATGTTTCCAACATAAGACCAGCTGGGTTCCCATGTTTCCAACATAAGACCAGCTGGGTTCCCATGTTTCCAACATAAGACCAGCTGGGTTCCCATGTTTCCAACATAAGACCAGCTGGGTTCCCATGTTTCAAACATAAGACCAACTGGGTTCACATGTTTCCAGCATAAGACCAGCTGGGTTCCCATGTTTCCAACATAAGACCAGCTTGGTTCCCATGCTTCCAACATAAGACCAGCTGGGTTCCCATTCTTCCAACATAAGACCAACTGGGTTCCCATGCTTCCAACATAAGACCAACTGGGTTCCCATGTTTCCAACATATGACCAGCTGGGTTCCCATTCTTCCAACATAAGACCAACTGGGTTCCCATGTTTCCAACATAAGACCAGCTGGGTTCCCATGTTTCCAACATAAGACCAGCTGGGTTCCCATGCTTCCAACATAAGACCAGCTGGGTTCCCATGTTTCCAACATAAGACCAGCTGGGTTCCCATGTTTCCAACATAAGACCAGCTGGGTTCCCATGTTTCCAACATAAGACCAGCTGGGTTCCCATGTTTCCAACATAAGACCAACTGGGTTCCCATGCTTCCAACATAAGACCAGCTGGGTTCCCATGCTTCCAACATAAGACCAGCTGGGTTCCCATGTTTCCAACATAAGACCAACTGGGTTCCCATGCTTCCAACATAAGACCAGCTGGGTTCCCATGCTTCCAACATAAGACCAGCTGGGTTCCCATGTTTCCAACATAAGACCAGCTGGGTTCCCATGTTTCCAACATAAGACCAGCTGGGTTCCCATGTTTCCAACATAAGACCAACTGGGTTCCCATGCTTCCAACATAAGACCAGCTGGGTTCCCATGCTTCCAACATAAGACCAGCTGGGTTTACAACAACAGGACAAAAGAACTTGCGATAAAACGGTCTAACGGTCTTTCCTGGCTTCTTTCATGAAAATCAACTTTGTTGAAGACTTAGTGTCTAGTCTTTTCTAAGTTATAATGACATACAGAAACATGAATCATTACTCACTTAATTAATTCTGCCGAGATTCCATACAAGAGACTCGTGCTCTGCCTGACACCACCTGAGTATGTTAATTACCTTTGCGCAAGGCTGAGGATGATATTAATACCTGTGTGTGTGTGTGTGTACTCACCTAGTTGTACTCACCTAGTTGAGGTTGAAGGGGTCGAGTCCAAGCTCCTGGCCCCGCCTCTTCACTGGTCGCTACTAGGTCACTCTCCCTGAACCTTCAGCTTTATTATACCTCTGCTTAAAGCTATGTATGGATCCTGCCTTTACTACATCGCTTCCCAAACTATTCCACTTCCTGACTACTCTGTGGCTGAAGAAATACTTCCTAACATCCCTGTGATTCATCTGAGTCTTCAACTTCCAACTGTGTTCCCTTGTTGCTGAGTCCCATCTCTGGAACATCCTGTCTTTGTCCACCTTGTCAATTCCTCACAGTATTTTGTATATCGTTATCATGTCCCCCCATATCTCTCCTGTCCTCCAGTGTCGTCAGGTTGATTTCCCTTAACCTCTCTTCGTAGGACATACCTCTTAGCTCGGGGACTAGTCTTGTTGCAAACCTTTGCACTTTCTCTAGTTTCTTTACGTGCTTAGCTAGGTGTGGGTTCCAAACTGGTGCCGCATACTCCAATATGGGCCTAACGTACACGGTGTACAGGGTCCTGAACGATTCCTTATTGAGATGTCGGAATGCTGTTCTGAGGTTTGCTAGGCGCCCATATGCTGCAGCCGTTATTTCGTTGATGTGCGCTTGAGGAGATGTGCCTGGTGTTATACTCACCCCAAGATCTTTTTCCTTGAGTGAGATTTGTAGTCTCTGGCCCCCTAGACTGTACTCCGTCTGCGGTCTTCTTTGCCCTTCCCCAATCTTCATGACTTTGCACTTGGTGGGGTTGAACTCCAGGAGCCAATTGCTGGACCAGGTCTGCAGCCTGTCCAGATTCCTTAGTAGTTCTGCCTGGTCTGCGATCGAATGAATTCTTCTCATCAACTTCACGTCATCTGCAAACAGGGACACTTCGGAGTCTATTCCTTCCGTCATGTCGTTCACAAATACCAGATACAGCACTGGTCCTAAAACTGACCCCTGTGGGACCCCGCTGGTCACAGGTGCCCACTTTGACACCTCGCCACGTACCATGACTCGCTGCTGTCTTCCTGACAAGTATTCCCTGGTCCATTGTAGTGCCTTCACTGTTATCCCTGCTTGGTCCTCCAGTTTTTGCACTAATCTCTTGTGTGGAACTGTGTCGAACGCCTTCTTGCAGTCCAAGAAAATGCAATCAACCCATCCCTCTCTCTCTTGTCTTACTGCTGTCACCATGTCATAGAACTCCAGTAGGTTTGTGACACAGGATTTCCCGTCTCTGAAACCATGTTGGCTGCTGTTGATGAGATCATTCCTTTCTAGGTGTTCCACCACTCTTCTCCTGATAATCTTCTCCATGACTTTGCATACTATACATGTCAGTGACACAGGTTTGTAGTTTAGTGCTTCATGTCTGTCTCCTTTTTTAAAGATTGGGACTACATTTGCTGTCTTCCATGCCTCAGGCAATCTCCCTGTTTCGATAGATGTATTGAATATTGTTGTTAGGGGTGCACATAGCGCCTCTGCTCCCTCTCTCAGGACCCATGGAGAGATGTTATCCGGCCCTTTGCCTTTGAAATATCTAGCTCACTCAGAAGCCTCTTCACTTCTTCCTCGGTTGTATGTACTGTGTCCAGCACCTGGTGGTGTGCCCCACCTCTCCGTCTTTCTGGAGCCCCTTCTGTCTCCTCTGTGAACACTTCTTTGAATTTCTTGAGTTCCTCACATACTTCACTGTCATTTCTTGTCTGTCCTCCTTCCTTCCTTAGCCTGATTACCTGGTCCTTGACTGTTGTTTTCCTCCTGATGTGGCTGTATAACAGTTTCGGGTCAGATTTGGCTTTCGCTGTTATGTCATTTTCATATTGTCGTTGGGCCTCCCTTCTTATCTGTGCATATTCGTTTCTGGCTCTACGACTGCTCTCCTTATTCTCCTGGGTCCTTTGCCTTCTATATTTCTTCCATTCCCTAGCACACTTGGTTTTTTCCTCCCTGCACCTTTGGGAGAACCATGGGCTCGTCCTTTCTTTTTCATTATTCCTGTTACCCTTGGGTACAAACCTCTCCTCAGCCTCCTTGCACATTGTTGCTACATATTCCATCATCCCATTAACTGGCTTCCTTGCCAGTTCTCTGTCCCACTGAGCCCAGTGCAGGAAATTCCTCATTCCCGTGTAGTCCCCTCACGTGTACTTTGGTTTCATTCGTCCTGGCCTTCCTGCTTCCCCCTCCACTTGTAGCTCTACTGTGTATTCGAAGCTTAAAACCACATGATCGCTGGCCCCAAGGGGTCTTTCATATGTGATGTCCTCAATATCTGCACTACTCAAGGTGAATACCAAGTCCAGTCTTGCTGGGTCATCCTCTGCTCTCTCTCTCTCTTATATATATATATATATAATATATATATATATATATATATATATATATATATATATATATATATATATATTATATATATATATATATATTTTCTTTTTTAACAAGTCGGCCGTCTCCCACTGAGGCAGGGTGACCCAAAAAGAAAGAAAATCCCCCCAAAATACTTTCATCATTCGACACTTTCACCTTACTCACACATAATCGCTGTTTTTGCAGAGGTGCTCAGAACACAACAGTTTAAAAGCATATACGTATAAAGATACACAACATATCCCTCCAAACTGCCAATATCCCAAACCCCTCCTTTAGAGTGCAGGCATTGTACTTCCCATTTCCAGGACTCAAGTCCGACTATATAAAAATAACCGGCTTCCCTGAATCCTTTCACTAAATATTACCCTGCTCACACTCCAACAGATCGTCAGTTCCCAAATACCATTCGTTTCGAATGGTATTTGGAACACGCTCACGCACGCCTGCTGGAAGTCCAAGACCTTGGCTCACAAAACCTCCCTTACCCCTTCCTTTCAATCTTTTCGAGGACGACCCCTACCCCGCCTTCCTTCCCCTACAGATTTATATGCTCTCCATGTCATTCTACTTTGATCCATTCTCTCTAAATGACCAAACCACCTCAACAACCCCTCTTTAGCCCTCTAACTAATACTTTTATTAACTCCACACCTTCTCCTAATTTCCACACTCCGAATTTTCTGCATAATATTTACACCACACATTGCCCTTAGACAGGACATCTCCACTGCCTCCAACCACCTCCTCGTTGCTGCATTCACAACCTAAGTTTCACACCCATACACCCATATAAGAGTGTTGGTACTACTATACTTTCATACATTCCCTTCTTTGCATTCATTGATAACGTTTTTTGTCTCCACATGTACCTGAATGCACCACTCACTTTTTTTCCTTCATCAATTCTATGATTAACCTCATTCTTCATAAATCCATCCGCCGGCACGTCAACTCCTTAGTATCTGAAAACATTCACTTCTTCCATACTCCTCCCCAATTTGATATCCAATTTTTCTTTATCTGAATCACTTGATACCCTCATCACCTTACTCTTTTCTATGTTCACTTTCGACTTTCTACCTTTACACAAACTCCCAAATTCGTCCACTAACCTTTGCAATTTTTCTTTAGAATCTGCCATAAGCACAGTATCATCAGCAAAAAGTAACTGTGTCAATTCCCATTTTGTATTTGATTCCCCATAATTTAATCCCACCCCTCTCCCGAACACCCTAGCATTTACTTCTTTTACAACCCCATCTGTAAATATATTAAACAACCATGGTGACATTACACATCCCTGTCTAAGACCTACTTTTACCGGGAAGTAGTCTCCCTCTCTTCTATACACCCTAACCTGAGCTTCACTATCCTCATAAAAACTCTTTACAGCATTTAGTAATTTACTACCTATTCGATATACATGTAACATCTGCCACATTGCTCCCCTATCCACTCTATCATATGCCTTTTCTAAATCCACAAATGCAATAAAAACTTCCCTACCTTTATCTAAATACTGTTCACATATATGCATCAATGTAAACACTTGATCTACATATCCCCTACCCACTCTGAAGCCTCCTTGCTCATCCGCAATCCTACATTCTGTCTTACCTCTAATTCTTTCAATAATAACCCTATCGTACATTTTTCCTGGTATACTCAGTAAACTTATTCCTCTATAATTTTTACAATCTCTTTTGTCCCCCTTCATTTATATAAAGGGACTATACATGCTCTCTGCCAATCTCTAGGTGCCTTCCCCTCTTTCATACATTTATTAAACAAAAATACCAACCACTCCAACACTACATAAACCCTTGTTTTTAAAATTTCTGTCATGATCCCATCAGTTCCAGCTGCTTTACCCCTTTTCATTCTACGTATTGCCTCACGTACCTCCCCCACACTCACATCCTGTTCTTCTTCACTCCTGAAAGATGGTAAACCTCCCTGGCCAGTGCATGAAATTACCGCCTCCCTTTCTTCGTCGACATTTAAAAGTTCCTCAAAATATTCTCGCCATCTACCCAAAACCTCCATCTCCCCAACTACTAACTCCCCTAATCTGTTTTTAACAGACAAATCCATTTGTTCCTTAGGCCTTCTTAACTTGTTTAACTCACTCCAAATTTTTTTCTTATTTTCATTAAAATTTCTTGACAGTACCTCTCCCACTCTATCATCTGCTCTCCTTTTGCACTCTCTCACCACTCTCTTCACCTTTCTTTTACTTTCCATATACTCTACTCTTCTTATAACGGTTCTGATTTGTAAAAACCTCTCATAAGCTAACTTTTTCTCTTTTATCACACCCTTTACTTCATCATTCCACCAGTCACTCCTCTTTCCTCCTGCACCCACCCTCCTATAACCACAAACTTCTGCCCCACATTCTAATACTACATTTTTTAAACTATTCCAACCCTCTTCCACCCCCCCACTACTCATACTTGCACCAGCCCACCTTTCTGCCAATCGTTGCTTATATCTCACCCGAACTTCCTCCTTCCTTAGTTTATATACACTTTCACCTCCCTCTTACTTGTTGTTGCCATTTTTCCTTTTTCCCATCTACCTCTTACTCTAACTGTAGAGACAGCTAAATAATGATCCGATATATCAGTTGCCCCTCTATAAACGTGTACATCCTGGAGCCTACCCATCAACCTTTTATCCACCAATACATAATCTAACAAACTACTTTTATTACGTGCTACATCATACCTTGTATATTTATTTATCCTCTTCTTCATAAAATATGTATTACTTATTACCAAACCTCTTTCTACACATAGCTCAATTAAAGGCTCCCCATTTTCATTTACCCCAAATTTACCTACCACTCCCTACACAACATTTTTCCCAGTTCAGCATTGAAATCCCCAACCACCATTACTCTCACACTTCTTTCAAAACTCCCCACGCATTCACTCAACTTTTCCCCAAAATCTCTCTCTCTCCTCTACACTTCTCTCTTCTCCAAGTGCATATACGCTTACTATAACCACTTTTCACATCCAAACCTTTATTTTGCTCCACATAATCCTTGAATTAATACATGTATAGTCCCTCTTTTCCTGCATAACTTACCCTTCAACATTATTGCTACTCTTTCTTTAGCTCTAACTCTATTAGAAACCCCTGACCTAATCAAATTTATTTCCTCCACTGAAACTCTCCCACCCCCTTCAGCTTTGTTTCACTTGAAGCCAAGACATCCAGCTTCTTCTCATTCATAACATCCACAATCATTTCTTTCTTATCATTTGCACAACATCCACGCACATTCAAACTTCCCACTTTGACAATGTTCTTCATACTATTCTTCTTCTTACTATATATATTATTTTACAACAATGCAGTATCCTGCATAATAGATACATAGAGAACGGTAGGTGTTAAGCAGCTTGGAAATAAGGGAAGGCAAAACTCAAGAGTATTCACAAAAGTAGTGGAACTAATTAGAAGAGAAGAAAATCGTCTTAGCATGGTAGTAGACATATTTTGAAACTGAGAGGGTAACCTAGGCGAGAGTGAACTATCAGACAAGAAATTGTTGACCACCGACGCGAAGAACAGCGAGAAAGAGAAGCAAAAATGTTCTTCTAGACAGAAGAAGCCTGGTAAGAAAGTTACAGGATATTCATGTGAGTGAGCGTGAGCTGCGATACTCGAAGAAAGAAAAACCTTGTCACAGAGAATTAGTTGTAAACATCAAACAAATTAAGCAGTTATTACCCATTTTGCTTCGACCTTGAAAGATGAAGTAAAATGTGTTAAAGGCATCAAGAAAAGGCTCTAAGACACTCGAGTTATGCGACAAGGAAGCAGAGGCATATCTACATTGCTAAGTTAGAAGGACGTACTCTAACTCTAAAACGTGAAATAGTTTTATAATACTCCATGACAACAAGACTAGAAGGATAACTAGAGCAACAAGACCAGAAGGATAACTAGAGCAACAAGACTAGAAGGATAACTAGAGCAACAAGACTAAAGGATAACTAGAGCAAAAAGGGCTAGAAGGATAACTAGAGCAACAAGATTAGAAGGATAACTAAGCACAAGACTAGAAGGATAACTAGAGCAACAAGGCTAGAAGGATAACTATAGCAACAAGACTAGAAGGATAACTAGAGCAACAAGACTAGAAGGATAACTAGAGCAACAAGGCTAGAAGGATAACTATAGCAACAAGACTAGAAGGATAACTAGAGCAACAAGACTAGAAGGATAACTAGAGCAACAAGGCTAGAAGGATAACTAAAGCAACAAGACTAGAAGGATAACTAGAGCAACAAGACTAGAAGGATAACTAGAGCAACAAGACTAAAGGATAACTAGAGAAACAAGACTAAAGGATAACTAGAGCAACAAGACTAGAAGGATAACTAGAGAAACAAGACTAGAAGGATAACTAGAGCAACAAGACTAGAAGGATAACTAGAGCAACAAGACTAGAAGGATAACTAGAGCAACAAGCCCTAGAAGGATAACTAGAGCAACAAGACTAGAAGAATAACTAGAGCAACAAGACTAGAAGGATAACTAGAGCAACAAGACTAGAAGGATAACTAGAGCAATAAGACTAGAAGGATAACTAGAGCAACAAGACTAGAAGGATAACTAGAGCAACAAGACTAGAAGGATAACTAGAGCAACAAGACTAGAAGGATAACTAGAGCAACAAGACTAGAAGGATAACTAGAGCAACAAGACTAGAAGGATAACTAGAGCAACAAGACTAGAAGGATAACTAGAGCAACAAGACTAGAAGGATAACTAGAGCAAGAAGACTAGAAGGATAACTAGAGCAAAAAGACTAGAAGGATAACTAGAGCAACAAGACAAAGGATAACAAGAGCAACAAGACTAGAAGGAATAACTAGAGCAACAAGACTAGAAGGATAACTAGAGCAAAAAGACTAAAAGATAACTAGAGCAACAAGACTAGAAGGATAACTAGAGCAACAAGACTAGAAGGATAACTAGAGCAACAAGACTAGAAGAATAACTAGAGCAACAAGACTAGAAGCATAACTAGAGCAACAAGATTAGAAGAATAACTAGAGCAACAAGGCTAGAAGGATAACTAGAGCAACAAGACTAGAAGGATAACTAGAGCAACAAGACTAGAAGGATAACTAGAGCAACAAGACTAGAAGGATAACTAGAGCAACAAGACTAGAAGGATAACTAGAGCAACAAGACTAGAAGGATAACTAGAGCAAGAAGACTAGAAGGATAACTAGAGCAAAAAGACTAGAAGGATAACTAGAGCAAGAAGACTAGAAGGATAACAAGAGCAACAAGACTAGAAGGATAACTAGAGAAACAAGACTAGAAGGATAACTAGAGCAACAAGACTAGAAGGATAACTAGAGCAACAAGACTAGAAGAATAACTAGAGCAACAAGACTAGAAGAATAACTAGAGCAACAAGACAAGAAGGATAACTAGAGCAACAAGACTAGAAGGATAACTAGAGCAACAAGACTAGAAGGATAACTAGATCAACAAGACTAGATAGATAACTAGAGCAACAAGACTAGAAGGATAACTAGAGCAACAAGACTAGAAGGATAACTAGAGCAACAAGACTAGAAGAATAACTAAAGCAAGAAGACTAGAAGAATAACTAGAGCAACAAGACTAGAAGGATAACTAGAGCAGCAAGACTAGAAGAATAACTAGAGCAACAAGACTAGAAGAATAAGTAGAGCAACAAGACTAGAAGGATAACTAGAGCAACAAGACTAGAAGAATAACTAGAGCAACAAGACTAGAAGGATAACTAGAGCAACAAGACTAGAAGGATAACTAGAGCAACAAGACTAGAAAGATAACTAGAGCAACAAGACTAGAAGGATAACTAGAGCAAAAAGGCTAGAAGAATAACTAGAGCAACAAGGCTAGAAGGATAACTACAGCAACAAGGCTAGAAGGATAACTAGAGCAAAAAGACTAGTAGGATAACTAGAGCAACAAGGCTAGAAGGATAACTATAGCAACAAGGCTAGAAGGATAACTAGAGCAACAAGACTAGAAGGATAACTAGAGCAACAAGGCTATAAGGATAACTAGAGCAACAAGACTAGAAGGACAACTAGAGCAACAAGACTAGAAGGATAACTAGAGCAACAATGCTAGAAGGATAACTAGAGCAAGAAGACTAGAAGGATAACTAGAGCAACAAGACTAGAAGGATAACTAGAGCAACAAGACTAGAAGGATAACTAGAGCAACAAGGCTAGAAGGATAACTAGAGCAACAAGACTAGAAGGATAACTAGAGCAACAAGACTAGAATTATAACTAGAGCAACAAGGCTAGAAGAATAACTAGAGCAACAAGACTAGAAGGATAACTAGAGCAACAAGACTAGAAGGATAACTAGAGCAACAAGACTAGAAGGATAACTAGAGCAACAAGGCTAGAAGAATAACTAGAGCAACAAGACTAGAAGGATAGCTAGAGCAACAAGACTAGATGGATAACTAGAGCAACAAGGCTAGAAGGATAACTAGAGCAACAAGACTAGAAGGATGACTAGAGCAACAAGGGTAGAAGGATAACTAGAGCAACAAGGCTAGAAGGATAACTAGAGCAACAAGGCTAGAAGGATAACTAGAGCAACAAGACTAGAAGGATAACTAGAGCAACAAAACTAGAAGGATAACTAGAGCAACAAGGCTAGAAGAATAACTAGAGCAACAAGACTAGAAGGATAGCTAGAGCAACAAGACTAGAAGGATAACTAGAGCAACAAGGCTAGAAGGATAACTAGAGCAACAAGACTAGAAGGATGACAAGAGCAACAAGGGTAGAAGGATAACTAGAGCAACAAGGTTAGAAGGATAACTAGAGCAACAAGACTAGAAGGATAACTAGAGCAACAAGGCTAGAAGGATAACTAGAGCAACAAGACTAGAAGGATAACTAGAGCAACAAGACTAGAAGGATAACTAGAGCAACAAGACTAGAAGGATAACTAAGCAACAAGGTTAGAAGGATAACTAGAGCAACAAGACTAGAAGGATAACTAGAGCAACAAGGCTAGAAGGATAACTAGAGCAACAAGACTAGAAGGATAACTAGAGCAACAAGGCTAGAAGGATAACTAGAGCAACAAGACTAGAAGGATAACTAGAGCAACAAGGCTAGAAGGATAACTAGAGCAACAAGACTAGAAGGATGACAAGAGCAACAAGGGTAGAAGGATAACTAGAGCAACAAGGTTAGAAGGATAACTAGAGCAACAAGACTAGAAGGATAACTAGAGCAACAAGGCTAGAAGGATAACTAGAGCAACAAGACTAGAAGGATAACTAGAGCAACAAGGTTAGAAGGATAACTAGAGCAACAAGACTAGAAGGATAACTAGAGCAACAAGCTAGAAGGATAACTAGAGCAACAAGACTAGAAGAATAACTAGAGCAACAAGACTAGAAGGATAACTAGAGCAACAAGACTAGAAGGATAACTAGAGCAACAAGGCTAGAAGAATAACTAGAGCAAAAAGACTAGAAGGATAACTAGAGCAACAAGGCTAGAAGGATAACTAGAGCAACAAGACTAGAAGAATAACTAGAGCAACAAGACTAGAAGGATAACTAGAGCAACAAGGCTAGAAGAATAACTAGAGCAACAAGACTAGAAGGATAACTAGAGCAACAAGACTAGAAGGATAACTAGAGCAAGAAGACTAGAAGAATAACTAGAGCAACAAGACTAGAAGAATAACTAGAGCAACAAGACTAGAAGGATAACTAGAGAAACAAGACTAGAAGGATAACTAGAGCAAGAAGACTAGAAGGATAACTAGAGCAAAAGACTAGAAGGATAACTATAGCAAAAGACTAGAAGGATAACTAAGCAACAAGACTAGAAGGATAACTAGAGAAACAAGACTAGAAGGATAACTAGAGCAACAAGACTAGAAGGATAACTAGAGCAACAAGGCTAGAAGGATAACTAGAGCAACAAGACTAGAAGGATAACTAGAGCAAGAAGACTAGAAGGATAACTATAGCAAAAAGACTAGAAGGATAACTAGAGCAACAAGACTAGAAGGATAACTAGAGCAACAAGACTAGAAGGATAACTATAGCAAAAAGACTAGAAGGATAACAAGAGCAACAAGACTAGAAGGATAACTAGAGCAACAAGACTAGAAGGATAACTAGAGCAACAAGACTAGAAGGATAACAAGAGCAACAAGACTAGAAGGATAACTAGAGCAACAAGACTAGAAGGATAACTAGAGCAACAAGACTAGAAGGATAACTAGAGCAACAAGACTAGAAGGATAACTAGAGCAACAAGACTAGAAGAATAACTAGAACAACAAGACTAGAAGCATAATTAGAGCAACAAGATTAGAAGAATAACTAGAGCAACAAGGCTAGAAGGATAACTAGAGCAACAAGACTAGAAGGATAACAAGAGCAACAAGACTAGAAGGATAACTAGAGCAACAAGACTAGATGGATAACTAGAGCAACAAGACTAGAAGGATAACTAGAGCAACAAGACTAGAAGGATAACTAGAGCAACAAGACTAGAAGAATAACTAGAGCAACAAGACTAGAAGAATAAGTAGAGCAACAAGACTAGAAGGATAACTAGAGCAGCAAGACTTGAAGGATAACTAGAGCAACAAGACTAGAAGGATAACTAGAGCAACAAGACTAGAAGGATAACTAGAGCAACAAGACTAGAAAGATAACTAGAGCAACAAGACTAGAAGGATAACTAGAGCAACAAGGCTAGAAGAATAACTAGAGCAACAAGCCTAGAAGGATAACTAGAGCAACAAGGCTAGAAGGATAACTAGAGCAACAAGACTAGAAGGATAACTAGAGCAACAAGGCTAGAAGGATATCTAGAGCAACAAGGCTAGAAGGATAACTAGAGCAAACAAGACTAGTAGGATAACTAGAGCAAAAAGGGCTAGAAGGATAACTAGAGCAACAAGACTAGAAGGATAACTAGAGCAACAAGGCTAGAAGGATAACTAGAGCAACAAGACTAGAAGGATAACTAGAGCAACAAGACTAGAATTATAACTAGAGCAACAAGGCTAGAAGAATAACTAGAGCAACAAGACTAGAAGGATAACTAGAGCAACAAGGCTAGAAGAATAACTAGAGCAACAAGACTAGAAGGATAGCTAGAGCAACAAGACTAAAGGATAACTAGAGCAACAAGGCTAGAAGGATAACTAGAGCAACAAGACTAGAAGGATGACTAGAGCAACAAGGGTAGAAGGATAACTAGAGCAACAAGGCTAGAAGGATAACTAGAGCAACAAGACTAGAAGGATAACTAGAGCAACAAGGCTAGAAGGATAACTAGAGCAACAAGACTAGAAGGATAACTAGAGCAACAAGACTAGAAAGATAACTAGAGCAACAAGACTAGAAGGATAACTAGAGCAACAAGGCTAGAAGAATAACTAGAGCAACAAGCCTAGAAGGATAACTAGAGCAACAAGGCTAGAAGGATAACTAGAGCAACAAGACTAGAAGGATAACTAGAGCAACAAGGCTAGAAGGATATCTAGAGCAACAAGGCTAGAAGGATAACTAGAGCAACAAGACTAGTAGGATAACTAGAGCAACAAGGCTAGAAGGATAACTAGAGCAACAAGACTAGAAGGATAACTAGAGCAACAAGGCTAGAAGGATAACTAGAGCAACAAGACTAGAAGGATAACTAAGCAACAAGACTAGAATTAAACTAGAGCAACAAGGCTAGAAGAATAACTAGAGCAACAAGACTAGAAGGATAACTAGAGCAACAAGGCTAGAAGAATAACTAGAGCAACAAGACTAGAAGGATAGCTAGAGCAACAAGACTAGAAGGATAACTAGAGCAACAAGGCTAGAAGGATAACTAGAGCAACAAGACTAGAAGGATGACTAAGCAACAAGGGTAAAAGGGATAACTAGAGCAACAAGGCTAGAAGGATAACTAGAGCAACAAGACTAGAAGGATAACTAGAGCAACAAGGCTAGAAGGATAACTAGAGCAACAAGACTAGAAGGATAACTAGACCAACAAGACTAGAAGGATAACTAGAGCAACAAGGCTAGAAGAATAACTAGAGCAACAAGACTAGAAGGATAGCTAGAGCAACAAGACTAGAAGGATAACTAGAGCAACAAGGCTAGAAGGATAACTAGAGCAACAAGACTAGAAGGATGACTAGAGCAACAAGGGTAGAAGGATAACTAGAGCAACAAGGCTAGAAGGATAACTAGAGCAACAAGACTAGAAGGATAACTAGAGCAACAAGACTAGAAGGATAACCAGAGCAACAAGGCTAGAAGAACAACTAGAGCAACAAGACTAGAAGGATAACTAGAGCAACAAGGCTAGAAGGATAACTAGAGCAACAAGACTAGAAGAATAACTAGAGCAACAAGACTAGAAGGATAACTAGAGCAACAAGGCTAGAAGGATAACTAGAGCAACAAGGCTAGAAGGATAACTAGAGCAACAAGATTAGAAGAATAACTAGAGCAACAAGACTAGAAGGATAACTAGAGCAACAAGACTAGAAGAATAACTAGAGCAACAAGACTAGAAGAATAACTAGTGCAACAAGACTAGAAGAATAACTGGAGCAACAAGACTAGAAGGATAACTAGAGAAACTAGACTAGAAGGATAAGTAGAGCAACAAGACTAGAAGGATAACTAGAGCAACAAGACTAGAAGGATAACTAGAGCAACAAAGATAGGATAACTAGAGCAACAAGACTAGAAGGATAACTAGAGCAACAAGGCTAGAAGGATAACTAGAGCAACAAGACTAGAAGGATAACTAGAGCAACAAGACTAGAAGGATAACTAGAGCAACAAGGCTAGAAGTATAACTAGAGCAACAAGACTAGAAGGATAACTAGAGCAACAAGACTAGAAGGATAACTAGAGCAACAAGGCTAGAAGGATAACTAGAGCAACAAGTCTAGAAGGATAACTAGAGCAACAAGACTAGAAGGATAACTAGAGCAACAAGACTAGAAGAATAACTAGAGCAACAAGACTAGAAGGATAACTAGAGCAACAAGACTAGAAGGATAACTAGAGCAACAAGACAGAAGGATAACTAGAGCAACAAGGCTAGAAGGAAAAACTAGAGCAACAAGACTAGAAGGATAACTAGAGCAACAAGGCTAGAAGGATAACTAGAGCAACAAGACTAGAAGGATAACTAGAGCAACAAGACTAGAAGGATAACTAGAGCAACAAGGCTAGAAGGATAACTAGAGCAACAAGACTAGAAGGATAACTAGAGCAACAAGACTAAAAGGGATAACTAGAGCAACAAGGCTAGAAGGATAACTAGAGCAACAAGACTAGAAGGATAACTAGAGCAACAAGGCTAGAAGGATAACTAGAGCAACAAGACTAGAAGGATAACTAGAGCAACAAGGCTAGAAGGATAACTAGAGCAACAAGACTAGAAGGATAACTAGAGCAACAAGGCTAGAAGGATAACTAGAGCAACAAGACTAGAAGGATAACTAGAGCAACAAGGCTAGAAGGATAACTAGAGCAACAAGACTAAAAGGGATAACTAGAGCAACAAGGCTAGAAGGATAACTAGAGCAACAATACTAGAAGAATAACTAGAGCAACAAGACTAGAAGGATAACTAGAGCAACAAGGCTAGAAGGATAACTAGAGCAACAAGGCTAGAAGGATAACTAGAGCAACAAGATTAGAAGAATAACTAGAGCAACAAGACTAGAAGGATAACTAGAGCAACAAGACTAGAAGAATAACTAGAGCAACAAGACTAGAAGAATAACTAGAGCAACAAGACTAGAAGAATAACTAGAGCAACAAGACTAGAAGGATAACTAGAGCAACAAGACTAGAAGGATAACTAGAGCAACAAGACTAGAAGGATAACTACAACAACAAGGCTAGAAGAATAACTAGAGCAACAAGACTAGAAGAATAACTAGAGCAACAAGTCTAGAACGATAACTAGAGCAACAAGACTAGAAGGATAACTAGAGAAACAAGACTAGAAGGATAACTAGAGCAACAAGGCTAGAAGGATAACTAGAGCAACAAGACTAGAAGGATAACTAGAGCAACAAGGCTAGAAGGATAACTAGAGCAACAAGGCTAGAAGGATAACTAGAGCAACAAGGCTAAAGGATAACTAGAGCAAGAAGACAAAGAAGAATAACTAGAGCAACAAGACTAGAAGGATAATTAGAGCAACAAGACTAGAAGGATAACTAGAGCAACAAGGCTAGAAGGATAACTAGAACAACAAGACTAGAAGGATAACTAGAGCAACAAGGCTAGAAGGATAACTAGAGCAAGAAGACTAGAAGAATAACTAGAGCAACAAGACTAGAAGGATAACTAGAGCAACAAGACTAGAAGAATAACTAGAGCAACAAGACTAGAAGGATAACTAGAGCAACAAGACTAGAAGAATAACTAGAGCAACAAGACTAGAATAATAACTAGAGCAACAAGACTAGAAGAATAACTAGAGCAACAAGACTAGAAGGATAACTAGAGCAACAAGTCTAGAAGGATAACTAGAGCAACAAGGCTGGAGGGATAACTAGAGCAACAAGACTAGAAGGATAACTAGAGCAACAAGACTAGAAGGATAACTAGAGCAACAAGGCTAGAAGGATAAGTAGAGCAACAAAACTAGAAGGATAACTAGAGCAACAAGGCTAGAAGAATAACTAGAGCAACAAAACTAGAAGAATAACTAGAGCAACAAAACTAGAAGAATAACTAGAGCAACAAGACTAGAAGGATAAGTAGAGCAACAAAACTAGAAGGATAACTAGAGCAACAAGGCTAGAAGAATAACTAGAGCAACAAGACTAGAAGGATAACTAGAGCAACAAGACTAGAAGGATAACTAGAGCAACAAGACTAGAAGGATAACTAGAGCAACAAGACTAGAAGGATAACTAGAGCAACAAGACTAGAAGGATAACTAGAGCAACAAGACTAGAAGGATAACTAGAGCAACAAGGCTAGAAGGATAACTAGAGCAACAAGGCTAGAAGGATAACTAGAGCAACAAGACTAGAATAATAACTAGAGCAACAAAACTAGAAGGATATCTAGAGCAACAAGACTAGAATGATAACTAGAGTAAGGAAGTAAGACTTTCAAACTACAATGATAACTAGTTTACAGAAAGATTAGTAGGAAAACTACAGGGAAGTAAATCTAGCAGGATATGAGGAAGCATAATTAGCAGGATAACTAGCAATATAACTAAAGGAAAGCAGAACTAGCAGGATAACTAGGGGAGAGGAGGATTTGCAGGATAACTAGGGGGATATCTAGAAGGAAACAGAACTAGCATCTTAACTGGGAACATAATTAGAAGGAAACACGATTAGCAGGATAACTAGAGGGCAGCCTAATCACCAGGAAAAACTAGATGAAATCATTACCAGTAGGATAACTAGAGAGACTAGAACTTGTAGGACAACTAAGTAGATAATTAGAAGGAAACAGGACTAGGCAAGATAACTAGAGGGAAACCGAATCACTAGGATCAATAGACGAAATCATCACTAGCAGGATAACTAGAGGAAAGCCGGATTACCAGAATAACAAGTGGCAAACTCGCCCACGATTATTAACCAGGTGTAAAGTGAACCTCTGGAGTATAAAAGATGAAGTATTAACAGATAAAATCCTGGCTGGTTTTATTTATTTTTTATGAAGAGGTCCATCACCGTGGTAGAGGCTCAACACCCCTTCCGACCGATGACAAGGTACCTGGTTGTACTTACCTGTTGCGTGCGGAAAGTGGCCCTGAGAGGGGAGGGGGGAAAGTGCCTACGTAAGTGTACAAGCACGCGTCAGTAACCAGGCTTTAACTTACTTTCTTCCAGTGGAAGGATTCTCATCTGATAAGCGGAAACTGACTTAACTTCACGGGATTAAAACCCAGATTAACCCTTCCCCAACACCCCAGGCGCTATATGGTCCTTACGGGTTTAGTAGTTTGATATGAAGATATTAATACAATAATGCTTGCGAGGTGAGGGGACCCCCGTGGCTGCCGTCACTGTAACACACACTTGATGTAGGTTCTTCACAGACATACCTGGTGGTATTCTGCAGTCAAGACGCCTGGCAATACGTGTTGATATGGTCATAAGTGTCAGCAACGCCAGGTAACTCAAGCAAGTCATGTGAGTCTGGTCTCCTCGGCCTTCACACCCCCAAGAACCATCCCTGAATTTAGCTGGGGAAATAGAGTTATAACCCGTCAAATTGCTTTTCTAGAGAGTTTCAGGGCTCGCCACTGATCTCTATTTTCACGCCCCAAATGCAGGTCAAATGACTTGCCAATATATATATATATATATATATATATATATATATATATATATATATATATATATATATATATATATATATATATATATATATATATATAGTATATAATATATATATATATATATATATATATATATATATATATATATATATATATATATGTATATATATATATATAATATATATATATATATATATATATATATATATATATATATATATATATATATATATATATATATATACACACACACACACAGTGGAACCTCAAAAATATTCACAAAAAAAATATATTTTATAGAGATTATTTATAGTTTTACATACACACAACAAATATAGTGTTCAATCATGTATTAAAAAATTTAAATAAACATGTAAAATAACATTTTACTTACCTTTACTGAAGATTGGTGATGGCATCTAGAAGATAGAGAGGAGGAGAGAGGGAGTTGGGGTTAGTGTTTGGGAGGAGAATCCCCCTCCATGAGGACTTCAGGTAAAGCCCTCTCTGGGGTTACTTCCCTTCTCTGTCTTTTAATGCCACTAGGACCAGCTTGAGAGTCACTGGACCCCTGTCTCACAAAATAACTGTCCACAGTCCTCTGTTTCTGGTGCCTCTTTAAGATTTCCCTAAAATGGGACATGGTTCTGTCACTGAACATGTTGCAAAGATGGCTTGTTTCAGCTTGCTCAGGGCGGTACTTCTCCACAAACATTTGGACATCATTCTCCTTGGACATCATTCCACCTCTGTATTATTTCCTTCTTCACATCTATAGTGTTTCTCACTTTCTTTACTAAGGGGTACCACTAGCAAGTTTTTTTTAGGCCCATTGTAGCTTATTTCACAGTCTCACAAGAACTAAACACAATGAAATAATCGTAAAATGTTTGAATGAGAGCAAAGGTTAGTGTTCACTCAAGCATCAACAAAACCAGACTGGCTCACGGTGCCTGAGTGGGGATGAAAACAGAGCAGGCTGCCGGACAGGTCCAGTACCCGGGGGTTCGAAAATAGGGGCGAGTTCGATAATAGGTAATAGGTAATAATATGTGCGTGTGCGTGTGTGTGTGTGTGTGTGTGTGTGTGTGTGTGTGTGTGTGTGTGTGTGTGTGTGTGTGTGTGTGTGTGTGTGTGTGTATGTGTTACGCCGAGAGGCAGTTGTGATATGTTTCATATTTGTTCATCTTTCTAATATTACATTCCGATTACCATCGTTAAATGCTAAAACGAGAGTAATCAGCTTTGTAATACTAAATATTCATTTTCATCTTTCCCATTTTCATTATATGTATATATTTATTCTGGTGAGGAAATAGATCGTTCACGCGAGCTGACGTCAGGGGTGAGTGGTGTGGATTACGCAGTACAACACCTCTCTCAGTCTTGAGAAGGTCGTCTCTACTTACTCGTTTACTTTGAGAAGTTATTCAGCAGTATAGTATTATTCTCTCTTGAAAGTAGAGCATTTGTAAGACTCTCACCAAGTAGAATCACTTCAGTGTTTAAAGAGATTTGAATTATCAAGCTTGGATCGTCTCTGGTTTGAGTGACAATGTAACTTTATCAATTTCACATGTAAATACCCATTCAGTTAGAAAATGAAATTGTAAACGGTATATAAGTTATAAGTCTGTTAAGTGTTATTTCTGTATAAGTAAAGGTACCATTTTAAAATGCCTTATATACTATTACGTAAATTACGTTATATTAAAAACAAGTTTTAATGCAGTCGAAAAGACCCCAACGTACAAATTCTTATTACGATTTTCCGTGAGTATATTCAATATTAAGCATCTCCTATACTCAGGCCAGATAAATTACAAATTCTAAGGTCAATCGTAATATATATATATATATATATATATATATATATATATATATATATTATATATATATATATATATATATATATATATATATATATATATAATGGTAATTAAATCACAAAAGTGATTTTGAAACTTTGATTAAGCTGCGGCAAACCTGGACTCGACCCCACTAACATTATGTCGCCTCCATAGACAACACAACATACGTGTTACCTTATCACTGAGCCAGCGATCCTAAAAAGATCACGTATGCAGTAAGAGCTGCATGTTTTTCTCGTGGTCCGAGGACACTTGTGGCAGTGGTATCTCAAGGATTACTTTCAGCCTCCTCCTATTTGGATACCCGCCTCAACAAGCAGTCTATATAGCGGGTATTCAAACAGGAGGAGGCTGAAATTAATCCATAAGATACCACTGCCACGAGTGTCCTCGGATCACGAGAAAAACATGTAGCTTTGCTGCATACGTGATCTTTGTAGGATCGCTGGCTCAGTGGTAAGGTGACACGTATGTTGTGTTGTTTCTGGAGGCGACATAATGTTCGTGGGGTCGAGTCCTGGCCTGCCCCAGTTTGGTAAATGTTTCAAAATCACTTGTTTCGTGATTTCATTGCTCTCTCTCTCTCTCTCTCTCTCTCTCTCTCTCTCTCTCTCTCATATATATTCATATATATATTCATATATATTCATATATTCATATATATATTCATATATATATATATATATATATATATATATATATATATATATATATATATATATATATATATATATATATATATAATATATAAGTTAAATACCACCTCTATAGCTGGAATGAGGACCCTCATCCTCAGAGAAGACAATAAAAGTACCTCAGGGAAAACTCAAGGTTCTCCCCGGAGCTGTTTGAATATTTTCTTCTCCTACCACGCCTTATATTTTATATTCTATGTGAACATTTGTTAATATATATATATATATATATATATATATATATATATATATATATATATATATATATATATATATATATTAGAGAGAGAGAGAGAGAGAGGCCCGACGACAATACTAAAATGACATAGCAGCGAAAGACAAATCTGACCCGAAGCTGCTGTACAGCCATATCAGGAGGAAAGCAAGTCATGGACCAGGTAATCAACCTGAGGAAGGAAAGAAGGAGATGACAAGAAACGACCGAGAAGTACCTGAGGAGCTCAACCTAAGATTCAAGGAAATGTTCATAGAGGAAACAGAAGGGACTCCAGAAAGACGGATAGGTGGGATACACCATCAAGTATTGGATGCAATACATACAACCGAGGAAGAATGGCTGTTAAGCAAACTAGATACCTCAGAGGCGATGGGGCCAGATAACATCTCTCCATGGGTCCTGAGACAGGGAGCAGAGGCGCTATATGTACGAGTAAGACGAGAGAGAGATGGGTGAGTAGACTGCGTTTTCTTGGACTGTAAGAAGGCTTTTGACACAGTTCCACACACGAGATTAGTGCATAAGCTGGAGGATTAGGCAGGTATAGCCCCTCAAGGAAGGTTCCTTGATGTTGGTGAGGGGCTCTTCATTTAGGAAATTGGATTGGTGCTCCAGTTCCCCGAATTAAGCCTGAATTCCTTCCACATCCCCCCTCAGGCGCTGTATAATCCTCCGGGTTTAGCGCTTCCCCTTGATTATAATAATAATAGGCAGATATAACAGGAAAGTCACTGCAAAGGATCAGGGAATACCTGTCGGGAAGACATCAGCTAGTCATAGTACGTGACGAGGTGTCAGAGTGGGTGTCAGTGACAAGGAAATTTCCACAAAGAACAGTCTTAGGACCGGTGCTGTGTCTGGTATATGTGAACGACATGACGGAAGGAATAGACTAGAAATGTCCCTGTTTACAGAGGCAGTTGAAGTTGATGAGAAAAAGATGAAGCTGATGAGAAGAATTCAGTCGGACGAGGACCAGGCACAGCTACAAAAGGATCTGGACAGGCTGCAGGCCTGGTTCAGAAACTGGATCCTGGAGTTCAACCCTACCAATTGCAAAGTCAGGAAGATTGGGAAAGGGCATATAACACCGCAGACGGAGTACAGGCTAGAGGGCCAGAGACTACAAACCTCACTCAAGGAAAAGGAGCTTGGGGTGAGTATAACACCGGACACATCCCCTGAGGCGCACAGCAACCAAATAACTGTTGTAGTATATGGGACCCTACCAAACCTAAGAAAAGCATTCTGACATCTCAATAAGGAACCGTTCAGAACCCTGTACACCGTGTATGTCAGACTTATATTGAAGTATGCAACACCATTTTTAAATCCACACCTAGCAATGATAACATAAAATACTGGGAGGAATCGACAAGATGGACAGAGACAGGATCTTCCAGAGATGGGACACAGCAACAAAAGGTCACATTTGGAAGATGAAGATGAAGATGAATCATAGGAATGATAGGAAGTATTTCTTCAGTCATAGAGTTGTCAGGAAGTGGAATGGTCAGGGAAGTGATGTACAAGAGGCAGGATCCATTTAGCTTTAAGGAGAGGTATGATGAAGCTAATGGAGCAGGAAGAGTGACCTAGTAGCAACAAGTGAAGACGCGGGGCTAGAAGCTGTGACTCGACCCCTTCAACCACAACTGAGTACACACACACACACACACAAACACACACACACACACACACACACACACACATGCACACACACACACACACATACACACAAACACACACACACACCACACACACACGCACTATAAAGGATTATTTGGTGATGCTGCAAGCGGGGTGGTAAATGATAGACGTCTTCGGAGGCTTCTTACTTTATTTGCAAAGTCATGGTGGGTACACAGGCTTGTGTGTTGTGCCCATGGCCTGGGAGGGCCATCCCACGAGAGAGAGCTACTAGTAGGCCTTGTGCCTTCCTGCTAGGCCGTTGTGTGAGTGAGAGAGTGTGGGCCCAGCTTCCCACAGACCTGGAGCAGGCCTAGATGGCAGCACCTTAGTGGCGTGAAATATGAACTAAGCTGGCAGACAGCATAAGCTGTCTGTGCAGACAGTACAGGCTGTCTACACTTGCTCGGCCACCTCCCTCACGTCGTCCCGACTCGACAATACTGGTGGTAAAAGAAACTCGATCTCTCTCTCGTAGGAACAGGGCACAGAACACAAAATAAAAAAACATATATATATACATAGGGACATGGAAAAAAAAAACTTCCTACAGGGAGTGAGCGTCGATGGGCGTCACTGCACGCCTTCCTGTGTCTGGACAGATACTGCAACACAGGAGACATCGCTGCGGCTGAGCTGTGACGTAATAGGTTACGGTCTCCTCTGGAATGGTGAAGCAGACATCGTAGGAGTCGCTGCAGGTTTCACTCAACCTAGGGCACGACATGCTGGTGCCCTCGAGTGAGGCGTCGTCAAAACTCGACAACTTGCAGGACTTCTGGCAAGCGACTCAGGACACTTCTCGACTGGTACTGTTGCTGGGCTGTCACTGCAGGCGAGTGTGGAGCGAGTTGTGGAGCGAGTTGTGGCAGAGACGACTGGGCGAAACATCTGGGAGTCGTAACATCATACACCAGACTGCAGTGAGTGAGCTAGCAGTCAAAGTGACATCATCTTTGTGCAGGCTGCTCACTGAAGCTTGTGACATGAGGCTGACACAGCACCTGCCGACAGGGCTAACTGTGGCTTGACGAGTGTCATTCTCTCGGCAGTTGGAGTTACAGCAGAGGTTAGTCTAAGCATCCCCAGACTTGTTTTTCTACATATAACTGCATTATGAAGGCATGGAGGTGAAGTGAAACAAATCTCGATGGGAATCGTAGCAGGTACAATTCTGCAGAACATCTATGAGCGACGAGCATAAGAGCTTTCTGTACAAGGGGGCTCGGGCTCAGAGCTGACTGATAACAGCTGTCAAATGCACTAGTCACATCGGGTGACTTAGCACAGTAGTGCTACTCAGGTCTGGCTCAGACCTCACTGGACACATGAAAGCTACACACACCTGTGGTACATGCGGTACAACATGGCTTAAACTAGCAAATGATGCTTTTCTGTGCACAAAACTGACACTAAGCCATACACTAACATGTGAGAACACTGACTGAGAGGAATTAATTAACACACGACATATATCTTCTCTCAATCTTCTCGACAACACTGAAATAATTACTAGGAACACTCAATGTGACATGTGTGATGTCAGGCATGATGTGGCAAGGTGACATCAGCAGCATTGTGACGTCAGCAGACATATCAAGATGACATCAGGCAGACATCATGACATCATGAACTCGGGCAGCATCATGGGTGATGTCAATGTGATGCAGGCAGCAGACCACAGCACGTGGCCTGGGACATCTGGTAACTCACGTGGCTTGTAGATCCAAGTGACATCGCCCACACCCTACATGGCATCGGGATCCACGTGGTGTCGTGATCTACGTGGCATGCTGATCCACATGGCTTGCTGATCCACGTGGCTTGCTGATCCACATGGCTTGCTGACCCACGTGGCTTGCTGATCCACATGGCTTCGAGTGATCTACATGGCATGTTGATCCACATGGCTTGCTGATCCACATGGCTTGCTGATCCACGTGGCTTGCTGATCTATGTGGCATGCTGATCCACATAGCTTCGAGTGGCCTCCGGCACTCGGATACACAGCTCTGCAATGAATTCACATGAAAAACAGCAGAAAACACAGCAGAGGGAGTGATGGCATGGTGGTGTATGGTAGTCTGGTGGCAAGGAGCGTGGGTGAGTGTATGGCGAGGGAGGATCTGGCCACTTCCTCCTCTCAAACCCACAACATGGTGAAACGCACACTGGATGCAGAAATCACCACAAAACTCACCTCTGGCTTGCTGAAACAGCTGTCCTTAACTGAACAACAACAGCAGAACATACAAGTGATGCTGAACACGTGACTTGAGAAACAGCGTGGGACGCTGTAGCGTGGGGTCACTGGGACGCCACTTACAATTCTCGAAGAAATTCAGTAAATTTCGGCTGGATCCTGCTTGTACTTGTGTCTGGATGCTGAAACGTGTGCAGACACGACATTAGGATAACTCGTTGAGAGACGGATGCTTCTTGCATGGGGTGATGAAGTGAAGATGACTTCATCCCTTCCTCTCTCCAAGCAAACAACTGCTGCGACCACCGCTTCCCACCAATTATAACAAAATTATTTGGTGAACTGAAAGCGGGTGTGTGAATGAGAGACGTCTTCCCGAGACTTCTTACTTTATTTGCAAAGTCGTGGTGGGTACACAGGCTTGTGTGTTGTGCCCATGGCCCGGGAGGGCCATCCCACGAGAGAGAGCTACTAGTACGCCTTGTGCCTTCCTGCTAGGCCGCTGTGTGAGTGAGAGAGTGTGGGCCCAGCTTCCCACAGACCGACTTGATAGGCACAAGTGCTCCCCCTCCACGGACTGGCTAGCGGTCATTCCCTCACATTGCCCATTGTGTACTCACTCCTATCCAATTAAAGCCAAACTAGTCCACAGCCGTATCATTGCTACCTACGCTACCTCCATCGGCACTCAACAGCAGTAATAACAGTGGTGGCAGCTACAACCACACTAGGTGAGTAAACACACACGCGCACCCACACACACACATATACACACACACATGCACACACACACAAACACACACACACACACACACACACACACACACACACACACACACACACACACACACACACACACACACACACTAACACTAGCACCAAAGGTTTACACGCACCAAATATCGTTACCTGGAGTTTACCGGGGTGTTGCCGTTAGCGCTTCCAAGTATTAAGCAGGCGGAGGCAGGAGGCGGGAGAGACCAACCGTAGAGGTGCTCACAAGGCGTGGTATTACCCTGCTGTGTGAGTGTGTGTGTGTGTTTGTGTGTGTGTTGTATGTGGTGTGTGTGTGTGTGTGTGTGTGTGTGTGTGTGTGTGTGTGTGTGTGTTTGTGTGTGTATGTGTGTGTAGTCAACTAACTGTACTCACGTAATTGTGGTTGCAGGGGTCGAGACATAGCTCCTGGCCCCACCTCTTCACTGACAGCTACTGGGTCCTCCGCCCTGCTCCATGAGCTTTATTATACTTCCTCTGAAAACTATGTATGGTTCCTGCCTCCACTACATCGCCTGCCAGACTGTTCCACTTCCTAACAACTCTGTGGCTGAAGAAATACTTCCTAACATCCCTTTGACTCATCTGAGTTTTCAGCTTCCAATTTTGACCCCTTGTTTCTGTGTCCCACCTCTGGAACATCCTGTCTCTGTCCACCTTGTCTATTCCATGCAGTATTTTGTATGGCGTTATTAAGTCTCCCCTGACCCTCCTGTCCTCCAGTGTCGTCAGACCGATTTCCCTTAAAACCTTTCTTCGTAGGATATTCCCTTTAGCTCTGGAACTAGCCTTGTTGCAAACCTTTGCACTTTCTCTATTTTCTTGACGTGTTTGACCAGGTGTGGGTTCCAAACTGCTGCTGCGTACCCCAGTATGGGTCTGACGTACACAGTGTATAAAGTCTTGAACGATTCCTTTCTGTTCTTACTGAGGTACCGGACCGCTTTTCTCAGGTTTGCCAGGCGCCCATATGCCGCAGCAGTTATCTGGTTAATGTGGGCTTCTGGCGACGTACTCGGTATTACACTCACTCCTAGATCTTTCTCCTTGAGTGAGGTTTGCGGTCTTTGGCCGCCTAGCTTATATTCTGTCTGTGGTCTTCTTTCCCATCTCCAATCTTCATGACTTTGCATTTGGCGGAGTTAAATTCTAGGAGCCAGTTGCTGGATCACGCATCCAGCCTGTCCAGGTCTCTTTGTAGACCTGTCTGGTCGTTTATGTGTGTATGTGTGTGTGTATATATATATAAGTGTGTGTGTGTGTTTGCGAGTGCAAGCGTCTGTGTGTGTGCTTGTTTACTGTAGACAGCCTGTACTACACAGACAGCCTATGCTGTTTGCCAGCTGAGTTCATCTTTCATGCCATGCTCACGCTGCCACCTGTAGGCCTCTCAGTGGTTATGCCACTTGAACGGCATCACCCTGAGGAAGAGGAATGAAGTTGTCTTCACTTCATCCCCCACACAAGAAGCATCCGTCTCTCAACGAGTTACCCTGATATTGTGTCTGCACGTTTCAGCATCCAGACAGGTACACGCAGGATCTAGTCGAAATTTGTCGAATTTCTTAGAGAAATTAAGTGGTGTCCCCGGGACTCTACGCCACGGTGCCCCACGCTGTTTCTCAAGTCACATGTTCAGCGTCACTTGTATGTTGCTGCTGTTGTTTTTCAGCAAGTCAAATGTGAATTTTTGGTGATTTCTGCATCCAGTGTGAGTGTTTCTCCCCGTGTTTGTGGGTGGGAGACGAGGAAATGGCCGTTACTTGCCTTACCCACGCTCGCCCTACTGTACGCCACCACACTATACACCACTCACCGTCGTTCTCACTCTCTCTGCTGTGTTTTCTCTGAATTTTTGTGTGAATTTGCGGCCAGAGCTGTGTATCCATGTGCCCGAGATCACGAAGCCACGTGGATCACGAAGCCACATGGATCTACAAGCCATGTGTGTTATCACGATGTCACCCCATGACATCCCTCACGACGTCACTCCAGAACATAACCTCTAGACGTCTACTGATGTCACCTCGCGATGTCTGCTGACGTCACCATGCTGCTGATGCCACCTCGTGATGTCACCCCATGACATCACCTCACAATGTCACGCTTGAAGGAGAGTGTTAGTTTCACAGTGAGCAATATGCTGTGTTGTCTAGAAGATTGAGAGAAGATATGTCATGTGTTAATGAATTCCTCTCAGTCAGTGTTCTCACATGTTCGTGTAAGGCTTAGTGTCGATTTTTGCAGTTAAACGTCATTTGCTAGTAAGCCCTGTTGTACTGTATATGCAGTGTGGGTGGTGTAGTTTTCCATGTGTCCTGTGTGGTCTTGAGCCCAGCTGTGTGTCGACCATAGGTCTGTGCCCAGACCACTGTGTAGCACCTCGTGTTGCTTGTCACCTGGTGTGACCCGCGCATTTGACAGCTGATATTAGTCAACCCCGAGCGTCTGAGCCCCTTGTACAGAAAGCTCTTTACGTTCCCGCTCATGATGCCCTGCAGAATCGTGCCTGCTACAGTTCCCATCGAGACTTGTTTCACTTCACCTCCTGACCTCCAGTGCAGTTATATGTAGAGAAACAAGTCTGGGGACGTTTAGACTAACCTCTGCTATAACTCCAATTGCCGAGAGAATGACACTCATCAAGCCGCAGTTAGTCCTGTCGGCAGGTACTGCGTCAGCCTCGTGTCACAAGCTTCAGTGAGCAGCCTGCACAAAGATGATGTCACTTTGACTGCTAGCTCGCTCTCTCCAGTATGGTGTATGATGTTACGACTCCCAGATGTTTCACAGAGTCGTCTCTGCCATGACTCACTCCACACTAGCCGGCAGTGACAGCCCCAGCGACAGTACCAGTCGAGAAATGTCCTCCTGAGTCGTTTGCCAGAAGAAGTCCTGCCAGTTGCCGAGTACTGACGACGCCTCACTCGAGAACACCAGCAGGTTGTGCCCCAGGTTGAGTGAACCCTGCAGTGACTACAATGACTGTTTCACTGCACCAGAGGAGACCGTATCCTGTTATGTCACAGCTCAACTGCAGCGATGTCTCCTGTGCTGCAGTATCTGTCCAGACGGGAAGAAGGGATGCAGTGATGCCCACCGACGCTCACTTCCTTAGACCACAATGTTTAGCACATGGTCGAGGACGACCATAGTGGTGCGTGGCCAAGCAAATGTAGACAGCCTGTACAGTCTGCATAGACAGCCTATGCTGTTTGCCAGCTGAGTTCATCTTTTGCACCATGCTCATGCTGCCACCTGTAGGCCTCTCAGTGGGTATGCCACTTGAAACAGCATCACCCTGCCTCTCCCTCACTCTCTCAGCAGCCTTCACTCAGTCAACAAGATTTACTCCTCTCTCCCTCGAGGGCATGGCCCTCCAGGGCCATGGGAACTTAACACACTGCCTTTGTACCTCAAGATATTGCAAATAATGTAAGAAGCCTCCGAAGCCTTTATCACTGAACCTCGCTCTGCAACAACGACTGACAAATAGGTGACAATAACCATTTTCAAAAACAGAACTTACCTAACTGTATTCGCCTAATTGAGGGTGCAGGGGTAGAGACTCAGCTCCTGGCCCTGCCTCTTCACTGATCGCTACTGGGTCCTCCCTCTCCCTACTCTATGACTTTTGTCATACCTTGTCTTAAAACTATGTATGGTTCCTGCCTCCACTACACCACTTGTCAGACTATTCCATGCAGTATTTTGCATGTCGTTATCATGTCTCTCCCTCTGTGTGTGTGTCTGTGTGTATGTGTATGTGGGTGCATATGTGTGTGTGTGTGTGTGGTGTGTGTGTGTGTGTGTGTGTGTGGTGTGTGTGTTGTGTGCGTGTGTACTCACTTAATTGTGGTTGCAAGGGTCGAGACTCAGCTCCTGACCCCACCTCTTCAATTCAAGAATTTCCGATATAATCCTAAGACCACAGGACTTTGAAAAAGCAATGCCCACGCAGTTTGCCCTGTGCTAGGAAAATGAGAGGATGATCTGCTAGGAAAATTATAGGATGGATAATGAGAACATTCAGAACTAGGGATGCCAAGTCACTGATGATATTCGTCAAATCACTTGTTCTCTCTAGGCTGGAATTTGGGTAAAGATACCCAAGAGTTGCACATGTGTCTATTTTTTCAACATGTCGGTTCTCTGAACCATTCATCTACATTCCTGTCAGACACTGCAACTTCTTGGGATCTTAATACTTGGGAATTCTTCGCTTGCCTAACCCTTGAGCACGACCTACTTCCACATTGGACAAATGTGACACCACCTACGACTGCTGCACCTCTTCTGCCTACGGTTTATATGCTGCTTCTCAGCTCATATGCCGTATTCTATTCAAAATTGATGGACTGACCACATCGACTCAAGGTTGAGGGACTGATTACCTCATTCTCCTCCTGTTCTTCAGGTTTCTCCTTTGTATGGACTGATGAAGTCATTGTGTGGCAGAACGTTTCCTTAAAAAGATACCCAAGGGTTGCACATGTGTCTAATTTATCAACATGTCGGTTCTCTGAACCATTCATCTGTATACAACCCTCCGGATATACTCCAGGTATCGGCCGAAAATTTTCGGACGATACCTGGTCAACAACCAAAATGCTTCCGAGACCAGAATAGCAATTTCCAACTAATTTTAGATCACTGATAATGAATATCATGGTTAAAATTGTTTGTTAGCTCTACTTTTTAATATATACCTACGTGTCACAACAGGTTCCAACAGGCTTGTGGCAGTGTGTTTCTTACCACACTCAGAGTCTCACTGACCTTCATTATTGTTCCAGCAGTCAGAGAAGATAGTTGTGATGTGCAAGTTTATATTCTGAAGTGAAAGGTACGTGATTTTTTTAACCAAACACTTTTTAAACTTATAATAAATATTCACTGAGCAAATTTTCTGTTTATCTTTTAATTGCTTGTTGTTTTCTTCTTTTAGGTGCCTCGTACTACTGTGAATAGGTCAGACAACGTCTGCTACATTTGTTATGAGGTGACCTTTATATCACAGAAGCACCGTATAACTGCTATGGTTAGAAAGGTATATCACCTATATTTTGGATGCAAGATTGGTGACCAGGATAAGAACTGGGCTCCACACATATGCTGCAACAATTGTGCTACTGACCTTCGCCAATGGTAGAACAGAAAAAGGAAGGAATGCCTTTTGCTGTGCCAACGACATGGCGGGAGCCAACAGATCATACTAACAATTGTTATTTCTGCATGGTACCTCCAGTAGAAAAGGGCTTGTCAAAGAAACAAAAGGGGTCCATTGAATATCCAGACATTCCATCAGCTATTCGTCCAGTTCCACATGAAGAAGGTCTTCCTGTTCCTGATACACCAACTTCGGTATCCTTCGAGTCAGATGAAGAAAGTGGTGAGGGGGAAAAAGAGAAGGATGACAGTGCTGGATTACAGTGACCGAAACTTTAATGAACCACACTCCTCTAGGCCGCATCTCATAACAAAAGGGAATCTCCATGACCTTGTCAGGGATCTACAACTACCCAAAAATAAGGCAGAGCTCCTAGGCTCTCGTCTTCAACAGTGGAATCTCCTAGAAGCTGATGGTGGAAAACCTGATCAAGGCTTACATGAACATGGGTTGTAACATATCACTTAAAATTCACTTTTTGACTCAGATTTAGACTTTCCAGCGAAATGTGGGGCAGTTAGTGACGAACATGGTGAAAGGGTGCGTCAAAATATTTCAGCCATGGAAAAATGATACCAGGGCAAATGGGACACAAGAATGCTTGCAGACTATTGCTGGACATTGGCAAGAGATAATTCTTCAGCCCACTATAAGCGTCAAGCAAAAAGGCAGAGAGTAGGTACGGATTAGAGTTTAAAACATACTGACACATATTGTACGTTATACTAAATGAATCAAATGTTACATATCTCGTATTATTAAACCTATAGCCAATAAGCGTTTTTCAAGGTGATATTTGGATTCAGGACATGAAAATACATAAGAATTAACTAATCTCATTTAAGAAGCATTCAACTTTTCAAAAAGTGTTGACCAGTGAAACTGGGAATCGGTATCGGCCAAAATTTTGGTATCGTCCCATCCCAGTTTTGAGAGAATATATAAGCAAACAGTAAGATTTTGAGCATTTCTTAATATCCACTATTATTAAAACCCTTTTATACCTTTTGGCCAAAATATGTCGATCTTAATTCAGCCTTGAAAAAGTGTAAATAATAAATTAATAGACATAAAAAAATATATGACATTTACAGTGTGTAATTGCTTGTAACGGAAGAAATTTGCATTCGCCTAAAATATGGGAATTATTACTTGTTAATATACAAAGTTAACTGGGTCATTCAAAAATGTAAAAAACATATTTTTATGAGAGTGACAACGTTGCCAATGTTTTAATTGAACTGAAAGAACGTATGAGTTTTATGTCGTGTGATTTATGTGTTTTGTGTGTGTGTGTGTGTGTGTGTGTGTGTGTGTGTGTGTGTGTGTGTGTGTGTGTGTGTCGTACTTGCTGATTTGCGATACGAGAAAATCGTAATATACGGTTCTTCATCACACTCGTTCATTATGATTGTTTTGAATCATCAGCCGCGGCCGTAGCCAGAGATTTGTCCTAATAAAAGTGTGTTCTGTTGCTTTTGTTTGTGTTCATCCACAATGTCACTGAAGGGAGTCGCTTCCACAACAACTTGCATCAAGTGATCGCGGTAATGGCTCGTGCTAGTCTCTCTTGTGAATAAATTAACGTAGTAGTTAAAAGCGTTGCCATGGAAGGTTTAGTATTGTGTTGACGTGGAGGTGCGAACCGTACACGCTCTTCCTGTTGTTGATTTGTGTTTGAAGGGGTCGAACCATATCTTCTGACCCTAAAACTTAGCCTACAATCACCTGACGTTGTTGGTTCATTGCCTCTTGGGTCGAATCATTCTGACTCTCGAAGTTCTTTGATGATTTCCTTCAACCGCTGCATCAACCAGCTCATTCCACTTATCCCTTCAAGAGAAGTTCCTTCATGATACTGTTGAGAGTCTTTTGATCCAGGGAATTTTCCTTATTCTTCCATTCCATGGATCGTGCCTGACTGCCTCTCATTTTCCAGGCGCCGCATGACTCCTAAAGGTTTAATGCTTCCATAAACATAATAATAATAATAACAATAACTATAACAACACCAGCAACAATGATCATAATAATAATAATAATAATAATAATAATAATAATAATAATTTTACTTCCCTGGTCTCAGACCGGGCCGCGGGGGCGTTGATCCCCGCGGTAAACCTGAGACTAAAGAAGTACTTTTAGCATTGCTTGTGGCTCATCTGTGTCTTCATCTAATATCTTTGTCCTCTGGTGTCAGTCTCTTGGTCTCCATCCGCCCTCTCAGTTCATGTAGCTACGTCTCTTTATGCAGAGATGTGTCCACGGAAAATAACGCCTATGGCAAGCACCTGTCCAAACATCTGACACTCATCTTTTAGATAAACTCAGCTCAAAAATACAAGTTAAGCTCTTCAATCTTTTAATTAACAATTATGGCACTACGTGAAGATTACAACCTCACCTTCCTTGCTTTCACCGAAACAAATTGGTCTATAATGAGCTCAAATTCATTTTTTTTTTAATTTTCTACTCTTTCTACACTCAGCAGAGCACGATCATAGAGTCTGTCTTGACCCATGGAGGCTCTCAAATACGAAAGTATTAGTTTTAATTTGCTGAACAATCTCTCACAGCTGGCGATCGAAACTCCGATAGTTACCGTTATCTGAAGAGCAATGCGAAGATTGAGGAAGGCGCTCTCATCTCCATACTGAAAAATAAGTTCGAGAAGCTCTTCATGTCTTGATATTTTCATGTTGGCCCAATTTGATAGCAATATTCTGCAATCGACATCAGAGCTATACAACTCGCCCAAATTTTCGGGCATCTTTAGGTCGTTACTGTCGGCGCCGTAACACACTCCCTCGACATCAAGAAAGAGCCCAAATTTCGCATCCATTTCTCAGTGTTCTCTTCATGACTTTTTCCATTTCCTCCTTGACTGTTGACCCAGTATCTCTCGAGTTCTCATCAGCTATTCGTTTCTTTCGTCTCTGACGTCTTCAATATTACACTCAATATTACATTCTTGACAGAGACCGACTCCTTCTTCGAGTTACTCACTGACCAACACTTCTCTTTCATCATCAAAATGATCTGGGAGAGCTTTCAATCCAGAGCAGCATCGTGGAAGTTTATGCTGGGATCCTGCAGGCTCTTTTGAGTACAGTCATTGTGAATGAATACTTTGTTTCAAAAATCTAGCAAAGTCAGAAAATCGTAACTCAAGATGTGGTTTCACAGCTGCCTTGCGTCACTTCTTGTTTCACTGTCTCGTTTTCATTGTCTATCATATCCTGCACAACTTGAAGTTTCTCCTCAAGGTACTTGTTGACGGGTATCACTGCTACTGTCCTTGCATTCTACCTGTTTCTGACTCCGACTTAACAACCACAGGCATGGCGTTTTTTAGTTTTACCCAGCGCTGTGCTGAACGAGAGAAGAACATGTAGAGAGCTTCGATGGTTTCAAAAAACGCGACTATCATTGTATCCTGCTTGGTTGTATAATGCATATACACCCACCAAGTCGAGTGAGTAACTGTCACAATTCACACACACACACACACACTGCCAGGTTGTTTTTCTCGCTTATTCTTTGATGAACACCATTTCTGTGTCCAATCATCGCAGCAGCGTTGTCATAGCACAGTGACCGACAATCTTTTAGCTCCATTTCGTTCTTCTCTAACTGTTTCAAGATGTATTCAAGCAAGCTCTCAGCATCCTTCTGGCTTATCTGGATAAGACCAAGGAAGGACTCTCCAACACGGACTGTTTTTCCTCTCAAAATCAACTTCGTCTGACATCTGCTCACGGTGTGCCTAATCAGGAATCGGTAGAACATGAGACCATAGTACTTGGATTTACGAATGCTTCTCAGTAAACTCCTGGCGAACAGTGGATACCATTATGTGGATGAATTAGTACTGGACACCTCGTGAAAGATGAGACGAGGATCCGGGTTTAATTTCCACACGAGTAAGGTGTTCTTTCATGAAAGGGTCAAAGATGGCCAGTAGTTTCAGTAAGCCAAGGAAATTTCCCACATTTGAATCATCATCCAGCTACAGTGACTCGCAAAGTCAGGTTCTGAGTCGCAAGGAATTTTATACAGTGAAGGATTCTGGTCAAGATATCACACCACTTCTGCTTTTCCTTTTCAGTCTGTAATTGAAGTTCCCCGTCAATAACCTCTGTTTTCAGCTAAATTTCATGTCATTTCTTTCCATTGTGTGAAGCACTCCTGATGATTCTTAGCATTTTCCGCTAGTTGAATCCACTTTCCTACTCCAGTGAGGATTGATGGTCTGACCGGGAATGGAGAAGACAACAGATACAAAATGCAGACTTTTTAGAAAAAGAATAGACCTGCCATGAGCGAGTCACTTCCTCGCCACGACCATTTTCCAATTTCCTTTTGAACCAAGCTTTATTCATTGAGTGGCTATTTGTTAGTAGGAAAGCCCCTCACTGTTCTGGAAATACATCGAACCCAGCTTTATTTATGTTCTCAACGCATCAGACAGAATTGCTTAACCAGTATCCCTGTCAAATTTCAGAAGTCCGATGGTAATGTCATGCTGTTCAGTCACTGCTGGTATGACAATTCGAGGCTTTTCTACACCATCGAGTTCACTAGGTTCAGTGTCGTCAGGTTCAATCTCGTCAAGTAGGGCATGAAGAACTTGCTCAATGTTATAAAAAGGCGATATCTATAAAGTATAGACATCTCCAGAGTTCTAGGTCTCCCTTTCTAGCATTCAGCCTGTTTCTGGCTTTTGTAACAAGTAGTCAGTGTTCTGGTCCAGTTATCACTTAAAATTATGATAAATTTTAATAGTGCTTGAGGACTGCAACTGATAAGATACTAACTTAGGAAATAAAAATTGAGAAGTTTATTAACAAAGTTGTTTAGGTGCACAAAATCAAAGTAAATGAATTTGATATAATTTAGGATATAATCTCCTACACATCTCTTGTAGTAATATAGTGCGGAAGGCACATTTCATAACGTACCGTCTGGTACGTTATTATCAGTTATAAAAATACTAGTAATACAAGTGTGTGTATGAATGTGTGTATGTACTCAAAGTTGTTCGTTATATCTCAATAAGACTAGACTCGACTTAAGACTTGAACAGTGACTGACTAAGCATCCTCAAAAAATCTATCTTCATGACCAACCAGGCAATCGAAACAGCTTGCTTGAACAATAAGACGAACGATTCGCCGAACAATAGTGTAACAAGGAGCACCACAAGGAAACAATATAACGACCATAACTGGAAACCATCAGCAGATCCTCCATAAGAGTCATAAATCTCCCTTTAAACTGAATCTAAGTTCAGCATAACCAATTCCCCGACTACGACGGTGGGTAGATGTCATACAAAATAGGTCAGAAGTTTTATCTTGGGACCTGGGTTAACTTAGAGTGTCAGTACGATACACAACCTCAGTAAAACGTCAAAAATCACAAAGTCTGAACTAGCTCTGTGAACAGAGTTACACAGAGTTACAAGAAGTATGTTTCAACTCACGGGGAGAAATCATAATCTACCAAAACAGTCTAAATAATGAACTAACAGACAGAGATGAGAGAGATCTCTGGAGAGACAGCAGTGGTGATCGAGTGATGACCAGCTGAAGAGAGAGAGCGATGAAGGGCGGACAGTCTCCAAACTCAGGTGCGATCACGTGATTCTCCCGTGGTACTCCTGAGAGGCCGGCAGGTAAACAAGCGAGGTGATAATTAGCTAAGCAGTTTCCAATGCGGACAGCCAACCACAACTCTCAAACAGTGAGCACAGTGAAGTGTAAATGTTACATCATACCTAACGATATCGCTAAGTCAAATAATAATATAAAGCAAGATATTTTCATTTTAGCTATTAATGAAAATATCAGCAATATAAAATTATATGAAAGACAATATACATCAAATGTACATTATATAGAGTTGGTTCCATTCAGGGGGCGCAATACTCAATATCTTGACTTCCTTCGCCTCCAACTTTCATCTCTTCTGTCCTTCAGCTCTACTTTCCTTTGTCGTGAAGAAATGTTTCATGATCTTACACAATGCTCTAAAATAAGGAAATGACACTTTTAATTAATAAGAACGTTAAATTTTACAAATTCTGCACAAAATTCTAGACTACCTCTAGTTTGTGCAGAATAGTTTTGCTGCCAGTTGTCACTGAGCGGCGGTACTGTGAGGTATGTGGTCATGTAGCTCTCATCACGTATTTTTACCTAATAATCTATATAAGTGATTTAACAATCTAGCCATCCTAATGCTTCTCGCCCATGACAATCAAAGACAGGTTATACATCTGAAGAAAATTCCCTTTTTTCACTATCCGAGGATGACTTGCCTGAATTTAACAGAAACTGCTCAGTGGCGCCCAGGCACGTGCCATTCTTGCCATACCTTAGGGACGCCAATGCCTGTATGGTGTATGTGTGTATATGGTGTATGTATGCATGTGCGTGGTGTATGCATGTGTATGATGTGCGTATGTATGCATGTGTATGTAGCGTGTATGATATGTATGTTGGTGTATGATAGATGTTGTGTTGAAACAAGTCAACTTGGATACTCTAGCGTGGTTGACTCTGGCCCAGTGAGCTCTCTTCTCCTGGCTGATACAGCCTTCCATGGTGTTAACCTCCATTACTCTTCTTCCAGAGCATTCTACTTTCTCTCTACCCGCAGTAGGAAACCCTTCTTACACCCTCCTCTCCCACCATCTCTCCATCTCTCCCACCATCCCTCCAACTCTCTCGCCATCCCTTCAACTCTCCCACCATCCCTCCAACTCTTCCACCATCCCACCAACTCTTCCACCATCCCACCAACTCTCCCACCATCCCACCAACTTCCCCACCCTCCCACTAACTTCCTCACCATCCCACTAACTTCCCCACCATGACTCACGAAATCGTAATGACACGATTGCAAACACCATCCCTCTAACCTTTCTAGAATCCCTCCAACTTTCCCTCCATTACTCCAGCTTCCCCCTGTCCCTCCAAGTTCCCATCATACTCCCAACTTTCACACTACCCCTCCCATCATTCCTCCCGAGTTCCGGGTATCCCCCAACTTTCCTAATATGCTTTTAACGTTCCCGATGTTTCACCCCCTTCCCAGCCATCCCTTCAAATTCCATACCATCCTTCCCCTTTCTCAGTATCCCTTCCACCATTCCTCCAGGTTTCTGCCATCTCTCCTGCTCTCAGAAAGAAAATAATAATCGCAAGATCAAAGGCAGAAAAATGATAATGGAAAAATCCCAAAATTCAGAAAATGTGAAAAATAATGCCATTTTCAAGTCCATGATTTAATCCTACAAATTTGAAGAATGCCAAACCTGAGCCAAAAATTATTAAACCAATTCATTCTCTCTGCATTTGCCATCGGTCGATTCCAAGGGTAATCTTCCCTGCGTCCAGGTCCAGTACCAGTCCTCCCGGTTGATATCTTGATCAGTCATGTTGTTGTTGCTAGCAGTACCAACAACATGACTGATTAGGACATGTTGATCACGACTGTGGCAGTTACGTTGAGGAAATTAAGCAGGATTGGTCAAACAAGACGAATTACCCACAAATCTTATTTTTTTTTCCTTAAAATGTTCTCTTGAAAAATTATATTATTACTACATTCATGGGGGAAGCGCTAAACCCGTAGAAGTCATGCAGCGCCTGGGGGAATGAAAGGCATTTAGATTTATTCCAAGGAAAGAGAGCAACGGTCCAGTTCCTTAGATCAAGAACCTCCCATGAGAGGTCAAAATTGAAGTACTT
>NC_069403.1:40120812-40139871 GCF_026875155.1 Cherax quadricarinatus | reverse complement strand
GTTGCAAACAAACCAACCTACGCTTCGGCCTGGAGTTTTATGACTAACCGCGGGTTCTATCCCACCCGTGGTTTGGTTTGTTTGCAATCGTGTCATTACAATTTCGTGAGTCATGATGACAGCTTTGAGGGGACTTGAGCTAGAGTTCGTCACTTCTACGCTGGCGGGAGATTTGTCTGTAAAAAACTTGCGTTTGTGGTCACAGTGGTACCTATGCTAACCTTCCTGTGGTGTATAAATATACCTAATTGGAAGAATCTTATTGTAGCCAGCTGGCCCAGTGGCTAACGCGTCGGTCTGGAGGTTTTTGACTCTCTGGCCGCGGGTTTTATCCCCGCGCGTGGTATGGTTAAACTCAACACCTTCTCTTAATCTTCAAACTACGAAATTTCTGCATAATATTTACACCTAAAATTTCCTCCAGCCTTCTCCTCGCTGTAACATTCACAACCCATGCTTCACATCCATGTAAGAGTGTTGGCACCACTATGCTTTCATACACTGCCTTATTTTCCTCCAAGAATAACGTCCTTAGTCTCCACAGATGTTTCAATACACAACTCACCCTTTTCCCCACATAAGTTCTAAGGTTTACCTCATCTTTCACAGACCCGTCCGCCGACAAGTCCACTCCCAAATATTTGAACACATTCACTTCCTCCATACACTTCCCTGCAGTCCGATATCAAATCTTTCATTACCTATTTTTTGTTACTCTCATCACCTTGCTGTTTCCTATATTCACTCTTAATTCCCATCTTCTGTACACCCTCCCACAGTCATCACCAACCTCTGCAAATTCTCTTCAGAATCTCCCAAGAGCACAGTGCCATCTGCAAAAAGCAACTGTGACAACTCTCACTTTATATTAAATTCTTAATTTTTTAATCTCACACCTCTCTCCAACACCCTACCACCGACTCCATATACTTGCAACATCTGCCACATTGCTTCCTCTCCACCCTATCATATTACTTTCCAAAAGCCTCTTCCATATTAATTTCATGGTGCGTGGGTGCCAATATGCCATTTTCAAATATGATATTTAAAGTAATAAAAATTAAATATTTTTTCTTACAGGATTGTAGATAACTGTACATAGAATATAATTTATAATTTTAAAAAGTACTTTAAACTGGAAAAATAAAAACCCTCGGTTTTATGATATTTTTTTTAAGATGGACGAGGGAAGACTTTCTTATTTTCACAACGTAAACATTTACGTTGCCTTTCTCACAGATTTTCATTTATTGCACCAGGACGCTTATTTCGATCGGCTTTAAGTTTTAAACGTTGGTGTAAGATATCTTGGGCAAGATTCAGGGAACTATTTGGCTAGCGAACAGTGTTATATAGGTCATTTCAAAATTTTGCTTCCCGTGCGATAAGCGAAAAATGGCTCCTCTGATCGGCTTCAAAATTTCCACACTCGTGTATTCTACTTATAAAAAGTTGTATTATGAACTCTAAGTTTGCATTAAAACTTATTTATTTACTTATTTGTTGAACTTATTCTCTTAGAACGTGGCCAGTCTTGGAGAAAAATGTCATTTAATTTTGGGCTCTAGGTCCCAGTTCGCTTTTTGAAAAGCAAAATACTGGTTGTGAACAACAACGGGCCCAACACTGACCCCTGAGGAACACCGCTGGTGACGTGCCCCCATTCTGATTTCTCCCCATTTATGCAAACTCTCTGCTGCCTATTTGTCAGCCATGCCTCTAAACAGGAAAAAATTTCTCCTCTTATTCCGTGTGCCTTAAGTTTCCTCAATAGCCTCTGATGTCCATTACTGAAGTCCATTACACAATATCATATTCATTACCATGATCTACCTCCTCAAACACCTTAGTGAGAAAAGTTAGTAAATTCGTAAGATAGGAACGCCCCTTCGTAAAACCGTGTTGAGATTCATTAATCAATCTGTGCCTATCAAGATGGCTACGAATTGCTTCGGCAATTATTGATTCCATAAATTTTCCCACTATGCAGGTAAGGCTTATTGATCTATAGTTCGAAGCCAAGGACCTGTCACCTGCCTTGTAAATAGGTATTACATTTGCCATTTTCCACTTATCAGGCACTATGCCAGTTTGTAGTGACATGTTAAAAAGATTAGCCAAATGTATGCTAAGTTCCTCTTTACATCCCTTTAACACGCTTGCAAACAGTTCATCAGGGCCTGGGGATTTGTTAGGTTTTAGTTTCTCTATTTGTCTGAGGATAAATATTTCAGATATTTTTTTTCAGCATCAGGAGGTTGATCTTGTAATGTCGGCTCCCTCCATCCTGTATTTATATGCTCATAATGTTCTTCATCGACTAGCTTACAAAAATCCATAATTAATGGGATCATTGATTTCGACCTTTCCTCAGTAACATCATCTGGGTCCCGCACCTCAACCAGTTTTACAAACAATTCACAAGGTAAAAAGCGCTGAAACATCTGATTCGTAGAGGCAAACATTGAAACTTAAAATTTTTACTCGAAATTCTTGCACACTGCCACACTCAGCACTGCTGAGTGTGGCAGTGTGCTGGGTGTGGCAGTGTGCTGGGTGTGGCAGTGTGTTGGGTGTGGCAGTGTGCTGGGTGTGGCAGTGTGCTGGGTGTGCTGTGGAGTGTTTGGGTGTGGCAGTGTGCTGGGTGTGGCAGTGTGCTGGGTGTGGCAGTGTGTTGGGTGTGGCAGTGTGCTGGGTGTGGCAGTGTGTTGGGTGTGGCAGTGTGCTGGGTGTGGCAGTGTGTTGGGTGTGGTAGTGTGTTGAGTGTGGCAGTGTGCTGGGTGTGGTAGTGTGTTGAGTGTGGCAGTGTGCTGGGTGTGGTAGTGTGTTGAGTGTGGCAGTGTGCTGGGTGTGGTAGTGTGTTGAGTGTGGCAGTGTGCTGGGTGTGGTAGTGTGTTTGAGTGTGTCAGTGTGCTGGGTGTGGCAGTGTGCTGAGTGTGGCAGTGTGTTGAGTGTGGCAGTGGTGCTGGGTGTGGTAGTGATGCTGCAGTGTGGTAGTGTGTTGAGTGTGGTAGTGTGTTGAGTGTGGTAGTGTGTTGAGTGTGGTAATGTGCTGGGTGGTGGTAGTGTGCTGAGTGTGGTAGTGTGTTGAGTGTGGTAGTGTGCTGAGTGTGGCAGTGTGTTGAGTGTGGCAGTGTGCTGGTGTGGTAGTGTGCTACGTGTGGCAGTGTGTTGAGTGGGGTAGTGTGCTGGGTGTTGGTAGTGTGCTGAGCGTGGCAGTGTGTTGGGTGTGGTAGTGTGTTGAGTGTGGCAGTGTGCTGAGTGTGGCAGTGTGTTGAGTGTGGCAGTGTGCTGGGTGTGGTAGTGTGTTGAGTGTGGTAGTGTGCTGGGTGTGGCAGTGTGCTGGGTGTGGTAGTGTGTTGAGTGTGGCAGTGTGTTGAGTGTGGCAGTGTGCTGGGTGTGGTAGTGTGTTGAGTGTGGCAGTGTGCTGGGTGTGGTAGTGTGTGTTAGTGTGGCAGTGTGCTGGGTGGGGTAGTGTGTTGAGTGTGGCTTTTGTTGGGTTGGAGTGTCCCGGGGGAATGTGGCCAGGGTGGTTGGGGGTGTTTTGGTAGTGTGTTGGGGGGGTGGTAGGGTTTTGGGTTGGTTGAGTGTGGCAGTGTGTTGAGGGGGCAGTGTGCGGGGGTGTGGCAGTGTTTTGGGTGGAGTGGGGGTGTGGTAGTGTGTTGGTGGGGCATGTGTTGAGGTGGCAGTGTGCTGAGGGGCAGTGTGTTGAGTGGGCAGTGTGTGGGGTGGTAGTGGTTATGTTGGTTTATTTTCATTTAGGGCATTGTTTTTGAGTGTAAAAGGGGGGGTGGGAAAAGGCCTTTATGCTGTGAAAACAATTAAAACATTGCTGTAAGAACTTTTTGTTAAAAACCCCCCTAGGGGTTAGAGCCGAAAATAAAAATTTTAAAATACTTTTTAAATAAAACCCCGGGGGGTTTTAAATAATATTTCATTCGATATGGCCGAAAAACCACTTTTTTGGACTCAAAAGCCACACCTTACGCCGTTTATAGGGATTACAAACCCTTGTGACTCCGAAATTTGCGCAATCCCCGATCTACAAGAAATTGAACATACCTTGCCTTTTAACTGAGCTAGGGTGTTTTAAAACCCCTCAAAGGGTATCTGACTTGATGAATGAAGTGTCCTTTGGATGCCACGTCTTCCTTGTCTAGGAAACGACTCGGGTATACTATGTTCCAAGATTTCCTTTTTTGTTCACAATGTATCACAAGAAAACTGATCACACTTTTCTTAAGTGTTTGTTTTTGAGACACTTGTTCACATTTACCCAATCAGTATCCTGGCGTCAGTGTCCTCTCCCAGAGTCAAGATAGTCGGGCCTCGCCACCCCGCCCCAAGCCCCTCACTCCCCCCAGCACAAAAAAAAAAACCCCTGACCTAGACCTGCCCCCCTTGTCACCTCCCAATGAGCAAAGCAAAATGTTTTTTTTTTTCTGTCTTAAAGCTTTAGCAACAAGACACTATTTTTAAGGTAATAAAGGGGGGAGCAGGTTTTTCCCTTAAATTGCCTGCAAAGTAAAGAGTACTGTTTTATAAAAAATACATTTGAACCCCCGCTCAAGGGGCCCAGGGTCACTTACTACTGGCAAATCGTGTCTTTTACTCACCTAGCAGTAAACAAATGCTGCCCCTTTGGGGTTGGCCACTCAGGGCTGAAAGGGGCTGAAGGGGCTGAAAGGGCTAAAAGGGGGTGATACCCCCTCCTGGAAAAATTTTCCACACGGGGGGGCGGCGGAGGTTCGCTGCAGGTGAACTTTTATCACAAAAACATTAATTTTATTTCTCCTCCCCACCACTGCGTTTGCTTTTCTGAACACCCTTTTGTCGTGTGGTTTTTGGAGAATCCCTAATTTTGTTTTAAACACTGTGAAATTTCTAAGGGCCTATTTTATTTATTGTCCGCTTTTTCATACCCCTTTGCTCAAAACTCAATGCCCGAGATTCCTTTTTGCACGGGATATAGGCCCAAAATTTTTTCCCAAAGGGGGCCTTGGGGACCTCGGCCACATTGTCGATAACCTAGCCCCGGTTTAAATTATGTTTTTCAGGAACACCAGCTCCATAGAATGTTCTCTCATGAGGGAATAGTCTTCTCCCCAAATTTTCCCTCCCAACGTTCAATCCTTTATTAAGGGTTGAATTTACGTCTGAGTTCCTCGGGTTTTCGAAATAAGTGGTCCTCTATGATTTCTTTATCATTCAGGGGAAACAGGTTCGAGCCTTCTGCCATGGAGAAATGAGAGGGACTTAACACTTCAAAGTCCAGATCATCGGAACAAAATTAGAGGTCTGTTTTGATCTATTTTCTTTTTCAGTCACAACTGTACGGAATTTTTTAATCTTTTCTGACGATAAAAGAGTTTTCCTTAAAAAACGCTTTACAATGCCGAAAATTTCTTCAAAAAATCCGCCTGCCGGGAGATTTTAGGGGAAGTTTCCCCAAGACATCTGGTTGATTCAGCATTGTTGTATTTTCGGGTTATCAAAGTCTTGCTTTATAAGCAGCACCACAACAAAGTTCTTTGCATTATCTGAAATCACAGTTGGGACATGCCCTTCTGGCTCCCAAACCCTTCTGAAAAAATTAATAAAGGGTTTCACCCCAGACATGCAGGGGTATTTAATGTACTGCTTAGTTGTAGCCAAGGGAACAAACAGATGTACACCTTGTGGGAACTTTGTCAACTGTTTTGGTTTTTTAAAAATTATTGGTCCAGTATAATCTACCTTCCCCTAAAATGGAGTGATAGACAAACCTTTCAGAGGGAATGGAGGGGACCGGGATACTGACTACTCGATACTTTTATGACGACAAGTAAACAGCCCCTTTTTTTGTTTTTTCACATTTTTGTCGACCTTGGGGTTACCGTGGGAAATGTCGTATATGACAAGTGTGTCAGCTCCCCCACCAGTAACACGTTATTGGGCGTTTTGCACAATCAGTTTTGTTAGCCAATGATTCTTGGGGATAAAATTTTGGGATGTAGGGTTTCTTTAGGTAGTGAAAAAATTATGAATTTTTCCTTGACATCTTAAATCTTTTCTGAGTGAGAAAAAGTCCTAAAGAATTAATCATGACGGGTTTCTTTGGGGTTTTATCTTTGTTTCAAAAATTTTTAATTTGTAGAGAAAACATTTTTCGATTGTTTCACCCAGTATTTTAATGGGTTCAAGACTTTCATAATAGTTTTTAATTCCCTTTAAAGAATTTAAAAAAAAGAGTTTGTAACCTTAAAGTTTACCCAAAGATGAGTATTTAGATCCATCAATGACTATTTCTGGTCGCAGTATTTACAAACTTATTTCTGCGTGTTCAAGCAGACTTTTTCCTTTTTTGGCAAATGTGAGCTTTTTGTGAGGCCAGTTTTTCCATTAGAGAGCCGTTCGGCCTGGGCCAAAATTTATTTTCACAAATTTCTTGATGGGCACCACGTGACACATTCAGCGGATTCTCTTGGGAAGAGTGGAAAAAGAGATAACTCTCTGATCTCTTTTATTTCTGCTATTTTGTTCTGAATAGCCCAAACTTATCTTATTATTTTAAACCCCACGGAGAACTCCTCATTATCACCCCCAATCACGGTTTTCTCAATGTGGATGATAAATATTTTGTTGAATAGACACTAATTTTTTCCCTACATAGGTGTGTCAGTTCCAATTGTGGTACTGTTTGACCTTCAGGGGTGCTCCCTGGCCTTTAAAATAATTAGTGTATCCTTCAGATACTATGTAACACAGCCCCAAACCCTCGGGTTACGATCACAGAAACATGAGTGTACTTGCCCCTTTTGCCCTATTTTTTGGGAAATTTAAATTTGATGAATTGTTTAAACCCCCTTTATATTCATCCATGCTTGCTCTTTCTAGGGGAAGTTCTCATCCCATCAATTTTGGTTTCCAGCATCTTGCATAAGCATTTACTTTTTATGGTAATTGGGAGACGAGCCCTAGGGGATAAAAAACTTTGTGATCCCCTCTGACAGAAAAACTAGTTTGGTGAGTGTATGCATGATTTATTGTTACCCTTTTAGACTAAAAGTTCTTCCTGTGTGTTCCAATTAAGTCCCAGAAAAATTTGTTGAAATCGGGAATTTTCATTTCAGGGAAATTTTCTTTGATAATTTCCCCTTTAAATTTGCTTTGAATTTGTTTTCCCACACCTTAGAGGCATTTTTGCTTCTTTCATCCCCTTGTTTTTCTTTTTGTAAAGGATTTCAAATCCCCTTTTTATTCAAGTACCCTTTAAGATTTCCCAAAAAGAAACTTTTTTTAAGACTTCTTTGAAGGGGCTTTCAATTTTTTCAAATGTTATTTAGAGTAGTTTAGTAAAAATGGAGAGGATGTTGAAAACCAAAAAAACTGATTTAAACGATAATTTTCCAGGGCTTTTAGGATCATGTGGATTTTAGGCCCCAAAAATCGGTATACTTTATCTATTTCTTGACCTATTTAAGAAAGCCTTGGAAATATCAGCCCGTTTGAGGGTATGGGGTTTGGCGAAATTTCATAAGCACGCTCCAAGCTTCTCAATTATGGGGTCCGGTATCAACAGTCATTAAGACTTCCCCAACCCTTTATTTGCAGTGCGCTGCAATAATACAAAAACTAGTGGAGTGGTTTTTGAATCTTTTCTGACTCCATGGTGCGGGGGAAATACGTTTGTCTTCAACTTTTCTTCGACTATTTCCTCAAAGAATTTATTGTCCAACTGTTCTTGTATGATATTTCATAGACACAGTAGCTCTGGATTCTTCTGAGCTATGTATTTGTGTTTTACTGTCCCAAAGCCATTCGATAATTGCTAGGCAGATGTGGTGGATTTAAAATTTCCCTGGTAACCTAACCCAAAAATGTCCATTTTATATTGACAGTGTCCAAATATTGGTTTTAAGTCTGAACTCTTGTGGGCTTGGTTTTTTTTACCTCAATCTATGCATTAAATCCCACAACTTTAATGGTTCATTCATTTCTTCCAGTAATGATAATTTTTGCTGTGGTACAGATCGCGGTTATTTCGAATGTAATTTTCCACTGAAAAATATCAGCTTTTTCCCCTTTGGAGGGGGAAAGGGACCCCTTTTGGGCCTCCTCGGTTTTTAGCAAATGAACATCAAGTTTTTCTTACTTTAAATTTTTCACAAAAAAGGGTAATAAAACACTTTCCCAAAGATTAAATCAAATTTGGGCTAAAGTTTCCGCTGAAATTTAGGACAGGCTAATGACCTTAGCTGCTTTCAGTGCTGCAATGTTTCTTTTAATCCCCGGATTCACAGATTTAGGCAAAAACATTACACCACACTTTTGTCTTTTTCCGTTTCCTAGACCAAAAGTGTTCTGGCAGGTCATATGTCTGTTTCCAGAATTGTGGAAAAAACCAGATATCTAACTGTATTTTGGGATAGGGTTGTTTATTTTTTCTGCAACCTGACTTTTATGAAGGACCTTTGTGAGATTGATCAAAAAAGGTTAGCCATTGGTTTTTTGTAATTTTTTAGATAAAAATCAAATGACTATCGGGAGAGCATTGCTTTAAACTTATCTCTACATTTAAGCTGTTTTTTTTGACTTCCTGATTCTGGGAAGTCTGCTGCTGTTTTAGCAAAAGTATTTGGGCATAAAGCGATGATGCATACCCCTTGCATTTAAAAACTTTTTCAGTGAGCATTTTCTCCCTTTTGTTCACCTAAACACTTGATCATCTTTTCGCTGATGAAAAACGTTTTTACGGCCTCCATTGATGGTATTGCTACAATACTGTGCCCAGTGTTCCATCACAAAATACACATTTTGGAAACGTTTAGATGACAGTCTGTTTTACTGTTATTTTATTCACAGCTTGAAAATGCTATTGGGGGTTTCCCCTTATTGGTTTTGGGGGGGAATTTTACTCTTTTTATACGAGTTAAAGGTTTTTATCCCCGGGGTTTGTGGATTTTTCTCTTGTCTGTTGCTTGCATGCATGAAACTATTGTTTGTAAAACCCTTGTAATTTCCTCACAAATGAAATAGGTTTATTGAACATAATTTAACCAAAAGTTTGTTGTGACTTTCCTGTACAATCCCCTGAAAACCCAAGCATTGTCTTAGGTCAATTTTTGAATTTGAGATCTGGACTTTTTCTAAAATAATTTAAATGCCTAAGTCTGAAAAACAAAGTTTGGGGGCTTCAAGCTTTACATTAAAATGTGTTAACTTAGCCTTGTCGGGATCGAAAAATTGTCTGCTAAGAACTAAGGTATTTTATAATTCCCTTGCCCCCGGAAATGACTTAATCGTTCAAGGGTTCTCCCTTCACAAAATTTAAGATAATTGAACTTAGCAAACCGTCTTGTCGTTCGTGAATTTTACAGGATTGAAAAACTAATGAATTTTCATAATTATGACCTTGGAAAATGTTAATGACAAGTAGGAAGCTTGGTAATGGACCTTGTTTTTGTTCAGGTGTAAAGTGGTTTCCCATACTAAAATAGGTCTCTGTGACAGAGTTTTACGGCAGATAGCCGTACTCCTGTCCCTTAATTGTGATCACTAAAAGTATCCAAAACATTTTTAATTTCATCCTCAGTGGTCTGATTCAAAAATTTTTTTTCTAAAGTTATAGTCTGAATTAATTATTTTCCATGGGTTTTGGGAAAAAAATTCAAATTGCCTCAAAATCATCAAAATCTATGTTTGATCTTGAGTTAATCCTAGACAGACTGAAATTAGAAATTTTTAATTGTTAATCTTGTTGAAAAAACGAAACTGAGTTTTTAAACAAGCCTTTTAATGGTATATAAAATTCTAGCACCCAATTAGAGTGTTTAAAAAAACACTGTACTGCTTTAAACACTGAGTTTTGTTAGCTTAAGTCAGCAATAAACGAGTCGACACTATGACCCCACTAAGCTTAACTCAGGGCAATGACCATGAAGGGGACAGGGGTAATGTGCTGGTGTTTATGGCTTTAGTTTGTTTGCGTTCAGCCTGACCCCGAAGATTTAATTGTAAATAACGATATTTACACTTTATTTATCTACCTATAAAAGCACTGTATAACTGAATCACACGTGAATATTTCTTACCATATATAAATTTCATTTAAAATATATTTGAAAGCTTACACTTTTTAATAAGTTTCCCTTTTAAAATAACAGGGAATCTATAAAAAACAAACTTTAACACAATTTGTCTCTTTTTTTTCTGTCTATAAAATTATAAAACTGTGTATATAATACACTCAGACAAACAAATCACTTGGGGTTTTGGGGTTTTGTCTTAATCAGAATTTCTCCCAAATTGGGGCGTGGGTGCGGATGGGGTGGTCACCAGCTCCCTTTTTTTTGGTGTCCGCTGGGTGAGCGCCCGTTTTTTTTTGGGTGGAAACCTGGGTGGGCCCTTTTTCTTTTGGCTGCCCATTCTCTGTGATTGATCTGGAGGGATCATTTAACTGATTTATATTGTAAACACTAGTTTTACAGCTTTTTTTCGAAGGACCTTGGGTCATAGGTTTTTTTGTACCTGAAATACAACATTTTGGACCCCTGTGTGTCTTTATCCCTTCGGCACGACCAAAAATTCTGTTTAAAATATTGGCCTTACCTGCTGTGTTTATTACAAATATTATAATAACATTAGCTGATAAATGCAGCAAACTCTACACAGCCGCCCCTCAACGATCTAGATGTGTCGAAAACCCTCAAACTTGGGCTGTCAAGAGATACAATTTGTAAGTATAAATTCCCCCTAGGGGGTGTTATGCCAGCATATTTCATTCGATGATGGCTGACGAAATACCTACTTGTTTGGACTCAAAAGTCCACCCCTTTACTCGCCGATTATAGGTTAAATTACAAACTCCTTGTGACTCAAGAATTGCGCAATCCCCCGATCTACAAGAAATTCGTAACATACCTTGCTCTTTGTAACGTGAGCTATGGTGTTCTCAACACCTTCGACAGGTATCGGTGACTTGATAGAAGCTGAAGTGTCCTTGGATGTCCACGTCTTCCATTGTCTAGGAAACGCACTCTGGTATACTATGTTCCACAAGATTTCTCTTTATTGTTCACAATGTATCACAAGAGAAGCTGATCACACTTCTCTTAAGTGTTTGTGTTTGAGACACTTTGTTCACACTAACGCACAGATCAGTATCCTGGCGTCAGTGTCACTCTCCCTAGAGTCAAAGATAGTCTGGCCTCGCCACACCGCCCCAAGCCGTCACTGCCCTAGCACAAAAAAAAAAAACGCTGACCTAGTACCCTGCATCCTTGTCACCTCCTCGATGAAGCAAAGCAGAATGTTTGTTTCTTGCTGTCTTAAGCATAGACAACAATGTACACTATTTTTACTATGGTAATAAAGTGGGAGCAGGATTTTCCTTAATTGTCCAGCTAAGTAAGAGATGTACTGTCTCTTATAAAAATACACTTTGCAACACCACTGCAAGGAGCAGAGGTCACTTGACTATGTGGCATAGCATCTGTGATCAATTACTCACTCTAGCAGTAAACAAGATGCTCGCCCCTTCTGAGGGCTTGGCCACTCAGGGCTGAAAGGGGCTGAAGGGGCTGAAAGGGCTGAAGGGGGCTGATACCCCCTCCTGGAGAAAATTTCTCCACACTGGGTGTGGTAGTGTGTTGAGTGTGGCAGTGTGTTGAGTGTGGCAGTGTGCTGGGTGTGGCAGTGTGCTGAGTGTGGTAGTGTGTTGAGTGTGGCTGTGTGCTGAGTGTGGCAGTGTGTTGAGTGTGGCAGTGTGCTGGGTGTGGTAGTGTGTTGAGTGTGGCAGTGTGTTGAGTGTGGCAGTGTGCTGGGTGTGGCAGGTGTGCTGGGTGTGGTAGTGTGTTGAGTGTGGCAGTGTGCTGAGTGTGGGCAGTGTGCTGGGTGTGGTAGTGTGTTGAGTGTGGCAGTGTGTTGAGTGTGGCAGTGTGCTGGGTGTGGTAGTGTGTTGAGTGTGGTAGTGTGCTAGGTGTGGTAGTGTGTTGAGTGTGGCAGTGTGCTGGGTGTGTGGTAGTGTGTTGAGTGTGGTAGTGTGCTGGGTGTGGTAGTGTGTTGAGTGTGGTAGTGTGCTGGGTGTGGTAGTGTGTTGAGTGTGGCAGTGTGCTGGGTGTGGTAGTGTGTTGAGTGTGGCAGTGTGTTGAGTGTGGCAGTGTGCTGGGTGTGGCAGTGTGTTGAGTGTGGTAGTGTGCTGGGTGTGGTAGTGTGTTGAGTGTGGCAGTGTGTTGAGTGTGGCAGTGTGCTGGGTGTGGTAGTGTGTTGAGTGTGGCAGTGTGTTGAGTGTGGCAGTGTGCTGGGTGTGGCAGTGTGTTGAGTGTGGTAGTGTGTTGGGTGTGGTAGTGTGCTGAGTGTGGCAGTGTGCTGGGTGTGGTAGTGTGTTGAGTGTGGTAGTGTGCTGGGTGTGGTGTGTGTGTTGAGTGTGGTAGTGTGCTGGGTGTGGTAGTGTGTTGAGTGTGGCAGTGTGTTGAGTGTGGCAGTGTGCTGGGTGTGGTAGTGTGTTGAGTGTGGCAGTGTGTTGAGGTGTGCAGTGTGCTGGGTGTGGCAGTGTGTTGAGTGTGGTAGTGTGTTGGGTGTGGTAGTGTGCTGAGTGTGGCAGTGTGCTGGATGTGGCAGTGTCTTGGGTGTGGTAGTGTGTTGAGTGTGGTGTAGTGTGTTGGGTGTGGTAGTGTGCTGAGTGTGGCAGTGTGCTGGATGTGGCAGTGTGTTGGGTGTGGTAGTGTGCTGGGTGTGTCAATGTGCTGAGTGTGGCAGTGAGTTGGGTGTGGCAGTGTGCTGAGTGTGGCAGTGAGTTGGGAGTGGCAGTGTACTTGGTGTGACAGTGTGCTGAGTGTGGCAGTGTGCTGAGTGTGGCAGTGTACTTGGTGTGGCAGTGTGCTGAGTGTGGCAGTGTGCTGAGTGTGGCAGTGTGCTGAGTGTGGCAGTGTGCTGAGTCTGGCAGTGTACTTGGTGTGGCAGTGTGCTGAGTGTGGCAGTATGCTGAGTGTGGCAGTATGCTGAGTGTGGCAGTATGCTGAGTGTGGCAGTATGCTGAGTGTGGCAGTATGCTGAGTGTGGCAGTATGCTGAGTGTGGCAGTGTGCTGAGTGTGGCAGTGTACTGAGTGTGGCAGTGTACTTGGTGTGGCAGTGTGCTGAGTGTGGCAGTGTGCTGAGTGTGGAGGTATGCTGAGTGTGGCAGTGTGCTGAGTGTGGTAGTGTGCTGAGTGTGGCAGTGTGCTGAGTGTGGCAGTGTGCTGAGTGTGGCAGTGTGCTGAGTGTGGCAGTGAGTTGGGTGTGGCAGTGTGCTGAGTGTGGCAGTGTGCTGAGTGTGGCAGTGTGCTGAGTGTGGCAGTGTGCTGAGTGTGGCAGTGTGCTGAATGTGGTAGGTGCTGAGTGTGGCAGTGTGCTGAGTGTGGCAGTGTGCTGAGTGTGGCAGTGTGCTGAGTGTGGCAGTGTGCTGAGTGTGGCAGTGTGCTGAGTGTGGCAGTGTGCTGAGTGTGGCAGTGTGCTGAGTGTGGCAGTGTGCTGAGTGTGGCAGTGAGTTGGGTGTGGCAGTGTACTTGGTGTGGCAGTGTGCTGAGTGTGGCAGTGTGTTGAGTGTGGCAGTGTGTTGAGTGTGGCAGTGTGTTGAGTGTGGCAGTGTGTTGAGTGTGGCAGTGTGTTGAGTGTGGCAGTGAGATGAGTGAGGTGCTAGTGTGGCAGAGAGCAAGGTGTGGCAATATGCTGAGTGTAGCAGTGTGTTGGGTGTGGCAGTATGTTGGGTGTAACAGTGAGCTGGGTGAGGCAGTGTACCGAGTATGGCAGTGTGCTGAGTGTGGCAGTGAGCTGGATGTGGCAGTAAGCTGGGTGTGGCAGTGTGTTGAGTGTGGCAGTGAGCTGGATGTGGCAGTAAGCTGGGTGTGGCAGTGTGCTGGGTGTGGTAGTGTGCTGACTGTGGCAGTTTGCTGAGTGTGGCAGTGTGCTGAATGTGGCAGTGTACTGGGTGTGGCAGTGTGCTGAGTGTGGCAGTGTACTGGGTGTGGCAGTGTGCTGAGTGTGGCAGTGACCTGGGTGTGGAAGTGTGCTGATTGTGGTAGTGAGCTGGATGTGGCAGTGTGTTGATTGTGGCAGTGTGTTGTATGTGGCAGTGTGTTGGGTGTTGTAGTGTGTTGGGTGTGGCAGTGTGTTGGGTGTGGCAGTGTGCAAAGTGTAGCAATGCGCTGGATGTGGCATTGTGTTGGGTGTGGCAGTGTGTTGGGTGTGGCTGTGTTATTGGGTGTGGCAGTAAGATGGATGTGGCAGTGTGTTGAGTGTGACAGTGTGCTGAGTGTGACAGTGTGCTGAGTGTGGCAGTGTGCTGAGTGTGGCAGTGTGCTGAGTGTGGCAGTGTGCTGAGTGTGGCAGTGTGTTGGGTGTGGCTGTGTATTGGGTGTGGCAGTAAGATGGATGTGGCAGTGTGTTGAGTGTGACAGTGTGCTGAGTGTGGCAGTGTGCTGAGTGTGGCAGTGTGCTGAGTGTGGCAGCATGCTGAGTGTGTCACTGTGCATGGTGTAGCACTGTGCATGGTGTGGCTCTGTGCATTGCTGTGATACTGTGCATTCTGTGGCATTGTCAAGTTGTGGAACTGTACATGGTGTGACTCTGTGCATAATGTGGCACTCTACTTGATGTGTCACTGTTCATGATGTGGCTCTGTGCATGGTGTGGCACAGTACATGATGTAGCATTGTGCATGGTGTGGCATTGTACATATGGCACTGTGCAAGGTGTGGCACAGTGCATGGTGTTGCACTGTACATGGTGTGGCACTGTACATAGTTTGACACTGTGCATGTGGCACTGTCTATGTGGCACTGTACATGGTGTGGCACTATGCATGGTGTGGTACTGTACATGATGTGGCACTATGCATGGTGTGGCACTGTACATGGTATGACACTGTACATGGTGTGGTATTGTACATGGTATGACACTGTACATGGTATGACACTGTACATAGTGTGGCACTGTACATGATGTGGCACTGTGCATGGTGTGGCATTGTACATGATGTTGTACTGTGCATGGTGTGGCACTGTACATAATGTGGCACTGTACATGATATGGCACTGTGCATGATATGGTACTGTACAATGTGTGGCACTGTACATAGTGTGGTACTGTACATTGTGTCACACTGTACATGTGGAACTGTTCATGATGTGGTACGTGCATGGTGTAGCACTGCACATTATGTGGCTCTGTACATGGTGTGGCACTGTATGTGGTGTGGCACTGTACATGGTGTGGCACTATGTATGGTGTGGCACTGTACATGGTGTGGCACTGTGCATAGTGTGGCACTGTACATGATATGACACTGTGCATGGTGTGGCACTGTGCATGGTGTGGCACTGTGCATGGGAGAGTGCCGCCTCCAACAATGTCTACAGCCTCACTCTATTACCAACCTTATTAGCATTTACACTGTAATCACCACCTGTTGCTCTGGTCTAGACCTTCCCTCCCTCCTCCCTCCCTCCCTCCTCCCTCTCTCTCTCCTTTCTATCTCTCTCCCTTTTACCTTCCTACCTCCTTTCTACTCTCCCTCCCTCCCTCCCTCCCTCCCTCCCTCCCTCCCTCATGCCTTCCTCTCTCAATTTTCTCCCTCTCTCCTTTTCTTCTGCTCTAATTTCTTCTATCCATTCTAACATCATTCCCTCGTCTCTGCCCTCCTTCCTTCTGTTCACTCTTCCCTTCTTTTCGCCTTCCTTCTACCTCCTTCCCTTCTTCCTCCCATTCTGATTCATTCTACTCTCGGCTTATTGCTGCTGACTTTGAGACTGGTTAGATCACTCGTGATGGTGGTGGTGGGGGTGGTGATGGTAGTAGTGGTCATGATGGTGGTCATGGTGGTAGTGGTGGTCATGGTGGTGGTAGTAGTGGTCATGTTAGTGGTCATGGTAGTGGTCATGGTGGTGGTGGTGGTAGTGTAGTCATACGGGTGGTAGTAGTGGTCATGGTGATGGTAATAGTGGTAGTGTGGTCATGGTGGTGATAGTAGTGGTTATGATGGTGGTCATGCTGGTAGTGTGGTTCATAGTGGTGGTAGTAGTGGTCATGGTGGTGATCTTGGTGGTAGTGGGGTCATGGTGGTGGTCATGGTGGTGGTAGTAGTGGTCATAGTGGTGGTAGTAGTGGTCATGGTAGTTGGTCATAGTGGTAGTGGGGTCATGGTGGTAGTGGGGGTCATGGTGATGGTCATGGTGTGGTAGTAATGGTTATGGTTGTGGTAGTAGTGGTCATGGTAATGGTCATGGTAGTGGTCATAGTAATGGTCATGGTGGTAGTGTGGTCATGTGGTGGTAGTAGTGGTCATGGTGGCGTAGTAGTGGTCGTGATAATGGTCATGGTGGCAGTGTGATCATGTGGTGGGCAGTCGCGATCATGGTGGTGGTCATGGTGGTAGTGTGGTCATGGTGGTGGTAGTAGTGGTCATGGTGATAGTGGTCAAGGTGGTGGTAGTAGTGGGTCCATGGTGGTGGTAGCAGTGGTCATGGTGGTGGTATGGTGGTCATGGTGGTGGTAGTAGTGGTCACATTGGTATATTAGTGGTCATGGTGTAGTAATCGTCATGGTGGTGGTAGTTATGGTCATGGTGGTGGTAGTAGTGGCCATGGTGGTGTAGTTAGTGGTCATGGTGGAGGGAGTGGTGGTCATGGTGGTGGCAGTACTGGTCATGGTGGTGTAGTAGTGTCATGTTTGTGGTAGTGGTGATCATGGTGGTGGCAGTAGTGGTCATCGTGGTGGTGCTAGTAGTGGTCATGGTGGTGGTAGTAGTGGTCATGGTGGTGGTTAGTACTGGTCATGGTGGTGGTAATAGTGGCCATGGTGGTGGTAGTAGTGGTCATGGTGGTGGTGCTAGCAATGGTCATGGTTGTGTAGTATTGGTCATGGTAGTGCTAGTATTGGTCATGGTGTTTGTAGTAGTGGCCATGGTGGTGGTAGTAGTTGTCATGGTGGTGGGAGTGGTGGTCATGGTGGTGTAGTACAGGTCATGGTTGTGTAGTAGTGGTCATAGTAGTGGTAGTATTGGTCATGGTGGGTGGTAGTGGTGGTCATGGTGGTGGTAGTAGTGTCATGGTGGTGGTGCTAGTAGTGGTCATGGTGGTGGTTATGGTGGTGTGGTAGTACTGGTCATGATGGTGGTAGTAGTGGCCATGGTGGTGGTAGTAGTGGTCATGGTGGTGGAGTATTGGTCATGATTGTGGTAGTACTGGTCATGGTGGTGCAGAAGTGGTCATGGTGGTGGTAGTAGTGGTCATGGTGGTGTTGTAGTGGTCATGTTGGTGGTAGTGGTGGTCATGGTGGTGGTAGTACAGGTCATGGTTGTGTAGTAGTGGTCATGGTAGTGGTAGTATTGGTCATGGTGGTGTGTAGTGGTGGTCATGGTGGTGGTGCTAGTAGTGTCATGGTGGTGGTGCTAGTAGTGGTCATGGTGGTGGTAGTAGCGGTTATGGTGGTGGTGGTAGTACTGGTCATGGTGGAGGGAATAGTGGTCATGATGGTGGTAGTGCTTGTCATGGTGGTGCAGAGTGGTCATGGGTGGTGGTAGTAGTGATCATGGTGGTGTTGTAGTGGTCATGTTGGTGGTAGTGGTGGTCATGGTGGTGGTAGTAGTGGTCATGGTGGTGGTGCTAGTAATGGTCATGGTTGTGTAGTATTGGTCATGGTAGTGCTAGTATTGGTCATGCTGTTTGTAGTAGTGGCCATGGTGGTGGTAGTAGTTGTCATGATGGTGGGAGTGGTGGTCATGGTGGTGGTAGTACAGGTCATGGTTGTGTAGTAGTGGTCATGGTAGTGGTAATATTGGTCATGATGGTGGTAGTAGTGGTCATGGTGGTAGGAGTAGTGGTCATGATGGTGGTAGTGCTGGTCATGGTGGTGCAGAAGTGGTCATGGTGGTGGTCATGGTGGTGCAGAAGTGGTCATGGTGGTGGTCATGGTGGTGGTAGTAGTGATCATGGTGGTGTTGTAGTGGTCATGTTGGTGGTAGTACTGGTCATGGTGGTGTAGAAGTGGTCATGTTGGTGGTAGTACTGGTCATGGTGGTGTAGAAGTGGTCATGGTGGTGCTAGTAGTGGTCATGGTGGTGGTAGTGGTGGTTATGGTGGTGGTAGTACTGTCATGGTGATGGTAGCATGGTCATGGTGGTAGTTGTCTTCATGGTGTTGGTAGTGGTAGTCATGGTGGTGGTCATGGTGGTGGTCATGGTGGTAGCGTGCTCATAGTGGTGATAGTGGTGGTCATGGTGGCTGTGTGGTCATGGTGGTTGTGTGGTCATGGTGGTTGTGTGGTCATGGTGGTTGTGTGGTCATGGTGGTAGTAGTACTGGTCATGGTGGTAGTAGTACTGGTCATGGTAGTGGTCATGGTGGTAGTGTGGTCATGGTGGTAGTAGTACTGTGTTATGGTAGTGGTCATGGTGGTAGTGTGGTCATGTTGGTGATAATGGTGGTGGCGATGGTAGTAACACACAAATTGCTATACAATATACTCTATGCAATCCGAAGTAACCATTCATGACTCACATATATCCACTCTACTCAGCAGTAACTTCAACCCGTAATTGAATCAGAAGTCATGAGAGTCAGCTCACCACTCACCACTCACCACTCACCCAGTCAGTCTTTGCTCTCTCCACCACCTCTTCCAACTCATTTTTAATTTGTTTATGTTCGACGTTATGTAAAACGTAGCACTTGTCGTCATTTATCCATTTTTCTGTTAAATATAATAAAATTTAAAATTAAATATTTTGGGCAACTGGTGTGTATAGTGAGTGCTAGCCACATCCCCCAGGTGCTGCGCTAGCCACATCCCCAGGTGCTGCGCTAGCCACATCCCCCAGGTGCTGCGCTAGCCACATCCCCTAGGGGCTGTGCTAGCCACATCCCCTATGTGTTGCACTAGCCATATCCCCAGGTACTGTGTTTAGCCACATACCCCAGGTGTTGTCCAGTGAGTCTTCGTAGTCAGTGAGTGCCTGTGGTCTGAGCAGTTGATTGATATCTCCCCTCAAGGGGGCCTTGGTGTGGTGACGGGCTCTTGACGGGGGAACCCGATCGGTTTCCCACT
>NC_069403.1:40099791-40120312 GCF_026875155.1 Cherax quadricarinatus | reverse complement strand
GTTTTATCCCCGCGCGTGGTATGGTTAAACTCAACACCTTCTCTTAATCTTCAAACTACGAAATTTCTGCATAATATTTACACCTAAAATTTCCTCCAGCCTTCTCCTCGCTGTAACATTCACAACCCATGCTTCACATCCATGTAAGAGTGTTGGCACCACTATGCTTTCATACACTGCCTTATTTTCCTCCAAGAATAACGTCCTTAGTCTCCACAGATGTTTCAATACACAACTCACCCTTTTCCCCACATAAGTTCTAAGGTTTACCTCATCTTTCACAGACCCGTCCGCCGACAAGTCCACTCCCAAATATTTGAACACATTCACTTCCTCCATACACTTCCCTGCAGTCCGATATCAAATCTTTCATTACCTATTTTTTGTTACTCTCATCCCCTTGCTGTTTCCTATATTCACTCTTAATTCCCATCTTCTGTACACCCTCCCACAGTCATCCACCAACCTCTGCAAATTCTCTTCAGAATCTCCCAAGAGCACAGTGCCATCTGCAAAAAGCAACTGTGACAACTCTCACTTTATATTAAATTCTTAATTTTTTAATCTCACACCTCTCTCCAACACCCTACCACCGACTCCATATACTTGCAACATCTGCCACATTGCTTCCTCTCCACCCTATCATATTACTTTCCAAAGGCCTCTTCCATATTAATTTCATGGTGCGTGGGTGCCAATATGCCATTTTCAAATATGATATTTAAAGTAATAAAAATTAAATATTTTTTCTTACAGGATTGTAGATAACTGTACATAGAATATAATTTATAATTTTAAAAAGTACTTTAAACTGGAAAAATAAAAACCCTCGGTTTTATGATATTTTTTTTTAAGATGGACGAGGGAAGACTTTCTTATTTTCACAACGTAAACATTTACGTTGCCTTTCTCACAGATTTTCATTTATTGCACCAGGACGCTTATTTCGATAGGCTTTAAGTTTTAAACGTTGGTTTTAAGATATCTTGGGCAAGATTCAGGGAACTATTTGGCTAGCGAACAGTTTTATATAGGTCTTTTAAAAATTTTGTTTCCCCGTGCAAAAAAGCGAAAAAGGGGCTCGTCTGATGGGCCTTAAAAATTCCACACTCGGTATTCTTTTAAAAAAATTTTGTTTTATGAACTCCAATTTGCATTAAAATTTTATTTATTTATTTAAATTTGTTAACTTATTCTTTTAGAACGTGGCCAGTCGGGAGAAAAAATTCTTTAAAAATTTTGGGCTCAAGGTCCCATTCGCTTTTGAAAACAAAATACGGGTTGTAAAACAGGGGGCCCCAACACTACCCCTGGGGGAAACCCGCGGGTACGTGCCCCCTTTGATTTCTCCCCATTTATCAAACCCTGCTGCCTTTTTGTCAGCCATCCTCTAAACGAAAAAATTTTCTTTTCTTATTCCGTTCCCTTTAAATTTTTCCTCAATAGCCCTGAGCCATTTGAAGTCCATTACACAATACATATTCATTACCAGATCTACCTCCTAAAACCCCTTTAGGGGAAAAAAAGTTAGAAAATTCATAAGCGGAACCCCCCTTCGTAAACCGGTTGAGTTTTCTTTTAATCAATCTTGCCTATCAAGATGGCTAATTGCTTGGGCAATTTTTATTCCAAAAATTTTTTCCCACAGAGGAAAGGGTTTTATTGATCTATAGTTCGAACCCAAAAGGCCCTTTCCCCACCTGCCTTGAAAAAGGGATTAATTTGCCTTTTTCCACTTATCGGCACTATCCACTTGAGTGACATTTTAAAAAAGATTACCAAAATGATGCTAATTCCTTTTTACACCCTTTAACAACTTGAAACATTCAACGGGACCTGGGGATTTGTTAGGTTTTTTAGTTTCTCTATTTGTCTGGGGATAAATTTTTTCAGTTTTTTTTTTTTTAAAGCATCAGGAGTTGATCTTGTTGGGGCTCCCTCCACCGTATTTATATGCTCATAATGTTCTTCATCGACTCCCTTACAAAAATCCAAATTTAATGGGACATTGATTTCGATTTTCCCCTCAGAACATCATCGGGCCCGCCCCTCAACCATTTTACAAACTTCACAAGGTAAAACGCTGAAACATCTGATTCGTAGAGGCAAACATTGAAACTTAAAATTTTTACTCGAAATTTTTTGCACACTCCACACCACCTCGAGTGTGGCAGGTGCGGGGTGGGGGCAGGTGCGGGGTGTGGCAGGTTTTGGGGTGTGGCAGTGGGGCGGGTGTGGCATGTGCTGGGTGGGGCCCATGGGGTTGGGGTGGGCAGGGGTGCGGGGGTGTGGCAGTGTGCTGGTGTGGCAGTGTGTTGGGGGGGGCAGGGCGGGGTTGGGGCAGTGGTTTGGGTGGGCAGTGTGCGGTGTGCATTTTTGGGTTGGGTTTGTTGATTGGGGCAGTGTGCGGGTGTGGTAGGGTTGAGGTGGCAGGTGCGGGGTGGGGTAGTGTTTTGAGTGGGGCAGTGGCTGGGTGTGGTAGTTTTTTAGGGGGAAGTGTGCTGGGTGGGGTAGTGTGTTTGGGTTCAGTGGCTGGGTGTGGCAGTGGCTGGTGTGGCGTGTGTGAGTGGGGCATTTGGCTGGGGGGGGAGGGGTGTTAGTGGCAGTGTCTGGGTGGGGTAGTGTGCTGAGTGTGGTAGTGGTTGATGTGGTAGTGTGTTGAGTGTGGTAGTGTGTTGGGGGTATTGTGCGGGGTGGGGGTAGTGGCTGAGTGGTGGGTGTTTGAGTTGGTATGTGCTGAGTGGCAGGTGTTGATGTGGCAGTGTGCTAGGTGGGGTATGTGCTACGTGTGGCGTGTTTTAGTGGGGTATGGCTGGGGGGGTAGTGTGCTGAGTGGGGCATGTTTTGGGGTGGGGTATTGGGTTGATGTGGCAGTGTGCGGGTGGGCAGGGGAGGGGAAAGTGGCTGGGTGTGGAAAGGTTTTTGGGGATTGTGTGGGGTTGGGTGGGGCAGGGGGGGTGGGTAGTGTGTTGAGGTGGCAGGGTTGGTGTGGCAGTGTCTGGGTGTGGTAGTGTTTTTGATGTGGCAGTGTGCGGGGGGGGTAGTGTGTTGATGTCATGTGCTGGGTGGGAGGGGTTTTGAGTTGCAGTGTGCTGGGGGTGGCAGTTGCGGGTGGCAGTGTGTTAAGTGTGGCAGGTGCGGGGTGGGGTAGGTTTGATTTGGGGTAGGTCTGGGTTTGGGGTAGTGTTTTTAATGTGGCAGTGGCTGGGGTGGTATGTGTTGAGTGTGGCAGTGTTTGAGTGTGGCAGGGGCGGGGTTGGCAGTGTTTTGAGTGTGGGGGTGCGGGGTGTGGTAGTGTTTGAGTGTGGCATTGGGGTTGATGGGGCAGTGTGCTGATGTGGAGGTTTGAGTGGGGCAGTGTTGGTGGGGGTAGTGTGTTGATGGGGCTGTGTTGATTGGGGGCTGTCTGATGTGGCAGGTGTTATGTGGCAGTGTGCTGGGTGTTAAGATTTTGGCCTTTACCTGCTGGTTTTTTTTATAACTATATATAATGAAAATTTAGCTGAAAAATGACAGAAACGTCTACCAGCCCCCCCCTGCAGACGGGGGTCTAGATGCTGTCAAAACCATCACAACATTGGGCTGTAAAGAGATACAATTTGTAAGTAAAAATTTCCCCCCCCCGGGGGGGTTTTATCCCAGCAATTTCTTCGATGATGGCTGACGAAATACCTACTTGTTTGGACTCAAAAGCCCACACCTTACTGCCGAAAAGGGTTGATTCAAACTCCGGGAAACTCAAAAATTTGCGAAAATCCCCCGACAAAGAAATTCAAAAAAACCCTTGCTCTTTGTAACGTGAGCTAGGGTGTTCTCAACACCTTCACGGTATCGGTGACTTAAATAGAACTGAAGTGTCCTTGGATGTCCCCGTCTTCCTTTGTCTGGGAAACCACTCGGGAAACTATTTCCCAAAAGATTTGTCTTTATTGTTCACAAGAACACAAAGAACTGACAACTTTTCTTAAGTGTTTTGTTTGAACACTTTTCACACAACGCACAGATCGTATCCGGCGTCATGTCACTCCCCCAAGTCAAAGATAGTCTGGCCTCGCCACAACCGCCCCAAGCCGTCACTGCCCAGCACAAAAAAAAAAAAAAGCTGCCCTAGTACCCTGCATCCTTGTCCCCCCTCGATGAAGCAAAGCAGAATTTTGTTTCTTGCTGTCTTAAGCATAGACACAATTCACTATTTTTACTATGGTAATAAAGTGGGAAAAAATTTTTCCTTTAAATTTCCTGCTAAGTAAAGATGTACTGCCCTCTTATAAAAATACACTTTGCAAAAAACCCCGTTGCAAGGAGAAAGGGGTCACTTGACTACTTGGCTAGCATCTGTGCAATTCTCACTCTAGAGTAAAAAAGATCTCGCCCCTTCGGGGGCGGGCCCTCGGGCTGAAAGGGGCTGGGGGGTGAAAGGGCTAAAGGGGGGCTGATCCCCCCTCCTGGAGAAAATTTCTCCACCGGGGGGGCGGCAGAGGTTTCCTGCAGTGAACTTTTTCATCACTTAAAAAATTAATTTTTTTCTCACCGCCCCCAAATGCTGCTTGTTTTTTCTGAACAGCTTTAGTCTGTGGGTTTTTGGGAGAACACTATTTTGTTTTCAACACTGTTTTAATTCAAACGGAAAAACTATTTTTTTTATTTCCGTTATTCACACAACCTTGCAAAAAAACATAAATGCCCGATTTTCATTTGCATCAGGATATAGGTCCAATTTTTCCAAGGGGTGGACCTCGCCAATTTCATAATCACTTTTTGCACCGGGTCTAAGGACTTAGGATTTTCAGAAACATCCCAAAAGCTCTAAAGAAAAGATGCTTCCCCCAAATTTCCCCCAAACGTTCAATCACTTTTTTAAAATTTTAAAACTCGGTGCTCAGGTTCGAAATTATAAACCTCAAAATTTTTTCTTTATCACGGGGAAACACACCTTTCCCAAAAGTAAATAAATACTAAAACCCCAAAAGCCCAGACCGGAAAAGGGGGTCGGAACACTACCAAACTTTAGGGAATTTCTTCAAGTCATTCCACGATAAAGAGTTTTCCTTAAAAACGCTTACAATGCCGACTTTTCTTTCATAAAATCCGCCGTGCCAGGAGATTTAGGAGGAATGTATTCCAACACATCTGCTTGATTCAGCACTGTTGTATTCTGGTTGTCAAAGATCTTGCTTATATAAGCGCACCGCAACAAATTCGTTGCATTATCTGAAATCATCATCTGGACATGCCCTTCGGGCTGCAAACCTTCTAAATAATTTAAAAAAGGGTTTAGCAGACATGCAGGGGCTACTTCTAGATGTACGCTCTAGTTGTAGCACAAGGGAACAAACAGATGTACCCCTGGGGGAATTTTGTCAACGTTTTTGGTTAAAATTTTTTGGCCAGTAAATCTACACCTGTCACCTCAAAGGAGTGATAAACAAACTCTTCCAGGGATAGGAGGTGGACCTGGTACTGCATACCCTTTCGTATGACGACAATAAACAGTCCTTTTTTTTTTTTTTCACACTTTGTCACCTTGAGGTATCCATAGGTTTTCTATATAAAAGTGTGTCAGCTACCCCACCATGTAACACGTTACGGGGCGTTTTCACAACAGTTTTTTACCAATGATTTTTGGGGATCAATATGGATGTATGGTTCTTTGGGTATGAAAAATTTTTTTCTTCCTTGAAACTTAAATCTTTTCTGAGTCGAGATAAAGTCCTAAAAAATTTAATCAAAAGGGTTTTTCTTTGGGATTTATCTTGTTTTTTTCTAGAATTTAATTCGTAGGAAACATCTTTCTGTATTAGTTTCACCCATATTTAAGGGTTCAAACACAAATCAGGTTAATTCCTTTAAGAATTTAAAGACAAAAGCTGTAACTCTAAGATTTTACCCAAAGATGATATTTAATCCATCAATGAATTTTCTGTGTCTGCATATTTCACAACTTATTTTTCTGCTTTTTTAAAGCAGACTGTTTCTTCTGGCATAATGGACTTTTTGCTGGGGGCCAGTTATTTCCATTAGAAGCCAGTTCGGTCCTGAGCCATAATTTTTTTTCAAAAAATTTCTTGAGGGGGCACCACGGAAACATTCGCTGGATTCTCTTGGGTAGAACGTGGAAAAGAGAAAATCTCTCTGCTCTCTTTTATTTCTGCTACCTTTCTGTACATACCCCCAACTTACTCTTTTTATTTTAACCACTGGGGAACTGCCTCAATATCACTCCAGATCACGGTTTTCCAATAGTGAATGATCAATATTTTGGGAAAAGACACTTTTTTTTGTACCTACATAGAGTGCTGTCAGTCCAAAGTGGTACTGTTCTGACCTTCAAGGGGCTACCCTGGCCTTTGAGTAATTATGTACTTTCCTTCACATTTTCTCAGTCTCGCCCCCCCCAAACCTCAACGCCCAGAAACATTAAGGACGTTCCCCTTGCCCTAAATTTGCGAAAAAAATTTATGAATTTTTTTTAAACCCCGAATTTCATCCCATCTTACCCATTTTCTAAGGGTATTCCCCCCATCCAATTTTGAGTTTCCATCATCTTGCATAAGCATTTTACCTTTTTTTGGTAATTGGTGAGACGAGTCCTAAGGATCAAAACATTTTGATACCCCCGACAGTAAACTACTTTAGTGAGTACTGCATGATTTATTGTTTTTTCCTTTTGAACTCAAAATATCTTCCTGGTTTCCAATTTAAACCCACATATTGTTTGCAATCAGGAATTTTTAGTTTTTAGGGAAATCTTCTTTTAAAGTTCCCTTAATTTTCTTAATTTGTATTCCACATCCTTTAAGGGGGTATTTCCTTTCATCTCCCGAGCTTCTCTGTATAAGGATTCAAACACCTCTTTTTTCACATACCTTAAGATTGCCACAAGAAACTTTTTTTTTAAAAACTTTTTTGAAGGGACTTTCAGATTTCTTCAAAAGGTTTTTTAGAGTACTTCTTTAAAAAATGGAGAGGAGTTTTCACCAAAAAATACTGATTTGAAACGATAAGTTTTTTACAGGGCTTTGAGGATCTGTGGTTTTCAGGCCACAAGAAAACGAGAAATCTCTATCATTTCTTGTAGTCCTACTCTTAAGAAAGCCTTTTGGGAAAAATTTACCGTGAGGCATATGGGTTTTGCAAATTTCATAAAACAGTCTCCCAAACTTCTCAATTAGGAGGGTCCGGTCACAACAGCATTTAAAACTTGCACACTTTTTTTGCACTGCGCTGCAATTATAACAACACGTAGTGGAGTGGTTTCAGAATCTTTTTTGACTCCATGGGGCGGGGGATAATACGTTTTGTCTTCAACTTACTTCGACTATTTCCTCAAAAAATTTTTTGTCCAACTGTTTCTTTTTATGATATTATCATAGACATCGTAGCTCTGGATTCTTCCGACCATGTATTTTTTGCTTTCATCTGTCCCCAAAAACCAGCGAAATTGCAGGGGGTGGTGGATTTAATTTCCATGGGGAAACCCAACCCAATACTGTCCATCTTATATTTGACATGTCCCCAAAATTGGTTTAAGTCTAGACTCTTGTGGGCTTGGTTAATTTACATCAAACCTATCGCATCTAAACCCACAACTTATCAACTGGTTCATTCATTTCTTCCAGTAATGTAATTTTTGCTGTGGGGACTGATCAGCGGTTTTTCCTTAAATAGTACATTTTCCACGAATCAATATCACTTTCCCACTTTGAAGGGAATGGGGCCCCATACATGTGGCCCCCTGCGTTTTTGCAATGAAAATCTGTTTATTACAAAATTTTTGCACAAAACAGTGAAATAATCATTCCAATGATTAAATCAATTTTGGGCTAATTGTTCCGGGTTTTTTCAGGGCAGGCTAACTTGACCTTTAAAACTCTTTCAGTGCTGCAACTTTTCTTTTAACCCGGACTGCCAAAAATTAAAGGGAAATCATCTACTACCACAGCTTTTACGTCTTTTTTCCTGTTTCCTAGCCCAAAAGGTTTTTTGGCTAGGGCTATTCTGTTACCCGAATTGTGGAAAAAACCAGCTTATCAACTTATTTTGGCATAAAGGGTTTTTTATTCAGTTTCTGCAACACTGATCTTCTTATAAGGCCTTTGTGAGACTTGATCAAATAGTGTTAGCACATTGGGTTTTTTGTAATTTATTAATAACTCAACTCGAGCTATCGGGAAGCATTGCTTAAACTTATCTCCACAATTTTAAAGCGTTTTCTTTTGACTTCCTGATTCTTGGAATCTGCTGCCGTTTACAAAATATTTGGCTAATGCTGTAAAGATTTAAAACCCCTTTCTTTAAAACACTTTTTCTGAGCATTTTCCCCCCTTGGTTCACCTAAACACTTGTGCACTTTTCAGCTATAAAACTTTGTTTACGGCCCCATTGATTGATTGACTACAATACGTCCCAAAAGTGTTTTCCCTCACAAAGTACACATTTTGGAGAACGTTTATTTGACAGTCTGTTTACTGTCTATTGTATTCACAGCTTGATAAATGCCTATATGGGATTTTTCCCCTTATTGGTTTTGGGGTAGTTTTACCCTTTTTTTTACTGATTGAAGGTTATTTTCCACGGGATTTTTTGGATTTTTCTCTTTCTCGTTGCTTGAAAGCATAAAAATTTGTTTTAAACCATTTTCAATTTCCTCACAAGTGAAAACGTTTATTGAACATAATATTTAATCATTCAATATTTGTGGGGACAGCTTTTCCTGTACAAAACACGATAAACCAATTTCATTTTCTTAGGTATATTTAGCATCTGAGATCTGAGACATTTTCTAATGTATTCTAAAAAGCCTTAAGTCTGAAAAAAAATGTTTGGGTGGCTTCAAGCTTGACTTAAACTGCATGTTTAACTCTAGCCCTTTCAACGAAATATTGTCTCTAAGACACGAAAGGGATTTGATAATTGCCTTTGACCACCGAAATGACTTAATCATTCTGGGGTTTTCCCTTCCAAAAACTTTAAATAAAATTTAACTTAGCAATCCGTCTATGTCATTTTTGGAAATTTCTATGGTTGAAAACCCTAATGAATTCTTCATAAATGACCTTGGAAAAAGTTAATCAATGTAGTAAGCTTTGGGAAAAGGGGGCATTGTGTTGTTACAGTGTAACAGGGGTTGCCCACTACTATAGTGGTCTCTGGACAGAGTTTACGGAGATAGCCGTACTCCTGTCCCCTTAAATTTTTGTCACAAAAGTATCCAAAACATTTTTAATTTTTATCCTCGAGGATTGATTTAAAAAATTTATTTTCAAATGTTTTATATCGAATTTAATATTTTTTCCCTGCTTGTGTAAATAATTCAAACTTGACCTCAAAATCATCAAAATCTATGTTTTTTCTTGAGTTTTCCAACAGACTGAAATTAGATTTCTAATTTGTTTTCAGTCTGTAAAGACGAAACTGATTTTTTTAAAAAACCATTTTTAAAGGGATATGAAAATTCTAGCACCACACTTTGATGTTTTAAAAAACACGTCTGCTATAAACAGCTGATTTTTTTAGCTTTAAATCAGCAATAACGAGTCAACACTACTGCCCCCCTAAGCTTAACCTCAGGGGCAATGACCATGAAGGGGACACAGTACAGTGTCTGGTGTTTTTGGGTTTTAGTTTGTTTGCTGTGTCACCTGACCCACGAAAATTTAAATTGTAAAACGTATTATACACTTCATTTACCTACACTATAAATGTCACTTTAAACTGAATCACACGTGAAATTTTCTTACACATATTAAATTTACTGTTAAATATTTTGAAAGCTTAAAAATTTATTAAAGTTCCTTTAAAAACAGGAATCTATAAAAACAAACTTTAACACAATCTTTCTCTTAATTTCTGTCTTAAACTTATAAAAAACTGGTATATAATACACTCAGACAAACAACATCACTTGGGTTTTGGGGTTTTTGTCTTAACAGCAAATTTCTCCAGATTGGAGCAGTGGGGGCAGATGTGGGTGAGTCACCCCCTTTCCCCTTTTTTTTTGGGGGGTCCGCGGGGGGAGGCCCCCTTTTCTTTTGGGTGAACGCTGGGGGGAGCGCCCGTTTTCTTTTGGCTCCCATTCCTGTGATTTATCTGGAGGGACCATTTTTACTGATTTATATTGTAAAAACTAGTTTTTTTTTACTTTTTTTTGAAGGACCTTGGTCATAGGTTATTTGTAAAAACAAAAACAAATTGGGCCACTTTGTGTCTTTATCCGGTTTGAGCACGACCCAAAATTTTGTTGAAGAATTTGGCCTTACCTGCGTTTTATTTCAACAATATAATGAACACTTACGATAAAACAGCAAATTCTACACACCCCCCCTGCAGAGAGGGCTAGATGCTGTCGAAACCATCACAACATTGGGGGTGTCAAAGATACAATTTTTTTAAATATAAAATTTCCCCTAGGGGGGTTTTGCCAGCAAATTTCATTTATGAGGCTGACAAATACCCCACTTGTTTTTGGGCCAAAATCCCACCCTTACTGCCGATTATAGGGTTTATTACAAACTCCTTGGACCAAAAATGCGCAATCCCCCGACTACAAGAAATTCGTAACATACCCTTTCTCTTTGTAACGTGAGCTATGGGGTTCTCAAAACCTTCGAAGGTACGGGGACTTGAAAAAGCTGAAGTGCCCTGGGTTCCACGTTTCCATTGCTAGGAAACGCATTGGTAACTAGTTCCACAAGATTTTTCTTTATTGTTCACAATGTACACAAGAAAGCTGCACACTTTTCTTAAGGGTTTTTTGTTTGAGACACTTTTTTCACACTAACGCACAATCAGTACCTGGCGTCCCGTGCACTCTCCCTAGGTCAAAGATATCTGGGGGCCCCGCCACACCGCCCCAAACCGCACGCCCTACACAAAAAAAAAAAAAACCGACCTAGTACCCTCATCCTTGTCACCTCCTCGATGAAGCAAAGCAAATGTTTGTTTCTTTGCTGCTTAAGCTAGACAAAAATGTACACATTTTTTTCTATGGTAAAAAAGTGGGACAGATTTCCTTAATGCCCTAAGTAAGAGATGTACTTCTCTTTAAAAATACACTTTCAACCCACTGCAAGGAGAGGGTCCACTTGACTAGTGGGATAGCATCTTATCAATTACCACTCTAGCAGTAAACAAGATCTCGCCCCTTCTGAGGGGTTGGCCCTCAGGGCTGAAAGGGGTGAAGGGCTGAAAAAGGGCTGAAGGGGGGATACCCCCCCTGGAGAAAATTTTTCTCCACACTGGGGGGTATGTTTGAGTTGGGGGTGTGTTTTATGTGGGTGTGCTGGGGGGTGGGAGTGTGCTGAGGGGGGTATGTGTTTAGGGGGCTGTGTCTGAGTGTGGGAGTGTGTTTTATGTGGCAGTGTGCTGGGTGTTAGTGTGTTTTTAGTGTGGAGTGGTTTTAGTGGGCAGGGCTGGGTGTGGCATGTGCTGGGGGTGGGAGTGTGTTGAGTTTGGCAGTGGCTGATGGCGTGTGCTGGGTTGGTAGTGGTTAGTGTGGGATGTGTTGATGTGGCAGGTGCTTTTGGGGGGGGGGGTAGTGGTTGAGGTGGTAGTGTGCTAGGGGGTAGTGTTTGAGTGTGGCAGTGTGCGGGTGTGGTAGTGTGTTGAGTGTGGTATGTGCTGGGGGGGTAGGGGTTGATGGGTAGTGTGCTGGGGGTGGGATGGTTGAGTGTGGCAGTGTGCTGGGTTGGTAGGTTGATTGGCAGTGTGTTGAGTGGGCAGTGGCTGGGTGTCGTGTGTTGAGTGTGGTATGGCGGGTGTGGTAGGGGTTGAGTGTGGCATGTGTTGAGTGGCAGTGTGCTGGGTGGGGAGTGTTTAGTGGGCAGTGGTTGAGTGTGGCATGTGTGGGTGGGCAGTGTTTGAGTGTGGGAGTGTTTGGGTGTGTAGTGTCTGAGGTGGCAGTGTGCTGGGTGTGTAGGGTTATGGGGAGTGTCTGGGGGGTGGGTTTTGTTTGTGGAGTGTGCGGGGTGTGGAGTGTTTTTTGAGTGTGGCGTGTGTTAGTGTGGCAGTGTCGGGGTTGGTATGTGTTGATGTGGCGTGTTTTAGTGGGGCAGGTGCGGGGTGTGGCGGGTTTTTTTGAGTGTGGTAGTGTGTTGGTTGGAGGTGCTGAGTGGCAGTGTGCTGGTTTGGGGCAGGTTTTTGGGTGTGTTGTGTTGAGTGTGGAGTTGGGGTGTGGTAGTGTGCGAGTGGGGGCAGTGTGCTGATGGGGCTGTGTGGGTGTGTATGTGCGGGGTGTGTCAAGTCTGAGTGTGGCAGTGAGTTGGGTGTGGCAGTGTGCGAGTGTGGCAGTGATTTGGGGAGTGGCATGTACTTGGTGGACAGGGGGCTGAGTGTGGCAGGTGCAGTGGGGCAGTGTACTGGTGTGCGTGCTGATGGGGCCCCGGGGCGAGTGGGGCATGTGCGATTGGGGCAGTGTGCGACCCGGGCAGTGTACTGGTGTGGCATTTGTGTGAGGTGGCATTTGCGATGGGCAGTATGCTGAGTGGGGCGTATGCTATGTGGCAGTATCTGATGTGGCATATGCGATGGGGCAGTATGCGAGGGGGCAGTGTGCTAGTGGGCAGTGTCTGAGTGTGGCTGTACTTGGGGGGCGGTGCAGTGTGGCAGGTGCTGATTGGGGGTATGCTGAGTGGGGCAGTGTGCTGAGTGTGGTAGGTCTGAGTGTGGCAGGTCTGATGGGCAGTGTGCTGAGTGGGCAGGTCTGAGTGTGGCATGATTTGGGGTTGGCATGTGCGATGTGGCAGTGGGGCGAGTGTGGCAGTGTGCTGATTGGCATGTGCGAGGTGGCAGGGCTAATGTGGTATGTGCTGAGGGGGCAGTGTGCGGGTTGGCAGTGTGCTGAGTTGGCAGGGCGATGGGCATGGCTAGTGGGGCGGGGCTAGGTGGCTGGGGCGAGTGTGGCAGGTGCGATTGGCAGTGTGCTGATGGGCATGATTTGGGGTGGGGCAGTGTACTGGTGGGGCAGTGTGCTGAGTGTGGCATGTGTTGATGTGGCATGTGTTGGAGTGTGGCAGTGGTTGAGTGTGGCAGTGTTTTGATGTGGCAGTGGGTTGATGGGCGTAGATGGGGGCAGGTGGCAGAGAGCAAGGGGGGCAATAGCGGGTTAGCATGTGTTGGGGTGGCGTATGTGGGTGAAACATGGCTGGGGGGCAGTGTACCGAGTATGGCAGGGGCTGATTGTGCAGTGATGGAGTGGCGAAAGCGGGGTGTGGAAAGGTTTGATTGGCAGTGGCGGGATGGGGCAAAAAGCGGGGTGGGGCAGTGTGCGGTGGGGTATGGCTGACTGTGGCAGTTGCTGATGGGCAGGGGGCTAAATGGGGCGTGTCTGGGTGTGGCAGTGTGCTGATGTGGCAGGTACGGGGGTGTGGCAGGGCTGAGTGTGGCGGACCGGGGTGTGGAAGGGTGTTTGGGGAAAGGAGCGGGATGGGCAGGTGTTGTTTGGGGCAGTTTTTTGTATGTGGCAGTGTTTTGGGGTGTTGTAGTTTTTGGGTGTGGCGGTGTGGGTGTGGCAGTTGCAAAGTGTACAATGCGCTGGATTGGCTTGTGTTGGTGTGGCAGTGTGTTGGTGTGGCTGTGTTGGTGGGCAGTAAGATGGATGTGGCAGTTGTTGAGTGTGACGGTGCGAGTGTGACAGTGTGCTGGTGTGGCAGTGTGTGAGTGTGGCAGTGTGCTATGTGGCAGTGTGCTGGTGTGGCGTTGTTGGGTGGGGCGTGTTTGGGTGTGGCAGTAAATGGATTGGCAGTTGTTGGTGGAAGTGTGCTGTGGTGGGCAGTGGCTGGGGTTGGCGTGTGCTGAGTGGGGCGCATGTGAGTGTGTCACGTGCAGGGTTAGCACTGTGCAGTGTGGCCTGTGCATTGCTGTGATCTGTCATTCTGTGGCATTGTCAAGTTGTGGAACTGACAGGTGATCTGTGCAAATGGGGCACTCTATTTGATGTTCCGTTCATTGTGGCTCTGTGCAGGTGGGGCACAGTACATATGTAGCATTGTGCAGGGTGTGGCATTGTACATAGGCATGGCAAGGTGTGCACAGTGCATGTTTGCACGTACAGGGTGTGGCACGTACATAGTTTGAACTGTGCATGTGGCACTGTCTATGTGGCACTGTACTGGTGGGGCACTATGGTGGGTGGTACTGACAGATTGGCACTATGCATGGGGGGGCACTGTACAGGATGACACGTACTGGTGGTTTGTACAGGGTTTTATGCCCACTGTACAGGGTTTATGAACTGTACATAGTGTGGCACTGTAATATGTTGGCACGGCATGGTGTGGATTGTCATTTTGTACTGTGCATGGTTGGCACTGAACTAAGTGGCCTGTACATAATGGCACGTGCATGTTTGGTACGTAAATGTGTGGCACTGTACTGTGTGGTACTGTACATTGTGCACACTGAAACATGGGAACTTTTTAAGAGTGGACGTGCTGGGAGCACGAAACATTGGTGGCTCGTAATGGGTTTTTGGCACTGTAATGTGTGTCACTGTCAGGTGTTGGGCACTATGTTGGTGTGGCACTGTACAGGGTGGGACTGTGCATAGTGGGGGCAATTGTACGATATGACACTGTGCAGGTGGGGGCCGTGCATGGTGTGGCCTTGGGTCATGGGAAGTGCCCCCCTCCAACAATGTCTACAGCCTCACCCCCATTACCAACCTTATTGCTTTACCTGAAATCACCCCCTGTTCCCTTGGCAGCCCTTTCCCCCCTCCCTCCCTCCCCCCCCCCTCCCTCCCCTCTCTCCTTTTTCTCCCCCCCCCCTTTTTACCTTCCTACCTCCTTTCACTCTCCCCCCCTCCCTCCCTCCCCCCTCCCTCCCTCCCTCATGCCTTCCTCTCAATTTTCTCCCTCTCTCCTTTTCTTCTGCCTAATTTCTTCTATCCATTCTAACATCTTTCCCTCGTCTTGCCCCCTTCCTTCTGTTCACTTTTTCCCTTCTTTTCGCCTTCCTTCTACCTCCTTCCCTTCTTCCTCCCATTCTGATTCATTCTACTCTCGGCTTATTGCTGCTGACTTTGAGACTGGTTAGATCACTCGTGATGGTGGTGGTGGGGGTGGTGATGGTAGTAGTGGTCATGATGGTGGTCATGGTGGTAGTGGTGGTCATGGTGGTGGTAGTAGTGGTCATGTTAGTGGTCATGGTAGTGGTCATGGTGGTGGTGGTGGTAGTGTAGTCATACGGGTGGTAGTAGTGGTCATGGTGATGGTAATAGTGGTAGTGTGGTCATGGTGGTGATAGTAGTGGTTATGATGGTGGTCATGCTGGTAGTGTGGTCATAGTGGTGGTAGTAGTGGTCATGGTGGTGATCTTGGTGGTAGTGGGGTCATGGTGGTGGTCATGGTGGTGGTAGTAGTGGTCATAGTGGTGGTAGTAGTGGTCATGGTAGTGGTCATAGTGGTAGTGGGGTCATGGTGGTAGTGGGGGTCATGGTGATGGTCATGGTGGTGGTAGTAATGGTTATGGTTGTGGTAGTAGTGGTCATGGTAATGGTCATGGTAGTGGTCATAGTAATGGTCATGGTGGTAGTGTGGTCATGTGGTGGTAGTAGTGGTCATGGTGGCGTAGTAGTGGTCGTGATAATGGTCATGGTGGCAGTGTGATCATGGTGGTGGCAGTCGCGATCATGGTGGTGGTCATGGTGGTAGTGTGGTCATGGTGGTGGTAGTAGTGGTCATGGTGATAGTGGTCAAGGTGGTGGTAGTAGTGGTCATGGTGGTGGTAGCAGTGGTCATGGTGGTGGTAGTGGTGGTCATGGTGGTGGTAGTAGTGGTCACATTGGTAGTATTAGTGGTCATGGTGTAGTAATCGTCATGGTGGTGGTAGTATGGTCATGGTGGTGGTAGTAGTGGCCATGGTGGTGGTAGTAGTGGTCATGGTGGTGTGAGTGGTGGTCATGGTGGTGGCAGTACTGGTCATGGTGGTGTAGTAGTGGTCATGTTTGTGGTAGTGGTGATCATGGTGGTGGCAGTAGTGGTCATCGTGGTGGTGCTAGTAGTGGTCATGGTGGTGGTAGTAGTGGTCATGGTGGTGGTAGTACTGGTCATGGTGGTGGTAATAGTGGCCATGGTGGTGGTAGTAGTGGTCATGGTGGTGGTGCTAGCAATGGTCATGGTTGTGTAGTATTGGTCATGGTAGTGCTAGTATTGGTCATGGTGTTTGTAGTAGTGGCCATGGTGGTGGTAGTAGTTGTCATGGTGGTGGGAGTGGTGGTCATGGTGGTGGTAGTACAGGTCATGGTTGTGTAGTAGTGGTCATAGTAGTGGTAGTATTGGTCATGGTGGTGGTAGTGGTGGTCATGGTGGTGGTAGTAGTGGTCATGGTGGTGGTGCTAGTAGTGGTCATGGTGGTGGTTATGGTGGTGGTGGTAGTACTGGTCATGATGGTGGTAGTAGTGGCCATGGTGGTGGTAGTAGTGGTCATGGTGGTGGGAGTATTGGTCATGATTGTGGTAGTACTGGTCATGGTGGTGCAGAAGTGGTCATGGTGGTGGTAGTAGTGGTCATGGTGGTGTTGTAGTGGTCATGTTGGTGGTAGTGGTGGTCATGGTGGTGGTAGTACAGGTCATGGTTGTGTAGTAGTGGTCATGGTAGTGGTAGTATTGGTCATGGTGGTGGTAGTGGTGGTCATGGTGGTGGTAGTAGTGGTCATGGTGGTGGTGCTAGTAGTGGTCATGGTGGTGGTAGTAGCGGTTATGGTGGTGGTGGTAGTACTGGTCATGGTGGAGGGAATAGTGGTCATGATGGTGGTAGTGCTTGTCATGGTGGTGCAGAAGTGGTCATGGTGGTGGTAGTAGTGATCATGGTGGTGTTGTAGTGGTCATGTTGGTGGTAGTGGTGGTCATGGTGGTGGTAGTAGTGGTCATGGTGGTGGTGCTAGTAATGGTCATGGTTGTGTAGTATTGGTCATGGTAGTGCTAGTATTGGTCATGCTGTTTGTAGTAGTGGCCATGGTGGTGGTAGTAGTTGTCATGATGGTGGGAGTGGTGGTCATGGTGGTGGTAGTACAGGTCATGGTTGTGTAGTAGTGGTCATGGTAGTGGTAATATTGGTCATGATGGTGGTAGTACTGGTCATGGTGGTGGTAGTAGTGGCCATGATGGTAGTAGTGTGGTCATGGTGGTCAGAGTAGTGGTCATGGTGGTGAGTTCATGGTGGTGCAGAAGTGGTCATGGTGGTGGTCATGGTGGTGGAGTAGTGATCATGGTGGTGTGATGGTCTGTGGTGTAGTATGGTCATGGTGGTGTTGTAGTGGTCATGTTGGTGGTAGTACTGGTCATGGTGGTGTAGAAGTGGTCATGGTGGTGCTAGTAGTGGTCATGGTGGTGGTAGTGGTGGTTATGGTGGTGGTAGTACTGGTCATGGTGATGGTAGCAGTGGTCATGGTGGTAGTTGTCTTCATGGTGTTGGTAGTGGTAGTCATGGTGGTGGTCATGGTGGTGGTCATGGTGGTAGCGTGCTCATAGTGGTGATAGTGGTGGTCATGGTGGCTGTGTGGTCATGGTGGTTGTGTGGTCATGGTGGTTGTGTGGTCATGGTGGTTGTGTGGTCATGGTGGTAGTAGTACTGGTCATGGTGGTAGTAGTACTGGTCATGGTAGTGGTCATGGTGGTAGTGTGGTCATGGTGGTAGTAGTACTGGTTATGGTAGTGGTCATGGTGGTAGTGTGGTCATGTTGGTGATAATGGTGGTGGCGATGGTAGTAACTCACAAATTGCTATACAATATACTCTATGCAATCCGAAGTAACCATTCATGACTCACATATATCCACTCTACTCAGCAGTAACTTCAACCCGTAATTGAATCAGAAGTCATGAGAGTCAGCTCACCACTCACCACTCACCACTCACCCAGTCAGTCTTTGCTCTCTCCACCACCTCTTTCCAACTCATTTTTAATTTGTTTATGTTCGACGTTATGTAAAACGTAGCACTTGTCGTCATTTGTCCATTTTTCTGTTAAATAATAATAAAATTTAAAAATTAAATATTTTGGGCAACTGGTGTGTATAGTGAGTGCTAGCCACATCCCCCAGGTGCTGCGCTAGCCACATCCCCCAGGTGCTGCGCTAGCCACATCCCCCAGGTGCTGCGCTAGCCACATCCCCTAGGGGCTGTGCTAGCCACATCCCCTATGTGTTGCACTAGCCATATCCCCAGGTACTGTGTTAGCCACATACCCCAGGTGTTGTCCAGTGAGTCTTCGTAGTCAGTGAGTGCCTGTGGTCTGAGCAGTTGATTGATACTCTCCCCTCAAGGGAGGACCTTGGTGCTGGTGACTGGCTCTTGATCTGGGGAATTCGATCTGGTCACCACTTCCCTGAATTGAGCCTACGGGTTTAGCGCTCCCCCATAATAATAATAATAATAATAATAATAATAATAATAATAATGATAATAGAAGTAATAATAATAATAATAATAATAATAATAATAATTTTCATAATAATAATAATAATAATAATAATCACTCCGACTGTCTACTCTGACCCGCCTCTTCCAGCTTGCCAGTTGAGGTACTCCTGCCAGCCTGCCATTTGACCTATCATTTTTTCCCCATTTATAGTTTTGTCAGCTTTACAGATACTTTGACATCGTTGTTGTGGGAATTAATGTAGACTTATTTTGAAGGCTCACAATGTTTTTCTGCCGGAATTGTTTAAATTTTTGGCTTCAAATTTATTAATAAATTTTGTTGAAAATGTTGGATAGAAGCGTTGGCAATGTTGTTGGTATTGATGTTATGTCACTGTTATTGATATTATTTGATTGTTATTGTTTTTTCTTATTGTAGTTGTTATATTTGTTGTTACTTTTGTTCATGTTGCTGTTGTTAGTAGTAGTGGTGGCTATGATGATCGTCGTGGTGATTAGTATATTTGATAAAGAGTATGTAAGTATGTGCATGTCGTGTTGTAATATGTATGACTGATAACCTGTGTGTAAATATTGGTAATGAGTAGTTTGTTGATTTGATAAATAAATTAGTATTTCCACATGTTTCACTCACGATAGTCTTGTAAGGAAACCAGGGTAGGTGGAGTGTAACACCTGGCAACCTTAGAAATAACTATAAAGGGTCTAGTGGGTAAGTGTGGAAGTTTATAAATATATATATATATATATATATATAATATATATATATATATATATATATATTATAATATATATTATATATATATATATATATATATATATATATATAATATATATTATATATATAGTCGTGACGAATAGGCAGAACTTGCGATCTTGGCTTAAATATAAACGCTCATCTTGCCATATAGAACAAGTGAAAATTTGTGTATGCAATAATTTCGCCAAAATCATTCTGAACCTAACGAAAACAATATATTTCACTGTGTTTGTTTAATATTAAATTATTGCAAACAAATCTAAAATTTATTTAGTTGGGTTAGGCTAAAATAAATTGAGCTTGTTATAATAAGGTTAGGTAAGTTTTCTAAAATTCTTTTGGGGCAAAATTATAAATTTTTACATTAACATCAATGAAAAAAAATATATCTTTAAACGTATAAGAGAAAATTTCAGAAAGGAATTAATTTTAAATGAGTTCTTGCTAATTGACCAGTTTTACATATTCGGCACGACATACATATCAAAAAGTGATAGATGCAGTATGATCAAAACTACCAGGAACATCAGTCATTGCCCCCACAAACAGCGTCTTGCTTGGAGCACCTCTGGGAAGCGATGCCATTGACACAATTCTCAGGAAGAAATTGGAAGAGCTGAGGAGAATAGAACAACGAATAGGCAATCTTGACACCCACGATGCCTTGTACCTTCTCACAAAGTGCTTGAGTCTGCCCAGGTTAACATATTTCCTAAGATGTGCACCTTCATATGATAACCCTATACTGCACGAATATGACAGTATCCTGAGGCAGATTTTTACTCCAAAAGATGAGCAGTGGAACCATGCTACACTTCCAGTCAGACTAGGAGGCATTGGTGTTAGCAAGTCATCATAGATTACGCTACCTGCTTTTCTGTCCTCGTGTGTTGCATCCAGTGGACTTGTAGCAGCGATTCTCCCTGAACATCTTAGGAACAAGATTGGACTCCAGGACCAAAAGTTCATTGACGGAGCCATGATCTGGGATAATATAACGGGCTCTGAAACCAAACCTGCTCCCCCCAACAACTACAAACAGTCGCACAGGGTTGGCCCAATAGTGGAGAATATAGCCTCAACAATGCTTCAGAGCGTGTCAGGGAAGGCTACAGCCCGCCTCCTGGCATTGAGAGATCCTCATGCAAGGGACTTTCTATTGGCTGTTCCCACCTCCATCCTTGGCACACGCCTCGACCCACAGACCATCCGCATTGGTGTTGCCCTTCGTCTTGCCGCCCCTATTCTCGCCGAACACAGGTGTATTTGTGGCAGTGAAGCAGTAGACCGATTCAGGTACCATGGTCTTGTGTGCCGTAAATCCGAGGGAAAGATTGCAAGACATGAGGAGGTTAATAACATTATCAAGAGGAGCCTCACAA
>NC_069403.1:40044791-40097291 GCF_026875155.1 Cherax quadricarinatus | reverse complement strand
GGCCGGCCAGTAAAACTTGGGTTCGAATCCTTGGCTAGCGCAGTGTTGTTATTGATCAATACCACTTGTTCGTGGTTACAATAATAAATAAATAAATAAATATATATATATATATATATATATATATATATATATATATATATATATATATATATATATATATATATATATAGGTAGGTACCAGCTCTAGAACTGTCCTGGGAACCCCTCATCCTCAGAGAAAAGAATAAACTTGCTTCAAGAAAAACTCAAGGTTCTCCCTGAAGATGTTTGAAAATTTTCTTCTACCACCCTCTATATATTCTACATATGCTTTATTTAAAAACAACACATTAACAAAAATACAGTATGGAGTAAAACAACATAGATAACAACTCAGAACTACATCTTGAATACTTCTTCCAGCTCCCCGGCAGTGGACCGCGTGCCCAGAATGTTGAAGGCATTTGCTCTCTGGATCGCAACACTGAGTCTCTGAAAGAGGAAGCTGGTCACCCTGTGGTCCTTGGTTTCTATGATGAGTTTTTCACCCAGCTCTTTGAGGAGCTTTAGAGCACACTTGCCCCATGCTCCAAGGGTCTCCGACCCTATTGGGATGAAGTTATAGCAAGGGGGAAGATCTTCATATTTGCGGGTCTTCTGGGCCTCCCTGTGGCTGGCAGCTCCACCCCCTTCAGCTACGGAGTATGGCAAGTAGGTGTCTGCCAATGTGGCGGCGCAGGTGTAGTCCCAGGCAATCTGCTTTTCATCCTTACATGGTAGCATAGTGGCTCCCTCAGGACGCTTTTGACTTCCGTCAGACCTCTGCACTTGGGGTTCCCGTTGAGCTGGGCAACGGGCTGTGGTGAGGCTTCTCTTTATGATGTCACTGACCTCTTCATGTCTCGCATACTTCCCTTCTGATGTGTGACACACGAGACCATGAAGTCCGAACTGATCAGCCGTCGCCCTGCCGCAAATACACCTATGTTCGGTGAGGATGTGGGCGGCTAGGCGAAGTGCAACACCAATCCGAATGACCTGTGGGTCGAGTCGAGTGCCCAGGGAGGAATTAGGAACCGCTAGAAGGAAATCTCCTGAGTGTGGTGCCTTCACCGGTAGGAGACAAGCTTTGTCCTTTCCTGAAGCGTTGGTGAGCATTGTATTAGCGATTTTTTCCATAATCGGTTTGTCCCAGTGGGACTGTTTGTGCTCTTTGGGAGGAGCTGGTCTACTGGAGGAGTCTTCAAGGGTGTCCCACCACATCGCTCCTTCAGTAAACCTGGGTCTTGAGCTCCTACCACATGTCTCAAGCGTTCGGGGACGATCTTCTTGACCAGTGCACTGGAAGCCAAACACGAAGAGAGAAAAGCAGGTACAGCTACATGCGTTGCTTTGCGCACCCCTATACCTCCCAGTCGCACTGGGAGGGTTGCCTGATCCCATTGCCGATCCTCTAGTAACAGGTTCAGTGCCTTCTTAAAGGTTGATCTCGGGTGTGCGTCATATTCGTCTAGCGTTGGGTTGTCAAAAGAGGGTGCACACCTCAGGAAGTATATCGTATCACTTTCATTCCATCATGGAGATTATCGCATGTACATAATATCAGGAGGAACTGGAGGGGAACTGTGGAACCATTACGAATAATGTACTGTTCGTGCTTAATGTCCTTAGAATTAATGAACACATTAATTTTTCCTTCTAGTTATTCTACAATTATGATAATACACAATTAATGGTGTGTTGGCATAAGATACTGGGGAAGGTTGTAAGCCATGTTAGAACATACATTATGTCTTGCTAGTGTTGACTAGCGGGAGGGAGGCAGCCAGGCCTGGTAGGGTAATTGCCTGTGATTGGTTGATCAAATTAATGACGTCACCGGGGAGCTCGAGCAATGAGCACGAAGCTTCCTTTTGACGTTATTTATTTGGTTTAGGTATATTTTTGTGATTTAATATTCGAAGCCTGGCTATAGCTAGTTAACGCATTGTATGTGAAAAATGTAACTAAACAGAAGTTGTACATGTATGCTACACAATACCAACAACATGAAGAATTAGACACATGTGCAACATCTGAGTATCTTTTTTGTAGACGTTTCGCCATTCATTGGCTTTATCAATATAAATTCAAGGACATAATGGAAAGACTGTAGAACTGTATACAAAAGATGAGGTAATCAGTCCCTCAACCTTGTAACTGGTGCTTCAAGAGTACCGTAGTCTTCAAGACTACGGTACTCTTCACCAGTCCCTACGGTACCGTAGTCTTCAAGACTACGGTACCGTAGGGACTGATTATCTCATCTTTTGTTTATAGTTTTAAAGTCTTCCAGTTATGTCCTTGAATTTGTATTGATAGAGCCACTGGATGGCCAAACTTCTTTAGTAAAGCTACCCAGAGTTTGTGAGAGTGTTTGTGAGAGGGTTGTGAGAGCTTGTGAGAGTGTGAGAGTTTGTGTCTGTGAGTTTGTGAGAGTGTTTGAGAAAATTTGTGAGTGTGTTTGTGAGAGTTTCTGAAAGTTTGAGAGAGTTTATGAGTGTGTCTGTGAGAGTTTGTGAGTGTTTGAGAGAGTTTCTGAGTGTGTTTGTGAGAGTTTGTGAGTGTTTGTGAGAGTTTGTTATAGTTTGTGAGAGTGTTTGAGAGAGTTTGTGAGTGTGTATGTGAGAGTTTGTGAGAGTGTTTGTGAGAGTTTGTGAGAGTGTTTGTGAGAGTTTGTGAATGTGTATGTAAGAGTTTGTGAGAGTGTTTGTGAGAATTTGTGAGAGTGTTTGTGAGAATTTGTGAGAGTGTTTGTGAGAATTTGTGAGTGTTTGAGAGAGTTTGTGAATGTGCTTGTGAGAGTGTGTGAGAGGCTTTGTGAGAGTTTGTGACAGTGTTTGTGAGAGTTTGTGAGAGTGTTTGTGAGAATTTGTGGTAGTGTGAGAATTTGTGAGGGTTTGTGAGAATTTGTGAGAGGGTTTGTGAGAGTTTGTGAGTGTTTGCACATGTGTCTAATTCTTACACAGAGGTTATGAAGAGTGAAGTGCAGGAGAGAGTCAGCTGGTGTCATCAGAGGCAGCGAGGTTCAGGAGATAGTCAGCTGGTGTCATCAGAGGCAGCGAGGTGCAGGAGAGTCAGCTGGTGTCATCAGAGGCAGCGAGGTGCAGGAGAGTATCTGGTGCCATCAGAGGCAGCGAGGTGGACAGTGGCTTCATCAGTCCATACAGGTGTCTAATTTATCAACGTGTCGGTTCTGTGAACCATTCATCTACAATCCTGTCAGACACTGCAACTTCTTGGGATCTTAATACTTGGGAATTCTTCGCTTGCCTAACCCTTGGGCACGACCTACTTCCACATTGGGCAAATGTGACACCACCTACGTCTGCTGCACCTCTCGTGCCTACGGTTTATAAGCTGCTTCTCCGCTCATATGCCGTATTCTATTAAAGATTGATAGACTGACCACATCGACTCAAGGTTGAGGAACTGATTACCTCATTCTCCTCCTGTTCTTCAAGTTTCTCCTGTGTATGGACTGATGAAGCCACTGTGTGGCGAAACGTTTCCTTAATAAAGATACCCAAGAGTTGCACATGTGTCTAATTTATCAAACTTACTCATGTCACTCGTAATCCCTTCATCAAGGTCATTAATGCAAATTATGAACAAGAGAGAGCCTAAAACTGATCCTTGTGGAACGCCACTAGTGACTAATCTCCATTCAGATTTCACTCCGTTAATGGTAACTCTCTGCTTTCTATTGGTAACCCATGCCTCTATCCATGCTAGAACTTTACCTCCTATACCATGAGCTGCCACTTTTCTTAAGAGTCTCTTGTGAGGTACTCTATCGAAGGCTTTACTAAAATCCAAATAAACAATATCATATTCTTTATCACTGTCTCTTGCCTCAAATGTTCTATTGAAGAACGTCAGTAAATTTGTCAGGCAGGAACGACCTCTCGTGAATCCATGCTGAGATTCATTTATCAAGTTATGCTCTTCAAGGTGACTTCTGATAATGTCAGCTATAATTGATTCCAATAACTTGCTCACTATAGATGTCAGGCTTATTGGACGGTAATTTGAAGGAGTGAACTTATCCCCTGATTTGAATATGGAACCACATTAGCCATCTTCCACAACTTTGGCACAACATCGGTAAGGATGGACGCATTGAATACACTCGTTAATGGCTGACTAAGCTCCATCTTGCATTCCTTAAGTACCCTGGAAAACATCTCACCGGGTCCCGGGGACTTATTTTGTTTCAGTTTGTCTATCTGTTTAATAACCATGTCCCTCGTGACAGTAATATTAGTTAATTTAAATTCATCATGAACTAAATAATTGTTAATTACTGGAATCTCATTTACATCTTCCTGTGTAAAAACTGACAAAAAATAGTCATTAAATAAGGAACACATTTCCAGTTCATTATCCGTCAGCTGTCCATTCCCTGATTTCAGAGGTCCTACTTTTTCCTTCACCTTCGTCCTATACACTTGAAAGAACCCCTTTGGATTAGTCTTTGATTCATTAGCAACTCTAATTTCATAGTCACGTTTAGCCTTTCTAATCCCCTTTTTTAATTCTCTTTTAAGCTGGACATATTGGTCAGTAAGGTTAATCTCTCCTCTTCTGATGCGCCTATAAATTCCCCTTTTCTCCCCTAATAGATGCTTTAGCCTCCTGTTAACCCATTTGGGATCGTTATTATTAGACCTAATTTCTCTCTGGGGAATGTATATACTCTGAGCACGGTGTACATTATTAAAAAAAAAACTCATAAATGCAGATCCCTTCATAATCATAAGTACGATCATCGTCAATAAAATCATTAGCTAGATAACCCCAATCGAGATTTGACAGGTGTTCCCTAAGTCCATTGTAATCGGCAGAACGAAAATCTGGGATTTTTACCTTATTATCATTATTCTTGTATTCCCAGTTAATGCTGAAAATTATTACTACTACTACTACTACTACTACCACTAGTGAACATCGAAATGGTACCTCACTAGTATTGCACCTCACTCAGAGCCTTTATATACCCTCTGTGTCCTTGTATTGTTTGTAATGGCTTGATAAAGCTCCTGGAGAGCGAAACGTTGCCACAATAAATGTCACATTAGTTGCACTTGTGTCCTTTTACTTTACATATTGTCGGTAATTCTACCAACTTTAATACAACAACAATATTCTTACCTTTCTCGGTGTCGTTCGTCGTGACGTTTCCAGTAGTCGACTCACATTCTTCGGGTAGCACGGAGAATGCATTAGATGTTTCTACAGCAGTCTCTTTCTTCTTCATCGTTTCTACCTTTCCATTCGTCTTCTTGATCGTCAACTTCATTCCAAGCTGTGCAGCCACTGACCACGTAAACAGGAGGACTACTACGAATCCTCTTGTTTTCCTCAGTCAATCGCCGTATCTCCATCTTCGCTTCCCTCAATTCTTCCTTAAGCTGCTGGTAAAGTTGCTCGATGGAGGGCATCTTGGTTCAGACCACGGAGAGCACAAAAGACACTTCTTCGCAGAATCAAGTACAGGTCACTACTGAGTTAAGTACAGGTCAGCTGGTGTCATCAGAGGCAGCGACGTGCAGGAGAGTCAGCTGGTGTCAACAGAGGTAGCGAGGTGCAGGAGAGAGTCAGCTGGTGTTATCAGAGGCAGCGAGGTTCAGGAGAGAGTCAGCTGGTGTCGTCAGAGGCAGCGAGGTGCAGGAGAGTCAGCTGGTGTCAACAGAGGCAGCGAGGTGTAGGAGAGTCAGCAGGTGTCATCAGAGGCAGCGAGGTACAGGAGAGTCAGCTGGTGCCATCAGAGGCAGCGAGGTGCAGGAGAGAGTCAGCTGGTGTTATCAGAGGCAGCGAGATGCAGGAGAGACAGCAGGTGTCATCAGAGGCAGCGAGGTACAGGAGAGTCAGCTGGTGTCATCAGAGGCAGAGAGGTGCAGGAGAGTCAGCTGGTGTCAACAGAGGCAGCGAGGTGCAGGAGAGAGTCAGCTCGTGTCATCAGAGGCAGCGAGGTTCAGGAGAGAGTCAGCTGGTGTCGTCAGACGCAGCGAGGTGCAGGAGAGTCAGCTGGTGTCAACAGAGGCAGCGAGGTGTAGGAGAGTCAGCAGGTGTCATCAGAGGCAGCGAGATACAGGAGAGTCAGCTGCTGCCATCAGAGGCAACGAGGTGCAGGAGAGAGTCAGCTGGTGTCATCAGAGGCAGCGAGGTGCAGGAGAGTCAGCTGGTGTCATCAGAGGCAGCGAGGTACAGGAGAGTCAGCTGGTGTCATCAGAGGCAGCGAGGTTCAGGAGAGAGTCAGCTGGTGTCATCAGAGGCAGCGAGGTTCAGGAGAGAGTAAGCTGGTGTCATCAGAGGCAGAGAGGTGCAGGAGAGTCAGCTGGTGTCAACAGAGGCAGCGAGGTGCAGGAGAGAGTCAGCTGGTGTTGTCAGAGGCAGCGAGGTGCAGGAGAGAGTCAGCTGGTGTCGTCAGAAGCAGCGAGGTGCAGGAGAGAGTCAGCTGGTGTCATCAGATTCAGCGAGGTGCAGAAGAGTCAGCTGGTGTCATCAGAGGCAACGAGGTACAGGAGAGAGTCAGCTGGTGTCATCAGAGGCAGCGAGGTGCAGGAGAATCAGCTGGTGTCATGAGAGGCAGCGAGGTACAGGAGAGTCAGCTGGTGTCAACAGTGGCAACGAGGTTCAGGAGAGAGTCAGCTGGTGTCATCAGAGGCAGCGAAGTGCAGGAGAGTCAGCTGGTGTCATCAAAGGCAGCGAGGTTGAGGAGAGAGTCAGCTGGTGTCATCATAGGCAGCGAGGTTCAGGAGAGAGTCAGCTGGTGTCATCAGAGGCAGCGAGGTGCAGGAGAGTCAGCTGGTGTCAACAGAGGCAGCGAGGTGCAGGAGAGAGTCAGTTGGTGTTGTCAGAGGCAGCGAGGTGCAGGAGACAGTCAGCTGGTGTCGTCAGAGGCAGCGATGTACAGGAGAGTCAGCTGGTGTCAACAGAGGCAACGAGGTTCAGGAGAGAGTCAGCTGGTGTCATCAGAGGCAGCGAGGTGCAGGAGAGTCAACTGGTGTCAACAGAGGCAGCGAGGTGGCAGGAGAAGAGTTCAGCTGGTGTCGTCCAGAGGCATCGAGGTGCAGGAGAAGAGTCAGCTGTGTCCGTCCAATAGGGGCATCGAGGTGCAGGAGGAGAGTCAGCTTGTGTCGTCAGAGGTAGCGAGGTGCCAGGAAGAGTCCGCTCGTGTTCGTCAGAGCAGCGATGTGCAGGAGAAGAGCATATGGTGTCGTCAGAGGCAGCGAGGATGCAGGAGAGAGCAGCTGTGTCGTCCAGAGGGCAGCGAGGTGCATAAGAGTCAGCTGGTGTCAACAGAGGCAGCGAGGTGCCGGAAAGAGTCAGCTGGTGTCGTCAGAGGCAGCGAGGTGCAGAGAGAGTCACTGTGTCGTCATAGGCAGCGAAGTGCATGAGAAGTCAGTGGTGTCGTCAAGATAGCGAGGTGCAGAGAGAGTCAGCTGGTGTCGACAGGTGGCAGCGAGGTGCAGGAGAGAGTCAGCTGGTGTCGTCAGAAGCAGCGAGGTAAGTAGAGAGTCATCTGGTGTCGTCATAGCAGCAGGTGCATGAGAGAGACATCTGGTGTCGTCAGAGGCACGAGGCTCACACATGGCGGCACCACACACTAAAGAAGTTTAAAAATATTAATGTATTTTTTTTTTTCTCTTAAAAAGCAACACATCAATAAAAACAGTTTTATACTAAGCAAAATTGTATTTTTGCATTTGAAGTTAAATTAAAAAAAAGTGTTATGCAATATGTTCTATGTTAATTTTGTTATTTACAAGAATAATACCCAAATATTAGAATTCAGAGAATCCATATTGAGATAAGAGGAAGTGTGGTATTACCAAATCTATTGTACAGACACAAATAATTAGACAAATTTTATCTTTATTGTAGACGTTTCGCCCATCCCAGTTGGGCATTATCAAGACAAATTCAAGGACATTAATTTGAAGTACAGTAGAACTATTACAAAAAGATGAGATGATCAGTCCCTCAGCTTGGAGTTGGTGTGAAGAGCACCGTAGTCGAGAAGACTACCCAGATGTTTGCATATGTCCTAATTCATCTTGTCGTATTGTATATCATTTAATGGCAACTTGTCCAAACACTGCAACATCATGGAAACTTGTTCAGAGGACATCACCACAACCTTCTTCACTTCTACTAACCCGTCCCCTTGGGTAGACCTACTTCCACTAAGAATCCTCGCCTACCAGTGACATCCTTCATCTGCAACCCCGTCCCCTTTTCACTTGACGCCAGTATATAAGCGCAGCCCCTTCTTGCCTTTCTTCGGTATTGTACTCGACTACGGTCTCTTACATCCAACTCCAAAAAAAACAATGGTTTTAAATAACTATAATTATTTTAAGGGGTTGGACCGTAAGCCATGGTAGTTGCCATCGTCAGATGACCAAAAGCTCCAAAGCGGGGTCATCAGAGGCAGCGAGGTAACAGGAGATCACCTGTTTACAACAGAGGCAGCGAGAGTGCAGAGAGAGTCAGCTGGTTTGTCAAAGCCAGCGAGGTGCAGGGGCGAGTCAGCTGGTGCAACAGAGGCAGCGAGGTCGGAGATAGTCAGCTGTGTTGTCAGATCAGCGAGGTGCAGAGATAGTCACTGGTGTTGTCAAGAGGCGCGAGGTGCAGGAGAGAGTCAGCGCGGTTTTTCGTCAGAGGCAGCGATGTGCAGGAAGTCAGCTGGTGCCATCAGAGCAGCGAGGTATCAGGAGAAGTCAGCTGGTGTCACCGGAGGAGCGAGTGCGGAGAGTCAACTGGTGTCAACAGAGGCAGCGAGGTGCAGGAGAGAGTCAGCTGGTGTCGTCAGAGGCAGCGCGATGCAGGGGAGAGTCAGCTGGTGTCGTCAGAGGCAGCGAGGTGCAGGAGAGAGTCAGCTGGTGTCGTCAGAGGCAGCGAGTGTGCAGGAGAGTTAACTGGTGTCAACAGAGGCAGCGAGGTGCAGAAGAGTCAGTTTTTGGGGTCGTCAGAGGCAAGCGAGGTGCAGCAGAGAGTCAGCTGGGTCATCAGAGGCAGTGAGGTGCAGGAGAGTCAGCTGGTGCCATCAGAGGCAGCGAGGTACAGGAGAGTCAGCTGGTGTCAACAGAGGCAACGGGGTTCAGGAAAGAGTCAGCTGGCGTCATCAGAGGCAGCGAGGTGCAGGAGACAGCTGGTGTCATCATAGCAGACGAGGAACAGGAGTGTCAGCTGGTGTCATCATAGGCAGCGAGGTACAGGAGAGTCAGCTGGTGTCATCATAGGCAGTGAGGTGCAGGAGAGTCAGCTGGTGTCATCATAGGCAGCGAGGCACAGGAGAGTCAGCTGGTGCCATCAAGGCAGCGAGGTTCAGAGAGAGCCAGCTGGTGTCATCAAGGCAGCGAGGTGCAGAGAGTCAACTGGTGTCAACAAGGCATCGAGTGCAGGAGAGATCCAGCTGGTGTCGTCAGAGGCACGAGTGCAGGAAGAGAGTCCCCAGCTGGCGTCGTCAGAGGCAGCGCGGGCAGGGGAGGTCAGCTGGTGTCGTCAGAGACAGCCGAGTGCAGGAGAGATCAGCGTAGTGTCCGTCAGAGGCAGCGAGGTGCAGGAGAGAGTCCACTGTGATCGTCAGAGGCCAAGCGAGGTGCAGGAGAGAGTCAGCTGGTGTCGTCAGAGGCAGCGAGGTGCAGGAGAGAGTCTGCTGGTGTCGTCAGAGGCAGCGAGGTACAGGAGAGTCAGCTGGTGTCAACAGAGGCAACGAGGTTCACGAAAGAGTCAGCTGGCCTCATCAGAGGCAGTGAGGTGCAGGAGAGTCAGCTGGTGTCATCATATGCAGCGAGGTACAGGAGAGTCAGCTGGTGTCATCATAGGCAGAGAGGTACAGGAGAGTCAGCTGGTATCATCATAGGCAGTGAGGTGCAGGAGAGTCAGCTGGTGTCATCATAGGCAGCGAGGTTCAGGAGAGTCAGCTGGTGTCATCAGAGGCAGCGAGGTGCAGGAGAGTCAACTGGTGTCAACAGAGGCAGCGAGGTGCAGGAGAAAGTCAGCTGTGTCGCAGAGGCAGCGAGGTGGCAGAGAGAGTCAGCTTGTGTCGTCAGAGGTAGCGAGGTGCAGAGAGAGTCACTGTGTCGTCAGAGGCAGCGAGGTGCAGGAGAGAGTCAGCTGTGTCGTCCGGAGGCAGCGAGTGGCAGAAGATTCAGCTTGTGTCCTTCAGAGGTTGCGAGGTGCAAGGAGAGAGTCAGCTGGGTACGTCAGAGTCAGCTGAGGTGCAGGAAATCAGCTTGTGTCGTAGAGGTACGAGGTGCAGGAGAGAGTCCGCTCGTGTCGTCCAGAGCACGGGTTCAGGAGAGAGTCCCAGCTGGTTCGTCAGAGCAGCGTGGTGCAGGAGAAGTCAACTGTGTCGTCAAGGCAGCGAGTGGCAGGAGAGAGTCAGCTGGTGTCCGTCAGAGGCAGCGAGGTGCAGGAAAGAGCAGGCTTGTGACGTCAGAGCAGCGAGGTGCAGGAAGAGTCACTGGTGTCCGTCAGAGGCAGCGAAGTGCATGAGAAGTCAGAGCTGGTGTCGTCAGAGAGAGTCGAGTGCAGGAGAGAGTCAGCGTGGTGTCGTCAGAGGCAGCGAGGTGCAGGAGAGAGTCCACTTGGTGTCGTCAGAGGCATCGAGGTACAGGAGAGAGTCAGCTGGTGTCCGGTCAGAGCAGCGAGGTACAGTAAAGTCAGCTGGTGTCCGTCATAGGCAGAGAGGTACAGGAGAGTCCAGCTGTCTCATTCAATAGGCGTGAGGTGGCAGGAGAGTCAGCTGTGTCCATCATTCAAGCGAGGTGACAGGAGAGTCAGCTGGTGTCATCATAGGCAGAGAAGGTACAGGAATTCAGCTGGTGTCGTCATAGGGCAGTGAGTGTGCAGGATAGTCCCCCGCTGTGGTCATCATAGGCAGCGAGGTACAGGAGAGTCAGCGGGTCCATCAGAGGCATCGAGGTTCACGAGAGAGTCAGCTGTGTCCATCAGAGCAGCGGAGGTGCAGAGAGTCAACTGGTGTCATCCAAAAAGAAGCAGCGAGGTGGCAGGAGAGAGTCAGAAGCTGGTGCGTCAGAGGTACAGCGAGTGTGCAGGAGAAGAGTCATGCCTGGTGTCCCGTTCAGAGGCCAGCGAGGTGCAGGAAGTCAGCTGGTGTCATCAGATGCACTGCAAGTGCAGAAGAGTAGCTTGGTGTCGTCAGAGCTAAGCGAGGTAAAGGAGAGAGTTCAGCTGGTGTCATCAAGGCACGAGTGCAGGAACTACAGCTGGTGTCATCAGAGCAGCGAGGTACAATAGAGTCAGCTGAGTTGTCAACAGAGGCAACATGTCAGGAAGAGTCCAGCCGTTGCATCAAGGCACGAGGTGCAGAGAGTCAGCAGGTGTCATCAAGGCACGAGGTGCAGGAAGTCAGCTGGTTTCATCAGAACCAGCGATGTAACAAGGAAGTCGCTGGTGTCATCAAGCAGGAGTACAGGAGAGGTCAGCTTGTGTCATCACAAGGCAATCGAGGGATTCAGAAGAGAGTCGCTGGTGTCATCAGAGGCAGCGAGGTTCAGAGAGAGTCAGCTGGTGTCACCAGAGCAGCCGAGGTAACAGGAGAGTCAGCTTGCAACAGAGGCAGCGAGGTGCAGGAGAGAGTCGAGCTGGTTTGTCAGAGCCAGCGAGGGTGCATGGAGAGAGGTCAGCTGGTGCCATCAGAGGCATCGAGGTTCAGGAGAGAGTCACTGGTGTCACCAGAGGAAAGGAGGTGAGGCAGGAGATCACTGGTGTCAACAGAGGCAGGGAGTGCAGAGAGACTGGCAAGTAGGGGGTCGCGACGGCAGTGCGAGGTGCAGGTAGAGTCACTGGGGGTGGCGCATCAGTAGGCAGCGAGGTTCAGGAGAGAGTCAGCTGTTCACCAAAGCGAGCCGAGGTGCGAGGAAAGTCAGCTGGTGCCATCAGAGGCAGCGAGGTGCAGGAGAGTCAGCTGGTGTCATCAGAGGCAGCGAGGTAGAGGAGAGTAGCTGGTGTCCTCAGAGGCAGCGAGGCTCAGGAGAGAGTCAGCTGGTGTCATCAGAGGCAGCGAGGCGCACGAGAGTCAGCTGGTGTCATCAGAGGCAGCGAGGTGCAGGAGAGTAGCTGGTGTCATCAGAGGCAGCGAGGTTCAGGAGAGAGTCAGCTGGTGTCATAGAGGCAGTAAGATTCAGGGGAGAGAGTCAGCTGGTGTCATCAGAAGCAGCGAGGTGCAGGAGAGTCAGCTGGTGTCATCAGATTCAGCGAGGTGCAGAAGAGTCAGATGGTGTCATCAGAGGCAGCGAGGTACAGGAGAGAGTCAGCTGGTGTCATCAGAGGCAGCGAGGTGCAGGAGAATCAGCTGGTGTCATCAGAGGCAGCGAGGTACAAGAGAGTCAGCTGGTGTCAACAGAGGCAACGAGGTTCAGGAGAGAGTCAGCCGGTGTCATCAGAGGCAGCGAGGTGCAGGAGAGTCAGCAGGTGTCATCAGAGGCAGCGAGGTGCAGGAGAGTCAGCTGTGTCAATAAGAACACGATGTACATGAGAGTCAGCTGTTCATCATAGTGCAGCGAGGACAGAAGTCAGCTGGGTGTCATCAAGGCAGCGAGGTTCAGAAGACAGGTCCACTGGTGTCATCACCGGCAGCGAGGTTCAGAGAGAATCACTGGTGTCATCAGAGGCAGCGAATTGCAGGAGAGTCAGCTGTGTCACTGAGCAGCGAGGTGCATGAAGAGTCAAGCCGGTGTTGTCAGAGCCAGCGGAGGTGCAGGAGAGAGTCAGCTTGGTGGTTGTCAGAGCAGCGAGGTTGCAGGAGAGAGCCACTGGTTTTCGTCATAGGCAAGCTGAGGTGCAGGAAGTCATCTGTGCCATCAAGGCAGCGAGGTTCAGGAAGAGTCAGCTGGTGTCACCAGAGGGAGCGAGTGCAGGAAGAGTCAACTGTTCTACAGAGGCAGCGAGTCAGGAGAGAGTCTGCTGTGTCCTCCAGAGGGCACGCGATGCAGGGGAGAGTCAGCTGTGTCCGTCCAGAGGCAGCGAAGGTGCGGAGAGTTAACTGGTTTCAACATAGGCAGCGAGTTGCATGAGAAGTCAGTTGGGTGTCGTCAGAGGCAGCGAGTGCAGCAGAGAGTCCACTGTGTCATCAAGGCAGCGAGTGCAGGAAGAGTCAGCCTGTCCCATCATAGCATGCGAGTACAGGAGAGTCAGCTGGTGTCAACAGACGCAACGGGTTCAGGAAAGAGTCAGCTGGCGTCATCATAGCAGCGAGGTGCAGGTAGAGTCCAGCTTGTGCATCATAGCAGCGAGAACAGGAGTGTCAGCTGGTGTCATCATAGGCAGCGAGGTACAGGAGAGTCAGCTGGTGTCATCATAGGCAGTGAGGTGCAGGAGAGTCAGCTGGTGTCAACTTAGCAGCGAGGCACAGGAGAGTCAGCTGGCTGCCATCAAGGCAGCGAGGTTCAGGAGAAGCCAGCTTGGTGTCTTCACGGCAGCGAGTGCAGGAAGTCAACTGTGTCAAACAGAGCTGCGAGGTGCAGGAGAGAGTCCACTGGTGTCGTCAGTAGGCATCGAGGTGCCAGGAGAGAGTCGCGGCGTCGTCAGAGGCAGCGAGGTGCAGGGAGAGTCCAAGTTGGTGTCCCGTCAGAGACAGCGAGGGCAGGAGAAGAGTCAGCAGGTGTCGTCAGAGGCAGCGAGGTTGCAGAAGAGTCACTGGTGTCCGTCAGAAGGCAGCGAGGGTGCATGAGAGAGTCAGCTGGTGTCGTCAGAGGCAACGAGTGCAGGAGAAGAGTCTGCTGCTGGTGTCGCCAGAGCAGGGAGAACAGGAGAGTCAGCCTGGTGTCAACAGAGGCAACGAGGTTCACGAAAGAGTCAGACTGGCCCATCAGAGGCAGAGAGGGTGCAGGAGAGTCAAGCCTGGTGTCATCATATCAGCGAGGTACAGGAGAGTCACTGTGTCATCATAGGGCAAAGGTAACTAGGAAGTCCAGGCTGGTATCATCATAGGCAGTGAGGTGCAGAGATTCAGCTGGTGTCATCATAGCAGCGAGTTACAGGAGAGTCAGCTGTGCCTCCAGAGCAGCGGAGGTCAGGAGAGTCCCCGCTGGTGTCATCAGAGGCAGCGAGGAGCAAGGAGAGTCAACTGGTGTCATCAGAGGCAGCGGAGTTGCAGGAGAAATTCAGCTGCTGACCAGTCAAGGCAGCGAGGTGCAGGAGAGAGTCACTTGTGTCGTCAGAGGTAGCGAGGTGCAGGAGAGAGTTCAGCTGGTTTCGTCAGAGGCAGCGAGGGGTGCAGAGGAAAGAGTCAGCTGAGTCGTCAGAGGCAGCGGGTGCAGGAGAGATTCAGCTGTGTCCGTCAGAGGTAGCGAGGTGTCAGAGAGAGTCAGCTGTGTCGTCGAGGCTGCGAGGTGCAGGAGAGTCCAGCTGTTCTCAACAGAGGCAGCGAGTGTAGGAGAGTCAGCATGTCATCAGAGGGCAGCGAGGTACAGGAATTCAGCTTGGTGCCACAGGAGCAGCGAGGCGGCAGGAGAGAGTCCAGCTGGTGTCAACAGAAGCATCGAGGTTCAGGAGAGAGTCCAGCTGGTGTTCCCATCAGAGGCACGAGGTGAGGGATCAGACGGTGCCAGCAGCGGAGCAGCGAGGCGCAGGAGAAGATCAGCTGAGTGTCATCAGTAAGCAACGAGGTTCAGAAGAGTCAGCTGGTGTCATTAAGAGGCTCGAGGTACAGGAGAGTACAGGTGCCCCTCAGAGGCAACGAGGCTCAGGAGAAGTCATTGTGTCATCAGAGGAAGCGAGCGCAGAGAGAGTAGCTGTGTCATCAGAGCAGCAGGTTTCAGAGAGAGTCAGCTGATGTCATAGAGCAGCATATCAGGGAGAGAGTCAGCTGGTGTCATCAGAGGCATCGGGGCAGGAGAGTCAGCTGGTGTCATCAGATTCAGATACAGCGAGTGCAGAAGAGTTAAGCTGGTTGTCGTCAGAGGCATCGAGGTACATGAGAGATCAGCTGGTGTCATCAGAGGCAGCGAGGTGGCATGGAGAATCACTGGTGTCATCAGAGGCAGCGAGTACCAAGAAGAGTCAGCTGGTGACAACATGCAAACGAGGTATCAGGAGAGAGTCAGATGCCGGTGTCATCAGAGCAGCGATGTGCAGGAGAGTCAGCAGGTGTCATCAAGCAAGCGAGGTGCAGGAAGTCAGCTGGTGTCTCAGAACCAGACGAGTACAGGAGATCAGCTGCGTCATCATAGCATCGAGGTACAGGAGATCAGCTGGTGTCATCACAGGCCAGCGATGTTCAGAAGGAGTCAGCTGTGTCATTCACAAGGCAGCGAAGGTTCAGGAAGAGTTCAGCTGGTGTTAACATCATAGGCAGCGAGGTACAGAAGTCAGCTGGGTCAGACATAGAGCAGCGAGGTGCCGAGAGAGTCAGCCTGGTGGTGTTCAGAAGCCAGCGAGGTGCAGGGAGAGTCCAGCTGGATCCATCAGAGGCGACGAGGTTCAGAGAGAGTCAGCGGTGTCACCAGAGGAAGCGAGGTGCGAGTGAGTCAAACTGGTGTCAACAGAGGCAGTGAGGTGCAGGAGAGAGACAGCTGGATGTCGTCAAGCAGCGAGGTGCAAGGAGAGTCAAATGCTGTGCCAACAGAGGCAGCGAGTTTCAGAGAGAGTCAGCTGGTGTCACCAAGCAAGCGAGGTGCATGAAAGTCAGCGGGTGCAATCAGAGCAGTGCGAGGTGCAGGAGAGTCAGCTGTGTCACAGAGGCAGCGTGTACAGGAGATGTAGCTGGGAGTCCTCAGAGGCAGCGGAGGCTCAGGAGAGAGTCAGCTGGTGTCATCAGAGGCAGCGAGGCGCACGAGAGTCAGCTGGTGTCATCAGAGGCAGCGAGGTGCAGGAGAGTAGCTGGTGTCATCAGAGGCAGCGAGGTTCAGGAGAGAGTCAGCTGGTGTCATAGAGGCAGTAAGATTCAGGGGAGAGAGTCAGCTGGTGTCATCAGAAGCAGCGAGGTGCAGGAGAGTCAGCTGGTGTCATCAGATTCAGCGAGGTGCAGAAGACTCAGATGGTGTCATCAGAAGCAGCGAGGTTCAGGAGAGAGTCAGCTGGTGTCATCAGAGGCAGCGAGGTGCAGGAGAGTCAGCTGGTGCCATCAGAGGCAGCGAGGCGCAGGAGAGAGTCAGCTGGTGTCATCAGAAGCAGCGAGGTTCAGGAGAGAGTCAGCTGGTGTCATTAGAGGCAGCGAGGTACAGGAGAGTAGCTGGTGCCCTCAGAGGCAGCGAGGCTCAGGAGAGAGTCAGCTGGTGTCATCAGAGGAAGCGAGGTGCAGCGAGAGTCAGCTGGTGTCATCAGAGGCAGCGAGGTCAGGAGAGAAGCTGTGTCATCCAGAGCAGCGAGGTTCAGAGAGAGTCAGCTGGTGTCATAGACACAAGAATCAGGGAGAGAGTCAGCTTGGAGTCATCATAGGCACGAGGTCAGTGAGTCAGCTGGTGTCATCAATTCAGCAAGTGCAGGAAAGAGTTAGCCTGGTGTCGTCAGAGCACGAGGTACAGGAGAGAGTCAGCTGGTGTCATCAGAGGCTGCCGAGGTGCAGAGAATCAGCTGGTGACATCAAGCAGCGAGGTAAACAAGAGAGTCAGCAGGTGTCCACAGAAGCACAGGTTCAAGAGAGTCAGCCGGTGTCATCAGAGTCGGCAGCGAGGTGCAGGAGAGTCAGCAGTTCATCAGAGGCAGCGAGGTGCAGGAGATCGGCTGGTGTCATCAAAACCAGCGGAGGATAACAGGAGAGTCGCTGGTGTCATCATCGCCGCGAGGTACAGGAGAGTCAGCTGGTGTCATCAAAGCAGCGAGGTTTCAGAAGAGAGTCAGCTGTGTCATCAGATGCAGCGAGGTTCAGGAGAGAGTCAGCTGTGTCATCAAGGCAGCGAGGTACAGGAGAGTCAGCTGGTTCAACAGGGCAGCGAAGGTGCAGAGAGAGTCACTGTGTTGTCAGAGCCAGCGAGGTGCAGGGGAGAGTCAGCTGGTGCCAATCAGAAGGGCCATCGAGGTTCAGGTGAGAGCTCAGCTGGTGTTGTCGAGGCAAGCGGAGGGTGCAGGAAGAGAGTCCCTGGTGTTGTCATAGGCAGCGAGGTGCAGGGAGAGAGTGCAGCTGTTTTCTCAGAGGCAGTCGAGGTGCAGACGTCAGCTGTTGCCATCAGAGGCAGCGAGTTCAGAGAGAGTCAGCTGGTGTCACCAAGGGAGCGAGGTGCAGGAGAGTCAACTGTGTCAACAGAGGGCCAGCGAGGTTGCAGAGAGAGTCAGCTGTGTCCGTCAGATGCAGCGCGATCAGGGGAGAGTCAGCAGGTGTCGTCAGAGGCAGCGAGGTGCGGAGAGGAGTCAGCTGGTGCCGTCAGAAGGAGCGAGTGGCAGAGAGTTACTGGTGTCAACAAGGCAGCGAGTGCAGGAGAGAGTCAGTTGGTGTCGTCAGAGGCAGCGAGGTGCAGCAGAGAGTCAGCTGGTGTCATCAGAGGCAGCGAGGTGCAGGAGAGTCAGCTGGTGCCATCAGAGGCAGCGAGGTACAGGAGAGTCAGCTGGTGTCATCATAGGCAGCGAGGAACAGGAGTGTCAGCTGGTGTCATCATAGGCAGCGAGGTACAGGAGAGTCAGCTGGTGTCATCATAGGCAGTGAGGTGCAGGAGAGTCAGCTGGTGTCATCATAGGCAGCGAGGCACAGGAGAGTCAGCTGGTGCCATCAGAGGCAGCGAGGTTCAGGAGAGAGCCAGCTGGTGTCATCAGAGGCAGCGAGGTGCAGGAGAGTCAACTGGTGTCAACAGAGGCAGCGAGGTGCAGGAGAGAGTCAGCTGGTGTCGTCAGAGGCATCGAGGTGCATGGGGAGTGGAGAGAGTCAGCTGGCGTCGTCCAGAGGCAGCGAGAGGTGCAGGAGAGTCAGCTGGTGTCGTCAGAGACAGCGAGGTGCAGGAGAGAGTCAGCTGGTGTCGTCAGAGGCAGCGAGGTGCAGGAGAGAGTCAGCTGGTGTCGTCAGAGGCAGCGAGGTGCAGGAGAGAGTCAGCTGGTGTCGTCAGAGGCAGCGAGGTGCAGGTGAAGGTCCCTTCTGGTGTCGTCAGAGGCAGCGAGGTACAGGAGAGTCAGCTGGTGTCAACAGAGGCAACGAGGTTCACGAAAGAGTCAGCTGGCCTCATCAGAGGCAGTGAGGTGCAGGAGAGTCAGCTGGTGTCATCATATGCAGCGAGGTACAGGAGAGTCAGCTGGTGTCATCATAGGCAGAGAGGTACAGGAGAGGTCAGCAGGTATCAAACATAGGCATTGAGGTGCAGGAGAGTCAGCTGGTGTCATCATAGGCAGCGAGGTTCAGGAGAGTCAGCTGGTGTCATCAGAGGCAGCGAGGTGCAGGAGAGTCAACTGGTGTCAACAGAGGCAGCGAGGTGCAGGAGAAAGTCAGCTGGTGTCGTCAGAGGCAGCGAGGTGCAGGAGAGAGTCAGCTTGTGTCGTCAGAGGTAGCGAGGTGCAGGAGAGAGTCAGCTGGTGTCGTCAGAGGCAGCGAGGTGCAGGAAAGAGGTAGCTGGTGTCGTCAGGAGGCCAGGCGAGTGCAGAGAGATTCAGCTTGTGTCGTTTCAAGGTAGCGAGGTGCAGAAGAAGAGCTCAGCTGGTGTCGTCAGAGGCGCGAGGTGCAGGGAGAGTCAGCTTGTGTCGTCAGAGGTAGCGAGGTGCAGGAGAGAGTCCGCTCGTGTCGTCAGAGGCAGCGAGGTGCAGGAGAGAGTCAGCTGGTGTCGTCAGAGGCAGCGAGGTGCAGGAAAGAGTCAGCTGGTGTCGTCAGAGGCAGCGAGTGTCAGGAAGAGTCAGCTGGTTGTCGTCAGAGCCATCGGGTGCAGAAGATCAGCTGGTGTCGTCAGAGGCAGCGAGGTGCAGGAGAGAGTCAGCTGGTGTCGTCAGAGGCAGCGAAGTGCATGAGAGAGTCAGCTGGTGTCGTCAGAGATAGCGAGGTGCAGGAGAGAGTCAGCTGGTGTCGTCAGAGGCAAGCGAGGTGCAGGAGAAGTCGCTGGGTGTCGTCAGAGGCAGCGAGTACAGGAGAAGTCAGCTGGTGTCGTCAGAGGTCACGGGTACAGTGAGAGTCCCGCTGTGTCCACATAGGCAGAGAGGTACAGGAGAGTCAGCTGGTCTCATCATAGGCAGTGAGGTGCAGGAGAGTCAGCTGGTGTCATCATATGCAGCGAGGTACAGGAGAGTCAGCTGGTGTCCATCATAGCTCAGAGAGTTACAGGAGAGTCACTGGTGCGACCCCCTCTTAGGCAGTGATTTCAGGAGAGTCAGTCAGGTGTCATCATAGTGCACGAGGTACAGGAAGAACATGTGCCATCAGGCAGCGAGGTTCACGATAGAGTCAGCTGGTGTCATCAAGGCGGCGAGGTGCAGGAGAGACAACTGTGTCAACATAGGAGCGAGGTGCAGGAGAGAGTCAGGCTGTGTCGTCAGAGCAGCGAGGTGCCAGGAGAGAGTCACTGGTGTCGTCAGAGGCAGCGAGGTGCAGGAGAGTTCAGCTTGTGTCATCAGTCAGCATGGTGCAGAAGATTAGCTGGTTTCGTCAGAGGCACGAGGTACAGGAAGAGTCCAGCTGGTGCATCAGAGGCCAGCGAGGTGCAGGAAAATCAGCTGGTGTCATCAGAGGCAGCGAGGTACAAGAGAGTCAGCTGGTGTCAACAGAGGCAACGAGGTTCAGGAGAGAGTCAGCCGGTGTCATCAGAGGCAGCGAGGTGCAGGAGAGTCAGCAGGTGTCATCATAGGCAGCGAGGTGCAGGAGAGTCAGCTGGTTTCATCAGAACCAGCGAGGTACAGGAGAGTCAGCTGGTGTCATCATAGGCAGCGAGGTACAGGAGAGTCAGCTGATGTCATCACAGCACGAGGTTCGAGAGAGCGCTAGGTGTCATCAGAGGCCGAGGTCTGAGAGAGTCAGCTGGGTGTCATCAGAGGCACGAGGGACAGGAAGCGTCAGCTGGTAGTCAACAGAGGCAGGGAGGTGCAGGAGGATCAGCTGGTGTTGTCAAGCAGCGAGGTGCAGGGGAGGAGTCAGCTGGTGCCATCAGAGGCAGCGAGGTCAGGAGAAGTCAGCTGGTGTCACCAAGGGAAGCGAGGTGCAGGAGATTCAACTGGTGTCAACAAGGCAGTGAGGTGTGCAGGAGAGACCAGTTGAGTCGTCAAGCAGCGAGGTGCAGGATAGTCAGCTGGTGCCATCAGAGCAGCGAGGTTTCAGAGAGAGTCAGCTGGTGTCACCAGAGGCAGCGAGGTGCAGGAAAGTCAGCTGGTGCCATCAAGGCCAGCGAGGTGCAGGAGATTCAGCTGGTGCAATCAGAGCACGAGGTAGGGAGAGTACTGGTGTCCTCAGAGGCAGCGAGGCTCAGGAGAGAGTCAGCTGGTGTCATCAGAGGCAGCGAGGCGCACGAGAGTCAGCTGGTGTCATCAGAGGCCAGCGAAGGTGCAAGGAGAGTACTGGTGTCCATCAGAGGCATCGAGGTTCAGGAGAGAGCAGCTGTGCATAGAGCAGTAATATTCAGGGGAGAGAGTCAGCTGGATGTCATCAGAAGCAGCGAGGTGCAGAGAGTCAGCTGGTGGTCCACTCAATTCAGCGAGGAGGTGCAGAAGAGTCAGATGGTGTCATCATAGGCAGGCGAGAGTACAGGATGCGAGTCAGCTGGTGTCCCCATCAGAGGCAGCGGAGGTGCAGGAAGAATCAGCGGTGAGTCACAGAGGCCAGCGAGGTACAAGAGAGCTCAGCTGGTGTCAACAGAGCAACGAGGTTTCTGGAGAGAGGTCAGCCGTGTCATCCAGAGTCAGCGATGTGCAGGAGAGTCAGCTGTTGTCATCAAGGCAGCGAGGTGCAGGAGGGGGACAGTCAGCTGGTTCATCAGAACCAGCGAGGACATGAGTGAGCAGGCGTGGTGTCATCAAGCAGCGAGTACAGAGATCAGCTGGTGTCAATCAGAGCAGCGAGTTCAGAGACATCAGCGGTGTCATCACGGCACGAGGTTCAGGAGAGAATCTGCTGGTGTCATCAAGGCAGCGATTGCTGGAGAGTCAGCTGGTGTCAACTGAGCAAGCGAGGATGCAGGAGAGAGTCAGCTGGTTTTGTCCAGAGTCACGAGGTGCAGAGAGAGTTCCAGCCTGTATGTGTCAGAGGCAGCGAGGTGTGCAGGAGAGAGTCACTGGTTCGTCCAGAGTAGTCGAGGTTGCAGGAGAAGTCACTGGTGCCTCAGAGCAGCGAGTTCAGGAGAGAGTCAGCTGGTGTCCACCAGAGGAGCGAGGTGCAGGAGAGTCAACTGGTGTCACAGAGCACGAGGTGGCAGGAGAGAGCAGCGGGTGTCGTCAGAGCAGCGCCGATGCAGGGGAGAGGTCAGCTGGTGTTCGTCAGAGCAGCGAGTGCAGGAGAGTTTAACTGGGCGTCAACAGAGGCAGCGAGGTGCAGAGAGATCAGTTGGTGTCGTTCATAAGGCAGCGAGGTGCAGACAGAGAGTCAGCATGGTTGTCCTCAAGGCAGCGAGGTGCACGGAGATTCGCTGGTGCCATCATGAGGCAGCGAGTAAGGAAGTCATCTGTGTCAACATAGCACGGGGATCAGGAAAGAAGTCAGCTGGCGTCAATCAGAGGCAGCGAGGCGCGGGAGAGTCCAGCTGGTGTCATCATAGCAGCGAGGAACAGGAGTGGTCCAGCTGTTCCCATCATAGGCAGCGAGTACAGGAGAGTCAGATGGAGACATCATAGGCAGTGAGGTGCAGGAGAGTCAGCTGGTGTCATCTTAGGCAGCGAGGCACAGGAGATCAGCTGGTGCCATCAGAGGCAGCGAGGTTCAGAGAGAGCCAGCTGGTGTCATCAGAGCAACGAGGTGCAGAGAGGTCAACTGGTGTCAACAGAGGCAGCGGGTGCAGGAGAAGAGTCCAGCTAGTGCGATCAGAGGCATCGAGGTGCAGGAGAGAGTCAGCTGGCGTCGTCAGAGGCAGCGAGGTGCAGGGGAGAGTCAGCTGGTGTCGTCAGAGACAGCGAGGTGCAGGAGAGAGTACAGCTGGTGAGTCAGAGGCTAGCGTTGCAGAAGAGAGTCACATGGTGTCGGCAGAGGCACGAGGTGCAGGAGAGAGTCAGCTGGTGTCGCAGAGGCAGCGAGGTGCAGGAGATAGTCTGCTGGTGTCGTCTGAGGCAAGGGAGGTACAGGGAGTCACTGTGACAACGAGTCAACGAGGTTCACGAAAGAGTCAGCTGGCCTCATCAGAGGCAGTGAGTCAGGAGAGTCGCTGGTGCACATATGCAGCGAGGTACATGAGAGGTCAGCTGTGTTCATCATAGCAGAGAGGTACAGGAGAGTCCACTGTATCATCATAGGCAGTGAGGTGCAGGATACAGTCAGGCTGGTGTCATCATAGGCACGAGGTACAGGAGAGTCAAGCTGGTCCATCGAGGCAGCGATTCAGGAGAGTCAGCTGGTGTCATCAGAGGCAGCGAGGTGCAGGAGAGTCAACTGGTGTCAACAGAGGCAGCGAGGTGCAGGAGAAAGTCAGCTGCTGTCGTCAGAGGCAGCGAGGTGCAGGAGAGAGTCAGCTTGTGTCGTCAGAGGTAGCGAGGTGCAGGAGAGAGTCAGCTGGTGTCGTCAGAGGCAGCGAGGTGCAGGAAAGAGTCAGCTGGTGTCGTCAGAGGCAGCGAGGTGCAGGAGAGATTCAGCTTGTGTCGTCAGAGGTAGCGAGGTGCAGGAGAGAGTCAGCTGGTGTCGTCAGAGGCAGCGAGGTGCAGGAGAGAGTCAGCTGGTGTCGTCAGAGGTAGCGAGGTGCAGGAGAGAGTCCGCTCGTGTCGTCAGAGGCAGCGAGGTGCAGGAGAGATCAGCTGGTTCGTCAAGCAACGAGGTGCAGGAGAGAGTCACTGGTGTCCCGTCAGAGGCCGAGGTGCAGGAAAGAGTCAGCTGTGCGTCCAGAGAGCAGCGAGGAGCAGAGAGCGTCAGCTGGTATTCGTCAGAGGCAGCGAAGTGCATGAGAGAGTCAGCTGGTGTCGTCAGAGATAGCGAGGTGCAGGAGAGAGTCAGCTGGTGTCGTCAGAGGCAGCGAGGTGCAGGAGAGAGTCAGCTGGTGTCGTCAGAGGCAGCGAGGTACAGGAGAGAGTCAGCTGGTGTCGTCAGAGGCAGCGAGGTACAGGAGAGTCAGCTGGTGTCATCATAGGCAGAGAGGTACAGGAGAGTCAGCTGGTCTCATCATAGGCAGTGAGGTGCAGGAGAGTCAGCTGGTGTCATCATATGCAGCGAGGTACAGGAGAGTCAGCTGGTGTCATCATAGGCAGAGAGGTACAGGAGAGTCAGCTGGTGTCGTCATAGGCAGTGAGGTGCAGGAGAGTCAGCTGGTGTCATCATAGGCAGCGAGATACAGGAGAGTCAGCTGGTGCCATCAGAGGCAGCGAGGTTCACGAGAGAGTCAGCTGGTGTCATCAGAGGCAGCGAGGTGCAGGAGAGTCAACTGGTGTCAACAGAGGCAGCGAGGTGCAGGAGAGAGTCAGCTGGTGTCGTCAGAGGCAGCGAGGTGCAGGAGAGAGTCAGCTGTGTCCGTCCAATAGGGGCATCGAGGTGCAGGAGGAGAGTCAGCTTGTGTCGTCAGAGGTAGCGAGGTGCCAGGAAGAGTCCGCTCGTGTTCGTCAGAGCAGCGATGTGCAGGAGAAGAGCATATGGTGTCGTCAGAGGCAGCGAGGATGCAGGAGAGAGCAGCTGTGTCGTCCAGAGGGCAGCGAGGTGCATAAGAGTCAGCTGGTGTCAACAGAGGCAGCGAGGTGCCGGAAAGAGTCAGCTGGTGTCGTCAGAGGCAGCGAGGTGCAGAGAGAGTCACTGTGTCGTCATAGGCAGCGAAGTGCATGAGAAGTCAGTGGTGTCGTCAAGATAGCGAGGTGCAGAGAGAGTCAGCTGGTGTCGACAGGTGGCAGCGAGGTGCAGGAGAGAGTCAGCTGGTGTCGTCAGAAGCAGCGAGGTAAGTAGAGAGTCATCTGGTGTCGTCATAGCAGCAGGTGCATGAGAGAGACATCTGGTGTCGTCAGAGGCACGAGGCTCACACATGGCGGCACCACACACTAAAGAAGTTTAAAAATATTAATGTATTTTTTTTTTTCTCTTAAAAAGCAACACATCAATAAAAACAGTTTTATACTAAGCAAAATTGTATTTTTGCATTTGAAGTTAAATTAAAAAAAAGTGTTATGCAATATGTTCTATGTTAATTTTGTTATTTACAAGAATAATACCCAAATATTAGAATTCAGAGAATCCATATTGAGATAAGAGGAAGTGTGGTATTACCAAATCTATTGTACAGACACAAATAATTAGACAAATTTTATCTTTATTGTAGACGTTTCGCCCATCCCAGTTGGGCATTATCAAGACAAATTCAAGGACATAATTTGAAGACAGTAGAACTATATACAAAAGATGAGATGATCAGTCCCTCAGCCTTGGAGTTGGTGTGAAGAGCACCGTAGTCGTGAAGACTACCCAGATGTTGCATATGTGTCTAATTTCATCTTGTCGGTATTGTATATCATTAATGTGCAACTTGTCAAACACTGCAACATCATGGAAACTTGGTTCAGAGGACATCTCCACAACCTTCTTCACTTCTACTAACCCGTCCCTTGGGTATGACCTACTTCGACTAAGGAATCCCGCCTACCAGTGACAATGCCTTCATCTGCTACCCGTCCCCTTTTCACTTGACGCCAGTATATAAGCGCCAGCCTTCTTGCCTGTTCTTCGGATTGTACACGACTACGGTGCTCTTCACACCAACTCCAAAAATAACAATGGTTATAAATAACTATAATTTTTAAAGGGGTGGACCGGTAAGCCAGTGGAAGGCCTCGGTCAGATGACCAAAAGCTCCAAAGGCGGGTCATTATCTGACCAAGACCCGCGTCAGGTAACACTTGTCCTGTTTCCTGACGAACCTTACCTAACCTAACCTAACCTAACCTAACCTAACCAACTCCAACTCTGAGGGACTGATTACCTCATCTTTTGTATATAGTTCTACTGTCTTCAAATTATGTCCTTGAATTTGTATTGATAAATGCACTTGATGGCGAAATGTCTACATTAAAGATACCCAGATGTTGCATATGTGTTTAATATCACCAAAACTATTATCCAGAGGGCTGTAGTGCAGGGAAGGTGGGGTTGGGGTCGGCCTAGAAAAGGTTGGAGGGAGGGGCTTGGACTTCCAGCAAGCATGCGTGAGCGTGTTAGTTAGGAGCGAATGGAGACAAATAGTTTTTAGGACTTGACGTGCTGTTGGAGTGTGAGCAAGGTAACATTTATTAAGGGATTCAGAGAAACCGGCAGGCCGGACTTGAGTCCTCTTGAGACCTGAAGATAGGAAGTACAGTGTCTTCACTCTGAAGAAGGGGTGTTAATGCTGCAGTTTTATAACTCTAGTGTAAGAGCGTCTATGGCAAGACAGTGACGGAGTGAATGATGATTTTTTTTCTTTTACAGGCCACCCTGCCTTGGTGAGAAAGAGCCAGCATGTTAAGAGAAAAAAACGAAATTACAGATGTAATTTACTTCTTCAATATTCCTAAAGTGAAGAAGCACGAAGCAATATGAATAATTTGTGAAGGAACTACAACTCCACCTTTCCTCTAGGCTTCATTTTAACGAAATTCTCAGTGATTTTATAATCCATTATGACTCACGAAATCGTAACAACGCGATTGTAAGCAAACCACAGAACGGCCTGTAAGTTTTAGGGCTCTCCTGCCACTGATTCGAGTCTCACCATCTCTGTGAATTGATCATCAACATCGGTAGCCAACTGTCGCATAGCGGAGAGTATTCCTAGCCCAGACACCGTGTCCTTCGTCCACTCTAGACAGCAGGTAACGTTTTGAGTTTATCTGCTAAAGTATCGTTCCGAAACTGATCTTACTGGCGAGGTCAGAAAAATTATGTATCATGTCAACAGGCTTAGGATAGACTGGAACCCTTGCTGTTGTTTATTATCAATTTTAGTCCGATGTTTCACCACTTGAATTACTCTTGTTTCTAATGCTCGTTATCACTTTGTGCGTGTCATGCACGTGTCTTTGCATGTGTCTTTGCACGTGTCTTTGTACATGTCTTTGTACATGTTTTTCTACATGTGCTTGTACATGTTTTTGCACGTGTCTTTGTACGTTTCTTTGTTAGTGTCTTTGTATGTTTCTTCAAAGAGAATTTTTTTGCACGATTTCCGTTTGACTGTCGATGACTACTGAGTAAATGTCTGTCAGAAACTCTAACTTCGTCACATTATCTTTATTGTCAAAATACTTTGTAACTAAAAACTACTAAATCTGGAAGCCATAGTTTCGAAACACCGGAATCATTTACCTGAGCTAATTAAACAGATTCTAGGGACACAAAGTAGGACTCATCAATGAATTTTTTCAGGGCATCAAACTCTCCTCATTCTTCTGCAATTTCCTGACTGATTTATTTTTCGTGCATGTATTCTGTGCTGGTTATATTTCGTATTATACCACATTTTCTAGCCATTTCCATTGCTTCATACTCAATGAATCTGTATTTAAATTCATTTCTCATGTCTTTCCTATCATTAAAAAAAAACCTCTTCTACCACTTCATAAGAATAAATAAGAATTAGCATGTATCATGTGTTATCATTTTATCCTCTGCCTCAGCCAGGTGTTTAACAGTATATTTTTTTCACGCCGACCACCGTTCGTTGCAAACTATAATGCTGGTAAATTCTGCAAAACTGCCTCTACTGCTGACTCTCTCGACGCCCGTCTTTTATCTTAAGTTTCTTCAGTGTAAATGGAAAATATTTTATATGAATTCGCTGTTCATCTTTTTTTTTAATGAAAACAATGTAAATTATCAGACTTGATAAAGTCTGGTGCGCAGGTAAAGCGAAGTCTGGTTAAAATTTCAACTAGATACTTATGTATGTCTGTATTAACTACATCTTGTGAGCAGTGCCATGCCATGATTACCAAGCACTCTTACAGGACCTGCCTACCATGGCCACTACTCTCACTGCAGTGAGAGTAGTGGCCATGGACACAAGTGCAACTAATGCAACATTTTATTTTGGCAACGTTTCACTCTCCAGGAACTCTGTCAAGCTGTTGCCACAATAAAATGTCACAGTAGTTGCACTTGTCCCCTCAATTAACATATTGTCTGTAATTCTACCAACAATGATGCAGTTTATATCTTAACATATCCTTATGCTTTTATTATATGAAGGAGAAGCGTCGTGCATGAGACCCTGCCTAGCATGAGCCAGTAAGCCTGTCGCAGTGGTCCTCTGTGACTCACGACATTGTAATAACACGACTGTAAACATCTTGCCGAAGGGAGGACTCGAACCCATGGCAAACCCGCCCTAAAATTAGGAGACCAGTCAGAGCTCTATTATATTTATTTGTGTGATAAGGATTTAGTTTGGGAAGCCTCTGCTTAACATGGACCAGTAGAAAAACTCCTCAGTTGGTATGTTCCTGTAAGTGGCAGGTTAGATTTGTAAAAAACAAAATGTCTAGCCTGAGCCAGCAGACCTTCTGCAGTGCTCATACCTTGTGTGTTCTGGTAGTACAAGTAGGCTACAGCATCTGAAAAAGACATTGAGAGAAAAAAAAAAAGACGCCGAATCCGCCTGAAACTATCATTACATTGGTGTATAAGCCCGAAAGTTGATAAATTTCCCACATTTGAAAAAACCGGGCTCAAAATTTCTTCAGTGCTGCCACCTTTGAGGGTTGATGTGGTGAAGGTTGTGGTTTTTGGTGGTCGTACTATGATGATGGGAGTAGGGGGGGATGGGAGAGTTGTGGTATGGTTGGTAAAAGTGGGGGGGTTGGTGGTGGTGGGGGTGGTAGTGGTGGGGGGAAGTGGGGTTTTTGGGCGGGGGCCCTGGGGTTCGTGGTGAGGTTTTTGGGATTGTGGGGGGGGTTGGGGGCAGAGGTGGTGAGGGGGTGGAACCCAAAAGCGAAGTTTTGGGGTAGTGGAGTTGTGGTGGCTGATTTAAAAGGGGAAGTTTGTGGTGAAATGTTTGGGTGGTGGAGGGGGGTTTGGTGGTGGGGGGTTTTTTTTATTTTGGTTTTGTAACGGTCATGTTTGATAAGATTGTGGTGGTATCAGGGTGGGGGGGTAAAGGTCGAAATAGCAAACTCACCCCCGGGGTTTGAACCAAACCCGGGGAAAACGAAAACTGATAGAGAAGCTTCAAAAGAGAATGGGAGTCAAATTTTGGTCGTGCCCGTTAAAGGGCATGGTGGGCCAGGGGTCAGGGTCGGGTTCAAGCAGGGGTCGCCGGGGGTCAGGGCAGTTCAAGCTTTTGGTTCGCCAGGGGCCCTTTCAGTTCAAGCTTTTGGTTTCGCCGGGGGTTTCATGCCCGTGCAAGCAGTGATCCCCCAGGGTCATGTCAGTCCAAGAAATTGGGTGCCAGGGGTCTTTCCCAGCCCCAAGCATTGGTCGCCAGGGGTCTTGTCAGTCCAAGCAGTGGCCCCCCCAGGGGTCATGCCCAACCCAAACAGTGGCCCCCGGGGGTCTCCCCTTTTTTTACTTTTTTTAAAGTTTACACCCCCAAAGATTATATTCCCCCGGGAGGGGGTTATATTTTTCCCAATGTATATACGCTGAGAGCTTCATGAACCCCCTTTTTTTTAGGGATTGAATTTTTAAGCCAATTACTGTGGTCTTAATGCCCCATGGTAAAAGGGATGTTTTTTTAAATCCGACGAACTTATTGAAAACACGTCCCCTTTAGGGGTTATTTAAATTAAAAAAGGGAAAAGGAAAATGAAATGCCTTGCGGGATGACCAAAATGAAGGAAATAAATGTTTTTCAGCTAATTTTGGGGGCAAAGTTGCGTCTGTTTAAGCTTTTTTTAATTTGGGTTTTGGTGGTGGAAAACCTACACACGGGAAAGAAATTTTGGTTTAAAGTGAAAATTTGTTCAGCCAGTTTATTACACACAGCCCCCCCCCCCCCCCTCCCGTACTCTTTTCTCTCTCCCCTTCTCTCTCTCTCTTTTCTCACACACTTTTTTAAATTTCCCTCCATATCGGGAATTTTTCCCTCCCACGTTTTTTTAAAAAAAAATTCCCAATCGTTTTATTCCCTCTTTGGGGGCTTTATTTTCCCCGGGAACAAAATTTTTTGATTTCAGCACTTTTCCGGGTTTTGACAAACGTTTTCTCGTGAATATATTTTTTTGAGACAAATGAAATATAATAAAAAGCAAATGAAATTTTTTAAATTTAGAATGCTGGGGGGACAAAACCATGGGAAAAAATTTTATAGTAATTTCCCCGGAAAAAATTTCCCCCCTTAATTCTTAAAAAAACAGCTTTTAAATTGTTTTTTTTTGGGGGGGGTTCCCCCCTTAGGGGTTTATCCCCTTAAGTTAGTTTTCAATATTTTTTTTCGATCACTTAGGCAAAATATATAAAATTTTTATATATATATATATATATAAAATATAAAAATTTTTAAAAATTAATTTATTATATAATCTATATATTATATATTTAAAATATAAATAAGTAGAAAATTTTTTTACAGGGGGAGGAACTTCCGGTTGGGCCTTTCCCGGGGCGAGGAACTTCCTTTTTGGGGCCCCTTACAAGCGGGGAAAATTCCGGTTGGGGCCTTTCCCACTGAGCAAATTTTCCGGCCCAAGGGACCAGCAGTTGGGGGGTTCCACCTTTTCACACCTGGTGTTATTCCCGGTTTTGCCCTTTGCCCTCCCCCCAGAACCTCACCCTTGACCCCCCCCCATTACCCCCGCCCCAGCCCCCCCCTTCGCGACCCCCCCCCCGCGCCCCCGCGCCCCCGGCGCCCCCCCGCGCGCCCGGGGCCCGGCGCCCCCCCCGCGGGGCCCCCCCCCGCCGCGCGCCCCCCCGCCCCCTTCGCAAAGCCCCCCCCCGCGCCTTCTGCTGCGCCTTCTCAGCGTCTTTCCGGATGCCCCGCGCCTCAAATTTTTTTTCCCCGATTTTTTTCAAATTTTTTTTTGAATTTAAATTTTTTGGGTTGCTCCATCCCCTCGGATCAATTTTTTTTAAGGGTTTCCCCCCTTCCTTTCACCCCCACCCCAAAATTTTCCGTTTTTAAACCAAGTTTTTGGATTCCCCCTATGGGGGTTTCGAAATTTTTCCATTCCTTGGATCAATTTTTTTTTTTGGATTGTCCCCCTTTCCCACCCCCCAATCCCCAAAAATTTCCCCCAATTTTAAACCAATTTTTTTGGTTTTCCCCCCTAGGGGGTTTTTGGGAAATTTTTCCTTTTTCTTTTGGATAAAATTTTTTGGGGTCCCCCCCTTTCACCCCAAATTTTCTCGAAAAACCATGACTCCATCCCCTCGGATAAAATTTTTAAAGGTTCCCCTCTCCCCTTTCACCCCCCATCCCCAAAATTTTTCTCGAAATCAAATTTCCCATCCCCTTGGATAAATTTTTTTTTTGGGAAACCCCCCCTTTCCCCCCACCCCCCCCAAATTTTCTCGATAATACAAGTTTTGGATACTCCCCCCTATGGGGTTTTCGAAATTCTCCATCCCCTCGGATAAATTTTTTTTGGGAAACCCCCACTAGGGGGTTTTTCGAAATTCTCCATCCCCCTTTTTTTCAAATTTTTGGTTTTTACCCCTCTAAATTTACTCCACCCCAAAAATTCTCGATAAACCAAGACCCCAAACCCCTTGGGGAATCAAGTTTTTTTGGTTTCCCCCACTCGGGGGGTAAGCAGGGTTACTACAGGCTAAATTTTCCCCCTTTTTAAATTTTTAAAATAAAACTAAAACCCTTCCTCTAATTTAAGTTAAATAAATTTAAAAAAAAAAAAAGGCGGGTTTACTCGGGGGGTTTCAGGAGTCACACATACAAGCTAAATTTTCGACTTACCCCTTTTGGGCGTGGTCACGCACAAGGCTGAATCGAGGAACCCCTTTAGTTAAAAAAAAGTTAATAAGGGGATATATCCCCAAATCTTTGGGAAAACTTTTTCTTCATCAAAAAGTCAAATTTTTTTTCGTTAATACCCACAAAAAACCAACAATTTCTTTCCAACAAATCCAGAAAATTTTTTTAACTTTTTTCATTCGGGTCACCCCCCCCCCCCCGAATTTAACCTCCCCCCCACCCTCCCAACCCCTCACATTTCCCAACCCAAACCCCTCACAATTTTCCTCAAAACCCCCCAAATTTTTTCTTTTTTAAACCCCTTTTTTGGGTTCATTAAAGTTTAAAAGGGGATACAAACACCAAAAAGTCACCACAACATTTTTAAAACCCACTTTTCGGATAAATTCATTTAGTCAAAATTTTTACATTTTACAAATTTAAAAATACGCACTTTTATTTTAAAACCCCTTTCAAAAACACTCTTTTAAATAAATTTGAATACTCACAAAAAATTCCTTTTTAAAATTTTTCCAAAACAACACGAAATACTCCAAAACATCATTCGAACACCCCCAAAATCACCTCTGAATACCCCAAAAAAACCCCCTTCTTAATACTATTGCACTTCTTTGAACACCTTCATAAGTACCTCTCATAATCATTGACACCTTCAAAAAACACCCTTTGAATACTACATAAAAAACCCCTTTAAACCCCTTAAAAAAACACCTTTGAAAAACCTCAAAACACCTTTAAAACCCCTTTTCAAAACACCCTTGAACACCCTTGAAAAACCTTCAAAAAAAACAACTTTGAACAACTCAAAACACCTTTGAACACTTTGGGAATTTTTTCCAAACAACACTGAACACTTCCAAAAACACCATTTTTTACCCCCAAATACCCAAACTGAATCAAAAACACCACGAAAACATTTAAAAAACACCACCAAAATAAACCATAAAAAACATTCCAAAAAACACTTTTTGAGTTTTCCAATTACACCCCCTAAATTACTACTAAAACACCACTAAATTTCAACAAAAAAAACCCTTCAAACCTTCAAAACACCCTTAAAAACCTTCAAAAAAACTTTTGGAACACTTTTCAAAAACCCCTTTTGAACATTTCCAATCAACCCCGAAAAAAAAAAAAAACACAATTTGAGTACCCCCAAATTTTCACCACTAAATATACTAAAAAAAACCGCGGGAAATTCAATAAAAAACCACCCTTCAAAAACCTTCAAAACCCCTTTTGAACCCCCTTTAAACACCTTAAAAAAAAACAACTTTTTGAACACCCCAAAAAAAACACCTTTAAAACACCTTTGAACATTTCCAAAAAAAATAAAACATTTCCAAAAACCTTTTAGTACCCCAAATACACCCTGAATATTTAAAAAAACCACTGAATACACTCAAAACACCCCAAAATCACCAAAAAACAAAAGATCAACACCCACACCCCCAAAACCCAAACCAACCCCCACAACACCCACTTTTTTTTTTCTCGTTTTATCAATTTTCCCATCAAAAGTCACAACACCCACCCCCCCCCATTTTTTTTCTTTTTAAAACCCTTTTATTTCAAAAAAAGTTAAAAAGGGGGGACACACTACACCCAAAAAAAACCCCCAACAACAACCCACTTAAAACTTTTTTTTTTTGGGGTTACCCCTCTAGTTCGACAAAAACACCCACAACCCCCACTTTTTTTTTCTCTTTAAAAAACCCTTTTAGTTCTTTAAAGTTAATAAGGGGACACATTCTTCAGAAAGTACAACACCCCACACCCCCCCATTTTTTTCTCTTTTTAAACCCTTTAAAGTTTTTAAAATTTTAAAAGGGGGAAACCAACACTAACCCGAAAAAGCCCCCAACCAAAAAAACCCATTTTTAAAACATTTTTTTTTCGAAACTTAGTTGGGAAACAACACCCACAACACCCACATCCCCCAACACCCATAAAATTTTCCCAAAACATTATTTTAAAGTACTCCCAATTAAAACCCCCTGATTACAAACTAAACACCGCTGAATTCAATCAAAACCCCTTCAACACCTTCAAAACCCCTAAAAACACCTTCAAAACCCTTTGAACACTTTCAAAAAAAACCTTTTGGAAAAATTTCCAATAAACACTAAATCATTTCCCAAAAACCCACCCTTTGATACTCCCAATTACCCCCATGTTTTACTACTAAAAAAAACCCGCTGAAATTCAATAAAAAACACCCTTAAACACCTTCAAAAAACCCCTCAAACCCCAAAATAAAAAACCCCCTTTCCCCCTTCAAAACACCTTTGAACCCCTTAAAAAACACCTTTGAACACATTAAAAACCCTTCTCATAACATTTGAAAAACACTCAAAACACCTTTGAAAAACCCTCAAAACACCTTCGAACACCTTCAAAACACCCTTGAAAAAACCCTTGATCCCCTTCAAAAAAAACAACTTTTTGAACACACTCAAAAACCCCCTTTGAACCCCTTTGAACATTTCCAAACAACACTGAAACATTCCAAAAACCACATTTGGTACCCCCAAATACACCACTGAATACAAAAACCCCACTAAATACACTCAAAACACCACCAAAATCCCCAAAAAATAAGATCAACCCCCAAATCCCCCAACACCAAAACCCCACAACCCCCACAATTTTTTTTTCGTTTATCTAATTTCATCAGAAAGTCACAAAACCCACCCCCCCCCATTTTTTTCTCTTTTTTAAAAACCCTTTTTATTTTCTTTAAAAGGGTAAAAAGGGGGCCACACTACTTAAAGAAAAAGTCCCCAAAAAAACCCCACTTAAAAACGCCCTTTTGGGTATCTTATTTCGAAAAACCAACACCCACATCCCAATCACCCCCCAACCCACATCCCCCACCCCACCACAACAAGACACACACACACACACCCCTAACCTTGCCAAACCCAAACCCTAACTTATCCCCAAACCTAACCTAACCTAACCAAAACCTAACCTAACCCAAACCCTTTTAAAAACCCCAAACCCTTAACCCCAAAATTAACCAAACCCAATTACCAAACCCTTTCCAAACCCTAACCAAAACCTAGCCAAACCCAAACCTAACCTAACCTAACCAAACCAAACCACCTAACCAAACCAAAAACCTAACTAACCTAACCCCCCCAAACCAAACCCAAACCCAAACCTACCAAACCATCCCCTAACCTAAAAACCCAAAAACCTACCTTTTTACCTCCCCTTAACCTAACCAAAACCCTTAACCTTTTCCCCTAAATAACCTAACCTAACCTAACCAAACCCTTAACCAATAAAAAACCCTTTAACCTAAAACCAAACCCTACGAACCTACCCCTAACCAAACCCAAAATTTATTTTGGGAAAAAACATTTTTCCAAAATACATTAGAGTACCCCAAAATTTTATTTTGGGAAACGATTTCCATTTTTGGATTTTTCCCAAAAATTGTTTTAAAAACTTTATCGAAAAATTCGAACTTTAAATTTTCTTTTTGGGTAAAACCCCACTAAAGGGTAAAAATTTTTACTCTTTTTCCCAAAATAAGAAACCCTGGCCGCTCTGAGAGACTCATTGGGGGTAAACCCCAACACAGGGTGTAATGCGCTTCACCCCCCAGGTAAAACATAAAAAAAACTGCGCCCAACTCAGGCAGACAGGCGCCATGTAATGCGGGTTTAACAACCAAGGTAGAAAATCATCTTTTTCCCAAAGCCCAATTTGTCTACCCAAAACCAAAACCCCCTAACCTTTCCAAACCCAAAACCTAACCTCACCAAAACCGAAAAAAAAAACCCCCCCATAAATAACCTCTACCCAAACCTAACCTAACCTAACCTAACCCACCAAAACCCCCAAACAAACCCCTTTCTATCCTAACCTAAATTTAACCCTTTTCCAACCAAAACCTAACTCCATCAAAAAACCCCCGAATACAAACCTAATTTAAACCCAAATTTTTCCTTTCCAACAAACCAAAACCCAAACCAAAACCAAACCAAACCTACCCAAAAACCGTCCCAACCAACCTAACCTAACCAAACCTAACCAAACCTAAAATAACCAAACCCTTTACCCTAATAACCAAAACCTAACTTACCAAACCAAACCCTACCCTTTTAAACCAAACCCCAAAACCTGACTAACTTTAAACCAAATTTTCTGAACACCCCCAAATCTTCTTCAAAAAATGCTTTTAAACTTTTGAACCCCTTTCAAAAAACACCACCCAAACACCTCCAAAAATACTCCCAAAAAACCATACGATTATTTCCCAAAACCCACCACAAAAAATACTCAATCCCCGTAAAAACACCAAAACCCTTAAGGGTTAACATAAACCATCTAACACCCTTTTTTATAAAACCCCCTCAAATCATTTAAAACCAAGAACTCCCCCCCCAATTTGACGCATAAAAAAAAGCATGAAAACAAAATTTAATACGAAAAACATTTATTTACTTGATAACCAAACTAAAAACAAACTTGAAACAAAAACACAAAATTTATAAGACAATTTAAACCAACTACAACCCCCCCATTTTTCACTTACCTCAAAATCAAAATTATCCCAGAAAAAAAACATTTTTAAAAACTTTTCAAAACACACCCAAAAAAAAATCTATTTAAAAAATATTTTAAGCCACCACCTCACCCCACCAACCACGATGCCTAAACCTCCCCAGGACCGAAAAGGGGCCCCCCCCTCCAGTGACGTCACACCCCCTTGTTTTAATTTTTGGGGTTTTGGTAACATCACCCCAAACCCCCCCCCCCTTGTTTAAAACCTGTTTTAAACCCTACTTTATTAAGAACACTATTCCAAAAACGTTTTACCAGTTTTTTATGTTTCCCCCAACACCAAGATCACAAAAAAACACCATTTTTTTAATTTTTTCACACAAAAAAATCACGATCCCAAAATTCCTTTTTATGTTCCCCCCGTCATCTTTAAAAACACTTTAAACCAAAGATCACCAAAAAAAAATCTAAGACCCTTGCATCTCAAAACTACAAGATCACTGAAAAACACTTTTTTTTTTAAAAAATTCGCACAAAAAAAGAAAATACAAAAAAAATACCCAACACTTCCCCCAAACACCCTATAACTAACTTGAGCACTAAAAACATATCATTTCACAAAAAAAAAAATCCCCAAAAACACCCCCCTTTTTAAAACATTTAAATTTGGGAAATTTTTAAAAGACATGGACATACTCCCAAATCAAAGGGCATTAAACCCCCAAACCCAAGGGCCCATACACATACCCAAAAAATTCCCTTTCCTTATTCTTTTCCGTATATCTCCCTAAATTTTTTTAAACCCCAAAGGATCCACCACGACGTGGGAGCCAAAAATTTGTAGTAGGTGGTTTTTGGAGTGGTAAAGGTTCCCCCGGGCCCTACGTGTGAGGGAAACCGTGGGGGTTTTTAAAACAGCTCTAGGAGTTTATAGGGGAAGAAAAAAGGAAAGGGAAAAGTTTTTAGTGGGGGGATGGGGATGTCTTATTTTGGGGTGAATGTCTTAGATTTGGTGAGTAGTTTTTTCATGTTTTAAATTTAAAATTAAAATGAAATAATATGTGGGTTTTTTGTGTTTTTTTTTTTTGTGATAGGATTTTTAATGTGCCTCATGTTATGTTTTAGTTTTTTGGGGGAAAAGGGGTTTTTGGTTTTTTGTGTATGTCTTTTTTTTGGCGAATTTTTAAAAAATAAGTTTTTTTCAGTGATATATTTGGGTTTTTGAGATGCTTGATCTTTTTTTTTTTTTTTGGTGATCTTGGTGTTTTAGTTTTGATAGATGAGGGTTTAAACATGAAGGGAAATTTGGGTTGATCGGTTTTTTTTTGTGTGAATAATTTTTTAAAAATTGGGGTTTTCTGTGACTTGGTGTTGGGGTCAAAAAATTTGGGTTTAATCGCTTTGGATAAGTGTTCTTAGATAATGTGGGGTTTCATCAGGTTAAAAAACAAGGGGGGGGGGGGGGGTTGGTTATGTTCCCAAAACCCCAAGTAAAAAAATTTGGGAGGTGACGTCACTGGAGGTGAGCCCCGTGGGCCCTGTGGGGGTGAGACATGGGTTTTGGTGTTGGAAAATTTGATGCGCTTAGTTATTGTCAAATATAAATTTTTTTTTTGTGTGGGTAAAATTTTTTATAAAAATGTTGTTTTCTGTGATTTTGGGTGATTTGAGGTAAGTAAAACTTGGGGGTTTTTTGGGGGTTGGTGATTGTCTTATATTATGTTTTTTGTACAAGATTGTTTTCAGTTGAGGGTGATCTTTGTACTAAGTTTTGCTTTAATTGGGTTTTTGGGGTTCATTTTTTTTTTTTTTATCTTTCAAATGGGGGGGGAAAGTTCTTGGTTATAGTGATTTGAGGGGATTTCAAAAAAAAGGGATTTTTAGATGGTGATTTTAAAACTTTTTTTGGTGATTTTGACGGTATTGGTATATTTCCGGGTGTTTTGGTAGTAACCCAGTGTGTTTTTTGGAGTTTTTCGGGGGTGTTTGATGGTTTTTTTTTTGAAGGTTTTTAAAAATGATGTGCAGACCCTTTTTTTAAAGGGAAGACAGGGGTTTGTTAATTTGGTTTAAAAGTTAGCAGGTTTAGGTTTTTTTGGATAGGTTAGGTTGGGTTAAGGGTTTGGGTTTGGTTTTTGTTTAAAGGAAAAGTTGGGTTTTTGGTTGGGTTTGGGTTTGGGTTTGGAAATGGGTTTGGGTTTTAAGGTTGGGTTTGGGACAGGTTTAGGGTTAGGTTATTTTTGGTTGGGTTTTGGGTTGGGTGGTTAGGTAAGGTTGGGTTTGGGGGTTAAATTTTTTAGTTTCGGGGGTTTTTTGAGGGGTTTTTGGGTTTGGTTTTAGGTTTAGGTTGGGGTTGGGTTAGGTTAGGGGTTTGTTTGTGGAGTTAGGTTGGGTTAGGTTAGGTTGGGTTTAGGTTGGGTTAGAGGTGATTGAGGGGTTTTGGGTTGGGTTTCTTTTTGGTGAGGTTGGGTTAGGTTGGGAAATTATTTTTGGGTTAGGTTAGGTTGGGATAGACAGTTGGTCGGGGGAAAGAGATGATTTTCCCCTTGGATGTTACCGCAAAAAATGGCGCCTGTCTGCCCTGATTTGACGCAGGTGTTATGTTTCTCCCTTTGGGGTTTAAAGCGCTTTAAACCATGTTTGGGGGTGCCCCACAATGAGTCTCTAAGCGGGAAAATTTGCCTTTTTGGGAAAAACGAGTAAAAATTTTTACCATTAAGTGTGTTTTACCAACAAGAAAATAATGTTCAAATTTTCGATAAAGTTTTCAAACTAATTGGAAATACCCAAAAAGGGGGTCGTTCAAAGTAATTCTGGATTACCAAATGTTTTTTGGGAAATTTTTTTCCCCAAAATTTTTTTTAGGTTGGGGGGTTTAGGATGGGGTTCGGCTAGGTTAGGTTAGGAAAGGAAAAGATAGGTTAGGTTAGGTTAGGTTGGGTTTGGGGGTTGGGTTTGGGTTAGGTTAATTTAAAGGTTAGGTTTGGGTTTTGGGTTTAGGTTAGGTTTAGGTAATTAAAAGATAGGTTGGGTTGGGTTTGGGTTTAAGGGTAGGTTGGGTTTTTGGTTATTTTAAAGTTGGGTTTAGGAAGGTTTTTTTAAGGTTGGGTTTAAGGGTTTTAGGTTTAGGTTAGGTTGGGTTTAAGGTTTGGGGTTAGGGGGTTTAGGTTAGGCTGGGTTTAGGTTAGGTTGGGGAAAAATTTTAGGAAAGGTTTAAAGGTTGGGTTTGGGCCCTGGGTTTTTGGGATAAGTTAGGTTGGGTTTAGGTTGGGTTTTTAGGTTGGGTTTAGGTTAGGAAAAGCAAAGGAAAGGTTAGGCTAGTTGGGGAAATGTGTGTGTGTGTGTCTGTTTTGGTGTGTGTGGGGGGATGGGGATTTTGGGTAAAGGGGGGATGTGGGTGTTTTTTGTCGAACTAGAGATACCGAAAAGACGTTAAAAAGGGGTTGTTTTTTGAATTTTTTCGGGATGTGGTCCCCCCTTTAAATTAATTTTTAATAAAATAAAAGGGTTTAAAACGAGAAAAAAAGGGGGGGTGTGGGTTTTTTGGGGTGACTTTTTTATGAAAAAAAGAAAAAAGGGAAAAAAAATTGGGGGTTTTTTGGGTTGTGGGGGTGGGTTTGGGGGTGGGATCTTATTTAGGGTGTTTTGGTGGTTTTTTGGGAGTGTATTCAGTGGTTTTTTAGAAATTCATTTGGTGTATTTGGGAGTACTCAAATGGGGGTTTTTTGGAAGTTTTTCATTTGTTTTTTGGGAAAAGTTCAAAGGTTTTCAAAGGTTTTTTGATTTTGTGTTCAAATGTTTTTTTTTTTTAAAGGGTTTGTTAAAGGGGTTTTTTAAAGGGGTGTTTTGAAGGGTTCGAAGGTGTTTTTAGGTTATTCAAAGGGTTTTTTTTGAGTGTGTTCAAATGTTTTTGAAGTTTTTGAATGTTTTTAAAGGTGTTTTGAAGGTTTTAAAAGGTTTTTAAAGGGTTTTGTTAAAGGGGGGGTTTTGAGTGTGTTCGGGGGTTTGTTTTAAAGGGTTTTTGAAGGGTGTTTTGATTAAATTTCAGGGGTTTTTTTTTAAATTTAGTAATCAGTGGTTTTAAGGGGAAGTACTCAAATGGTTTTTTTGGAAAGGGTTTTTTCAGTTTGTTTGGGAAAATTTTTCAAAGGGTTTTTGAAAAGTGTTCAAGATTTTTTTGAAGGTGTTCAGGGGTGTTTGAAGGTGTTAAAGGGTTTTTTTGATTAAAATTCACGGTTTTTTTGTAGTAATCAGTGGGGGAAAATTGGGAGTACCCCAAATTTGTGTTTTGGGAAATGTTTAAAGGGTGTTGGGGGAAATGGGGTTTTTGGGGGGGTTTTGTCGAACTAGAATACCGAAAAAAAAGGGTTATAAGTGGGTTGTTTTTGGGGGACTTTTTCTGAGGTGGGTTTTGCCCCCTTAAATTAACATTAATGAACAAAAAGGGGTTAAAACGGGGAAAAAAATGGGGGGTTGGGGTGTTGTGACTTTTGATGAAACTGTGTCCCCTTATTAATTTTAAAATTGGAAAAAAAAGGGGTTTTTTTAAAACGAAAAAAAAAAAATGGGGGTTTTTGGTGGGTGTTTTTTGTCGAACAAAGGTACCAAAAAAAAAAATGTTATAAGGGGTTTTTTGGTTGGGATTTTTTTCTGATGTAGGTCCCCCCTTATTAATTTTTAATGAACAAAAAAGGGGTTTAAAACGAAAAAAAAATGGGGGTGTGGGGTTGTGACTTTCTGATGAAATTGATAAAACAAAAAAAAAATTGGGTGTTGTGGGTTGTGGGTTTTTGGGGGAAATGGGGGGGTGTTGATCTTATTTTAGGGTGATTTTGGGGTTTTTGGAGTGTATTCGTGGTTTTTTTAGAAAATTCAGGGTGTATTTGGGAGTCCCTAAAAAGGGTTTGTTTTTGGAAGTTTTTTTCAGTTTTGTTTGGAAAAGTTAAAAGGTGTTAAAAAGGTTTTTGAGGGTGTTCAAATGTTTTTTTTTTTTAAAGGGGGTTTTAAAGGTGTTAAAAGGGGTTTTTTTAAAGGTGTTAAAGGGTTTTTTTGATTAAATTCAGCGGTGTTTTTAGTGAATTCGGGGTTTGAAATTTGGGGAAGTACCCCAAATTGTGTTTTTTTTTGGGGGAAGTGTTTCAGTGTTGTTTGGGAAATGAAAAAAGGTGTTTTTAAAAAGGGTGTTAAAGAGTGTTTTGAAGGTTTTCAAGGGTTTTTGGGAAAGGTGTTGAAGGGTTTTTTTTGATTGAATTCAGTGGTTTTTAGTAGTATTCAGGGGTTTGTAATTGGGAGAACTCAAATTGTGTTTTTGGAAGTGTTTCATGGGGGATTTTGGTGGTTTTTTGGGAGTGTATTCAGGGGTGTTTTGTATTCAGTGGGGGTATTTGGGGTACTCAAATGGTTTTTTTGGAATTTGTTTCAGTGTTTTTTTGGGAAAAGGGGTTTCAAAGGTGTTAAAAGGGTTTTTTTTGGGAGTGTGTTCAAAAGTTTTTTTTTTTAAAGGGTATAAGGGGTGTTCGGGGGTTTTTTTAAAGGTGTTCAAAGGTGTTTTGGGGTTATTAAAAGGGTTTGTTTTAAAGGGTGAAAAAGGGGTTGTTTATGTGAGTATTCAAATGGTTTTTTTTAAAGGGTGTACAAAGATTATGAGAGTTTTATGAAGGGGTTAAAATGATTTGAAGAGTACTTATGAAGGTGTTCGGGAGTATTCAGAGGTGTTTTTGGGGGGGGCAAATTTAATTTTTTTTGGAGTATTTCGTTTTTGTTTGGAAGGGTATAAAGGAAATTTTTGTGAGTTTTCCCAAATGTTTTTAAGAGAGTGTTTTTAAAGGTGTTCAAAAAAAAAAAAGGGGCGTTTTTAAACTTCGTTTTTATGTAAAATTGTGATATTGTTTTTTATCGAAAAGTGGTTTTAATTTTTGTGGTGACTTTCGGTTTTCTGTACCCCTTATTAATTTTAATGAACAAAAAAGGGGTTTTAAAACCGAGAAAAATTGGGGGTTATGAGTAAAAATTTGTGGGGTTGTTGGTTGGAGTTTGGGGGTTGGGGGGGTGGGGAGGGGTTACTTCGGGGGGGGGTTGACCTGAAAATAAATAGAAAAAAAATTGTCTAGACTTGTGTTGTAAAGAAATTTTTGGGTTTTTGTTTGTGGGTATTAACAAAACAAAAATGTGATTTTCTGAGTTGAAAATGTTTTCCCCTATGATGTGGGTTTAACTATACCCCCTTATTAATTTAAAATAAATAAAGGGTCTCATGATTAAACCCTGTTGTCGTGACGTCACTGACATGGGGGAAAGTCGAAAAGATTTGCTTGTATTGTGAGGGTCACGACCGCCGAGAAAACACGCTTTTTTTTTTTAGTTCATTTAATTTTAATAAAGGGGAAAGGGTTTTTTTATTTCTTTTAAAATAATAAGGGGAAGAGGGTTTTAGCCCTTTAAAAGTAAGTTTCCCTTCCCCCCCAGAGTGGGGAACCCAAAAAAACTTGATCCAAGGAGAGGGAAAGTCTTGGTATTATCGGAAATTTTGGGGGGTTTTTAAAAGGGGGGGAAAAGTGGGGTTTTAACCCAAAAAATTTTGCCCAAGGGGGTGGAGAATTTGGGAAAACCCCTTAGGGGGGCCCCCAAAAAAACCCTTTGATCCGAGGGGTGGAGATATTTCGAAAACCCCAAAGGGGGGAGAAATTCCAAAACTTGTTTATCGAAAAAATTTTGGGGGGAGGGGGGGTGAAAGGGGGGGGGTACCCAAAAAATTTTGATCAAAGGGAAAGATGGAGAATTTTGTTTTTCGAAAAAATTTTGGGTTTTGGGGGGGGGGAAAGTGAGAGGGGGAACCTCAAAAATTTAAACCCCGAGGAGAGGGAATCATGGTTTGGGAGAAAAATTTGGGGTAAAAGGGGAGGGGAAACCCAAAAATTTTGACCCAAAGGGGGGAAATTTGGGGAAAATTTCGAAAACCCCATGGGGGGGAATCCAAAAATTTTGGTAATATTAAAAATTTTTTTTGGGTTGGGGGGTGGAAGGGGGACAACCCAAAAAAAAAAAACCTTGACCCAAGGGGGATGGGAACTCAATTTCAAAACCCCCCATAGGGGGGAATCCAAAAATTTTGGAAATTTCGAAAAATTTTGGGGGGAAGGGGGGTGAAAAGTGGAGGGGGGGGAATTTTTAAAAATTGATCCGAGGAAATGGGAGCACAAAAAAATTTAAAAATTAAAAAAAATTCGAAAAAATGGGAAAAAAAATTCGAGGCGGGGGGGGGCGACCCGGGACACCCTGCAGAAGGCGCAGCGGGAAGGGGGCGGGGGGGGCTCGCAAAGGGGGGGCGCGGGCGGGCGCGCGGGCGGGGCGGGCCGCGGGCGGGCGCGCGGGGGGCGGCGGGGCGGGGGTCGCAAAAGGGGGGGGTCGTGGGGGGGGGGAACGGGTTTTTTTTGGGGGGTTTCAAGGGTGGGGTATTCTCGAGGGCGGGGTTCAAGGTCAAAACCGGAAGTAACACCTAGGTGTGAAAAGGTGACCCTCCAGCTGCTGGTCCTAGACCGGATACCTCGCTCAGTGGAAGGCCCAACCGGAAGTTCCTCGCTCTGTGGAAGGCCCAAACCGGAAGTTCCTCGCCCAGGGAAAGGCCCAACCGGAAGTTCCTCCCCCTGTAGAAAAGTATACTACTTATATATATATATATATATATATATATATATATATATATATATATATATATATATGTGGGTAAGGCGCAGCCTGCTTGTGTGTGTCAAAGTTTGTGGAGCAGTGGTAGTGAGGGGCGGCAAGTCTCCAGCATCGTCCCTCATCACATCTAAAAGAAAAAAATTCCTCTAAAGAGTTATATTCACGAGAAACACTAACAACACAAAATGGTCTTTCAGCACCAGGGAAATGAGAAGTAAATAGGTTTGATCCAAGGAAGCTCTTGGATTAAGAACCCTTCACCAGTGTCAAAGTACCCACTAGAGTCGAATGTTTGATTCGTCTTAGAACTACCAAGGGGGTTAAGCCAAGAGACCCCCATCTGTCTTTAAGACGGAACCGAATACATTCCTCACGTTAGTGCCTGATCAGCTGGATTGTGGTACCTACTTTGTACTAAGTGCGCTTAACACCAACAGCCTGTTTCGTCAGGTCATCAACCAGGACTAATCTAGAACCGAACCTCAGCGGCGATGACCCTGGGAATCATATTCGGGTAATCTTCAGGTTACAAGAGATACCCTGACAACTAACTCAAATAATAAAAAAAATAAAAAACACAGTAACTTTATCAGAAGACAAAATCACAAACTGAAAGAGTCATCAGACAAGACCCGCACCAGGAAACATTTTTTCCTGGCGAATACGGTTCTTACCATCTGCACCAGACCAACCAAAGGAAACAGCGATTATACTACCGACACCCTGGACAGATAACCTTTCTTCTCCAAGAGTCGGATGCTAACGAAGCCTTTGTCTCGTTGCCGTTGGCTCTGCTGGGGATTAAATAGGAGTAACGCCGCACAGATCCTCCTCTCTGAGATCACAAGGTTCGTCAACAATTTCCTGGCCACTCTAATTCCTGCCGTAGGTAACACCGTTAGCCGCCTCGTTGCCTGAGTGATCTTCACACGTATCAGTACAGAAGCTGCTGCCACAATGCTTCCACCAGATCATCTGAGCTAGAGGGTACACAAACTGCCATGATTCTTCCACCAGTCCTACCTGGTTTAGAGTACAGGAACAACCACAATTCTTCAACTGGGCATTTAGGTACATAAAGTGCCATGATGTTACCACTAAATTAGCGTGGAAAGGCACGTCGAAGCACAGACAGTATAAGATGAACCTTAAAAATACATTAACTCCTGTGTAGAGAGACTCTTGATAACCACCCGAGCCAAGTCACATTCCCTTCATACAAATGTAATAGATAATTGATCTGTATATTGTGCAAGCTATTATGGTTGCTGTTTGCTACAGATAGTGTTAATGACAGATACAGTGCTAATGACAGATTCAGAAGAGAAACTAGTGAAGTTGGTGGAGGAGAACGATAGGGGGAAGTAGAAGAAAGACTCTGAACAGAGAAAATAAGAGTGATGAGAGTAATATTTTTTTAGGGAAGAAGAATTGCAAGTTAAATTGAAGGGAAGGAGTAACAGGAAATGAATATGTGTTGCCATACAGGTGTTTGAAGGATGTAATAAATCACACACAGAAAGTGTTCAGAACATATGCACAGTAGAGAAAGCAATTTAAGTGAGCAAATAAAAATTCCGACCCACAGCTGGCTCCACTTTCACTCTTCCTTCAGAGCACGTTGCTTTTTACTGAATATTTTAATGACATTACTAAATAAAAACTTTTATATGAAGTTAAATAGGGAAACATCTCTTACCTATTAAAACAAAAGCGAGAAATCTGAGTCCAGTCCCTGTTAAATCCTTTCCTGTTAGAAAAAATACTGAAGCACTGTAATTAAAAAAAATAATGCTGGTAAAATTAATACAACTGATGCTATTAATACCGCTACTAGTAGCAATATCACTACTATTATTACAGCTTCTATTATTAACACTAATACTATTATTAATGCCACTACGGCAACTAATAGTTCAGGGGTTAGTGATGTTCCTGCTACCACTATTGTTGTTCCTACTACCACCACTACCACAATCGCTGATGCTTCTCCTCCCCCCTCCTCACCACCTACTCTTCACCTCTCCTCACCACCTACTCTTCACCTCTCCTCACCACCTACTCCACCTCCTACTCCTTCACCTCTCCTCACCACCTACTCTTCACCCCCAACTCCTCACCCCTACTCTTCCTCACCTTCACTCCTCAAACAACATCTAACTATTAACAACTCTGCAAACCTATTTAACTTACACACCAAATACTTCAGATATGTCAGCTGGTTCACAACGACTTCACCAAATTTCAGCAAAAACCAATAATAAGGGAAAAAAAAAGAAAGTTCGGCTGAAAAACAGAAATAACACACAACACACTGCGACAACAACAAACAATACACAACAATACTTCACAATGTCACAACACACAAAAATACAAACAACAACACAACTGCAGACATTCAAGCAACACACACACAATAATAACAGAAACGAAAAAAAACGAAGAGTCACACACAAAAACAAACACCACACACACACACACACACATACACACACACACACACACACACACACACACACACACACACACACACAGGCGCTATGTGTACCTAACAACAATATTCAAAACATCTATCGAAACAGGGAGATTGCCTGAGGCATGGAAGACAGCAAATGATAGTCCCAATCTTTAAAAAAGGAGACAGACATGAAGCACTAAACTACAGACCAGTGTCACTGACATGTATAGTATGCAAAGTCATGGAGAAGATTATCAGAATAGTGGTGGAACAAATAGAAAGGAATGATCTCATCAACAGCAGCCAGCATGGTTTCAGGAACGGGAAATCCTGTGCAACAAACCTACTGGAACTCTATGACAGGGTGACAGCAGTAAGACAAGAGAGAGAGGGGTGGGTGGATTGCATTTTGTTGGACTGTAAGAAGGCGTTTGGCACAGTTCCACACAATGCATTACTGCAAAAACTGGAGGACCAAGCAGGGATAATAGGAAAGGCACTACAATGGATCATGTTATATTTGTCAGGGAGACAGCAGCGAGTCATGGTACATGGCGAGGTGTCAGAGTGGGCGCCTGTGACCAGCAGGGTCCCACAGGGGTCAGTCCTAGGACCAGTGCTGTTTCTGGTATTTGTGAACGACATGACGGAAGAAATAGACTCCGAAGTGTCCCTGTTTGCAGATGACGTGAAGTTGATGAAAAGAATTCATTCGGTCGAAGACCAGGCAGAACTACAAAGGGACCTGGACAGGCTGAAGACCTGGTCCAGCAATTGCCTCCTGGAGTTCAACCCCACCAAGTGCAAAATCATGAAGATTGGGGAAGGGAAAAGAAGACCGCAGACGTAGTACAGTCTAGGGGGGCCAGAGACTACAAACTTCACTCAACGAAAAAGATCTTGGGGTGAGTATAACACCAGGCACATCTCCTGAAGCACATATCAACCAAATAACTGCTGCAAACCTCAGAACAGCATTCCGACATCTTAATAAGGAATCGTTCAGGATCCTGTACACCGTGTACGTTAGGCCCATATTGTAGTATGCGGCACCAGTTTGGAACCTACACCTAGCCAAGCACGTAAAGAAACTTGAGAAAATGCAAAGGTTTGCAACAAGACTAGTCTCAGAGCTAAGGGGTATGTCCTACGAGGAGAGGTTAAGGGAAATCGACCTGACGACACTGGAGGACAGGAGAGATAGAGGACACATGATAACGACATACAAAATACTGAGAGGAATTGACAAGGGGGACAAAGACAGGATGTTCCAGAGATGGAACACAGCAACAAGGGGACACAGTTGGAAGTTGAAGACACATATGAATCACAGGGATGTTAGGAAGTATTTCTTCAGCCACAGAGTAGTCAGGAAGTGGAATAGTTTGGGAAGCGATGTAATGGAGGCAGGATCCATACGTAGCTTTAAGCAGACGTATGATAAAGCTCACGGTTCAGGGAGAGTGAACTAGTAGCGACCAGTGAAGAGGCGGAGCCAGGAGCTTGGACTCGACCCCTTCAACCTCAACTGGGTGAGTACAACTTGGTGAGCACACACACACACCACACACACACACATACACACACACACACACACACACACACACACACACACACACACACACACACACACACTCACACACACACACACACAGACACACACAGATGGAGAGGGAGATAGGTCGAATGCTGAGGAACAACCATGCTACCAAGAGCCACTGGAAAAATCAAGGGAGAAAATGACCATATACAGACAGGAACCAGAGTCACAGAGGGAGAGGCAATGGGAGGAGGAAAGGGCAAAATCAGTGTTTATCCATGGGCTTCGGGATAGAGAGGAAAGGACACACACTGAAAGACGGCAGGAAGAAAGAAAGGAGATTGAGAAAATCATCACGGAAATAGGGGGAGAAGACATGGAAGAGATTGTAAATTTTCAGAGAATAGGGGGGTACTTGAAGGGGAGAAACCAACTGATCAAGCTGAGTCTCAGGACAGAAACAGTGCGGAACAGGATCCTCCAAGAGAAACCACGGTTGAAAAACTCGGAAGAGTACAAGAAGGTGTTCCTAGACAGAGACAGGACACAAACAGAGCGACAGCAGCTGAGGGAGAGGACAAAAAAGCGAAAGGAGCTAGGAAAGGAGACAAGGATGAAACCAGCAGTGGTCAGTCAGAGAAGAACAGAGCAGCAAGGGCAAGCACACACACAACTATCCTCAGAGCCCCACAACCTATCACACCATCCCAACACACACCACAATCCATACCCACAGCTTCCACCCAACCCCCAACCATAGAATTCCACAGTATGCTACCAGGTCTCCCACCCCCACAACCCCCCCAAACCACAGTGTTGGAAAGGAAACTGAAGGTATGGTACACAAACGCTGATGGAATAACAAACAAGTGGGAGGAGTGGCACGAAAGAGTCAAAGAGGCATCACCGGACATCTTAGCACTCACAGAAACCAAGCTTACAGGTATGATAACAGATGCCATCTTTCCAACTGGATACCAGATCCTGAGGAAAGACAGAAGGAACAGAGGGGGTGGAGGAGTGACACTGCTGATCAAACATCGATGGAATTTTGATGAGCTGGAGAGAGGAGACAGCGGAGAAGAAAGTGATTACATAGCAGGAACGCTTCACTCTGGAGGTCCCAAGGTGGTAATTGCAGTGATGTATAACCCACCACAGAACAGCAGGAGGCCAGGGCAAGAGTATGACGAGAGCATTAGAGCGATGGTTGACACACTGGCTGCAATGGCCAGAAGAGCTCATGCATGCAGGGCAAAGCTCCTTATCATGGGCGACTTTAACCACAAGGAGATTGACTGGGAGAACTTGGAGCCACATGGGGGCCAAGATACATGGAGGGCTAAAATGATGTAGGTGGTATTGGAAAACTTCATGTACCAACACGTCAGGGACACTACAAGAGAGAGAGGAGAGGATGAACCAGCAAGACTGGACTTAGTATTCACCTTGAGTAGTGCAGATATTGAGGACATCACATATGAAAGACCCCTTGGGGCCAACGATCATGTAGTTTTGAGCTTCGAATACACAGGAGAGCTACAAGTGGAGGGGGAAGCAGGAAGGCCAGGACAAATGAAACCAAACTACAGGAAAGGGGAAAAAACGGGAATGAGGAACTTCCTGAACGAGGTTCAGTGGTACAGAGAACTGGCAGGGAAACCAGTTAATGAGATGATGGAATATGTAGCAACAATGTGCAAGGAGGCTGAGGAGAGGTATGTACCCAAGGGAAACAGGAATAATGAAAAAGCCAGGATGAGCCCATGGTTCACCCAAAGGTGCAAGGAGGCAAAAACCAAGTGTGCTAGGGAATGGAAGAAATATAGAAGGCAAAGGACCCAGGAGAATAAGGAGAGCAGTCGTAGAGCCAGAAACGAATATACACAGATGAGAAGGGAGGCCCAACGACAATATGAAAACGACATAGCAGCAAAAGCCAAATCTGACCTGAAGCTGTTAAACAGCCACATCAGGAGGAAAACAACAGTCAAGGACCAGGTAATCAGGCTAAGGAAGGAAGGAGGAGAGACAACAAGAAATGACCGTGAAGTATGTTAGGAACTCAACAAGAGATTCAAAGAAGTGTTCACAGAGGAGACAGAAGGGGCTCCAGAAAGACGGAGAGGTGGAGCACACCACCAGGTGCTCGACACAGTACACACAACTGAGGAAGAAGTGAAGAGGCTTCTGAGCGAGCTAGATACCTCAAATGCAATGGGGCCAGATAACATCTCTCCATGGGTCCTGAGAGAGGGAGCAGAGGCGCTAAGTGTACCCCTAACATCAATATTCAATACATCTATCGAAACAGGGAGATTGCCTGAGGCATGGAAGACAGCAAATGTAGTCCCAATCTTCAAAAAAGGAGACAGACATGAAGCACTAAACTACAGACCAGTGTCACTGACATGTATAGTATGCAAAGTCATGGAGAAGATTATCAGGAGAAGAGTGGTGGAACACCTAGAAAGGAATGATCTCATCAACAGCAGCCAACATGGTTTCAGGGATGGGAAATCCTGTGTCACAAACCTACTGGAGTTCTATGACATGTTGACAGCAGTAAGACAAGAGAGAGAGGGGTGGGTGGACTGCATTTTCTTGGACTGCAAGAAGGCGTTTGATGAAGTACCACACAAGAGATTAGTGCAAAAACTGGAGGACCAATGTTGCAACCCCTGAATAGTTGCAATGATTATTATGTATATATATAATTATTACCTTTTCATTTAATTTTATATTGCTTATATTTGCGATAATAGCTAAATCGTAAATGTATTGCTTTATATTGTTATTTGACGTAGTTTCCTTTGTTAGGTAGGATGTAACATATTATGTGCTCAGTTCAAGTCTTGATTGTCTAACTACTGTAATTATCGCTGTTTGCTCGTTACATTGCCGGCTTCTTGCTGGGCGACAGCTGTCCACGGAGCTATCACGTGATCGAGGGGGGTGTCCTCACCTCGCCTGAAGTATTCAGTCTGCTCTAGACTCGCTTGGTGGTTGGACAGATTTTCTGTCTCATTATTCTTGTTAGTCCTGTAGAACTCTGTTCACAGAACCTTGTATAGACTTAGTGATTTTTCGACGTTGTACTGAGGTTGTGTGTCTCATAGACACTCTGAGTAACTCAGGTCCTGAGCTATAGCTTCTGACTTAATTTGTACTGGTTTCTGTGTATTGTCACAGTCGGGGATTTTCTTATGCTGAACTTAGATTCAGTAGTATGGGAGTTTTGTGACTTCCGTGGAGGATCTGCTGATGGTCGCTACTAGCTGTCGTTATATTATCTCCTTGTTCCTGATTCTGTGTCGCAGTGTGCTTGTTGTATTGCTATTGGGCTTAGCATTCTTTTTGTTGTTCAAGCAGACTGTTTCTGGTTGCCAATCGGTCAAGAAGTTAGTTTATTAGAGGACTTTGTCAGTCACTTGTTTAAGTCTGATTGAGTCGTGAGACATAACGAACTACTTAGAGCACTTACACACATACATACTTACTTATACATATTTGTAATATCTTATTAATAATTAATGTACCAGACGGTACTTAAGAATTATAAATGTGATATGTGCTTTCAGCACAATAATATTGAACTCGAGAGATGTGATATTATTTTGATTACTGTGATTAATTAATTTAATTTAATTTGATAATATACCTCTAGACTTAATAAATTTATTAAATTTTAATTTCTCTAGTTAGTAGCCTCCAGTTGTAATCCTGAAACACTATTGAATAATACTGAATTTCTAATGGATAATTGGACAAGGATACTGACTACTTGTTACGAAAACCCAGTAACAGGCTAGATGCTAGAAGGGCAGTCCTTTCTAGTATTCACTGGAGATCTCTAAGCTTTTAGAATCGCGTTTTTGTAACAGCCAAGCAGGGATAACAGGGAAGGCACTAGAATGGATCAGGAAATACTTGTCAGGAAGACAGCAGCGAGTAATGGTACGTGGCGAGGTGTCAGAGTGGGCACTGTGACCAGCGGGGTCCCACAGGGGTCAGTCCTAGGACCAGTGCTGTTTCTGGTATTTGTGAACGACATGACGGAAGGAATAAGCTCCGAGGTGTCCCTTTTGCAGATGACGTGAAGTTGATGAGAAGAATTCATTCGATTGAAGACCATGCAGAACTACAAAGGGATCTGGACAAGCTGCAGACCTGGTCCAGCAATTGGCTCCTGGAGTTCAATCCCACCAAGTGCAAAGTCATGAAGATTGGGGATGGGCAAAGAAGACTGCAGACAGAGTACAGTCTAGGGGGCCAGAGACTACAAACCTCACTCAAGGAAAAAGATCTTAGGGTGAGTATAACACCAGGACATCTCCTGAAGCGCACATCAACCAAATAACTGCTGCATCACATGGGCGCCTAGCAAACCTCAGAACAGCATTCCGACATCTTAATAAGGAATCGTTCAGGACCCTGTACACAATGTACGTTAGGCCCATATTGGAGTATGCGGCACCAGTTTGGAACCCACACCTAGCCAAGCATGTAAAGAATCTAGAGAAAGTGCAAAGGTCTGCAACAAGACTAGTCCCAGAGCTAAGAGGTATGTCCTACGACGAGAGGTTAAGGGAAATCAACCTGACGACACTGGAGGACATGAGGAGATAGGGGGGACATGACAACGACTTACAAAATACTGAGAGGAATTGACAAGGTGGACAAACGCAGGATGTTCCAGAGATGGAACACAACAACACGGGGGCACAGTTGGAAGCTGAAGACACATATGAATCACAGGGATGTTAGGAAGTATTTCTTCAGCCACAGAGTAGTCAGGAAGTGGAACAGTTTGGGAAGCGATGTAGTGGAGGCAGGATCATACATAGCTTTAAGCAGAGGTACGATAAAGCTCATGGTTCAGGGAGAGTGACCTAGTAGCGACCAGTGAAGAGGCGGGGCCAGGAGCTTGGACTAGACCCTGCAAACCTCAACTAGGTGAGTACAACTAGGTGAGTACACACACACACACACACCACACACACACACACACACACACACACCACACACACACACACACACACACACACACACACTCACACACACACTCACACACACACACACACACACACCACACACACACACACACATACACACACACACACACCCACACACACACACACACACACACACACACACCACACAACACACACACACACACACATACACATACACACACACACACACACACACACACACACACACACACACACACACACCCACACACACACCACACACTCACACACACACACACAAACACCACACTGTTGCAACCCCTGAATGGGTCACAATGTATATAATGGTATATTACCTTTTCGTATTTAATTTTATATTGCTTATATTTTCGAAAATAGCTAAATCATAAATTGTTGCTTTATATT
>NC_069403.1:39907907-40044291 GCF_026875155.1 Cherax quadricarinatus | reverse complement strand
GCCCGGGGGCAAAACGGAGAAAAAACACCTCAATTACTGGGGCGCTTGGGGTTTCAAAACCCTGTTTTCCCCGGGAACGCAGGGGAGGTACATGTTTATATACACCGGAAAATCTGGGGACTAGTACCGAACTTGCACACGAAAAATCACTACGAAAGCAAAAGATTTGGCAGCCGATGCCCCCCCCCCAATGAAAGGGGGGTTGTCATAGACGTTAGGACCATAAAATAAGTGTCAGGGGCCCGAGACTGTTCAACTGCCTCCCGAACACAAAAGGGGGATTCCCAAAACAGACCCCGGGCGTTTCAAGCTGGACTGGACAAGCACCAAAGTCTTTGATAAAGGGGCTGTGGCTGTCTTGGTTTGGTGCACCAGCAGAAACAGTGGTTATGGGGGGCTGATCCACCAGGAGGCCTGGTCACAGCCGGGCCCGCGGGGGCGTTGCCCCCGAAACTTTTCCGGGTTTCCCCAGGTAAACTTGTTCTATTAGCGGAATATTGTGCTCACTAACAGCCCCTTTTAAGGCAGGTGAAATTGCTGACCTAGAAATGTACAGAGAACCTTCACGGCATGCATAACGGAGATGAAACACCTCAATTACTGGGAGCACTTGAGGTTCCTGAACCTGTTTTCCCTGGAATGCGGTGGGAGAGTACTGATTATATACACCTGGAAAATCCTAGAGGGACTAGTCCCGAACTTGCACACGAAAATCACTCACTACGAAAGCAAAAGACTTGGCAGACGATGCAACATCCCCCAATTGAAAAGCGGGGTTTGTCACTAGCACGTTAAGAGCCATACAATAAGTGTCAGGGCCCGAGACTGTTCAACTGCCTCCCAGCATACATAAGGGGGATTACCAACAGACCCTTGGCAGTCTTCAAGCAGGCACTGGACAAGCACCTAAAGTCGGTTCCTGATCAACTGGGCTGTGGTCATGCGTTGGTTTGCGTGCAACCAGCAGTAACAGCTGGTTGATCAGGCTCTGATCCACCAGGGCCGGGTCACAGCCCGGGCCGCGGGGGCGTTGACCCTGGAACTCTCTCCAGGTAAACTCTAGGTAAACCCACTTTATTAAGTCGTCTAACAATGACCTCCGCCGGCCCACAGTGGGGAAAATAAATTCCCATATTATACTGTATATTTTTATCATGTAAAATACATAATTAATGCATTACTGTTGTTATAAATTGTATTTTAAATAAAAAACCGATTTCCCCTCTGCGCCTGTGTGGATGTGCTGGGGAAGAGGTCGACACAGGGCATCGGGGTTAGCGGGAGTGGTTTGAATGTGTGAGGCGGTGTGGCACCAGGGATCAGGAATTGGCATCTCACGCGGCCTAAGGATTAAATTTAGGCCTCATTCATAATAGGAAGTGTTGTAATGTTCCTGGTGAAGTGTGAGGAATGCCCCCCATTTATCCGGGCCACCGTATAAAGCGGTAAAAATTAGTGAATAATGGCAGACCGATGGAGAGTGGACCGCATCGCCATGGAGTGTCTGGTGAAAAAACCATGATTTAATCATCACTCATCGGCTCAGAATTAAATGGAGTGACCTCTAATGTGGTTAATAATTATGAGACAGGAAATCATCGCTTGTGAATGGTAATGTAATCAGTGATAATAACATTAAATAAGAGAATGCGGGAAGTGAAATAAAGTCGCCTTTGCTCTAAGGTGAACACGTTTAGGTCCTCTTCTCTGTTCCGTAGAGGATAGTGAAGTTTTTGTGGAGTCCAGATTCTCAGGGAAAATGATGGATACCTATCCTGCCGGAATAAGATCATATTCGTGTAACAGGACTTCAGATGAGATGGTGAAGGGAGGAAATTAAGGGAGCATCCACTCACCCAACGTTAAGTAACCTTCTATTTGTAGCAGAACTGATACTGTCCCAGTTAGGTACATTTGTAATTGATAGGTTATGGGGGATCCCAGTACATCAAGTGAACATCAGGATATCTGGTAGTTTGTGGCGATGCAGTACAAAATGTTTTTCTTTGATGAATAATCCATGTGTAACCTACCTCCTCTCCTTCAGTATTGATGTCAGAAGATCACCGATCCAGAAATAGTAAACTCCTTCCGATTCTGAAACCAAACGGTCCACCCAAGCTAATCCAAGAATGCAGGAACTAAAAGCTAGCAATGCGATTTCCACAACTAGATCACTGCTCTAGAACATAAATAGACATTGGAAAAATCAAAGCAAAACACACCAGTCCCTAAGACACCATCAACACACTAAAAAGACAAGTCAACTACTTATACCAACATTACAGAGGGAAAGATAAGAGTGGACCCAACAACTTGCCAATGTCTTAACCAACTCATAGTCCATAAGACAACCTGCAGCTATCTGACGCTGTTTGTAGTTAACTGTAAACATCTCCAGCCACAGATCACCAAGAGACCTGCATGGAGACCACTCCTACAGCTTTTCATGGACCACCTTATTGGTCCATGTTGACTAAATGGATTACAATGATGGGACTTCCAAGCAGGTAAAAAAACACCCACAAAACCCTCAAAAACTGCTGTTAAAATTCCAAACTAGCCTACAATGAAACAACTACTAAAAATATCTATTTCTATGAAAACTGATGTGATTAGTCAACGGTGCTTACCAAAATAGACAAACCTTCTTTATCGGCTAAGAAATTATATGCCCAAGAAAAAATCCACTTCAGTTGCTTGTGAGGGACGGAAAACTGCGTTAGGAAACAGCCATGGGAAAAGATACTTCATCTCTACAGAACATGACCTTAAACATTCCCTAAGTGAGGCTGGATAACAAAATCAGAGTAAAGATGCAGATAATACCACAGTCACGTTTGTGTTAATTGTCATAAATTTGTGCCCTAAACTGTCTAATCCCCAACTACTTTTGATTGTCTTGTTGATTCACGACTATTCACCTCTAGTCTTAATTGTGTTTAAGATCTACAAATCTATCTCCTTTTTTTACAACTTACTACATCACTGTTATATCTTATTTTATTTAAACTAGAACTTTTCCTCTGAATTCTACCTCCCCACCCATTCAGAAAACTCAATTGCCCAGTTTTATCTTAAGAAAAAATCTATTATTGCCCAATTTGCTTTAAACTTATTGATAAATTCATTTGTAACTTCTTTTATTGACCCTTTTATTCTATACTTTTTTAAATTGTATTTAAAATACAATTTGATATTATCGGTTTCATCTTACTAGCACAATATAACCAATGATCATTGATTTTATTTTTATAATTTTTTTTTATTATTATTCTTTTGCTACTTAACTTGTATATTTATCTTGTCAATTAAATCTAGTAATACTCTAATCTTGTAACAACTTACTTTAAGACCTTAGTACAATTCAATTGAGAGTCTTGTGCCTTTTTTATATTATTAGATTAACTCAGTTGATACGATAGCATACCAAATTCATGATATTATACCATAGTAGTGCAATTACTAGTGAGAGATGTGTGCTATGTTTAATTTGTATTTTTATATTCTTAGATTAAACTAGTTGGGGCCCCCACTATAGCTCTATTCTAGCTAAAACATAGGACCTCCACAAAAGTCATAATATTAGACCGTAGTGCAATTACAAGTTGACAGTCATGTTCTATTTTAAATTTTGTGTATTTTTATATTACTAAGTTTATTCCTAGTTGTTTGTACTTTAGTTCATTCCAGCACAAACCACAAGACAACATCAATTTCATTATGTGTAGTTGTGACTATTACCCTACATGACCAAATATACTTAGCTAATACTTGTCCAAACTTCCTACCACTACAGATTCAGTAGTAGAACTCAACACACAACTCAGGATATAAATAACCATAATTTAAACCTAGAAGATGATTGATCATGTTGACCTGATCTAAACCTCATAATCTGGACACCCCAATCAAATCCTATTGGAGTGTAAATAGATTTTTAGATTTAGATTTTGCACCGAAGTGCTGTTTTATTGTGACCCCATATCATCCTGTGGACTGTAGCGCGCGAGCATATGGATACACAAGGCCTATGAACTAGGCCCAAAGGGTTAACAGGAATACCTTATGGAATTTATTCTACATATCTATTAGTTCTCTTATCTGTTACAAGAAATTTAGGAAATTTGCTTAGTTTATAGCGTATTTATTTTCATTTATAAGATATCTGTACATGTCACATAGGTTATTATACTGTCTGTCTCTGTATTCCTAATTAAGTGGACATTTAAGCACATAGTGTTCAAGAGGAATGATCCATTGCCTGATCACATAATTGACATTTAGTTTGATCATTTGCTGTGTCTCCCAAACTGCCAGAAGTACTTATAAACCAAGCTAGCTGGCACGACAACATCAGTCAGTCTGTCAACATTGCAAGTGCTCCATAAACATACTTATCTAACGTTCATGTTATCATAGTGGGTTATAGATAGACTCAGGTTCTAACTGCCTTCTCTAACAATATTTTCATTGATTTACTTCTCTACTAATATTATTCCTAATGCTAGACCAGTTATACCAAGTTAAATTTCCTTTCCTTCTCCCCGCTACTCTTCCCGTGGCTAAATATCAACTTATTCATGAAGGAGTAATCGATGTGTGATGGGATCGCCATAGCAATTGTACATTAATTCCATTTTTCCTAATTTGTGTGTATCTATACCTGCTTTCCATGAGCATTGTTGTTTGGAGTCATTATATTGAGCCAAGAGGCCTTCTGTTGACATAGAATCAGTAATGATGATTAGAGTCAAGCTCAGTGTCATAGGTTAGTTTAGCGCCATCTGGGATGCAAACAATTCGTTTGCAGTGTAGACGCCCGTTGTTAATTTTATGCTCACTAACTCAACAAATTTATTATCGATCTTAACTTGGGAGGTGCAACAAGAGAGGATGGCAGCCTGCCAGAAGACTCCTGTTTAGATCTATCAGTGTATATAATTGTGATAACCTTGTTACTACCAGTAGGCATGGGAATTTTCTTCTTGAGCAGTTGCTTTAAACGAGATTTACAGGAAGGGATTACTAGAATGAGCTTCTGGGGGAACTAGCTAGGTATGTGATATTAAATGAACAACACTGCCATGGAGGGGTGATAATGCTCTTTGTTGCCTACAGTGATACGTGCATGCAGGTTTTAAACTTAAGCAATGCACGTTTTCACAATCCATTTAGATTGTGTGTATTTACCTCTAGACACTTGTACGATTCCACTGTGACGTGTCTGGTTCGTTTCTCAAATTCTAATACGAGTACAGTGTTATTTCAAACAATCTAATCACTGTACTAGAAATACCAAGCTACTTTCCTCATGTTAAGAACTTTGTAGTCTGGGTCAGCCAAGAATAATCTGAAGAGCTCATTTTTGCATTAATCCAAGGGTCGGAGAGGAAACTTTCTCTTAGCGATTTATCAACATGGGAGCAGCATAATCAATTAAGGACCTAACATAGGCTATGTACAACATTCTCACGATCTCACTTTGCCCAATAGTTGGCTTGTAGCCAGCAACTGCTTTGAGGCATTTTTTTTCTAGCCTAGTTTACATTTCTTGTTTAGTTTGAGATATTGATTTGTTTTAAGGGTACATCTACACCAAGATATCTGTAAGTTTTAAAGGTAGTAATGATTCTCCTGCAAATTGATGGGTTGGGGGATGTAGTTTGCTTGTTATATTTAGTTTTAGAGGAAGATATTATGAGGGCCTAGTTCGTTACAAATTGCCTTGAACTTTCATAAAGATGGTAATCATCTTCTTATTGCCCTGTTGTATGGATCATGATGTTATCATCAGGCATAGCTTATAGCTATATGTTAGGTAGGAGGTAGAGCATTTAGGAGCGCTATTAATCAGACTATTAAATGTTGCATGGGACTAATGGAACTCTCCCCTGCGGTGTACACTAAAGGACAATTTCTTTAGAATCACTTCTGAAGCTTGGTAAAGGACAGAGGATATCTATTTGACCAAGCTATCCAATTATCCAGCGAGTAGTACCACCAATATTATTTGGCTAGTTATGTAGTTATAACGGTTCTGTCGCAATATCAAATGCAGATTTTAGTTCAAGACAAGTGGTAAAACTAGTAGAGGTGTGTGCAGTGAGAAAGTGGAAATACAGTTCTGCACACTTTTACCTTTCATGAACCCATAGAGGTAGGGGGAAAGTTGATGTCTGATTCTGTAGTACAGTCTGTTAAGCATCATTCTTTCAAAAGTTTTACAAAGACAACTAGTTAAGGAGATCGGCCTAAATGTATCAGGCTGTTGGGGCTTAGGGATAGGCACAATGAGACTATTGGTCCAGGAAGTAGGAAGAACGCCCTCAATGTAACTGAGATTATACAGTGCCAACAAAGGGTTATCAGGCACGTGCCTTAGAGTTCTGAGAATATCATAGGTTATACCATCCTCTCCAGGAGCAGTTGATCGACCTTTGGTTAATGCATTATCTAATTCATACTCGGTAAAGAGGCAATCACTCTCATCAATATTTTGGCTCATAAAATTAATCAGTTTCAACATTTCTTCAGAAGTACTCTCTAAATTTTTTCTAATATGAGATGGAAGGCTTTCATGCCTGGATGTTTTGGACCAGTCATTTATGAGGTCATTTGCTTTTTCAAGAGGAAAGGGATGAGCAACATTGCCAGTCTTTTTCCTGGTTATTTTATTTATACCTTTCCAAGCCAAACTCAAAGGGTGGACCTATTTAATCCACTAACAAACTGTTCCCATTCCTGTTGCCTAAGTTCTTCCTTTCTATTCCTTGCATTTGTTAGTGCAGCTTGGAACGTTCTGAGCAGGTCTGGGGTTCTACATTCACGGTATGCTTTACCAATCCTCCTAGCTGCATGTGTTAGATTGCGCAGCTGTGGATCATTATAGTATTTACATTGGTTTTTATTGTTATTTATAGTGGAGGGTTTTTGTTTCCTATTCCTGCCCACTTGATCTGTGAGAACACTCTCAATAGTGGTAATTAAATCATCATTAAATTTTTGTGTGCCAATGGGCTCGTAATTCTTATACCATTGATCCAAGTGGTTAATAAAGTTGTCTCTGTGTTCTGGTTTGAGAATAAGTTTCCTCCTTCTGTATTTAGCTCCTTGATTGCTGGAGATGTGATCAAGATTGACAGTTGTTAGTCTTGGGAAGTGATCAGATAGAAGATCATCAACTATGACAGAGTCATGCATCGTATATGATGTATTAAATCCAAGACACAGATCTAGTATGCCACCATATATGTGAGTAGGCTCAGTAGTGCCCACAATTCGAACATTATCATGCTCATTTAGCAATCTCACTAGTTTAGTTCCATTGGTGTTTGTTATAGACCCACCAATATTCTTATGTCTGGCATTAAAATCTCCAAGAATGATGGTAGGTTCACTATTGATGCGATCTGGTAAAGCATCAGGTCGAAGCTGGTTCGCTGGGGCATAGAGATTAAAAATGTTTATGGAAAAATCGCCTGCATATACTTTGACACCATGATACTGCATGTTAACTCGACTCTGCAAGGAAAGGAGTGAATGTGGCAAGCTCTTTCTGACATACATCACACAACAGTTGGTTGACCTTAGGTTATAAGCTGCATATCCAGGCAAGTTTGGTGGAGGTGCTCCATCTTTCAATCTACATTCCTGCAAACAGATGACATCAATATTCTTGGTTGCACTAATATGATGTAAGTTCAGGCAACCGCTTCCTGATGGAAGCAATGTTCCATGAAAAGATTTGTAATGTATCCATTGTAGTGAGTTATTACAATCTCTTGCTCATAAGATGGTAAAACTATTATGCTTTGACTACAGTGTGCAGATACTTAAGAGCAAATAGCATAGTTTGTACGTCTTTATCTTCAGGACCTTTATTTTTAAGCATTTTTTTCGGCATTTTGGCAGCCAGTGATAAGGAAGTCTTAAAGGGCAAGAGTTATGGGCTTCTTTCTCACAAATTGCTGGAAGCTGAACGGAGATTGCTGCACTTTTGACATCATCAACCATGCTCAAGAGCATCATCCTGATTACATATATTTATTAAAACTTGTCGGGAATCTGTTCAAGATGCTCAATTTTTTTCTGGAAAGTTGTTATAATATGAGGAAGGTCTAACGAATCCAATGCCTCTCCGGAGGATGGCACTTCTGGGTTAGTGCTTTCTTTAACACCTAATCACCTTAACAGGTACCTGGTTACAATTAGTGTTCTCTGTTTAAATCATCATTGCAGGTAGGTCCTGTGCATCTGCCCTCATCTCCAATTTCCAGGGAGGTTACCTGTGTGGTGTCCGTCTGACTGTTGTAGTTGTGTGTTTTGGGGAGAAATGACAAACTCATCCCCATATTCAGGTGTAGCCATAGTATCTGTAGTGGCAGACCAGTAGTTCCATATGTGCTAGCAGGGATGGTTTAGCTCCTCCACAGCTGGTGTGTGTGATGGCATTCTGGTATCACCAGAATCCTTTGCAGTGAGGTAGGGGTCTTGCACACTTTGCAGAGGTTCAGTCTCAGATCTGGCTGTGGTAGACTGGATGGCCCCATCCTCAGTTACCATTAAAGGACTGTTATCAGGTTTACATCGAAGTTGTTTTTGGGTTCTGACTGCAGTCCTTGTGGGAGACTGTAACCCCAACTTCTTTACAGTTAATACACTTAAATTTTCGGCTGTCAGGGCCTACTGTGCATTCTCTAGTGGAATGTTTCCCAGCACACTTACCACACCAAGAATGTAGTAATTCCACAGTCTACTGCAACATGGCCATAGTGCTGGCATTTGTAACACCTACGTTTAGGGGTAGTCACTTCGTGTTTAGGAAAACGTAAACCATGCACCCAGATATTCGGGGGAGGGGCACAGGACTACCCAACTGGCAATTTTGGATTTTTCTTTTTAAGTTTTTGCTTGATGATATGCTCACTTAGAGTCAATGGGTGGGTCCATGCAGAGAGGTATCCAAGATTATGATACTGACCCATTTTTTAAATGGTGAAGTGTCTGATGGATGTCGGAGCAGCTTAATATCCCCAATAAGGTGTACTAAGTAGATCATTAATCAGCTCTTTATTCTGTTCCCCAACACAAAGTTGTGTGTGTTTTTCCTAAATTGGATCCTTGAGTGGATGCTTGTTTACAGCTTACATTAGCCATGCACACTTAGCAGGCAGCGGGGTGTTGTCAGGAAGTTCCAGCTTAACACATTCTTCCTTTGAAGAAAGACTTCTTGCAGCCTCTGTGCACCAAGGACGTTTAGTATCACATTGTGTACGAGTCAAGTGAGTCTGACTACGTCGACGCTCTAGCCCTTTCTCACTTTTTCTCTTTTGTTTACTTTTAAAGGTCTGGAAGCTATCTTCATTTCCATCACCTGCAGGAAATAGGTTCCTCTATCGACAGTTGCCATGTTTGCCAGTGATGATATCTGGTGTAGGGACTTCACAACACAAGGAATTCCTCGGTTATTTTCCCTTATAGCTTATGCAAGAGCAAATATACTACAAAGTCAGAAGTCCAAAATTAGATCACAAGACACAAGTTGCTCAAGTTAATGAACACTCCAACCATACTCAACCCAGACCACCAACCATCAAACACGACACACACCCCACCAAAACACATCAGAGTACCTCTTGTATGTGTGGTAATATTTATGGTAATATAATGATATAATGGATGGTACAGGAGGCCTGGTCACAGACCCGGGCCGCGGGGGCGCCGACCCCCCGGAATCTCTCCAGGTAAACTCCAGGTAAAACAGGCGAGGTCTTCACCTTATCACAAATATTACAAAGATTGAAATAAGAGAGAGAGAGAGAGAGAGAGAGACAAAGTAGGTAATATTGAGCATAAATTAGAATTCTGACATATATCACATTAAACAAGAGGTTCCCCCCCCCCCCAAATTCAATGAGTTAACTTCCATTGAGTTAGTTCAGGCTACTGTTTCCACCCTAATGTACCTCACTGAAATAATAATATAGCAGACATCAAAATGATGCTGAAGACAACCTCTTACCCCAACCATAGATTTGTAAACAGTATTATTAAAAAAGAAAAAAAACAAAACAAACAAAATAAAAACTAGGTAATGTTACATGACATGAGATAAATTATACTCTGGTCGACTTCTTCCTCCATCCTGGGTTAACTCCACACGTTACTAGTTATACATGTATGCATGCATAAGTGTGCAGCTGTGATAGATGAACAAGTACCTAAAAACAATCTCACTTACACACGCGTTACTATGTATGACAAGTGTTACCCAAGTACACCAGTGTATACTTTATCACTTAGAATTACACTTTTGTTGATGTAATTATAGGTGAGTGTTGTACACCGCTGGTTGGGGGTAGATAGAGGCGTGTCGTAATTATAAACACACTGAACTTCTCATAGGTCACACACTAGGTCCAGCTTCTGGGAGTTACCAGCGTTTAATGTGTTTTATTATGTGTCAGTGCGTGTCTGCAGTCATTAAATGGTTGTATCAGAAGTTAAACACACAAGCCAGTTGATCAAACAGTCTAAAACAATTTACACAATGTATAACTAGAAGTATAATGATTATTCTGGTAGGATGGCAACTGTTGGGCTTCTTTTACTGTCCAGGGCGCTGTTTACTCATTCATCTTTTTCCAGCCCCCCATGACCCCCTGATTACTTTCTTCATGGAATTGGAAGAAGAAATATAAATATAATTATGGCAGCTGTACCCCCCCTAATGCTGCCAATTTCACTCTGCTTCGCTCTTTTACTCATATTACAATAATATTTATTTCTCTTTTCCAGTCCTAGTACACTTAGTATTCTGCATTAGCAATCACCACTGAATTATAGTAAAATTTCCTTTCAAAACCCTATCTTCACTGCTCACTTTTCCCTGGTTTTATCCTTCCAAATCCCCCTCAGTTCCATTTATCGGGCGTTGTGTGGTGTTGTTGTCTCCTGACCTGTTTTGCTGACTCAGCCATTTTTAAAACACTGAGGGGAGTAAAGCCACCTACAACCTGACTTTCCTTGAGTTTATAGATATATTTGGCGTTTTCTGCTATGATTCTCTCACTGTACACTGGTCAGCTGAATATAGGTCAGCTACTAAAACATTAACCTTGACTGTTTAACTATTCACTTCTTTCTCACGACTGGCACTGAGGGATATCCGACCTATAACCTTGGAGTTTTGTACTGTTGATTTGACGATGTCTCCTGTGTTCCCTCTCGTTAGCACTGGTACAGGTGATATGATGGTGGTACAGATATGATGCTACTGTCAACAGATGAACGTCAGTAAAGATGAGAATTTCACTTCGCTAGTTGTACGTCTGGCAGTAGCGGCTGTTTGGATGCCGGTCAGCCATGTTTAAATGCTCAATTCTTTCCCTCGTTTGGCACTGAAGAAAAAAGTCCTACAGACCTGTCATTTCCTTGGAGATTTAGTTGATCAGGTTTTCTGCCATGTTGTCTTCCCGTTAAATACTGGTGCAGTTGATATGGAGGTCAGTTATTTCATTGTAGTGGAAAACGTCTCATGTCTGGTTCACGTCTGGCAGCAGGTCTGGTACTTAAATGCCGGTCCCTCTTTTGTCATATTTAGTCCATTTCGTTGTCGTCACCGTCAGTTTTTATGTCACTATAGGTTCCTTGCATGTTGTTGCAGCAGTACTTGCCAACTTGGCCATCACTGGAGTTCGGATAGGCCCAGGGGACGGCAAGATGTAGGAGCAGCCTTGTTGCTGCTTGCTGCGGCTGCGGCCGCAGTCCACTACTGTGTTGTTGCACTACATTGTGTGTATGTGTGAGAGGGTACATCTCACAGTATTTGTGTGTTTGAAGGTTTGAGGTGACACAAGGCATGATCTAAGTATGTTTGGTTTTTTCTTTTTGTCCTCAAATGTGTTATACAAAGATAATACTGTGGTGTATGTGATGTGTAGGTTTATAGGTATTCAACATGCTTGTTGTATGTTCCCTTTTAGATACTTAGTTTTAATTGTCATTTCAATGTACTTTGTATAGTATTATACAATGGTATTGTTCTTTGCCATATGAAGTTTTTTTTTTTTTTTTTTTTTTTTTTTTTTTTTTTTTTTTTTTTTTTTTTTTTTTAGGTTATGTTATGTTCTAGGTTTTTGTATGTTAAGATGTACTTATAGACTGTCAGTACCCTGATATAGGTTTTTTATGGCTGTTCTTAACGTAAGTTTTGGCTGTATGGTATACAGATATATCTAGCCAGTTTATAGACGCATTCCTTTTGTGTCTGAGATTTTTGTATACGGGTTTATTGTAACTGTAATGAGTCGGTTTTGAGATCTAAGCTGTTTTCTTTGTATGTTTATTGAGATCCATACTGTTTCCTTTTATTTTTATTTTTATGTATACTGTATTGGTTATAAATAAAATATAAAAAAAAAAATTCAAATCTTACCTTACTAATAGGTATCAAGTATGTCACCAAGTATGTCACAGCATCAACAACACGGCCACTTAATACTGGAGTTCCGCAGGGAAGTGTCCTTGGTCCCCTGCTCTTCCTCCTATACATCAATGATCTTCCAAATGTTTCCCAACACTTGAAACCCATTCTCTTTGCTGACGACATGACTTACGTCATCTCTCACCCTAATCTTGCCACCCTCAACACCATTGTTAACGAGGAGCTGATCAAAATATCGACTTGGATGACAGCCAATAAACTTACACTTAACACTGACAAAACCTACTATATTATGTATGATAGCAGAGCAGGAGATGCACAAATTAACATTAAGATCGACAACACTCTAATTACCAGACATAATGAGGGCAAATTTTTAAGCCTATACCTTGACAACAACCTGAATTTCAGCACCCATATCCAACACATAACCAAAAAAGTATCCAAAACGGTTGGGATCCTCTCCAAGTTACGATACTACGCGCCGCAAAATGCCCTTCTTCCATTATACCTGGAGTTTACCTGGAGAGAGTTCCGGGGGTCAACGCCCCCGCGGCCCGGTCTGTGACCAGACCTCCTGGTGGATCAGAGCCTGATCAACCAGGCTGTTGCTGCTGGCTGCACGCAAACCAACGTACGAGCCACAGCCCGGCTGATCAGGAACTGACTTCAGGTGCTTGTCCAGTTCCAGCTTGAAGACTGCCAGGGGTCTGTTGGTAATCCCCCTTATGTGTGCTGGGAGGCAGTTGAACAGTCTCGGGCCCCTGACACTTATTGTATGGTCTCTTAACGTGCTAGTGACACCCCTGCTTTTCATTGGGGGAATGGTGCATCGTCTGCCAAGTCTTTTGCTATCGTAGTGAGTGATTTTCGTGTGCAAGTTCGGTACTAGTCCCTCTAGGATTTTCCAGGTGTATATAATCATGTATCTCTCCCTCCTGCGTTCCAGGGAATACAGGTTTAGGAACCTCAAGGTGAATACCTCAAGGTGAATACAGGAAAGAGTAAGGTTATGAGGATAACAAAAAGATTAGGTGATGAAAGATTGGATATCAGATTGGAGGGAGAGAGTATGGAGGAGGTGAACGTATTCAGATATTTGGGAGTGGACGTGTCAGCGGATGGGTCTATGAAAGATGAGGTGAATCATAGAATTGATGAGGGAAAAAGAGTGAGTGGTGCACTTAGGAGTCTGTGGAGACAAAGAACTTTGTCCTTGGAGGCAAAGAGGAGAATGTATGAGAGTATAGTTTTACCAACGCTCTTATATGGGTGTGAAGCGTGGGTGATGAATGTTGCAGTGAGGAGAAGGCTGGAGGCAGTGGAGATGTCATGTCTGAGGGCAATGTGTGGTGTGAATATAATGCAGGATGGATAATGAGAACCTTCAAAACTAGGGAGGCCAAGCCCATGATGACACTCTTCAGGTCACTTGTTCTATCTAGGCTGGAATATTGCTGCACTCTAACAGCACCTTTCAAGGTAGGTGAAATTGCCGACCTAGAAAATGTACAGAGAACTTTCACGGCGCGCATAACGGAGATAAAACACCTCAATTACTGGGAGCGCTTGAGGTTTCTAAACCTGTATTCCCTGGAACGCAGGAGGGAGAGATACATGATTATATACACCTGGAAAATCCTAGAGGGACTAGTACCGAACTTGCACACGAAAATCACTCACTACGAAAGCAAAAGACTTGGCAGACGATGCACCATCCCCCCAATGAAAAGCAGGGGTGTCACTAGCACGTTAAGAGACCATACAATAAGTGTCAGGGGCCCGAGACTGTTCAACTGCCTCCCAGCACACATAAGGGGGATTACCAACAGACCCCTGGCAGTCTTCAAGCTGGCACTGGACAAGCACCTAAAGTCAGTTCCTGATCAGCCGGGCTGTGGCTCGTACGTTGGTTTGCGTGCAGCCAGCAGCAACAGCCTAGTTGATCAGGCGCTGATCCACCAGGAGGCCTGGTCACAGACCGGGCCGCGGGGGCGTTGACCCCCGAAACTCTCTCCAGGTAAACTCCAGGAGGTGCGGGATTACCAAAACTGTTGTCCAGAGGGCTGAGGAAGGGTTGTTGAGGTGGTTCGGACATGTAGAGAGAATGGAGTGAAACAGAATGACTTCAAGAGTGTATCAGTCTGTAGTGGAAGGAAGGCAGGGTAGGGGTCGGCCTAGGAAAGGTTAGAGGGAGGGGGTAAAGGAGGTTTTGTGTGCGAGGGGCTTGGACTTCCAGCAGGCATGCGTGAGCGTGTTCGATAGGAGTGAATGGAGACAAATGTTTTTAATACTTGACTTGCTGTTGGAGTGTGAACAAAGTAACATTTATGAAGGGGTTCAGGGAAACCGGCAGGCCGGACTTGAGTCCTTGAGATGGGAAGTGCCTGCACTCTGAAGGAGGGGTGTTAATGTTGCAGTTTAAAAACTGTAGTGTAAAGCACCCTTCTGGCAAGACAGTGATGGAGTGAATGATGGTGAAAGTTTTTCTTTTTCGGGCCACCCTGCCTTGGTGGGAATCGGCCAGTGTGATAATAATAATAAAAATTATCTCCGTTATGCGCGCCGTGAAAGGTCTCTGTACATTATCTAGGTCGGCAATTTCACCTGCCTTGAAAGGTGCCGTTAGTGCGCAGCAATACTCCAGCCTAGATAAAACAAGTGACCTGAACAGTGTCATCATGGGCTTGGCCTCCCTAGTTTTGAAGGTTCTCATTATCCATCCTGTCATTTTTCTAGCAGATGCGATTGATACAATGTTATGGTCCTTGAAGGTGAGATCCTCCGACATGATCACTCCCAGGTCTTTGACGTTGGTGTTTCGCTCTATTTTGTGGCCAGAATTTGTTTTGTACTCTGATGAAGATTTAATTTCCTCATGTTTACCATATTTGAGTAATTGAAATTTCTCATCGTTGAACTTCATATTGTTTTCTGCAGCCCACTGAAAGATTTGGTTGATGTCCGCCTGGAGCCTTGCAGTGTCTGCAATGGAAGACACTGTCATGCAGATTCGGGTGTCATCTGCAAAGGAAGACACGGTGCTGTGGCTGACATCCTTGTCTATATCGGATATGAGGATGAGGAACAAGATGGGAGCGAGTACTGTGCCTTGTGGAACAGAGCTTTTCACCGTAGCTGTCTCGGACTTTACTTTGTTGACGACTACTCTCTGTGTTCTGTTAGTGAGGAAATTATAGATCCATCGACCGACTTTACCTGTTATTCCTTTAGCACACATTTTATGCGCTATTACGCCATGGTCACACTTGTCGAAGGCTTTTGCAAAGTCTGTATATATTACATCTGCATTCTTTTTGTCTTCTAGTGCATTTAGGACCTTGTCGTAGTGATCCAATAGTTGAGACAGACAGGAGCGACCTGTTCTAAACCCATGTTGCCCTGGGTTGTGTAACTGATGGGTTTCTAGATGGGTGGTGATCTTGCTTCTTAGGACCCTTTCAAAGATTTTTATGATATGGGATGTTAGTGCTATTGGTCTGTAGTTCTTTGCTGTTGCTTTACTGCCCCCTTTGTGGAATGGGGCTATGTCTGTTGTTTTTAGTAACTGTGGGACGACCCCCATGTCCATGCTCCCTCTCCATAGGATGGAAAAGGCTCGTGATAGGGGCTTCTTGCAGTTCTTGATGAACACAGAGTTCCATGAGTCTGGCCCTGGGGCAGAGTGCATGGGCATGTCATTTATCGCCTGTTCGAAGTCATTTGGCGTCAGGATAACATTGGATAGGCTTGTGTTAATCAAATTTTGTGGCTATCTCATAAAAAATTCATTTTGATTTTCGACTCTCAGTCTGGTTAGCGGCTTGCTAAAAACTGAGTCATATTGGGACTTGAGTAGCTCACTCATTTCCTTGCTGTCATCTGTGTAGGACCCATCTTGTTTAAGTAGGGGCCCAATACTGGACGTTGTTCTCGATTTTGATTTCGCATAGGAGAAGAAATACTTTGGGTTTCTTTCGATTTCATTTATGGCTTTTAGTTCTTCCCGCGATTCCTGACTCCTAAAGGATTCTTTTAGCTTAAGTTCGATGCTTGCTATTTCTCTGACCAGTGTCTCCCTACGCATTTCAGATATATTGACCTCTTTTAGCCTCTCTGTTATTCTTTTTCATCGCCTGTAAAGGGAGCGCCTGTCTCTTTCTGTTTTACATATACTCCTCCTTTTTCTTAGAGGAATAAGCCTTGTGCATACATCGAGTGCCACCGAGTTAATCTGTTCTAGGCATAAGTTGGGGTCTGTGTTGCTTAGTATATCTTCCCAGCTTATATCGGTTAGGACTTGGTTTACTTGGTCCCACTTTATGTTTTTGTTATTGAAGTTGAATTTGGTGAATGCTCCCTCGTGACTAGTCTCATTATGTCGGTCTGGGGCTCCACGCATACATGTCTGAACCTCAATTATGTTGTGATCTGAGTATATTGTTTTTGATATGGTGACATTTCTTATCAGATCATCATTGTTAGTGAAGATGAGGTCTAGTGTATTCTCCAGTCTAGTAGGCTCTATTATTTGCTGGTTTAAATTGAATTTTGTGCAGAGATATAAAAGCTCGTGTGAGTGTGAGTTTTCATCAGAGCTGCCTCCTGGTGTTATTACTGCAACAATATTATTTGCTATATTCCTCCATTTTAGATGCCTTAAGTTGAAATCCCCCAGGAGCAATATGTTGGGTGCAGGAGCTGGAAGATTTTCCAGACTGGTCAATTTTTAACAGCTGTTCCTGGAATTGCTGGGATGTTGCATCCGGAGGCTTGTAGACTACCACAATGACTAGGTTTTGGTTCTCGACCTTTACTGCTAAAACTTCCACATCATTTGAGGCATTTAGCAGTTCTGTGCAAACAAGTGACTCTGCAATGTACAGGCCAACCCCCCCCTTTTGCCTGTTCACTCTGTCACATCTGTATAGGTTGTAACCTGGGATCCACATTTCGTTGTCCAAGTGATCCTTTATGTGGGTCTCACTCACTTATTTATCCATACCTCACCTATGCTATTTGTGCTTGGGGATCAACTGCAGCAATACACCTAAAGCCAATAATAACCCAACAAAAAGCTGCAGAAAGAATAATCACTAAATCCCATCCCTGGCAACACCCCCCCCCACTCTTCATAGATCTAAACTTTCTCCCTGTTCAGTACATCCACACTTACTACTGTGCAATCTACATCTACAGGACCTTAAACTCCAATATTAACCTTGACCTAAAACGCTTTCTTGATAGTTGTGACAGAACCCACAGGCATAACACCAGACACAAACATCTCTACGACATTCCCTGTGTCCGACTAAACCTTTATAAAAATTCAATGTATGTCAAAGGCCCTAAAATCTGGAACACCCTACCTGAGAACTCTAGAACTGCGGACACATTCATCACCTTCAAAACTACCATTAGAAAACATCTTATCTCCCTGATACACCCCATCAACTAACTACACGAATAACACCTGGTGGTTCACACTCACACTCACTCACCCATTTGACCATAAACAGAAATATTAATCTCAGTCTTAAAATAATGAATCCTGTGATACTCCAATACTGAAACTATGTACTGTGCCAAAACAAAAGCATTCACTTTGCTAAACTCACAAACTAGTATTTAGTCGCTTAGCCATAATACCAACTTACCTCATAATTTGTAATATTTTAAAATTAAGAATTAAACTAAGTCTGCCCGAAATGCCTAGTCATGCTAGGTGTTCTAGTGGTACACTCTGTAATCATTATTTTACTACATGTAAACCACACAATAACCAAATTCTGTAAACTCAGCATTGTAATCCTTATAGAGAATAAACTTTGAATTGAATTGAATTGAAGCAATGGGTACCTTGTTCCAAGGTTCGTAGGTTCGAGTCTCCTTCAGCCAGAGAGATCAGTGTTTGTATATATATATATATATATATATATATATATATATATATATATATATATATATATATATATATATATATATATATATATATATATATATGCGACTAGCCAAGGACTTGATCCTATGAAGTTTTGGTCTGCCTCGCGGTGAGCAAGAATCACATGACACTAACCCACAGGACCACCAAATCCTACAAGAACCAAGCACCCAGCCATGCTAGGTGTGTTACCCTTGGTCCGAGGATACACGGTGGTGTGGGTGCCTCTGATCTAATTTCATTTTACTCCCTGTTTGGTGTACTAGCCCAACAAGCAGTATTTTTATATTATTGTAACCAAGACGTGATTTTCGCTCGTCATGAGGCAGGCCAAAACATCATGTGTTCGAGTCCTTGGCTAGTCGCAGTGTTGTTATTGATCAATACTACTCGCTCTTGATTACAAAAATATAAAAATACTGCTTGTTGGGCTAGTACTCGAAACAGGGAGTAGAATGAAATTAGCTCAGAGGCTTTCACTGAGACCCACATAAAGGATCACTTGGACAACGAAATATGGATCCCAGGTTACAACCTATACAGATGTGACAGAGTGAACGGGCAAAAATGGGGGGGGGGGGGGTTGGCCTGTACATTGCAGAGTCACTTGTCTGCACAGAACTGCTTAATGCCTCAAATGATGTAGTGGAAGTTTTAGCAGTAAAGGTAGAGAACCAAAACCTAGTCATTGTGGTAGTCTACAAGCCTCCGGATGCAACATCCCAGCAATTCCAGGAACAGCTGTTAAAAATTGACCACTGTCTGGAAAATCTTACAGCTCCTGCACTCAACATCTTGCTCCTGGGGGATTTCAACTTAAGGCACCTAAAATGGTGGAATATAGCAAATAATATTGTTGCAGTAATAACACCAGGAGGCAGCTCTGATGAAAACTCAGTCTCACACGAGCTTTTAAATCTCTGCACATAATTCAATTTAAACCAGCAAATAATAGAGCCTACTAGACTGGAGAATACACTAGACCTCATCTTCACTAACAATGATGATCTGATAAGAAATGTCACCATATCAAAAACAATATACTCAGATCACAACACAATTGAGGTTCAGACATGTATGCGTGGAGCCCCAGGCCGACATAATGAGATTAGTCACGAGGGAGCATTCACCAAATTCAACTTCAATAACAAAAACATAAAGTGGGACCAAGTAAACCAAGTCCTAACCGATATAAGCTGGGAAGATATACTAAGCAACACAGACCCCAACTTATGCCTAGAACAGATTAACTTGGTGGCACTCGATGTTCGCACGAGGCTTATTCCTCTAAGAAAAAGGAGTAGATGTAAAACAGAAAGAGACAGGCGCTCCCTTTACAGGCGACGGAAAAGAATAACAGAGCGGCTAAAAGAGGTCAATGTATCTGAAATGCGTAGGGAGACACTGGTCAAAGAAATAACAAGCATCGAACTTAAGCTAAAGGAATCTTATAGGAGTCAGGAATCGCGGGAAGAACTAAAAGCCATAAATGAAATCGAAAGAAACCCAAAGTATTTCTTCTCCTATGCCAAATCAAAGTCAAGAACAACGTCCAGTATTGGGCCGCTACTTAAACAAGATGGGTCCTACACAGATGACAGCAAGGAAATGAGTGAGCTACTCAAGTCCCAATATGACTCAGTTTTTAGCAAGCCGCTAACCAGACTGAGAGTCGAAGATCAAAATGAATTTTTTATGAGAGCCACAGAATTTGGTTAACACAAGCCTATCCGATGTTATCCTGACGTCAAATGACTTCGAACAGGCGATAAATGACATGCCCATGTACTCTGCCCCAGGGCCAGACTCATGGAACTCCATGTTCATCAAGAACTGCAAGAAGCCCCTATCACGAGTCTTTTCCATCCTATGGAGGGGGAGCATGGACACGGGGGTTGTCCCACAGTTACTAAAAACAACAGACATAGCGCCACTCCACAAAGGGGGCAGTAAAGCAACAGCAAAGAACTACAGAACGATAGCACTAACATCCCATATCATAAAAATCTTTGAAAGGGTCCTAAGAAGCAAGATCACCACCCATCTAGAAACCCATCAGTTACACAACCCAGGGCAACATGGGTTTAGAACAGGTCGCTCCTGTCTGTCTCAACTATTGGATCACTACAACAAGGTCCTAGATGCACTAGAAGACAAAAAGAATGCAGATGTAATATATACAGACTTTGCAAAAGCCTTCGACAAGTGTGACCATGGCGTAATAGCGCACAAAATGCGTGCTAAAGGAATAACAGGAAAAGTCGGTCAATGGATCTATAATTTCCTCACTAACAGAACACAGAGAGTAGTCGTCAACAGAGTAAAGTCCGAGGCAGCTATGGTGAAATGCTCTGTTCCACAAGGCACAGTACTCGCTCCCATCTTCTTCCTCATCCTCATATCCGACATAGACAAGGATGTCAGCCACAGCACCGTGTCTTCCTTTGCAGATGACACCCGAATCTGCATGACAGTGTCTTCCATTGCAGACACTGCAAGGCTCCAGGCGGACATCAACCAAATCTTTCAGTGGGCTGCAGAAAACAATATGAAGTTCAACGATGAGAAATTTCAATTACTCAGATATGGTAAACACGAGGAAATTAAATCTTCATCAGAGTACAAAACAAATTCTGGCCACAAAATAGAGCGAAACACCAACGTCAAAGACTTGGGAGTGATCATGTCGGAGGATCTCACCTTCAAGGACCATAACATTGTATCAATCGCATCTGCTAGAAAAATTACAGGATGGATAATGAGAACCTTCAAAACTAGGGAGGCCAAGCCCATGATGACACTCTTCAGGTCACTTGTTCTATCTAGGCTGGAATATTGCTGCACACTAACGGTACCTTTCAAGGCAGGTGAAATCGCTGACCTAGAAAATGTACAGAGAACCTTCACGGCGCGCATAACGGAGATAAAACACCTCAATTACTGGGAGCGCTTGAGGTTCCTAAACCTGTATTCCCTGCAATGCAGGCGGGAGAGATACATGATTATATACACCTGGAAAATCCTAGAGGGACTAGTACCGAACTTGCACACGAAAATCACTCACTACGAAAGCAAAAGACTTGGCAGACGATGCAACATCCCCCCAATGAAAAGCAGGGGTGTCACTAGCACGTTAAGAGACCATACAATAAGTGTCAGGGGCCCGAGACTGTTCAACTGCCTCCCAGCACACATAAGGGGGATTACCAACAGACCCCTGGCAGTCTTCAAGCTGGCACTGGACAAGCACCTAAAGTCGGTTCCTGACCAGCCGGGCTGTGGCTCGTACGTTGGTTTGCGTGCAGCCAGCAGTAACAGCCTGGTTGATCAGGCTCTGATCCACCAGAAGGCCTGGCCACAGACCGGGCCGCGGGGGCGTTGACTCCCGGAACTCTCTCCAGGTAAACTCCAGGTAAGGCACCCACATCACCGTATGTCCTCGGACCAAGGGTAACAGCTTTGCTAGATGCTTGGCTGTTGTAGGATTTGGTGGTCCTAAGGGTTACAGCATCATGTGATTTTCGCTCACCATGAGGCAGGCCAAAAGCTTCAAAAGTGTAAAGTGAATCAGAGGAGGCATTCTCTAGTTATCAATCAGAGACAAATATCCTAAAACACACCAGCTGCTCAGAAGTTACATTTGTAGTTTTCACAGAGACCCACATAAAGGGCCACTTTGACAATGAAATATAGATCCTGGGTTACAACCTATACCGATGTGACAGAGTGAATAAGCAAAAGAGGATGGAGGGTTAGCCTGTACATCACAGAGTCACTTATATCCTAGGAACTACTAATTGCCTCTAATGATGTAGTTGAAGTTTTGACAGTAAAGATCGAGAACCAAAACCTGGCCATTGTGGTTGCATACAAGCCTCCGGATGCAACTTCCCAAGAATTTCAGGAACAGCTTTTGAAAATTTATTACTGTCTGGAAAATCTTCCAGCTCCTGCCCCCAACTGGGGGGATTTCAACCTAAGGCACCTAAAATAGAGGAATGTAGCAAACAGTGTTGTAGCAGAGATAACACCAGGAGGCAGCTCAGATAAAAACTCGCACACACATGAGCTTTTAAATCTCTGCACCAAATTCACCTTAAACCAGCAAATAATAGAGCCTTCAAGATTGGAAAATACGCTGGATCTCATCTTCACTAACAATGATGATCAGATACGAAGTATAACCACATCAAAAACAATGTACTCAGATCACAACATAAGAGAGGCACAGACATGTATGTGTGGGGCCCCAGACCGACAAAATGTGATCAGTCATGAGGGAGCCTTCACCAAATTCAACTTCAGTAACAGAAACATAAGGTGGGACCAAGTAAACCAGGTCCTAAATGATATAAATTGAGAAGATATCCTAAGCAACACGGATGCAAACCTATGTCTAGAGCAAATGTACTCTGTGGCACTCGAGGTATGCTCAAGGCATATTCCTTTAAGGAAATAGAGAAGATATGAACTAGAGAGAAAGACGCTCCCTATACAGGCAAAGGCAAAGAATAACAGAACGGCTAAAAGAGTCCAACATATCTATAATACGTAAGGATACACTGGTAAGAGAAATAGCAAACATCAAACTAAAGTTAAATGAATCTTACAGGAGCCAAGATACGCAGTAAGAACTAAAAGTCTTAAATGAAATTTAAAGAAACCCAAAATATTTAGTTTCTTATGCCAAATCAAAGTCGAGAACAACATCCAGTATTGGGCCCTAACTTAAACGAGATGGGTCCTACACAGATGACAGCAATGAAATGAATGAGCTACTCAAGTTCCAATATGATTCGGTTTTTAGCGAGCCGCTAACAAGACTGAGAGTCGATGACCTAAATGAATTTTTTATGAGAGACACGGAATTTGGTAGACTCGAACCTATCTGATATTATCCTGACGTCAAATGACTTCGAAAAGGCGAAAAATGACATGACCATGCGCTCTGTCCCAGGCCCAGACTCATGGAACTGCGCGTTCATCAAGAATTGCAAGAAGCCCCTATCATGTACTTTCAACATCCTATGGAGAGGGAGCATGGACACAGGGGTCATCCCACAGCTGCTAAAAACAACAGACATAGCCCCGTTCCACAAAGGGGGCAGTAAAGCAATAGCAAAGAACTACAGACCATTAGCGCTAACGTCCCACATCTTTGATAGGGTTCTAAGAAGCAAGATAGGCACCCATCTAGTTACCCATCAGTTACACAACCCAGGACAACATGGGTTTAGAGCAGGTCGCTCCTGCCTGTCCCAACTACTGGGCCACTATGACAAGGTCCTGAATGCTCAAAAGACAAACAAAATTCAGATGTAGTATACACTGTCTTTGCTAAAGCCTTTGACAAGTGTGACCATGGTGTAATAACTCACAAAATGCGCAATAAGGGAATAACAGGAAAAGTTGGTAGATGGATCTATAATTTCCTAACAAATAGAACACAGAGTAGTAGTAAACAGAGTAAAGTCTGAGGCGGCTACGGTAAAAAGCTCTGTTCCTCTTGTTCCTCATCATCATATCTGACATAGAGAGGGATGTAAGCCACAGCACTGTGTCTTCCTTTGTAGATGACACCCGAATTTGTATGACAGTGTCCTCCACTGAAGACACCGCAAGACTCCAGGTGGACATCGACCAAATCTTTAAATGGGCCGCAGAAAACAATATGAAGTTCAGTGATGAGAAATTTCAATTAGTTTGATATGGAAAAAATGAGGAAATTAAAACTATTTCGAATTACAAAACAAATTCCAACCGCACAATAGAGCGATAAACTTCTGTAAAAGACCTGGGAGTGATCATGTCAAAGGATCTCACCTTCAAAGACCATAACAGTGTATCAATCGCATCTGCTAGAAAAATGACAGGATGGATAATGAGAACCTTCAAAACTAGGTGTGCCAAGCCCATGATGACACTCCTCGAGTCGCTTGTTCTATGTAGGCTAGAATATTGCTGCACTCTAATTGTAGACAGCCTGTACTGTCTGCACAGACAGCCTGTGCTGTCTGCCAGCTTAGTTCATATTTTGCGCCACTAAAGTGCTGCCCTCTGGGCCAGCCCAAAGTCTGTGGGACGCTGGTCCCACACTCTGCTGACTCTCACAGCAGCTAGCAACAAGTCGACAAGTCCTTACTTCCTCTCTCCCTCGTGGGCATGGCCTTCCCTGGGCCATGGGCACAAACACACAAGCGTGGGTACCCGCACTACGACATTGGCAAAGCAAGAAGAACCCTCCTCAGCTCTATCATTGAACCCCGCTTGCAGAAATACCAATTAATCGCATTCACATTGGTAGCCGCGGTGGTCGCAGCAGTAGTGTTTGCCTGGAGAGAGGAAGGAAGAGGGATGAAGTCATCTTCACTTTATCACCCTATACAAGAAGCATCTGGCTCTCAACGAGTTATCCAGATGTCGTGTCTGCATGTTTGAGCATCCAGACACAGGTACAAGCAGGATCTAGCCGAAATTTGCCGAATTTCTTCGAGAATTGTAAGTGGTGTCCCAGTGACCCCATGCTACAGCATCCCATGCTGTTTCTCAAGTCACGTGTTCAGCGTCACTTGTATGTTCTGCTGTTGTTCAGCTCAGCACAGCTTTTTCAGCAAGCCAGAGGTGAATTTTATTGTGATTTCTGCGTCCAGTGTGTCTCCCTGTGTTTGTGGGTGGGAGAGGAGAAGAGGAGGAAGTGGTCGTTCCTCGCCATGTCCACGCTCGCCCTGCTGTACACTCACACCTCACCAGCCTACCATAAACTCACCACTGCCCACTCCCTCTGCTGTGTTTTTCCGCTGTTTTCCATGTGAATTCATTGCCAGACCTGTGTATCCAAGTGCCCGAGGCCACTCGAAGCCATGTGGATCAGCAAGCCATGTGGATCAGCATGCTACGTAGATCATGACACCACGTGGGGTGTGGGCGATGTTATGTGGATCTACAAGCAACGTGGGTTACCAAGCCAGATGTCCCAGGCCATATGCTGTGGTCTGCTGCCCGCATCACATTGACGTCACTGATGCTGCTGCCCGACTTCACGACGTCACTCACGATGCTGCTCAATTTCATGACATCACCTCGAGATGTCTGTGCTGCTGATGTCACCTCACGACGTCACGCCTGACATTACATGATGTCACATCGAGTGTTTCAGTAATTGTCTGTATTGTCGAGAAGATTGAGAGAAGATATGTCGTGTGTTAATTAATTCCTCTCAGTCAGTGTTCTCACATGTTAGTGTATAGCTTAGTGTCAGTTTTGTGCACAGAAACGCATCTTTTGCTAGCTTAAGCCATGTTGTACTGCATGTACCAGGGGTGTGTGTAAAATTTTCCGTGTGTCCAGGAGGTCTGCGGTCAGACCCTTGTGTAGCACCTTGTGTAGTCACCCAGTGTGACCAGCGCATTTGACAGCTGATATCAGTCAGCCCTGAGCCCGAGCCTCTTGTACAGAAAGCTCTTATGCTTGTTGCTCATAGATGCTCTGCAGAATCATACCTGCTACGATTCCCATCGAGATTTGTCTCACTTCACCTCCAGACCTTCAGAGTGCAGTTATATGTAGAGAAACAAGTCTGGGGACGCTTAGACTAACCTCTGCTATAACTCCAACTGCCAAGAGAATGACACTCGTCAACCCGCAGTTAGCCCTGTCGGCAGGCACTGTGTCAGACTCGTGTCACAAGCTTCAGTGAGCAGCCTGCACGAAGATGTCATTTTGACTGCTAGCTCGCTCACTGCAGTCTGGTGTATGATGTTACGATTCCCAAATGTTTCGCCCAGTCGTCTCTGCCACGACTCGCTCCACGCTCGCCAGCAGTGACAGCCCAGCGACAGTACCAGCCGAGAAGTGTCCTCCTGAGTCGCTTGCCAGAAGTTCTCCCCAGTTGCCGAGTTTTGTCGACACCTCACTCGAGGGCACCAGCATGTCGTGCCCCAGGTTGAGTGAAAACCTGTAGTGACTCCTACGATGACTGCTTCACCGTCCTAGAGGAGACCGTACACTGTTACGTCACAGCTCAGCCGCAGCGATGTCTCCTGTGTTGCAGTATTTGTCCAGACGCAGGAAGGCGTACAGTGATGCCCTTCGATGCTCACTGCCTTTGACCACGATGTTTAGCACACCCCACATGTTTTTTTCTTCCCTCCCTTTAGGAAGATTTTTTTTTCCATGTCCATATGTATATACATGTTTTTATTTTGTGTTCTGTGCCCCGTTCCTACGAGAGAGAGACCGAGTTTTTTTTTTACTACCAGTATTGTCGCGTCGGGACGACACGAGGTAGGTGGTGCAAGAATGGTATATAATACCGACAAGATGAAATCAAGACACATGTGCAACATCTGGGTATCTTTATTGTAGACGTTTCGCCATCCAGTGGCTTTATCAATACAAATTCTAGGACATAACTTGAAGACAGTAAGACTATGTACAGAAGATGAGGTAATCAGTCCCTCAACCTTGGAGTAGGTGCGAAGAGCACCGTAGCCGTGGAGATTCTGAAGCAGAAGCAAGGAGCCTGGCACTTATGTAGTAACGTCAGGTGTAGCAGACGAAGGCATAGTCACTGGTAGGCTGGATTCCCCAGTGGAAGTAGGTCCTTCCCAAAGAGATGGGTTAGTTGTAGTAGTAGTCGTAGTCGTGAAGGTTATGTACATGTCCTCAGAATCAAGATTCTATGATGTTGCAGTGTCTGACAAGTTGTACAAGAATGGTATATAATACCGACAAGATGAAATTAAGACACATGTGCAACATCTGGGTATCTTTATTGTAGACGTTTCGCCATCCAGTGGCTTTATCAATACAATTTCTAGGACATAACTTGAAGACAGTAAGACTATGTACAGAAGATGAGGTAATCAGTCCTCAGCCTTGGAGTAGGTGCGAAGAGCACCGTAGTCGTGGAGATTCTGAAGCAGAAGCAAGGAGCCTGGCGCTTATATAGTAACGTCAGGTGTAGCAGACGAAGGCATAGTCACTGGTAGGCGGGATTCCCCAGTGGAAGTAGGTCCTTCCCAAAGAGATGGGTTAGTTGTAGTAGTAGTTGTCGTAGTCGTGAAGGAATCCCGCCAGGCTCCTTGCTTCTGCTTCAGAATCTCCACGACTATGGTGCTCTTCGCACCTACTCCAAGGCTGAGGGACTGATTACCTCATCTTCTGTACATAGTCTTACTGTCTTCAAGTTATGTCCTAGAATTTGTATTGATAAAGCCACTGGATGGCGAAACGTCTACAATAAAGATACCCAGATGTCACGAGGTAGGTGGCCGAGCATATGTAGACAGCCTGTACTGTCTGCACAGACAGCCTGTGCTGTCTGCCAGCTTAGTTCATATTTCGCGCCACATCTGTGCTGCCCTTTGGGCCAGCCCAAAGTCTGTGGGACGCTGGTCCCACGCTCTCTCACTCTCACAGCGGCTTAGCAGCAAGACAGAAGGCCTACTAGCTCTCTCCTCTCGTGGACATGGCCCTACCCGGGCCATGGGCACAACACACAAGCCTGTGTACCCACCACTACTTTTGCAAATAAAGTAAGAAGCCTCCGAAGACGTATCATTGAACCCCGCTTGCAGAAATACCAATTAATCGCATTCACATAACAGCACCTTCCAGTGCAGGTGAAATTGCTGACCTAGAAAATGTGCAGAGAATCTTCATGGCACACATAACTACGATAAAGCACCTAAATTACTGGGAACGCTTGAAGTTCCTAAACCTGTACTCCCTAGATGGAAGGCGGGAGAGATACATGATTATATGCACTTGGAAAGTCTTTGAGAGATTAGTACTGATTTTGCACACGAAAATCACTCCCTATGAAAGCGAAAGACTCAGCAGACGATGCAGCATCCCCGTAATGAACAACAGGGGTGCCACTAGCAAGGTAAGTGTTATGGGGGGGGGAAGACTGTTCAACTGCCTTCCAGCATACATAAGGGGGATTACCAATAGACCCCTGACTGTCTTCAAGAAGGCGCTGGACAGGTACCTAAAGTCAGTACCTGACCAGCCGGGTTGTGGTTCGTACGTCGGGTTGCGTGCGGCCAACAGCAACAGCTTGGGTGATCAGGCCCTGATCCACTATGAGGCCTGGTTACAGACCGGGCCGCGGGGGCGTTGACCCCCGAAACCCTCTACAGGTATACTGGCGTTCAAGGTTCGAAGCAGATTGGATGAGGCATTCACAAAACGAATGAAAGCCAGTATTTCAGTTTTCTCAATTTCTTTGGTAAAATTGGCATACAGTGCAGGCAACCCACACAGTATGAGGCCCACAGTGTGACATACTGTGAAAAGTATTGTGTATAAGACACTGTACTCACCTAGTTTAGGTTGCAGGGGTCGAGAAGAAGTAGTTATGGTCACCTCTGACATTAGCGGTCTATCACAATAGTAAATATAATAAACATAGCACAGGAGCTAGAACACGTTCTCTGCAAATAAACAATTTATTGCATAATTGCACAAATATGTAAAAAAAATATCTTCCGTTTGAGATGAGTGAACAAGGAACGCAATACGTCTGGCAGCGACGGCTGCTTAAATATGCGGATTCAATTATAGATTTGATAAAACTCACGAGATTAGTGATGGAATCATTAAGTGAACTGATTGAAAGTCAACAAATAATAAAATATCAGGTATTAATTACTCATCATATGCATATCTTACGAATTATATGTGGATGACTGGAATATCATAATTGTTGATTTAAGTTAGACTTCTCCTGGCGTTCAGTTAGCAACTAAAGAACTGGTGTTTATTGCTTGTCGAGGTGAGACTTATGGGCAGGTCTTCTTATATCTACTACTCCAGTTCACCTTGCACTAAATAGTAACCTGGTAGTTTATCCCCAATGGAAGGTACCTATACCTAGAAAAACTTGGAGAAGGGCCCGAGTCCTCCATTTCAAATAAGCCACACTGCTTGGCTTTCTTAAGTTATTCTGGCGTATTATCCCTGTTAGGTTTGACAAAGAGAATAATTTTTTTTATCTAGTTCCCAGCTTCGTTCTCTCCCTCTCCCTCCCAATTCCTTGTTTATTGTTTCTTGAGCTGAAGTTCCTGAAACACGAACAGTGTAAGAAAAGTCACCCCGACGCCCGTTTCCGACAGCTTCAATTTACAGAGCTGCGAGTGGGTGTACCAGGCAACATTACTCCTGTTTTTGTTGAACCAGCTTTTTTTTTTTTTTACTAAACTGTCACGGGTCGCTGCCTGGTGAAAGAGAAATGTATACCGGGAATAATATTTAAAAAAAAAAAAATACTCATTGCGTATGATGTTAGTAATGGTTTATTAAAAATTTTTTAGTCATGTATATATATATATATATATATATATATATATATATATATATATATATATATATATATATATATATATATATATATATATATATATATATATATATATATATATATATATGTAAATTGGACAATCTCTAGATGGGAGGCTGGCACAAAAAACTTGTATCAGGAAGAGTGGACTCCAAAGCCTGGTGGTAATAATAATAATAATAATAATAATAAATAATAATAATAATAATAATAATAATAATAATAATAATAATAATAATAATAATATCTTTATTTCTACAAGTACATGTACAAGGTATACACACCATAGTTGACATCAACGACATACTGCTATATAGAAAAACGCTTGTTATGCAGAACATTTCTGGCAAATTAGGTCAGTTTTATCCCAGGATGCGACCCACACCAGTCGACTTACTCCCAGGTACCCATTTTAGTGATGGGGAACATAGGCAACCGGTGTAAGGAAACACGCCCAATGTTTCTACCCTCGCCGGGAATCGAACCCAGACACTCACCGTGTGAAGCGAGAGCTTTAGCCATCAGGCCACGAGGCCACGAGGCAACTCTGAATCTGCAGGATGGGACTGTCTTTACTAGGAATCTAGAATATTTTGTTTTCAAGACGCAAGTAGGTAAACTATTTAGGGGAAACTACTTTGCTAGCCGCATGAAATGTGTCTAAGTTGTCAGAGGTGTTAATAATGCAAGATGAAGTATCTCTTCTTAAATCCCTGGATCCGGATAAGGTGAATCCAAGATTGTTGAGCAGATGTATAAATGGCCTTCGTTGGGGAAAGAATCAAATTTAGTCCCCATTCCCCATAAATAGAGAGTAATCACCAACTAGAGACCACTATCACTTCTATGAATCACTTGAAAAATTCTTGAGACAATAATCTCACGCAAATGACACCGGTTTTGATTATCCTTTGTGACCATCAATATGGCTTCAGATAAGGTCGCTTTTCAGTTGATATATTAAAACTCTCCACTAACGTATGTAAGTCACTGGATGGATCCAATATCGGTTGAATAGTAGCACTGGGCATTGCTTGTGCTATTGACAGAGTATGGCACCAAGGAGAGTCGATATGACACTCAACTGGTGTCAGTGTTCTATTATCAGTGTGCTCGAGTCACTGTAATGGAATGTCTACTGCAGTTATATTCAGCTCATTCCAGAATCCCAGGCCACTGTACTCTGATGTTTTTTTTTATGTAAGAGAGGAAATGACAACTGCTCTCAGGTACATCAATCACCAGCTTACAGCTTTATCAACCTGGAAAAAACGATGGTACGTTGCATTAGGTTCCGAGAAGACACAAATTATGATTGTCTCTAGACAGCATGATGTTAGCAGAGTAAGAATGAAAGAAAAAGTTTCAGAGCTCGGGGAGGAAGAGGTTACACAAGAGGTGGAATTTGGCCCAGAAATATCTATGAAGAACCACGTGGTAAATCTAACAAGCAAGGTAGGCTAAGCTAAAAGCACAAAGGCGTATCTCATACCTGGTCGACAGTAGAGGCTGCTAAACTTTATACGAGATGCAGATACCCTAACACTTTGAGTATGCTTCACTTTCTTGGATTGCTTTCTCCTTCACCCCCCTTCCCTCCCCCTTCCCCCACACACAACCCTGTCGCATCTACGACTTACTTCTCGCCTGGACTGGGTATGGACTGATCTGTCACGTCAGCAGAACCTTAAGTGTTGAATAGATGTGGGTGGCCTTACTGTTATGTGCAAGACCGGTATTGTCAATGTACCACACTTGGCTCCACTTCACGGTCAGTGAGAAGAGATCTTCTATACCATAAGACGGGCAGCAAACAGAAGGGTACAGCCCTTGCAATATTGAGAAGGGTACAGCCAGTGTTGTAGCACTGGCTATACCCTTCTCAATAACATCAGTTTATCTGAGATAAATCATTCCTAGAATGATTCGAGTCTGGAGTACGTTCATATAGCATAACAACATTGATAATATAAAGTCAATTGATCAAATGAAAGCTCTGGCCCCATTGACTTTATATCACACCATCACCTGTTCCCTCTTTGTATGTTTCATAATACAGAATTAATAAAGGTAATGTCAAAGACGACCAAGGAAGACTTTCACATGAGATATAGGTAACAGCTCTGAGCTTGTAAATAAAAGTAAGAACTCTTAACCCAATCTTGTAAATCCCAAGAGAGAGGAAGAGAGAGAGAGAGAGAGAGAGAGAGAGAGAGAGAGAGAGAGAGAGAGAGAGGAGAGAGAGAGAGAGAGAGAGAGAGAGAGAGAGAGAGAGAGAGAGAGAGAGAGAGAGAGAGAGAGAGACAGAGAGAGAGACTGAGAAACACGCACAATAAGAGTGAGGGTTTTATAACTTCATGTTGGAATGAAATTCTCTCCGAATTTATAGAACATTAACAGCGATCCCGCATTGAATATTTTATTTGTAATCACTTTCAAAATACTGTATTTTACCGTTGTAAACAAGACTGTTTTATTTTTTTTGTTATTCTCCTGTGTGTTTGTTTACGAGTATATATGGATTACATATTTCTTTTTCAATATTGAGATTTTATTTGTGATGAACAATGTATATAACAAAATGAGAACATGATGTGATTGACAGCCTGGTATTACTAGTACTAGGTATAGTACTATCACTATTACTGCTGCTATTGCTACTACTACTAGACATAGTACTATCTCCATTACTGCTATTATTACTACTACTAGACATAGTACTATCACCATTAATGCTATTATTATTACTACTAGACATAGTACTATCACTATTACTGTTGTTATTACTACTACTACTAGACACAGTACTATCTCTATTATTATTACTACTAGACATAGCATTATCACTATTACTGCTGTTATTACTACTACTAGACATAGTACTATCACCATTACTGTTGTTATTATTATTACTAGACATAGTACTGTCACCATTACTGCTATTATTATTACTACTAGACATAGTACTATCACCATTACTGCTATTATTACTAATAGACATAGTACTATCACCATTACTGCTATTATTATTACTACTAGACATAGTACTGTCACCATTACTGCTATTATTATTACTACTAGACATAGTACTATCACCATTACTGCTATTATTACTACTAGACATAGTACTATCACCATTACTGCTATTATTATTACTACTAGACATAGTACTGTCACCATTACTGCTATTATTATTACTACTAGACATAGTACTATCACAATTACTGCTATTATTACTACTAGACATAGTACTATCACCATTACTGTTGCTATTATTACTACTAGGCATAGTACTATCACCATTACTGTTGTTATTATTACTACTAGACATAGTACTATCACCATTACTGTTGTTATTATTACAACTAGACATAGTACTATCACAATTACTGCTGTTATTATTGCTACTAGACATAATACTATCACCATTACTGCTGTTATTATTACTACTAGACATAGTACTATCACTATTACTGCTGTTATTACTACTACTACTAGACATAGTGCTATCTCCATTACTGCTGCTATTACTACTAGACATAGTACTATCACCATTACTGTTGCTATTATTACTACTAGGCATAGTACTATCACCATCACTGTTGTTATTATTACTACTAGACATAGTACTATCACCATTACTGTTGTTATTATTACAACTAGACAGTACTATCACAATTACTGCTGTTATTATTGCTACTAGACATAGTACTATTACCATTACTGCTGTTATTATTACTACTAGACATAGTACTATCACTATTACTGCTGTTATTACTACTACTACTAGACATAGTGCTATCACCATTACTGCTATTATTATTACTACTAGACATAGTACTATCACTATTACTGTTGTTATTATTACAACTAGACATAGTACTAGCACCATTACTGCTATTATTATTGCTATTAGACATAGTACTATCACTATTACTATTGTTATTGCTAATACTACTAGACATAGTACTATCTCCATTACTGCTGTTATTATTACTACTAGACATAGTACTATCACTATTACTGTTGTTATTGCTACTACTACTAGACATAGTACTATCACCATTACTGCTGTTATTATTACAACTAGACATAGTACTATCACCATTACTGCTGTTATTATTACTACTAAACATAGTACTATCACCATTACTGCTATTATTATTACTACTAGACATAGTATAATCACTATTACTGTTGTCATTACTACTACTAGACATAGTACTATCACTATTACTGTCGTTATTATTACAACTAGACATAGTACTAGCACCATTACTGCTATTATTATTACTAATAGACATAGTACTATCACTATTACTGTTGTTATTACTACTACTACTAGACATAGTACTGTCTCCATTATTGCTGTTATTATTACTACTAGATATAGTACTATCACTATTACTGTTGTTATTACTACTACTACTAGACATAGTACTATCACAATTACTGCTATTATTATTACTACTAGACATAGTACTATCACCATTATTGTTGTTATTATTGCTACTAGACATAGTACTATCACTACTACTGTTGTTATTATTACAACTAGACATAGTACTATCACCATTACTGCTATTATTATTACTACTAGACATAGTACTATATCTATTACTGTTGTTATTACTACTACTACTAGACATAGTACTATCTCCATTACTGCTGTTATTATTACTACTAGACATAGTACTATCACTATTACTGTTGTTATTACTACTACTAGACATAGTACTATCACCATTACTGCTGTTATTATTACTACTGATCATAGTACTATTACTATTACTGTCGTTATTATTACTACTAGACGTAGTACTATCACCATTACTCCTGTTATTATTACAACTAGACATAGTACTATCACCATTACTGCTGTTATTATTACAACTAGACATAGTACTGTCACCATTATTGCTGTTATTATTACTACTAGACTTAACACTATAACCATTACTGTTGTTATCATTACTACTAAACATAGTACTATCACCATTACTGCTGTTATTATTACTACTAGACATAGTACTATCTCCATTACTGCTGTTATTATTACAACTAGACATAGTACTATCACCATTACTGCTGTTATTACTACCAGACATAGTACTATCACCATTACTGCTGTTATTACTACTAGACATAGTACTATCACCATTACTGCTGTTATTACTACTAGACAGAGTACTATCACCATTACTGCTGTTATTATTACAACTAGATATAGTACTATCACCATTACTGCTGTTAATACTACTAGACATAGTACTATCACCATTACTGCTGTTATTATTACAACTAGACATAGTACTATCATCATTACTGCTGTTATTATTACTACTAGACATTGTACTATCATCATTACTGCTGTTATTATTACTACTAGACATAGTACTATCATCATTACTGCTGTTATTATTACTACTAGACATAGTACTATCACCATTACTGCTGTTATTATTTCAACTAGACATAGTACTATCATCATTACTACTGTTATTATTACAACTAGACATAGTACTATCACTATTACTGCTGTTATTATTACAACTAGGCATAGTACAATCATCATTACTGCTGTTATTATTACTACTAGGCATAGTACTATCATCATTACTGCTGTTATTATTACTACTAGACATAGTACTATCATCATTACTGCTGTTATTATTACTACTAGACATAGTACTATCATCATTACTGCTGTTATTATTACTACTAGACATAGTACTATCACCATTACTGCTGTTATTATTACTACTAAACATAGTACTATCACCATTACTGTTGTTATTATTACTGCTAGACATAGTACTATCATCATTACTGCTGTTATTATTACTACTAGACATAGTACTATCACCATTACTGCTGTTATTATTTCAACTAGACATAGTACTATCATCATTACTACTGTTATTATTACAACTAGTCATAGTACTATCACTATTACTGCTGTTATTATTACAACTAGGCATAGTACAATCATCATTACTGCTGTTATTATTACTACTAGGCATAGTACTATCATCATTACTGCTGTTATTATTACTACTAGACATAGTACTATCATCATTACTGCTGTTATTATTACTACTAGACATAGTACTATCATCATTACTGCTGTTATTATTACTACTAGACATAGTACTATCACCATTACTGCTGTTATTATTACTACTAAACATAGTACTATCACCATTACTGTTGTTATTATTACTGCTAGGCATAGTACTATCATCATTACTGCTGTTATTATTACTACTAGACATAGTACTATAATCATTACTGCTGTTATTATTACAACTAGACATAGTACTATCATCATTACTGCTGTTATTATTACTACTAGACATAGTACTATCATCATTACTGCTGTTATTATTACTACTAGACATAGTACTATCACCATTACTGCTGTTATTATTACTACTAAACATAGTACTATCACCATTACTGTTGTTATTATTACTGCTAGACATAGTACTATCATCATTACTGCTGTTATTATTACTACTAGACATAGTACTATAATCATTACTGCTGTTATTATTACAACTAGACATAGTACTATCATCATTACTGCTGTTATTATTACTACTAGACATTGTACTATCATCATTACTGCTGTTATTATTACAAGTAGACATAGTACTATCATCATTACTGCTGTTATTATTACTACTAGACATATTACTATCACCATTACTGCTGTTATTATTACTACTAGACATAGTACTATTATCTTTACTGCTGTTATTATTACTACTAGACATAGTGCTATCATCATTACTGCTGTTATTATTACAACTAGACGTAGTACTATCATCATTACTGCTGTTATTATTACTAGACATTGTACTATCATCATTACTGCTGTTATTATTACAACTAGACATAGTACTATTATCATTACTGCTCTTATTATTACTACTAGACATAGTACTATCACCATTACTGCTGTTATTATTACTACTAGGCATAGTAATATCACCATTACTGCTGTTATTATTACTACTAGGCATAGTACTATCACCATTACTGCTGTTATTATTACTACTAGGCGTAGAACTATCACCATTACTGCTGTTATTATTACTACTAGACATAGTACTATCACCATTACTGCTATTATTATTACTACTAGGCATAGTACTATCACCATTACTGCTGTTATTCTATTTACCTAAACACTATCCTTTTCACCATTCGAATAATACATCTAAGACTGCAGTTCTACTACTACTACTATACTACTACTACGACTGCTACTACACTATTACTTCTACTATACTTCTAATACTACTACTACTATACTACTAGTACTATACTACTACTACTACTACTGATACTACTGTTATATTACTATTACCACTATTATGCTACTACTACCACCACTAAAATACTATTACTACTATACTATTACTGCTATTCTACTGCTGTACTCCTATTTCTACTACTATTTTTGTTAGTACTCCAATTCGTACTGCTGCTCCTACTACCATCACCACCACTACTACCATCACCACCACTACTACCACTACCACCGCTACTACTACTACTTTTATACTGTTGCTGCTACTACTACTACTGCTGCTGCTACTGCCACTACCACTACTGCTACTGTTACTATTACTATTACTACCACTACTTCTGCTACTACTATTATTACTACTACTGCTACTACTGCTACTGCCACTACTCATGCTACTGTTACTGTTACTACTACTACCACTACTTCTACTATTACTACTACCACCACTACCACTACTTCTGCTACTATTCCTATTAGTACTGCTGCTACCACTACAATTACTTCTGCTACTACTACTATTACTACTGCTACTACTACTGCTACTACCACTACTTCTGCTACTACAACTACTGTTACTACTACATCCGTATTAGTTTCTGTTGTAATTATTATGACTGAAATAGTCCCGCCAATATTATGTTACTACCGTTATTATCATCTCACCTAGTAACACACACCACAAAACAGACTATTACTATCACTGTTACTACTGCACAAGGAATATATTATCACTACTTCCTACATACCGTACAATTTATTTTTCAACTAGACATTCCTCTCCAATTTTCCTGGAGGTAAAAGGAAAATATGCTTGTGACTTGACCCATTTGCACTTGTCATCCGCTTCGTCTGGCGTCGGGAAGACGATGTTGGAGGGAGAGGGGTTGGGTGGGGGAGCGGGGGAGTGGGAGGGAGAGGGGTAGTGGGACATGAGTGGGAGGAAGAGGGGTAGTGGGGATGGGAGTGGGAAGGAGCGGGTAGTGTGGAGGAGTGGGGACGTGGGAGGGAGGGATAGGGGTAGTGTTGAGGAATGGGGAGGTGAGTGGGGAGGAGAGAGGGTAGTGGGAAGGTGTGGGAATGGTGACTAGTATTATTAATTGTATTAGGGAGGAGTAGGGGTGGTGGGTAATAGTATTAAGGATAGTGGGGAAGAGTGGGGGAGATGGGGAAGTAGCTGAGAAGGAGAGTGAAGGGTTGTGGGGAAAGAGGGAGGAGGAGAAGAGAGGGAAGGGAGGTGAGAGTGAAAGGGAGCCGTTGTGGGGACAGAGGGTGAGAGGTGGTACTGGGATTGCAGGAGGTGAGAGTGAGGGGGAGGAGTGTTGGGGAGAAGGCGAAAGAGTGGTAGGGAGGGAAACCTAGGATGGAAGAGCAGGGGTAGAGAGGGAGGGAGGTGGGAGGAAAAAGGGGGGAAAGAGAAGGAAAGAAAGTTAAATGAAAAAAAAAATATGTAGTATTAAAAAAGGCCGGGTACAATGAGAATAAGGAGAAGAGGAGGGGAACAGGAAACTAGGGGGAAGAGAGGTGAAGGAAGGGAGAGAAACCCAACAAGGAGTGCAGCAATTTTTTTTTTTAGATTTGGAGCCTGTTAAGGGGGTGATCAAGGTAAAAATTGACAGAGTTATCAAGGTAACATTTTTTAGAGTGATCAAGGTAAATTAACGAGTGATCAAGGTAACATTGACAAGTGATCAAGGTAACATTTACAGGTGATCAAGGTAACATTAACGGGGATCAAGGAACATTTTATAATGATCAAGGTAACTTGACAGAGTTTCAAAAGGTAACATTGACAGGTGTCAAGGGACATTACAGGCGATCAAGGGAACATTGACAGGTGATCAAGGTAACTTTGGCAGGGATCAAAGTAAATTGACAAGTGATCAAGGCAACATTGACAGAGTGATCAAGGTAACATTGACAGAGTGATCAAGGTAACATTGACAGAGTGATCAAGGTAACATTGACAGAGTGATCAAGGTAACATTGACAGAGTGATCAAGGTAACATTGACAGAGTGATCAAGGTAACATTGACAGAGTGATCAAGGTAACAACAAGTGATCAAGGTAACATCAAAAAGGTGATCAAGGTAACTTTCAGAGTGATCAAGGAACATTTACACAGTGATCAAGGTAAAAATTGACAGAGGAAAAACAAGGTAACTTACAAGTGTCAAGGTAACATTAACAAGGAAAGGGAAATTGACAGGGATTAAGGCAAAATTGAAGAGTGATCAAGGTAACATTGACGATGATCAAGGTAACTTTAAAAAAGAGTGTCAAGGGAACATTGACAGAGTGTCAAGGTAACATTAACAGAGTGATCAAGGGAGCATTGACGAGTTTCAAGGTAACATTGCAGAGTGATAAGGGAACATTAAAAACAGAGTGATCAAGGTAATATTTACAGAGTGATCAAGGTGAATTAAAAGCGATCAAGGAACATGACAAATGAAAGGGTTTTTAAATTTAAAAGGTGTCAAAAGGGAACATTAACAAGTGATAAGGGAACAAAAAAGGTGAAACAAGGTAACATGACAGGGATCAAAAGGGAACCTTGCAAGTGATAAGGTAACATTTACAAGTGTCAAGGTAACTTGACGAGTGATCAAGGTAAAACTGACGAGGAAAAAGGTAACATTGACAGAGTGATCAAGGTAACAAATTTACAGAGTGTCAAAGGTAAAATCGAAGAGTGATCAAGGTAAAAATTGACAGAGTGATCAAAAGGGAAAATTTATAGAGTGATCAAGGTAACATTGAGAGAGGACAAGGAGCATTGCAGAGTGATAAGGGAACATTGACGGTGTCAAGGAGCATTGACAGAGTGATCAAGGTAACATTGACAGTATGATCAAGGTAACATTGACAGAGTGATCAAGGTAACATTGACAGAGTGAGCAAGGTAACATTGACAGAGGGGAAAGGAACATTGACAGAGGATCAAGGTAACACTGACAGGGATCAAGGTAACTTGAGAGAGTGAAAGGTAACATCGACAGGTATAAGGTAAAAATTAGAGAGTGATCAAGGACATTGAGAGAGGATCAAGGTAACATTGACAGGTGATCAAGGTAATTTGACATATTGATCAAGGTAACTTGACAGAGTGATCAAGGGCCTTTCCAAGTGATCAAGGTAAAATTTTACAGAGTAATCAAAGTAACATTAACAGAGTGAAAAACATTGACGGTGATAAAAATAACATTGAAGATGATAAGGTAACTTGACAGAATGATCAAGGGGAACATTGAAAAAAGTGATCAAAATCATTACAGAGTGTCAGGTAAAAATGAAGAGGTCAAGGGGGACATTTACAGAGTGTCAAAGTACATTGACAGGTGATCAAGGAAACTCGACAGAGTGCAAAAGGTAACACGGGCAGAGTGATCAAATTTAAAATTGAAGAGGGTCAAGGTGCATTGACGGTGATCAAGGTAACATTTACAGAGTGACAAGGTAACATTGACAGGGGTGATCAAGGTAACATTACAGAGTGGCAAGGTACATTTCGGGGGTCAAGGTAAAATTAACGAAAAGAATAACATTGCAGAGTGACAAGGTAACATTGCGAGAAAACCAATGTAACATTGATAGAGTGATCAAGGTAGATTTACGGAGTGATAAGATAACATTAACAGGTGTCAAAATAAAACTGAAATACTTTTAAGGTAACAGTTTAGGTGTCAAGGTAGCATTTCAGAGTGTCAAAATAAAATTTACAGAGTGTCAAGGTAAAAATTGACAGAGTGTCAAGGTACTTGACAGATGATCAAAAGGTAGCATTGACTGATCAAGGGAACATTGACTAGTGACAAGGGTAGCATTTAAAGAGTGACAGTAACATTAACAGATGACAGGGGAACATCACGAGTGTCAAGGAAACCTTGCAGAGTGATCAAGGTAACACTGACAGGTGATCAAAGGGAAAATTGCAGAGTGTCAAAAAAAATGACAAAGTTATCAAAGGGAACTTGACAAGTGATCAAGGTAACATTGACGGAGTGATCAAGGTAACCTTACAAAGATCAAGGAACTTTTACAGAGGACCAAGGTAACATTGACAGCGTAATCAAGGTGCATTGAAGCGTGATCAAGGTAGCATTGACGGAGTGATCAAGATAACATTAAAAGAGTGATCAGGGTAACACTGACATAGTGTAAGGGAACTGGACAGAGTGATCAAGGGTTGCATGACGAGTGATCAAGGTAATATTGCAAATGAACAAGGTAAAATTGACGATGTAAGGTAAAAATTACGGTGATCAAAGGGAACATTGACAGAAGGGGCAAGGTACATTTACAAGTGATGAAGGTACTTTTGGCAGTGATCAAGGTAACTTGGGCAGAGGACAAAGGGAAAAATTTACAGGTGATCAAGGTGCTTTTTCGGTGATCAAGGAACATTGACGGGTGATAAGGTAAATGACGGAATGATCAAGGTGCTTGACAGAGTGATCAAGGTACATTGCGGTGATCAAGAACATTGACAGAGTGATCAAGGGAACATTGACGGAGTGTTCAAGGTAAAAATTGACGAGTGATCAATAAAAGTGACAGGTGATAAGTTAACTTTTGGGCGAGTGATCAGGTAACATTGACAGTGTGATCAAGGTAACATTGACAGAGTGATCAAGGTAACATTGACAGAGTGATCAAGGTAACATTGACAGAGTGATCAAGGTAACATTGACAGAGTGATCAAGGTAATTTCGACAGAGTGATCAAGGTAACATTGACAGAGTGAAAGGGAAATTGACAGAGTGCTCAAGGTAACCTGACAGAGGATCAAGGTAAATTGACAGAGTGATCAAGGTACATTACAGGTGATCAAGGTACATTATAGAGTGATCAAGGTAACATTGACAGGGGATCAAGGGGAACATTTCAGAGTGATCAAGGGGAAAATTGACAGAGGATAAGGGAAATTGATGGGTCAAGGTAAAAATTGACAGATGCAAGGTAACATTGACTTTTTTTATAACGTAAAATTTACGAGTGATCAAGGTAACATTGACAGAGTGATCAAGGTAACATTGACAGAGTGATCTAGGTAACATTGACATAGTGATTAAGGTAACATTGACAGAGAGATCAAGGTAACATTGACAGATGATCAAGGTAACTTGACTGTGATTAAGGAACATTTACAGAGTGTCAAAGGGGAAAATTTACAGAGGATCAAGGTAACAATGACAGAGTGATCAAAAGGGAACATTGAAGGTGATCAAGGGGAAAAAAAATTTTCAGATGATCAAGGTACTCGACAGAGTGTCAGGGAACATTGACTGGGGGGGTGATAAAAGGTAAAAAATTGATGAGTGTTTAAAGGACTTGACAAGTGCAAGGTAACATTGACAATGTAGGTAAACATAACAATGATCAAAGGTAACATTAAGGTGATCAAAGGGAAATTGACAGAATAAACAAGGGAACATGAAAAGTGATCAAGGTAGCATTTACAGTGACAAGAAAACAAAGAGTGATCAAGGTAAATGAAAAGTGACGGTTTCTTGCAGAGTGATCAAGGTAACATTACAAATGATTAAGGTTCACATTACAGAGTGATCAAGGGAAACATTTACAAAAGTGATCAGGAACTTGACAGAATGATCAAGGTAACATGAAGAGTGTCAAGGTACATTTGCAGTACAAGGAACATTGAAGAGTGATCAAGGTAACATTAAAAAGTGTCAGGTAACCCCTTGACAGATGTCAAGTAAAATTTAAAGAGTGATCAAGGTTATTACAGGTGACAAGGTAACATTTACAAAATGATAAAAGGGAAAATTGACAAGGTCAAGGTAACATTGAAGAGTGTCAAGGTAAAAATTAACGGTGATCAATAACATTACAGGGTCAAGGGACTTGAAGAGTGATCAAGGTCATGACAGGTGTCAAGGTACATTAAAAAAGTGATCAAAGGGAAATTTTTTAAAATGATCAAGGTACATTAAAAAGTGAAACAAGTAAAATTGACAATGTCAAGGTAGCATTGAAGAGTGTTTTAAGGTAGCATTTAAGGGTGATCAAGTAAATTAAAAAGAGTGATCAAGGTAACATTACAGAGGTCAAGGTAACATGCAGAGGATCAAGGTAATTAAAAAGTGATCAAAGGTAATTAAAAGAGTGATCAATACATTGGGGGAAAAAACCCTAAGGGGGGGGGGGTTTTGTATCAAGTAATTGACGAGTGCAAGGGAACAAACCGGGGGGGTAAAACAATGTAAGGGCATTTAAAAAGGATCAAGGAATTGGGCAGGGAATCAAGGGAACATTAAAGAATTTCAAAGGGACATTGACAGGTGATAAGGTTTACAATTGTACAGAAAAGGGGCAAGGTAATTGACAAGGGGATCAAGGTAACTTTAAAAAGTGATCAAGGGGAAAATTACAGGTCAAGGTAACTTGACAGAGTGATAAGGTAACATTACAAGGGTCAAGGGGACATTGACAGAGTGTCAAAGGGAACATTGACAGAAGGGGGCAAGGTAACATTTACAAGGATCAAGGTTAACATTTTCAGAGTGATAAGGTAACTTGACTATGATCAAGGTAAATTAAAAGATTATAAGGTAGCATGACAATGATCAAGGGACATTACAGAGTGACAAGGTCATTTCAGTGGGTCAAGGTTTAAAATTGAAAGAGTGATCAAGGTAAATTGACAGAGTTTCAAGGTTAAAAATTAAAATTTACTGGAAAAAAAGGGTAACATTGACGAGTGTAAGGAACATTAAAAAGTGATAAGGTAACTTTTACAGAGTGATCAGGTAACATTTACAGAGTGACAAGGTAACTTGGGACAGACGTGATTAAGGTAACATTGACAGAGGATCAGGTAACATTGACAAGTGATCAATTAACTTTTACAGAGTGATAAGGAACCTGCAAGGATCAAGGGAAAATTACAGAGTGACAAGGTAAATTGACAGAGTGATCAAGGTAACATTTTACGAGTGTCAAGGGAAATTGACAGATGATCAAGGTTAGGCATTAAAGTGATCAAGGAAATTGACAAGTGATCAAAGGTAAAATTTACAAGTGATCAAGGTAAATTGACAAGTGATAAGGGAACTTGCAGAGTGATCAAGGTAATTGACAAGTGATCAAGGAAAAAATTTCAAGTATAAAAGGAACATTACAGGTGATCAAGGTAACATTGACAGAGTGATAAGGGAACTTGAAGAGTTAAAGGGAACTTTACAGGTGATCAAGGTAAATTGACAGAGTGATCAAGGAAAAAAGCAGAGTGATCAAGGGAACTGACAGGTGACAAGGTAACATTTACAGAGTGATTAAAGGGAACTTGAAGAGTTTATAAGGTAAATTGACAAGGGGATCAAGGAACATTACAGAGTGATCAAGGAAAAATTTACGAGTGTAAAGGGAACTTGACAGGTGATCAAGGTAACTTACAAGGAAAAGGAAACATTGAAGAGTGACAAGAAAAATTGCAAGAGTTAAAGGGAAATTGAGAGGGTCAAGGTAACAGACGAGTGTTAAGGTAACATTACAGGTGTCAAAGGGAACAACAAGGTCAAGGTAAATTCAGGTGATCAAGGTAAATTGACAGAGGATCAAGGTAACATTTTAAGAGTTATGGTAACATTGACGATGTCAAGAAAAAAATTACAGAGTGATCAAGGTAACATTTACAAGGTCAAGGTACATGCAGAGGTCAAGGAAACAGGACTTTAAAATTGGTCAAAGGGACCTTGACAGGTGATCAAAGGTACATTAACAGGTTGATCAGGTAACATTGACAGAGTGATCAAGGTAACTTGCAGGTTTAAGGAACATTGAAGGATCAAGGTCAGCAGGGACAAGGAAACATTAAAAGAGTGTCAAAGGTAACATTGACAAGGATCAAGGTAACGTCAGAGTGCAAGTTTCATTGAAAGGATCAAGGTAAATTTTACAGGTTATCAAAAGGAAAATGACAGAGTGACAAGGTAACATTGACAGAGTTCAAGGTTAAATGCAGAGTGACAAGGGAACATTGGGGACAAGTGATCAAGGAAAACATTGAAAGTGACAGGTAACATTGAAGAGTGTAAGTAACATTACAGAGTGTAAGGTAAACTTGACGGGACAAAGGAACATTTACAGAGTGATAAGTAACATTTTAAAGTGTCAAGGTAAAATTACAGGTGATCAAGGTAACATTTACAAGTGAACAAGGAACATTGACAGAGTGATAAGGAAAATTAAGGTGTGGAAATTACAGGTTAACATAAAAAATGTGATCAAGGAAATTGACAGAGGTGAAAAACAAGGTTTGGTAACAGAAAGGGTATAAAAGGGAAATTTTCAGATGTCAGGTAACTTTACAGGGGGATCAAGGTAACTTGACAAAATGATTAAAGGAAAAAATTGAAGGTGATAAGGTAACTTGAATAAGTGTCAAGGGAAAATGACAGAGGATCAAGGAACTTGACCGGGGGAAAGGTTTTAAAATTGACAGAGGATCAAGGTAAAGAAGAGTGATCAAGGGAACATGACGAGTGATCAAGGTAAAAATGACAAGGGGGATCAAAGGGACTTGCAGATGATCAAGGAAATACGAGTGTCAAGGTAACAACAGGGAAAACAAAGTTTAAAATTAAGAGTGATCAAGGTAACATTTTACAGAGTATCAAGGTAACATTGAAGAGTGATTAAAGGTAACATTAAAAATGATTAAGGTAAAATTAAACAGAGTGATCAAGGGAAATTTAAAAGTATCAAGGTACATTGAAAGGGGATTAAGGAACATTGACTTTTATAAGGTAACATTACAGATGATCAAAGGGAAATAAAGGGGTCAAGGTAACATTGACAATGATCAAGGTAAACATTGACAAAAGATAAGGGTACATTGACAGTGATCAAGGTAACTTTAGGGGTGATAAGTAAAATTTACAAATGAACAAGGTAAATTGACAGAGTGATAAGGTCATTTGACAAGTGATAAGGTAACATTAAAAGAAATGATCAAAGGGAACATTTAAAAAGGGGGACAAGGTAACCTTGCAAGTTCAAGGTAACATTAAAAGTTTACAAGGACATTTCGAATGATCAAGGAACCTTACAAGGTCAAGGTTTTAACTTGGGAAAAAGTGATCAAGGTACATTGAAGAGTGTCAAGGGAAACTTAAAATTTATTAAGGGAAATTGACGGTGATCAGGTAACATTAAAAGGGGGTCAGGACAGCAATGTAAGGGAATTGAAAGAGTGTCAAAGGAATTGGGCGGATCAAGGTAAAATTAAAGAGTGTCAAGGGAAAATTGACAAGTGATCAAAGGGAACTTGACAGAGTGACAAGGGAAACTTAAAAGGTGATCAAAGGGTAACATTAAAAAGGTGATCAAGGGAACATTTCAAGTGACAAGGGTACATGACAGAGGGGGGTTAAGGGAAAAATTTTAAAAGAGGATTTTAAGTTAAAAAAATTAAGAGTGACAAGGTAAATTGACAGATGATCAAGGGACAATAAAAGTGACAAGGTTTTCATTGACAGAGGTTTAAGGAGCATTGAAAGAGGATTTAAGGTAATATTGACCGAGTGGATAGGACATTAACAAAAGGGAAAAAAAGACATTTTGTTTAAAGGTACAAGACAGATGATCAAATTAGATTACAGGTGATCAAGTAACTTTTCAATGTCAATAACATTGACAAGGATAAGGAAAAAAAAGACAGGTGATCAAGGTAAAATTAACAAGTTATCAAAAGGAAAATTAACCCCATGTCAAGGTAAATTGACAGAGTAAAAAGTACATGACAGAGTGTTAAGGGGCATTAAGAGTGCAAGGAACATTGAAAGATGATCAAGGTAATTGACAGGTGATCAAGGTAACATTACAGAGTGAAAAACAAGGTACATTGCAGAGTGATAAAAGGTACATTTACAGGTGATCAAGTAGATTGGGCAGGGGTGATCAAGGTAACATTAAAGTGATCAAGGAAAAATTGACAAGGGATAAGGTAACATTTCAGGTGATCAAAAGGGACCCTTACAAGTGATCAATTTTAACATTGACGAGTGCCCAAAGGAACTTGGACAGGTGATAAGGTAAAAATTACAAGTGATCAAGGTAACATTACAGTGATCAATTTTAACATTACAGATGCCAAGGTAAAATTTACAGAGTGATCAAGGTAGATGGGGGTTTTTTTGAAGGTAGATTTGGGAAAAAAGGTGTCAAGGTAACTTGACAGAGTGATCAAGGTAAAATTTAAAGTATCAGGTAACTTGACGAGGACAAGGTAAAATTTCAAAGTGGAAAAAACATTGAAGAGGTTTAAGGGGACTTTTCAGAGTGATCAAGGTACTTGAAGAGTGAAAGGACTTGACAGAGTGATCAAAGGAAAAATTTCAGGGGATAAGGAATTTGACAATGATCAAAAACATTGACAGAGTGAAAAGGTAACATACAGAGGATCAAGGGAACATTCAGAGTGACAAGGTAAAATTTTACAGAGTGATCAAGGTAACATTGCAGAGTGATAGGTAAATTTAAGAGTGATAAGGAACATTTAAGAGTGAAAAAGGTAAAAATTTTACAGATGATCAAGGTACTTTTCAGAGTGTCAAAAAAAACATTGCAGAGGATAAGGTACAAATTTACAATGATAAGGTAACATTGACGAGTGATCAAGGTAACATTACGAGTGATCAAGGTAACATTGACCGGTGATAAGGAACTTTTACAGGGATCAAGGTAAATTGACAGAGGATCAAGGTAACATTGACGAGTGTCCAGGTAACATTTTACAGAGTGATCAAGGTAACATTGACAGAGGTTCAAGGAAAAAAAGTATTGGAAATTACAAGTTTTGGGGAAATACAATTCAAGGGTAACTTAAAGTGCAGGTTAACTTACGTTTACAAGTAAACTTGCAGAGGTAAATACATTGACATAGGTCAAGGAACTGACAGAGTATCAATAAATTTTTACGGGGACAAGGAAATTAAATTGTCAAGGTTTCTTTAAAAATATCAAGGTAACATTAAAAATGACAATAAAGGAAATGTTTAAGGAAACATTAAGATGACAAGGAACTTTTAAGGTGAAAAGGTAAAGACAAGGGGTAAAACATTACCCAATAAAAAATAACATTTACGAGGATCTAAATTGAAGAAAAAACAAGGACCATTGACAAGTTCAAGGGTTAAAATTTCGGTGACGGAAATTTGAAAAGGGTCAAAGGGAAAATTCAGAGGGGTTAAGGGGCAAAAAAAAAAACAGACAAGGGCAAACAGACAAACAAAACATACAAATCAAAAACATTTCCCCGAACAAGGAACACAATACAAAACCCACAAACAAAACAAAAAAACAAAACAACCCCACGGGCAAAACAACAAACAAACAACAACAAGGAACAAAAACCCCAAAATACAATTAAAAACACAAGGACAAAACAACAAAACAAAAACATTAAAAACAACAAACAAAACCCCCAAAACCCAAAAAAAAAAAGGGGGTAAAAAAAAAAACAAACATATAAAGGAAAACGGATATAAAAGGAAACAGAAAAGCAATAAAATTGCATTTGAGGAAATAAAAAGGGGTGAAAAACATGAGGTTACAAATAAACTTGAAACCCCAAATTTTCAAAAGTTTTGCAGAGTGAAAATTTCAGAAAAATTTTCCCCTTCCTCGGACTCCCCTTACCCAAAAGGATCAAGTAAAATTAAGGGGCAAAGGAAAATTTACAGGTTTTTTTAAATTTTTTTAATTTTAAAAAAATTTTTTTTGGTTTTTCAAATTTAAAAATTTTTTAATAAATTTTAAAGAGATGTGGGGGAAAAAATTTTGAGACTTAACATCGGGAATGGGTTTTAAACCCCCCCCCCCCCCGGCTGGGGAAAAAATTTTAACCCAAAAAAGGGTCGTCCAAACGAAATTCAAAAAGGACGGGTAATACCGAACCCTTTTGGGGAAACCAAAAACGGGGAAATGATTCCCTTGGCCAAACCTAAAAAACCCCCCAAAAAAAAAGCAAAAAAAAAAAAAACCCCAAAACACCTTTACCCTTTAAAAAGCAAAAAAACGAAAAAACCCAAGAAAAAAATTTAAAACAACCCCGGCCCCCCCCAATAAAATCCACAAAACAAAACAACTTTAAAAAAACCCCCCCCAAAAAAAAAAAAAAACCCCAAAATTACCCCAAAAAACAACCCAAATAAAAACCAACCACAAAAACCTCTTGGACTGCAAGAAGGCCTTCGACACAGTTCCTTACAAGAGGATCGGGCACATATAACAAGAAGGGCACTGCAACGGATCAGAGAATACCTAACAGGGAGGCAACAGCGAGTCATGGTCCGTGACGAGGTACCACAGTGGGCGTTTGTGACGAGCAGGGTCCCACAGGGGTCAGTCCTGGGACCAATGCTATTCTTGGTGTATGTGACAGATATGACGGAAGGGATAGACTCAGAAGTGTCCCTGTTTGCAGATGATGTGAAGTTAATGAGGAGGATCAAATTGGTGGAGGATCAGGCAGGACTACAAAGAGACTTGGACACGCTATAAGCCTGGTCCAGCAACTGGGTCCTTAAATTTAACCCTGCCAAATGCAAAGCCATGAAGACTGGGGAAGGGCAAATAAGACCGCAGAGACAGTATAGTCTAGGTGGCCAAAGACTGCAAACCTCACTCAAGGAAAAAGATCTTGGGGTGAATATAATACCGAGCACATCTGAGGCGCACATCAATCAGATAACTGATGCAGCGTATGGGCGTCTGGCAAACCTAAGGATAGCGTTCCGATACCTCAGTAAGGAATCGTTCAAGACTGTACACTATGTACGTCAGGCCCGTACTGGAGTATGCAGCACCAGTTTGGAATCCACACCTGGTCAAGCACGTCTAGAAATTAGAGAAAGTGCAAAGGTTTGCGACAAGACTAGTCCCAGAGCTAAGGGGATTGTCCAACGAAGAAAGGTTAAGGAGGGTTAAGGAGGACAGGAGGGTCAGGGGAGACATGATAACGACATATAAAATACTGCGCGGAATAAACAAGGTGGACAAAGACAGGATGTTCCAGAGATGGGACACAGAAACAAGCGGTCACAACTGGAAGTTGAAGACTCAGATGAGTCAAAGGGATCTTAGGAAGTATTTCTTCAGTCAAAGAATTATCAGGCAGTGAAACAGCCTAGAAAGTGAAATAGTGGAGGCGGGAACCATACATAGTTTTAAGACGAGGTTTGATAAAGCTCAGGGAGCAGGGAGAGAGAGGACATAAGAACATAAGAAAGACGGAACACTGTAACAGGCCTACTGACCCATGTGAAGCAGGTCCATGCCAACCCCCGGCCAAGAACAATGACCACCTAGTCAGGTCACTTCCACTTAAGGAAGGAGCACGGCACCAGATCTGGTAGCCCTAGCTAGTAGGTCCAACTCACACCCTCCCACACCCACTCATGTATTTATCTAACCTATTTTTAAAACTACACAAGATCTTAGCTTCTATGACGGTACTCGGGAGTTTGTTCCACTCATCCACAACTCTATTACCAAACCAGTGCTTTCCTATGTCCTTCCTGAATCTGAACTTTTCCAACTTGAAACCATTGCTAGGAGTCCTGTCTAAGCTGAATATTTTCAGCACGCTATTTATATCCGCTTTATTTATTCCTGTTTTCCATTTATACACCTCAATCTTATCCCCCCTCATTCTACGTCTTTCGAGAGAGTGCAGATTCAGGGCCTTCAGTCTATCCTCATAGGGAAGATTTCTGATACATGGGATCAACTTTGTCATCCTCCTCTGTACGTTTTCCAGTGCATTTATATCCATTCTGTAATATGGTGACCAGAACTATGCAGCATAATCTAAATGAGGCCTAACCAAGGATATATAGAGTTGAAGAACAACCTAAGGCTTCTATTATTTATACTTCATGATATGAAGCCAAGGATTCTGTTAGCTTTATTGCGAACACTTATGCACTGTTGTCTTGGTTTTAGATTACTGAAAACCAGAACTCCTAAATCCTTTTCGCAATCAGTAGTATTAAGATCTACACTATTTAGTTCATAAGTGGCATAGTTATTGTCCTGTCCAGCATTTAGCACTTTGCATTTGTCTATATTAAACTGCATCTGCCACTTCTCCGACAACTGCATCAGTTTATTCAGATCATCCTGGAGTGCACTAATGTCCTCAATAGAATGAACTGGACGGCCTATTTTGGTGTCATCAGCAAATTTGCTTATATCGCTATTTATTCCCTCATCTATATCGTTTATGTAAATTGTGAACAACAAGGGGCCCAGGACTGATCCCTGTGGAACACCGCTTGTGACGTGCCCCCATTCTGATTTCTCTCCATTTATGCAAACTCTTTGCTGCTTATTTGTCAATCATGCCTCTACCCAGGAAAAAAATTCTCCTCCTATTCCATGTGTCTTAAGTTTCTTCGAAAGTCTCTGATGCGGAACTCTATCGAAAACCTTGCTGAAGTCCACATACATAATATCATATTCATTACCATGATCTACCTCCTCAAACACCTTAGTGAAAAAAGTTAGTAAATTCGTAAGACAGGAACGCCCCTTAGTAAAACCGTGCTGAAATTCATTTATCAATTTATGCCTATCAAGATGGCTACGAATTGCCTCGGCAATTATTGATTCCATAAATTTTCCCACTATGCAAGTAAGGTTTATTGGTCTATAGTTCGAAGCCTGTTGAAATGATTAGCCAAAGGTTTGCAAAGTTCCTCTTTACATTCCTTTAACACCCTTGCAAACAGTTCATCAGGGCCTGGGGATTTGTTAGGTTTTAATTTCTCTATTTGTCTGAGGACCATGTCATTAGTTACTGCAATCGTGCATAGTTTATCATCCTGTTCTACATAATTTATTATTTCTGGAATTTCTCTAGTATTTTCCTGAGTAAAACTGAGAGGAAGTAAGAATTGAAAATTTCACACATATCCTTATCAGTCAGTGATCTGACCTGAGTTACTCTTCAGTGGGCCTATCTTGTCTCTAATCTTATTTCTGTATACCAGAAAGAACCCTTTTGGGTTAGTCTTCGAATCCCTTGCGACCTTAGCCTCATAATCCTTTTTTGCTTTTCTTATTCCTTTTTTTGTTTCTCTCTTTAATTGAATATATTTACATCTTAACTGCCCATCCCCTCTTTTGATACGCCTATATATGCCTCTCTTTTGACCAATGAGATGTTTTAATCTATTGTTCATCCATTTGGGATCATTTTTGATAGATCTAATTTCCCTACTCAGAACAAAAGTTGACTGAGAAGCTAGAACTATGCTCTGAAAAACGTCATATTGGCAACCAACACCAGCTACCTGACCCATAGTCAGATCATCCCAATTTAGCCCACCCAGGTAATTTTTCAGTCCCATGAAATCAGCCAATCGGAAGTCTGGGACAGAGACTTGATTGCAATTTACTGGGTAATTCCATAATATATTAAAATAAGTGATTTGTGATCACTTTCCCCAAGCTCATCATTAACTTCAACATTATTAATTAGTGAATCTTTGTTGGCAAGAACCAAATCAAGCAGATTGTTTCCTCTAGTTCAGTGGTTCCCAAACTGGGGGTAAATTACCCCCTGGGGGTAATTTAACCATTTTTGGGGGGTAATGGAGGGGTGACAGAAAAAAAGTTATGAATTCTGAAAATCAAGAAAACAATGCGGTACCCGGTATGAGGATTATTGTTAACTTTGTCTTAGTATATAAAGTTGTAAAGTAAACCTATTATAAGTAAGTAATAAAGTTAAACCAAATAACAATAAACATCAAAAACTAATATACAGTATTAGAAAAGAAGAAATATATAGCTAAGTGTGTGGAAACCCAAAAGTATTTTGACAAGTATGCTTCAGGACAAAAGTCACTCAGTAGCCCAGATCGACCTGTCCAGTACGCATCACTCACTTCCTGAGGCTGCCTCTATTTCACACTGTCAGTTTATCTGTGAGCATCAGCCGAGGTAGACATAAGCTGGTATGTATGTGTACTGCCCTGTGCAGTATATAGTTAGTATTTACCCACTGTTTACTGTGAATTTGTAGCTATTATTAATTTTATATATAATGTATGTGTGGTTCTTACGTTTTCAATGGTTTTGCTAGGATTAGCAGAGTATGCGAGGCTGAATACGTTCACGTTTAGCCATATATATCAATAATAACAACATTTTGTGAAAGGGGTAACATGCTTTATGTGGCATGTTAAATTGGGTAACAAGCTGAAAAAGTTTGGGAACCACTGCTCTAGTTGGGGTTTCTGTCCCCAAACTTTTTTAAAAAAGCAATCTTGAAACTGAAATAAAGGAAAGCCCTTTAAAACTCAAGATTTCCTGCCCCTATTGTTCCAATCATTTTTACTAAAGTTAAAAGCTCCCATTATCACAACATTTTCATATCTAAAACCCAATAAGTGAAGGGGGAAAGGGACCGGGGAGCTATAAACCCCCCGACCCTTGCAAAAGCAAATATGTGAATGGGTTTGGTACAACACACACACAACACCACACCACACACACAAAACCACACACACACACCCCTTTACACTTTGGGGGTGCAGACGTGGGTTACACAAGGCTCCGAGAATCTTCGGGGTTTTTAGGGGTGAAAACCAAACCCCTAGCAGTAATCCGTGGTAGTGAACAAAAAGTCAGGGAAAAACCACGAGTGAAAAAAAAATTTTTAATAGTTTTTAGTTAAAAAAATTCGGGGGGGAAAACCTAATTCAGAAATTTTTTTAAAAAAAGGGGCCCAAAACCGTTGGGGATCTACTAGGCACTTTTGCCACACGATCAAACATAAAAATTAAAAGGGGGAAGGGGGGAAACGGGTGATCAAAATTTTAAACCACCCTTTTGGGTTTAAACAAGCGAAATGTGGGGCACCGTAATTTTAGAGTGAAAAATTTAAATTGGGCCCAAAAGGAGAAAAAAAAAATTTAAAATTAAAAAGGGGGAAAAGGTGGCAGTAGGGCCCCACTGAAGCAGTGCGCCCCACCTTTTTGGTATGCCATTATACATAAAAGGGTTTAACACCGAAGGGTGAAGTGTTTTTCTGTAATAAGTAAAAAGTAAAAATTCACTTGGGGAACGGGGGGGGATCTTTGACATATATGATTAAAAACTTCACGGGTGAAGGATTTTACAAAATAGGAGAAAAGGGCCCCTATTTTACGACCACTAGGGCATCGTTTTCTGGCAATTTTGTCATCACACCGCGTCAGCGAAAGTTTTCCCCCTGTTGAGGTTGCTTTTTTGCAAGTTTTAGTCGGGTCCGCTTCATGTTAGATACGGGCCCACTCACTCCTGCAAGCCATTACCAGAATTAGAGTAGAAATCATAAAAAGGAGATTTGCAAGGAGTAAAGGGGTTTAGTGGGGGATAACGTCAGACACTTAAGCGAGACAAGTTTAAATTTTTAAAAACCCTGCTACTTTCTAAAATTTTAGAAGGGGAATGGGTTAATTGTTACAAAGTTTTGGGTAAGCTTAGAATTACTGGTATCTACCGGTATTCATTACCCAATTTAATGAATACTTAAATTTGGGGGCACACACCACAGGGCACACCACACACACACACCACACAAAACACACCCCACACACCCACACACAAAACACAAAACAAAACACACGCCAAACCACGCAAAACGCACCCACGCACCCCACGCAAACCACACGCACACACACAATACACACACACACACTACACACACAAAAACACACACACCCCCACTCCCCAAAACACACCCCAAAAATAGACACACTCCCCAAAACACATCCCAAAACAACAAAACCCACCACAAACACACACACAATCCACACACCACACACACACACCACACACACACCACACACCCCCACACCCCAAAACACATACACAACACACACACAAAATTTCACCACACACTTTACACCCCTACACACACACACAACACCCCAACAACACACAAACAACACACTAAACACACACCACACCTTACACCCACACACAAACAATAACATACACACACAGGAACAAGCACTTGAAAAGCTGTAGAAAAACAACATACACAGGATTTCACACCGTCCTGTGAACTAAACCATCTAAACCTTTCTCCTTTTCCCCCCCCTCTTTCTACCTAAAAGAGCCCCTTAATCTCTCCCTTTTTCTCACTCTTTCCTATTTTCTCTCTTCTACCTTTTCCCTCTTACCAAATCCCCTCCTCTCCTTCCCCTTTTCCCAATTTTTCTCCCCTCTAACATCTTTACTCTAACCACCTCCCCCCCTAAAAAATCTTCCCCCTCTAACATCTTTTTCCCCTTTCCCAAATTTTTCTCCCCCCCCTTCCCCCTTTTCCCCCCCAATCTCTCCCCCCCCACCCCCCCCTCCCTCCCCCCCCTAGCCTCTCTCCCCCTTTCTGCTCTTCCATTTCCCCCCCGTTTTTCCCCCCTTCCCTCCCCCCTCTCTTTTCCCCCTCTTTGCCTTTCTCTTTTTCTCTCTCTCTCTCCCTCTCTTCCCCCCCCTCTCTCTCTCTCTTTTCTTTTTTGCTTTTCCCTTTTTCCTTTTGGCTCTCTCTTTTCCCCTTTTTCCCTTTTCCAAAACTTCCCCCCTTCCTACTTTTTCCCCTTCCTCTTTTCCCCCCCCTTTTACCTTTCCCTTCTCCTTCTCTCACAAAAAAAAAAAAAAAAAAAAAGGGTTTGGGGAAACTCCCCAGGAAACCAAGGATCAGTTGAAAAAGGGTTCTGGTGGGGGAGGAGTGGATGGAGGAGCAGGGGGAAAAGGAGGAACAAAGTGGGGAGAAAATTTAAAGGAGAGCTTTTTTAAAAAAATGGAAAAAAGGCTCTCTGGAAATTGGAAAAGAGGTGGGAGAAGGGAAAAAAGAATTGGGGGCCACAAGTCAAAATTTGCAGTACCCAAGAAAAGGGGGTCCTAAAAGTTGAGAAAAAATAGCCTAAAAGCGATTTAAACAGGGGCAGTGACCAGAGAAGACACAGCTTATGAAGCTGTAGGCCGAACGGGGAAGGAAGGAATTTATTTTAAATGCTAAGGTCATTTTAAACCCCGGGCCAAGGAGGACCAAGGGGGTAAAAGGGAAGATCACTGGTTCCCGTTTTGGAGGGGTAAATAGGTCGAAATGTGGGGCACAACCGGGCCTATCAAGAGCCACTGGAAAAAAAAGGGGAGAAACGACCACATTTGGCGGGAAACCGGGAAGTCCAGAGGGTGAGGCAATGGGAGGAAAAAAGGGGAAAAAATCAGGGTTTTTTTCCAATGGGCTTTCGGGAGAGAGAGGAAAGGACACACACTAAAAGGCAGCAGGAAGGAAAGAAAGGAAAATGGGGAAAAATCATCAGGGAAAAAATAGGTGAAGAGAGGGGGACAGTTTGAAAATTTTTAAAGGAATAGGGGGGTACTCAAAGGGGAAAAAACCGACCATCAAGCTGTTTCCCGGGACGGAAACATTGGGAAAAAGGATCCCTCCAAGAGAAACCACGATTTGGAAAACTCGGAAGAGAACAAGAGGGTTCCTAGACAGAGACAGAACAAAATCCAAAACGACAGAAATTTAGGGGGAGGACAAAAAAGCAAAGGAGCTAGGAAAAAAGACAAGGAGGGAACCAGCAAGGTCAGTCAGAGCAGAAAAGAACAGCCCAAAGGGGAAGCACCCCAAAAAACTATTCTCAGAACGCCCTACAACCTATACACCATCCCAACACCCACTACAATCCTACCCACAGCCATCCCCCCAACCCCCGAGCAAAAGAAACCCACCGTAGCCCACCAAGGTTTTCCCCCCCCCCCAGGCCCCCAAACCACAGTGTTGGAAAGGAAACTGAAGGTATGGTACACAAACGCTGATGGAATAACAAATAAGTGGGAGGAGTGGCATGAAAGAGTCAAAGAAGCATCACCGGACATCATAGCTCTCACAGAAACCAAGCTTACAGGTATGATAACAGATGCCATCTTTCCAACGGGATACCAAATCCTGAGGAAAGACAGAGGGAACAGGGGGGGTGGAGGAGTGGCGTTGCTGATCAAAAATCGCTGGAATTTTGATGAGCTGGAGAGAGGAGACAGCGGAGAAGAAAGTGATTACATAGCGGGAACACTTCACTCTGGAGGTCCCAAGGTGGTAATAGCAGTGATGTATAACCCACCACAGAACAGCAGGAGGCCAAGGCAAGAGTACGACGAGAGCAATAGAGCGATGGTTGAAACACTGGCTAGAGTGGCCAGAAGAGCTCATGCATGCAGGGCAAAGCTCCTGATCATGGGTGACTTTAACCACAAGGAGATCGATTGGGAGAACTTGGACCCACATGGGGCCAAGATACATGGAGGGCTAAGATGATGGAGGTGGTACTGGAAAACTTCATGTGCCAACACGTAAGGGACACTACAAGAGAGAGAGGAGAGGACGAACCAGCAAGGCTGGACTTAGTATTCAACTCGAGTAGTGCAGATATCGAGGACATCACATATGAAAGACCCCTTGGGGCCAGTGACCATGTGGTTTTAGCTTCGAATACACAGTAGAGCTACAAGTGTAGGGAGAAGCAGGAAGGCCAGGACGAATGAAGCCAAACTACAAGAAAGGGGACTACACAGGAATGAGGAACTACCTGAACGGGGTTCAGTGGGACAGAGAACTGGCAGGGAAGCCAGTTAATGAGATGATGGAATATGTAGCAACAAAATGCAAGGAGGCTGAGGAGAGGTTTGTACCCAAGGGTAACAGGATTAATGAAAAAGCCAGGATGAGCCCATGGTTTACCCAAAGGTGCAGGGAGGCATAAACCAAGTGTGCTAGGGAATGGAAGAAATATATAAGGCAAAGGACCCAGGAGAATAAGGAGAACAGTCGTAGAGCCAGAAACGAATATGCACAGATAAGAAGGGAGGCCCAAAGACAATATGAAAATGACATAGCAGCGAAAGACAAATCTGACCCGAAACTGTTGTACAGCCACATCAGGAGGAAAACAACAGTCAAGGACCAGGTAATCAGGCTAAGGAAGGAAGGAGGAGAGACAACAAGAAATGACCGTGAAGTATGTGAAGAACTCAACAAGAGATTCAAAGAAGTGTTCACAGAGGAGACAGAAGGGCCCCAGAAAGACGGAGAGGTGGGGCACACCAAAGTCTGGAACAGTCACAAACCAGGAAGAGTAAAAAAAGGGCTTCTGAGTGAGCTAGAACCTCAAAGGCAATGGGGCCAGATAACATCCCCCCATGGGATTGAAAAGGGAGCGAGGCGCTATGTTCCCCCTAAAAAACAATATTCAATACACTATAAAAACAGGGAGATTGCTGAGGCATGGAAGACAGCAAATGTAGTCCCAATCTTTAAAAAAGGAACAGACATGAAGCATTAAACTCAGCCAGTGTCATGACATGTATAGATGCAAATCATGGAGAAGATTACAGGGAAGAGTGGGGGAACACCAAAGAAAGGAATGATCCATCAACAGCACCCAACATGGTTTCAGGGGGGGAAACCCGTGTCACAAACCTCGGGAGTTCTATGACATGGTGACAGCATAAGAAAGAGAGAGAGGGGGGGGGGTTGCTTTTTCTTGGCTGCAGAAGGCGTTTGAACAGTTCCACACAAGAGTTGGTGCAAAAATGGAGGACCAAGCAGGGAAAAGGGGAAGGGGACTACAAGGATCAGGGGAATACTTTTTCAGGAAGACAGCAGGAGTCATGGTAGTGGCGAGGTGTCAGGTGGGCACCCGTGACCCGCGGGGCCCCCAGGGTCGTCCTATGACCCCGTGCGTTTTGGTTTTTTTTGAACGACATGCGGAAAGGGAAAAGACCTGAGGTGTCCCTTTTTTGCAGTGAGTGAAGTTGATGAGAAGAATTTTACTCGATCGAAGACCAGGCAGAATAAAAGGGTCTGGAAGGGTGAGACCCGGGCCGCAATTGGTCCTGGGTTCAAAACCCACAAGTGCAAAGCATGAAGATTGGGGAAGGGCAAAGAAGGCCCCAGACGGGTACAGTCAGGGGGTCAGGACTCAAACCTCACTCAAGGAAAAAAAATCTTGGGTGAGTATCACCAGGCACTTCCTGATGCGGGACTCAACCCAAATAACTGCTGCAGATATGGGGCCTAGAAACCCCAGAACCCGAAAACCCCCCTTAAAAAGGAATCATTCAGGACCCTGTACCCCCGTGTACTTAGGCCCATATTGGAGTATGCGGGCCGTTTGGAACCCCCCAAACCCAGCCAAGCACGTAAGAAAAAAGAGAAAGTGCAAAGGTTTGCAACAAGACTAGTCCCCGAGCTAAGAGTATGTCCTACGAGGAGAGTTAAGGGAAATCAACCTGACGACCACAGAGAGGACAGGAGAGATAGGGGGAATGATAACGACATTTACAAAATACTGAGAGGAATTGACAAGGGGACAAAGACAGGATGTTTCCTTAGATTGAACACGAGTAACAAGGGGACACAGTTGGAAGCTGAAGACCACAGATGAATCACAAGGATGTTAGGAATTATTTTTCAGCCACAGAGTAGTCAGAAAGTGGCATAGTTGGGAAAGCGATGTAGTGGAGGCAGGATCCATACATAGCTTTAAGCAGAGGTTGATAAATCTCACGGCTCAGGGAGAGTAGAGTGACCTAGTAGCGATCGTGAAGAGGCGGGGCCAGGAGTCGAATCGACCCCCGCCAACCTCAACTAGGTGAAGTACAAACTAGGTGTAGTACACACACACAACACACCACACACGCACACGCACACAAATGCACACCACACCACACACACCACACACACACACACACACAACACTCCATACACACACACAACGCCACACACACACACACACACACACATACACACACATACACACAACCACACACACACACACACACCCAACACATTACCACACACACAATTACACTATACACACACACACACCACCCCCCCAAATCCCACACACACACACATACACACACACACACACACACACACACACACACATACACACACCACACACACACACACCACACACATACACACACACACACAAATGGCACCACACACACACACATACACACACACACAAAACACACATAACAACATCATACACACATACTCACACACACTCACACACACACACACACACACACACACACAAAACACACACCACACATACACACAACATCAACACACATTACCACACACACACACACAAACATACTACACACACACACACACACACACACACACACAAACCACACCTCAACACATACAACACACATGAATGAGTACAGAAAACTATCGCTGTATTTCATTTCTAATACAATGTCCAAAAAAAGGACGTAATTTAATGTTCTCGAAAAACAAAACAAACTGGCAAACAATGGCCAGCGGCGATTTGGCATTGTAATCTTGCTGACTGGTGTACCAACGGTTGGTTCATAAAAGTTGTGGTTAATTCCACCATGACACAAAAAATAATACAGGAGTAATTGGTCTTGTGATTAATGATAACATAGGACGAATGGATTTTTCGTCTGTCAGTAAAATGCGTTGTGAATCAAACCCATATGGAAAACAAGCGAAACTGCAGTTAGCAAAGAATGTGTATTTCAACCTCCAAATGAGGACCTCTTCAGTAGCGTTGGGGGTTAGCGTTGGAGAAAAAAAATATCAAATTTGTAGTTATGTCTACAGTGTTTACTGGAGGTTTACCTGGAGGAGAGAGTCTTCCGGGGGTCAACGCCCCCGCGGCCGGTCTGTGACCTGGCCTCCTGTGGATCAGAGCCTGATCAACCAGGCTGTTGCTGCTGGCTGCACCAAACAACATACGAGCCACAGCCCGGCTGAATCCGGAAAACTGACTTTAGAGTGCTTGTCCAGTGCCAGCTTGAAGACTGCAGGGGTCTGTTTGGTAAATCCCCTTATGTGTGCTGGGAAGGCAGAAATTGAACAGTCTCGGGCCCCTGACAATTATTGTTTGGTCTTCTTAAATCGTGCTAGTGGACCACCCCTGCCTTATCATTGGGGGGATGGTTGCATCGTCTGCCAAGTCTCTTTGCTTTCGATAGTGGGTGATTTTCGTGTGCAAGTTCGTTTTACTAGTCCCTCTAGGATTTTCAGGTGCTAATAATGTCATGTTAATCTTCCTCCTGCGTTCCAGGGAATACAGGTTTAGGAACCTCAAGGCTCCCAATAATTGTGGTGTTTATCTCGTTATGGCGCCGTGAAGTTCTCTGTACTTTTCTAGGTCGGCAAATTTCACCTGCCTTGAAAGGTGATGTTAGTGTGCAGGCAATATTCAAGCTAGATGAGAACACAGTGACCTGAAGAGTGTCATTCATGGCTTGGCCTCCTAGTTTTTAAGGTTCTCACTTATCATCCTGTCATTTTTCTAGCAGATGCGATTGATACAATGTTATGGTCCTTGAAGGTGAGGATCCTCGACATGGATCAACTCCCAGGTCTTTGACGTTGGTGTTTTCGCTCTATTTTGTGGCCAGAATTTGTTTTGTACTCTGTTGAAGATTTTAATTTTCCGCATGTTACCATATCTGAGTATTTGAAATTTGCTCATCGTTGAACTTCATATTGTTGTCTGCAGACAACTGAAAGATTGGTTGATGTCTGCCTGAGAGCTTTGCAGTGTCTGCAATGGAAGACACTGTCATGCAGTTCGGGTGTCTCTGCAAGGAAGACACGAGCTGTGGCTGAATCTTTGCTCTATGTCGGATATAAGGATGAGGAACAAGATGGGAGAGAGTACTGTGCCTTGTGGGAACGGAGCTTTCACCGTAGCTGCCTCGGACTTTACTCTGTTGACGAACTACTCTATGTGTTTGTTTTGTGAGGAAATTATAGATCCAGCGACCGGACTTTTCTGTTTATTCCTTTAGCACGCATTTTGTGCGCTATTACGCCCATGGTCACAATTGTCGAGGCTTTTGCAAAGTCTGTATATATTACATCTTGCTTCTTTTGTCGTCTAGTGCATTTAGGACCTTAATGTCGTAGTGGTCCTATTGTTGAGGGACAGAAAAACACAGGAGCGACTGTTCTAAAACCATGTTGCCCTGGGTGGTGTAACTGATGGGTTTCTAGATGCGTGGTGATCTTGCTTCGTAGGACCCTTTTCAAAGATTTATATGATTATGGGATGTGGAAAATTTTAATTTCGAAACTATAGTGCCTTACAGGTGTTTAATGTGTTGTCTTTATGGGTCAAAAAAAGTATTTGAATATAAGGTAGAACCAAGAGTTTCCTTTGCGCTTGCGCGAGAAATGTGCGGGGGGAGAGGCGCGGATTGTTTTGATGTGGTGAGAAGATGAATAAAGCTTGGAACACGAAATTGACATTCACGCGCAGCCTAAGGATTAATATAGGCCTCATTTCATAATAAGAAGTGTCGTAACTGTTCATGGTGGAGAGTGAGGGAACGTGGGGAAATTTTTACGGATCCTGGTAAGTGAGTGGTAAAAAGTGTGATAAGAGTTAGCGACGGCAGGTGGCAGGTGCACGGGGCCAGGGTGTGTCCAGGGGACATTCCCGTGTGTTAATCCTTGCCTCATCGGCCTCAGATCTTAATGGATGTGAACTCTAATTTGTATATAGTTATGCCAGACGTTAGAATCGTCTTTTTGATGGGAAATGTTAATCAGTGATAATAACATTGAGTTAAGAGATTGCGGGATGTGAAATAGAGCGCCTTGCTCGAGTGAACGTGTGAATCTCGTACCGGGGTTAATGGGATTTATGGAATCACGACTTTACCGGGGACCAAACCGTCGGATACCTCGTCCTCGCCGGAATGAGAACCGTTCGGTGTAGCAGGACATCGAAACTGAGGATGCGTGAATGGAGAAATAAGGAGTATCAATCACCCAAAGTTAAGTAAACTTCTAGTTATAACAAACCTATGCTGGCCAGTGGTGTTATGTTGTAATTAGATAGGTTATGAGTGATCCAACTACATCAAGTGACAACAGTGAACTCTGTAAGTGGTGGGATTATGTATAATGTTTTCCTAGATGGATGTATCCAGGTGTATCCTACCCCTCCCCTTCATTTCAGCTAAACTAATATAATCTTACAGTTCCACAATTAATTAGGTAGCACCTTTCTTGTGGGTGCTACCAATCCATACGGTCTCGATAGTTATGGGATAAGATTGTGAGGTCGCGGGGACCACTTCTTGGTGCGACCAGGGGTGGTTAAGTTTTCTCACATGGTCTACTCGGGGTGACACTCGGTAAACAATATGATTTGTCTCCCTATGAGATTACTGGTATTATAAATGTTGAGGTAATACAGGTAAGCACCCTAGATATATTTTCCTTATCTGCCCGTTGGATCCTTCGACCGGATGCATATACGTGAAAAAAATTAATCTGATATAATTACTTAATAAATTAAGTGACTGTTGAAGGAAGTGGCGTTGTGGGTTGCACGAGTTTAATCGATCGGTGATTGGATGAAATTAGCCCAATTAATTGCTAGCACATGTGTGCTAGGATGTATACAAGAGTAAAGTGCAAGAATTACTCTTATAGGCGCCCTACTTAAGTTGTATAATCAGTGATTAAATTAATTCTCTAACCATGAATGGATTTTATGGAGTTAATGTGGCTGACAAGTCCGTGAATTTTAGAGTAATTGAAAGCATTCATTACAGGCTATTAAAAAGCCATGTGGACGAAGGCATTTGATTTAGTGAATCAAAGAACCGTGAACCCTAATGAATTGGAAGTTATATTTAGATGCTTTAGAGAGTAGACTTGATTGGTACAAATTGTGGTTTTAAAGATTGTGAAAGAGATCTGCTAGAGAATTGTGCAGATGGAATGGAAAATGAATGTTTTTAATTAATCAACATTACGAATTGGAAAGAAAAACTAGTCTTGTAAAAGTAAGCGTTTGAATAAATTCAAGGTGTAAGCCAGGGCAGTTTGGATCAACCTAGTTTATGCAAAGGGTGTGTTTGCCAAAACCTCCATTAGTACGGTTGAGGTGAAAATAGACTAGGTCGGAGGAATTAATTGTTCAATTGCAGACCAGTCGGCCAAACAGTTCTAAGGATATAAAAACACATAATGACTTGTACGACGTATCTGTCAAGCCTCAAAAGGAAAATAATCCAGGTGGTAATAAATCATTAGGTTAAGAGTTAAAATAGGCACTTATCAAGTCAGGAATCAGTATAGTGTGTTCTCACATCAAAGGTAAGAAGGAATAAGTACCTCAGTAAAGTGTACCCAGTTTATAAGAGGTTCAGCAAGGAAAAGAGGAGACTGCCTCTTCTGCCAGGGTACTCATTTCACTAAAAATAGTAATGCCTGTAATTCATGGGATATTAAAGTGGAAAGAATGAAAGAACTTGAACAGATTTATCAGATGATCTAGACAATCATAATGTAAGGGAATTTGTCATACCAAACTTGAACAGTTTGCTATACAATGCAACAAGGGAAAGCACCATTACAGTTATGTGCAGGGTTGTATGTGATTCTTAGAATAATGGTGGCATAATGATGGCCTAGCTGAGGTTAGCCTTGCCGGTGTGGATGTAAAAATCAGGATAAAGGGCGATAAATCCTAAATAACCATACGGCGTCACTCTCCTCAACACTGGTACGGGCCATGTAATATATGGCAGACTTACCGCTAGTAATAATTGACTAGAGGAAGTAGTTAATCGGATTCACGGGCACGCTCCGGATGGTCTTTACACTGTTGACATAGGTTTCATACCCAGTACAAGTATTTATCTTCGCAATAGAGATATGATGTTGATATGCTAAGTTATAGTAGGAAGATTATTAAGCCACAGACTGAGACAGCATAGGTACTTCAACTGTGAACATGACTGATGTGTGAATAAGTAGGTCAAATGCTAATATCCATAATGTACTCGATAGTGAACAATACCTAGGATGTTAAAGTGATCTGGACATTATGGGTGCGACTTCCGTGGAAGCTTGACGATTCCAGGAATTACCTACTAATTATAGGATGGCGTATGGACAGTTAAGGGCCCGCTCTGCGAAAATGTGGCAAAGACACCATAATTGTTGATGCTATAAGATATAATTAATAAGCAGTTAAATAATAATTGGTTCTTACTTTCAGGCGAAGATTTTAAATGCACACCTTAAAGTGCACAGGTGGTCCACTGAGCGACGTAATTGGGTAAATAATCTTATGTGGACAATTTCGGGTGTGACGTCAATGGAAGAGGAACTAATGAGGATATGTGAAGGGGTTAATGAAATAATGATAGGAAATGTGACTGGGACTGACTTGGGACACTGAGAGAGACTTGTTATTGTTAAAGTCTCAAAATTCCAGTATGCCCAATAAATTAATCAGGGGAGCATTAGGATTATGCCCCTGAGAGAGTATGAACACTAATGAGTCATTGAAGGGGTTCTATAAAATATGGAGGCCATGGAAGTGGTGCCTATATGCAGTGGGGGCATGGGACTGGATTGGGATACTGAGGAGAGACTTGTTAGTGTTAAGTCTTCATAATTCCAGTTATGCCCAATAAATTATTACAGGGAGATAGGCTTATGCCCCTGAGAGAATGCGAACACCAATTAGTCAATTTTGAGGGATCAATAAATATAGATGGCCATGGTGTTGGTGCCTATATGCAGTAATGTGTGGGGCTTGACTTTGGGTACTGGAGAGACTTGTTAGTGTGTTAAAGTCCTAATAATTCCAGTATGCCCAAATATATTATCCAGGAGCATATGCTTATGCCCCTGAGAGAATGGAACACTAATTAGTCCATTTTGAAAACGGGTTCAAATAAATATAAGATGGCCATTGGAGTTGGTTGCTTATATGCAGTTAATGTGCTGGTGGCTGACATTGGGATACTGAGGAGGAGACTTGTTATTGTTTTTAACGTCCATAATTCAGTATGCCCATAAATTAATCCAGGGAGCATAGGCTTATGCCCTGAGAGAATGGAACACTAATTAGTCCATTTTGTGGGTTCATTTTAATATGGTGTGGCCTGTGCCAGTTGAAGATGGGGGAAAAATTGTACTCCACATTATGTAAGTCCGTCTAGCAAACGACTCCGCCCGGCCGCAGTGTGGAAAATTTTTTTATTTTTCCGAAAACTATAGTGCCTAACTGGTGTTTAATGTGTTCTATAGGGTCAAAAAATGTATTTGAAAATAAGAGTAGAACCATGAGTTCCCCTTTGGGCATGAGCGGATGTGCCGGGGGTGGGAGATGGCGCGGACCATATGTTTTGAATGTGGTGAAGAAGCTGGAGGAAAGCATGGAACCAACGAAATTGACATTCACGCGGCCTAAAGGATTAATATAGGCCTCATTTCATAATAAGAAGTGTCGTAATGTTCCTGGTGGATGAGTTGAGGAACGATGATTTACGGGACCATGGTAATAGGAGTGGTAAAAGTGTGATAAGAGTAGGACGGGGTGGCAGGTGACGGCCCAGGGTGTGTCCAGGGGACATAAACCGTGTGTAATCCTTGCTCATCGGCCTCAGATCTTATGGAGGTGACCTCTAATTTGTATAATAGTATGAGACGTTAAATCGTATTAGTGATGGTAATGTTAATCAGTGATAATAACATTGAGTTAAGAGAATGCGGGATGTGAAATTTGACGCGGCCGTGCTCCGAGTGAACGTGTGATCTCGTACCGGGGATAATGGAGATTTATGGATCACCGACTTCTACCCCAGGACAAACCGACGGATACCTCAGTCCTGCCGGAATGAGAACCGTGTTTGTCGGTGTAGCAGGGACACGAAAATGAGATGGTGAAATGGTAAGAAATTAAGGAGTATCTATCACCCACAGTTATAGTATCCCTTCTAGTTATAACAAACCAATGCTGGGCCAGTGGTGTTTGTTATGTTGTAATTAGATAGGTGTTTTTGAGTGTATCCAAACTACATTCAGTTGACCACCACGAGAACATTGGGTAATGTGGTGGGAGTAATGTATAAATGATTTTCCTTGATGGATGTATCCAGGTGTATCTACCCCCTCCCCTTATTCAGCTAAACATATATAATCTATACAGTCCACAACTTATTAGTAGCACCGTACTTCCTGTGGGTGCTACCCAATCCATACTGGTCTCGGATAGATATGGATAAGATTGTGAGGTCGAGGGACCACTTGGTGGGACCAGGGGATGGTTTTAAGTTTTTCACTGTCTACCACGGGATGACTAGGTAAACAATATGAATTGTCTCCCAATGAGATTACTGGTATGTATATAATGTTGAGGTACATACAGGTAAGCACCCTAGAAAATTTTCCATATGGGATGTTAGTGCTATTGGTCTGTAGTTCTTTGCTGTTGCTTTACTGCCCCCTTTGTGGAGTGGGGCTATGTCTGTGTTTTTAAGTAAATGTGGACGACCCCCGTGTCCGCTCCCTCTCCATAGGATGGAAAAGGCTCGTGATAGGGGCTTCTTGCAGTTCTTGATGAACACAGAGTTCCATGAGTCTGGCCCTGGGGCAGAGTGCATGGGCATGTCATTTATCGCCTGTTCGAAGTCATTTGGCGTCAGGATAACATCGGATAGGCTTGTGTTAATCAAATTTTGTGGCTCTCTCATAAAAAATTCATTTTGATCTTCGACTCTCAGTCTGGTTAGCGGCTTGCTAAAAACTGAGTCATATTGGGACTTGAGTAGCTCACTCATTTCCTTGTTGTCATCTGTGTAGGACCCATCTTGTTAAGTAGGGGCCCAATACTGGACGTTGTTCTCGATTTTGATTTGGCATAGGAGAAGAAAATACTTTGGGTTTCTTTCGATTTCATTTATGGCTTTTAGTTCTTCCCGCGATTCCTGACTCCTAAAGGATTCTTTTAGCTTAAGTTCGATGCTTGCTATTTCTCTGACCAGTGTCTCCCTACGCATTTCAGATATATTGACCTCTTTTAGCCGCTCTGTATTCTTTTCCGTCGCCTGTAAAGGGAGCGCCTGTCTCTTTCTGTTTTACATCTACTCCTCCTTTTTCTTAGAGGAATAAGCCTTGTGCATACATCGAGTGCTACGAGTTAATCTGTTCTAGGCATAAGTTGGGGTCTGTGTTGCTTAGTATATCTTCCCAGCTTATATCGGTTAGGACTTGGTTTACTTGGTCCCACTTTATGTTTTTGTTATTGAAGTTGAATTTGGTGAATGCTCCCTCGTGACTAATCTCATTATGTCGGTCTGGGGCTCCGCGCATACATGACTGAACCTCAATTATGTTGTGATCTGAGTATATTGTTTTTGATATGGTGATATTTCTTATCAGATCATCATTGTTAGTGAAGATGAGGTCTAGTGTATTCTCCAGTCTAGTAGGCTCTATTATTTGCTGGTTTAAATTGAATTTTGTGCAGAGATTTAAAAGCTCGCGTGAGTGTGAGTTTTCATCAGAGCTGCCTCCTGGTGTTATTACTGCAACAATATTATTTGCTATATTCCTCCATTTTAGGTGCCTTAAGTTGAAATCCCCCAGGAGCAAGATGTTGGGTGCAGGAGCTGGAAGGTTTTCCAGACAGTGGTCAATTTTTAACAGCTGTTCCTGGAATTGCTGGGATGTTGCATCCGGAGGCTTGTAGACTATCACAATGACTAGGTTTTGGTTCTCGACCTTTACTGCTAAAACTTCCACTACATCATTTGAGGCATTTAGCAGTTCTGTGCAAACAAGTGACTCTGCAATGTGTTTGGACTAGACTGATGAAGTGCGCATAATACTTCATTCATCAACTACAACTATGTATTTTGTTTCTGGTATGATTGTATACGTTGTTATACTAGAGATGACTGGTGTATACTTGATCCCAGAGTTCATATTATTACTGTGCCCGGGTTGAGGGGGAAGTGATCTAGCCTATCTTCAGGTGCGTCTCTTATTGACAGTCTCAGGTGGCAATAAAATTAAGTATATTCTTTATTTTAGTTTTTGTTATGCTAGATTATTTTACTCTATACTAAATATAAATTAACTACCAATAACCTTGGTTTAAACAGGGATGAAGTGTCAGTTGTTGTAAGGGTTGTCAAAACCCCTCACCGGAGCGTAGTGAGTCTTTTCATCCCAGGGATGCTGAGAATGACCTCTCTCAGCAAGTAGATAAGGAACCCCATAACCAAGACCCAGCTGAGAATGTCCCACATCATCATAGCCTGTAACATATTCTACATCAACACAGCCTACACCAGGGGTTCCAACCTTTTTGTTTCTCTTGTAACCCTTGGGCATTCTGACAGGTTCTCATGTGCCTCTAAAAATTAAGGATCAAAAATTGATAAAATTATATTGATTTTATATTTTATTATAAAATCTGTATGTACAGAGATTATGTAAGGATTTTTATACTATTGACATCGTTATACGTTGACATCATTATGCTGTACGAATGTGTTCCATACTCGAGTCATCCTGGGTATATATGATCTCAGATGGAGTGATGTTCTGGAGAAGGGTACAGCCAGAGTGAAGTTGCTGCTTTCTGCCCGTCTTGTGGCATAAAAGCTTGTTTCACGCTGTCCTCGAAGTGGATCCAAGTGTGGTACTTTGACAATATTGGCCTTGTACATAACAGTAAGGCCACACACATCCCTCCTATGTTGAAGGCTCTGCTGAAATGACAGATCTATCCAGGATGGGTCCAGGCAAGAGATGAGACGTCTTGCTCTGTTCTCTACTCTGTCAAGCAGTCGCAGATGAGAGGGGGGAGGGCAGGCAAACCAAGAAAGTGGAGCATACTCAAGGTGTGAGCGTACTTGTGCCTCGTACAGAATCTTGCAACCCCTACTGTCAAGCAGATGCGAGATACGGCGAAGTGCTGTAAGCTTCCTGGCTGCCTTTTTTGCAAGATTTACAACATGGTTCTTCATGGTCAGTGTGGAGTCAAATTTCACCCCAAGAATATCAACTTCTTCTCCAGGTGCCAACACCCTCCCATTCACCAGCATTACCATCATGGTGCCTAGAGACGATCATCATTTGCGTTTTCTCAGGTGCAAATGTTTGCCATCTATTTCCCCAAGCTGATATAGCTCTCAACTGGTGATTGATGTAGCTTAGAGCAGCTGGCATTTCTTCTCTTGGATAAGTGAATGTCAGTGTACAGTCGTTTGCATATACATGTGATTCTGGGATGAGATGAAAAAGGTCGTTGAAGTAGACATTCCATAACAATGGTCCCAGTACGCTTCCTTGTGGAGCACTTACCCAATAGGATGTCTTGCTGATTCCGTTCCATTGAGAACTACACTTAGAGATCTACCATGAAGGTAATCACTGAGGAGACATAACGCAGAGCCTGCAATTCCCAGTGCTTGAAGTTTTGCTAAGAGGCCCTGGTGCCACACCCGGTCGAAAGCGCCAGCAATGTCCAGTGCTACCACACAGCTGACTTTGGATTCATCCAGTGACTGGTGCCACTTAGTGGAGAGGTTTAACAACAGATCAGCAGCAGAGAAACCTTTCCTGAAGCCATATTGACTATCACAAAGTAGTGAGTGGTAGTCAAAAAACTCTGTCATTTGTCTTGAGATTATTGTCTCAAGGATCTTACCAGTGATTGACAGGAGTGACACTGGTCTGTAGTTGCTGATTTCTGCTCTGCTCTTCTTTTTTGTGAACAGGGACTACATTTGCCTCTTTCCATAGAGAGGGCCATTTACACTGTACTAGGCAGTGCTGAAAGATGCGAGTTAGAGGTGCTGCTAGCTGGTCCGCACATCTCAGCAATCTTGGGCTCAACTTGTTTGGGCCCACAGCCTTTTCTTGGTCAAGCGATTTAAGAAGGAAATGCACCTCCTCCTGCCTTATTGTCATCACTGACAGTTTTGACACAGTTCTTGAAGCTAGCCAAGGAGGGTCCCTTGCTGGATCAGGAACTTGCATTTTGGTAGCAAAGTGTTCAGCAAAGAGGTCCGCCTTCTCTTGACTACTAGTAGAGGTGGTCCCATCCTGTCGATTTAGAGGTGTAATGAGTTCATTAGGCAGATAACCTTGTCTGTCCTTGACCAGGAACCACCAGGTTTTGGAGCCTACCCTACCTGATGCTAGCTTTCTTTTAGTGTCCACCTCCTATTTAGCAATGGCCCACTTTTGAACGTCACCCATATGCCTACAAGCTTGCCTGTACAAGTTCCTGTTATAGGTGGTAGGATGTCTCTTATACATTCGCCATGCTTTGTACTTCGCAGTAGCAGCCTCTCTACAACGAAAGCCAAACCAAGGCTGATCTGTAGGCTTTGCCACATATTGCCGGTGAGGAATGTGTTCTTGTTGTAGATTAAGGATGTGTCCAGTGAAGGCTTTCATTTGGTTGTCAACATCCCCTTGGAGAAGAGCATTCCAATCGGTGGTGGCGAGCTCAGAGCAAAGGGCTGGCCAATTACCTCTTTCCCATAGCCAGGTTGTGCGTGTGGACTCCTCACCTCGTTCTGATGGGATCTTAAGTGTCGTAAAAACAGCCTTGTGGTCAGACGATCCAACGTAGCTGAGGGGTTGACAAGTGACTATGCCTTCTGCCAGATCACTCACTACTGGGTCAAGGGAGGAGCCAGAGATGTGAGTAGGGAAATCAACAAAGTTTCTCATGTCAAATACTGCAAGAAGGTCGTCAAAGTCCCTCTGTATAAGGTGTTGGTTGAGGTCATGAACAATTATGATATGTTGACAGTTGTGTTGTAGCAGAAGGGAGTCATTATTTTCCATTAGGAAGTTGATGGGGTCTGCATGCTGCCACTGAGGTCTGTACATTGCACATGCTAGTACAGAGGTACTAGTGTTTATGCATAGCTTGAAGAACATCATTTCAAGATGTGTAGGGGTGGCAACATCAATGTGCTGGGCATGAACACTTTTAGAGAAGCACACAGCAACACCTCCTCCTTGCCCTTGCCTGTCTCTTCTCATCCATGAGGTGTAGCCAGTTGAACAGTCTTGGGCCTCGGACACTTATTGATTTGTCTTTCAATGTACTTGTGGCGCCCCTGCTTTTCACTGGGGGAATGTTGCATCTCCTGCCGAGTCTTTTGCTTTCATAAGGAGTAATTTTCGTGTGCAAGTTTGATACTAATCCCTCTAGGGTTTTCCAAATGTATAATATGTATTTTTATCACCCGCATTCCAAGGAATACAAATCAAGGATCTTCAACCGTTCCCAGTAATTTAGGTGCTTTATCGCAATTACGTGTTCTTTGTACACTCTCCAGGTCAGCAATTTCGCCTTTCTTGAAAGTGGAAGTTAGTGTACAGCAGAATTCCAGCCTAGAATGAACAAGCGATATCTAGAGAATCATCAAAGGCTTGGCGTCCCTAGTTTTGAAGGTTCTTAGTATCCATCCTATTATTTTTCTAGCAGATGCGGTAGATACATTTTCGTGGTCTTTGAAGGTGAAATCCTCTGACAAAATCACTCCCAGGTCCTTCACATTACTTTTTCGCTCTAATACATAGTTAAAATTTATTGTACCCTCATACAGTTTTAATTTCATCAAGTTTTCCATATCTGAGTAGTTAAAATTTCTCTTCATTCAACCTCACATTGTTTTGAGTGACCCATTTGAAGATTTGGTTGATGTCCACTTGGAGTCTTGCGGTGTCTTCGATGGACGTCACTGTCATTGCAATTCGTGGGTCATCTGCAAAGGAAGACATGGAGCTATAACTTACATCTCTGTGTCAGATATGAGGATGAGGAATAGGATGGGAACGAGTACTGTGACTTGTGGAACAAAGCTTTTCACCTTAGCTGCCTCTTTCTTTACCCTGTTTACTATTACTCTTTGTGTTCTATTTGTTAGGAAATTATAGATCCACCTACCAACTTTTTCTGTTGTTCCTTTATCACGCATTTTGTGTGCTATTACATCGTGGTCGCACTTGTCGAAGGCTTTCAAAAAGTTTGTGTATATTACGTCAGCGTTTTGTTTATCCTCTATAGAATCCAGGACCTTGTCATAGTGGTCCAATAGCTGGGACAGGCAGGAGCGACCTGCTCTAAACCCGTGTTGCCATGGGTTGAGTAACTGATGGGTATCTAGGTGGTTGGCGATCTTACTTCTTTCCAAAGAATTTTATGATATGGGATGTTAGTGCTGTCGGTCTGTAGTTCTTTTGCAATTGTTTTACTGCCACCTTTGTCGAGTGGGGCTATATCTACTTTTTTTTTAGTGAGTGTGGGATACCCCTGTGTCCATGCTTCCTCTCTATAGTATGCTGAAGACTTCTTGCAGTTCTTGATGAATACGGAGTTCCATGAGTCCGGGCCTGGGGCAGAGCGCATGGGCATATCATTTATTGCCTGTTCAGAGTCTTATGATGCTAGGATAATATCATAGATTTTTAAGATGACCAGATTTTGGGTCTCGGTCATCAAGAATTCATTTAGATTGTCCAACCTTAGTCTGGTTAGTGGCTCGCTGAACATTGAGTCGTATTGGGACTTCAGTGTCTCACTCATTTCTTGGTTGTCATCTGTGTAGGTCCAATTTCGCCTAAGCAGGGGCCCAGTGCTGGATGTTGTTTTACCCTTAAATTTGATATAAGAGAAGTATTTTTTTTTCAGTTTCCTTTATGGCTTTTAGCTCTTCCTGAGATTCTTGTCTCCTGTAAGATTCCTTAAGCTTAATGTCGATATTTGCTATTTCTCTGACCAGTGCCTGCCTTTGTATTTCAGATATATTGGCCCTTCTCAGCAGCTCTGTGATTCTTCGCCTTCACCTGTACAGGGAACGTCTGTCTCTTACTAGTTTGCATCTTCTCTTTCTTTTTCTTAACGGAATGCACCTTGAGCAGACCTTAAATACCACAGTTAATTTTTTTCTAGGCAAAGGTTTGGATCCGTATTGTTTAAGATATCTTCCCAGCTTGTTTCATTTAGGACATGGCTGACTTGTTCTCATTGTATGTTTTTGTTACTGAAGTTGAATTTCATGAAGACACCCTCAAGACTGATCAGGAGCCCTGTGCACATATGTCTGTACCTCTATTATGTTGTGATCTGAGTGTATTGTCTTTGATACTGCTATATTACGTATCAGATCGTCGTTGTTAGTGAGGATGAGGTCCAGCGTATTTTCAAGTCTTGTAGGCTCTAATGTTTGCTGATGTAAGGTGAATTTGGTGCAGAGGTTTAATAGTCCGTATGTATGTGAATTTTCATCTGAACTGACTCCTGGGATGATCTCTGCCTAAATATTATTTGCTACACTCCTCCATTTGAGGTGTCTCAAGTTGAAATCTCCCAGTAGCAAGATGTTTGGGGCAGCAGTTGGGAGATTTTCCAAACAATGGTCAATTTTCAAAAGCTGTTCCTGGAATTGCTGGGAAGTTGCATCCGGAGGCTTATATAGAACCACAATGACAAGGTTTTGGTTTTCAATTTTAATTGCCAAAGCTTCAACTGCACCATTTGAGGTGTTTAGTAGTTCTGAGCAAATGAGCAACTCTGTGACGTACAAGCCAACCCCCCCTTGTTGCCTGTTTAGTCTGTCGTATCTGAATAGTTTATAGCCTGGGATCCATACTTCGTTGTCAAAATGATCCTTTATGTGGATCTCTGTGAAAGATGCAAATATTGCATTTGACTCAGTGAGCAGTCCCTTGATGTAAGGAATTTTGTTGTTTGTTGATAGCTTTAGACCATGTATGTTTGCAAAGATAAATGTCGTTATATTGATGGAATTTGTGTGTGTGGGGGGGGGGTATTTTCTGGCATTAATATCTGTTGTTCTGGAGTGGAGGTCAATGACTGTGCCTCTGCTACAGAAGTGTTTTCAGTTGGTGTCAGATTTCTGTCATTTCTTACCAGTCTTGTTTCCTTCCTGGCATTAGAAAACCTCCTTCCCTGGAGAGGTTATGGCTCCCCTCTTTTCTTTCCCATGGTCCGGCTGGTCCGTGTCTTCTTGTCTCCTTTAGATGATGTGCCTGGCAGTATATGTTGTAGCATTTTCTTTCAAGGAGTGACGAATGACACATTTTGGGGTGAACATAGTTACAGGAAGGGGAGTTGCACCCTCCTATTATCATCTGGGTGCGAAATTTTTTGGGATGATCAAAGGTGAATGTTTTTGCAGATATTCCATGCCTGCCGATACCCTAAGCATGGAAGTAGCAAGAAGTAGCCAGCCTGAAACCTATCCTCAAACATTGCAAGTATTTTTGTGAATGTTTGGCCAATGTATTTTGTCTTTAAATAAAACATACTTCAAATATAGGGGGTAGTAGGAGAAAATTCTCAAACAGCTTCAGGGAGAACCTTGAGTTTTCCCTGAAGTAAGTTTATTATTTTCTCTGAGGATGAGGTCCCCAGGACAGTTCTAGAGGTGGTATCTCCCTATATATATATATATATATATATATATATATATATATATATATATATATATATATATATATATATATAATATAATATATATATATATATATATATATATGCAAAACAACCACTCTGAAAGAATAGAGAAATTCCAAGCGCTTTCGTGACCACTCACATTATCAAGGAACTATGAAAGTGAAGCATCCAAGGAAGCTATATAAGGGGTCGGCCACACCTCACTATCAGATCCCACAACGGTTAAACACGTGACGCGCGGCGAGCCAACTTGGACAGGTCCTATGCAAAACTCACCCCCAAGCTATTTATTTGTCCCAGTGTATTATTAAGTTCTACCCAAATTCTATTAATTATAAATGGATCTAATTTATATAAACCAAAGGAAATATTCATATTATTGTCAAAACTGCTTTTTATGAAACAAGATTCAATTATATTCCTGTCGACCATGGACTTGCTTGATACTACTTTCTCACAACTTTTTGAAAATCAATTGATGGTTAAAATCTCTTACATGAATAAATAGAGCATTGGAATCTTGTCCAGTTCTAATGCTATATTTATGTTGTTTTAATCTTAGTTCGAGATTTTACCAGTTTGACCGTAATAAACTTTATCGCAAATTTACAAGGAATCTTATAGACACATCCATCAGCATTTTGGGGGGAATTCTTAATCAAAAGTTTTTTACTGTATCAAGATTTTTGAATACAACTTTAATATTAAAAGTCTTAAGAAGAGAAGGCATATCAACCAAGTTTTTCATGGTAAGGGAGAACCAACATATTTTTAGTTGAATAAGGCTGGTTGCCCTTTTTTTGGATTATAAAAAGTGTTCCTAGCAACTTTAAAAGATTTATCAATTACATTCTTGGGTATTTTAAATCATTACTATTTCATAAATTTTGGATATTTCCTCATCTATGAACTCAGGACTACAAATTCGTAAAGCTCTCAAAAACATTGATGAGAAAACAGACAGTTTGACTCTATCTTGATGCGAGGAGTAATAGTGGACATAGGAACAGTTATTTGTAGGTTTTCCTGTAAATTTTAAATTTGAATTCATTATTACCCTTAATAATTAAAACATCTAGAAAAGGCAATGAATTATTTTCTTCAAACTCAACAGTAAAGTTTATAGAATGGGCTAAGCTATTTAATTTTCCAAGAAAATGGTGTATATCTACATTTTTGGGCATAAGACACAAAATATCATCAACATATCTGAACCATTTAGCTTTATTAGGGAGGATTGTGTAAGCAACCTTGTTTCAAAAAATTCCATGTATAGGTTACTAAGAACAGGTGAAAGAGGATTTCCCATTGCCATACCAAACTTCTGAGTGTAAAACTTATCATTAAATACAAATTTTGCATCAACAATGCAAAGTTTAATAAGTTTAATGATAGTAGGAACTGGCAATGGTAAATCATAGTTAACGAGTTCTTCAGATAAGAAACTTAATAAATCATCAACAGGAACTTTCGTAAACAAGGAAGTAACATCAAAACTAACCATGTTAAAATCATTTAAGTCAGTCAAGGAGTTTAATTTATCAACCAAGTCTATGTTGTTTTTAACATTAAAGTTAGAAATTTTGCCAACAATAGGGCTCAAAATATCGACAAGCCATTTGGATAATTTATAAGAAACTGACCCTATGGAGCTAATAATTGGTCTGACTGGATTCCCTGGTTTGTGTGTTTTTATTAGTCCATACATGTAAGGTAAAGATGGATTAGTGGAAGTAAATTGTTTGACTAATTCATCTTTCAGTATGTTGATGATATTTTGTGTCTTATGCCCAAAAATGTAGATATACACCATTTTCTTGGAAAATTAAATAGCTTAGCCCTTTCTATAAACTTTACTGTTGAGTTTGAAGTAAATAATTCATTGCCTTTTCTAGATGTTTTAATTATTAAGGGTAATAATGAATTCAAATTTAAAATTTACAGAAAACCTACAAATAACTGTTCCTATGTCCACTATTATTCCTTGCATCAAGATAGAGTCAAACTGTCTGTTTTCTCATCAATGTTTTTGAGAGCTTTACGAATTTGTAGTCCTGAGTTCATAGATGAGGAAATATCCAAAATTTATGAAATAGGTAATGATTTAAAATACCCAAGAAATGTAATTGATAAATCTTTTAAAGTTGCTAGGAACACTTTTTATAATCCAAAAAAGGGCAACCAGCCTTATTCAACTAAAAATATGTTGGTTCTCCCTTACCATGAAAACTTGGTTGATATGCCTTCTCTTCTTAAGACTTTTAATATTAAAGTTGTATTCAAAAATCTTGATACAGTAAAAAAACTTTTGATTAAGAATTCCCCCCAAAATGCTGATGGATTGTCTATAAGATTCCTTGTAAAATTTGCGATAAAGTTTATTACGGTCAAACTGGTAAAAATCTCGAACTAAGATTAAAACAACATAAATATAGCATTAGAACTGGACAAGATTCCAATGCTCTATTTATTCATGTAAGAGATTTTAACCATCCAATTGATTTTCAAAAAGTTGAGAAAGTAGTATCAAGCAAGTCCATGGTCGACAGGAATATAATTGAATCTTGTTTCATAAAAAGCAGTTTTTTACAATAATATGAATATTCCCTTTGGTTTATATAAATTAGATCCATTTATAATTAATAGAATTTGGGTAGAACTTAATAATACACTGGACAAATAAATAGCTTGGGGGTGAGTTTTGCATAGGACCTGTCCAAGTTGGCTCGCCGCGCGTCACGTGTTTAACCGTTGTGGGATCTGATAGTGAGGTGCTGGCCGACCCCTTATATAGCTTCCTTGGATGCTTCACTTTCATAGTTCCTTGATAATGTGAGTGGTCACGAAAGCGCTTGGAATTTCTCTATTCTTTCAGAGTGTTGTTTTGCATATTTTGAAATCACCTGTTTACTGTGATCTTAATTGCATATATATATATATATATATATATATATATAATATATATATATATATATATATATATAATATATATATATATATATATATTTATATATACATATATTGGTATATATATTGTACTTTGATATATATGGCTGTTATGTAATGTAATTTCAATCCAATACAGTACTCTTCCATCATGGTACGCTTGAACAGTTCTTCAAGGTAGGCTGGCTAGATAAGCATACTATAAAAGTAATTTGGTTTATATGTTGGTATATATACTGTAGTTTGATATGTATGGTACATATACTGCAGTTTGCTATGTATGAATTTAATGTATTATAGATTCAATCCCCTACAATAATCTTTCCTCCTGGTACACTTGAACAGTTCTCCTGTTATAAATACTTTACTTTAATCTACACGGTCTTTTGTAGTTATGTATTTGTATATGTTAGTAATACTGCAGCTCATAGTTTTATAGATAATGTTATTATTAATGCTATTCATTATTATTATTGTTTAACTTGCGTGTTAAATAACAATCGAAGACTGTGAAGCCAGAGAGCGCAGCACCAAGAGTGTAGAGACGGGAGACCCGGCCGGGAGAATACCGGCCAATAAACAAAAAAATCTCACGAGACAGCGCCACACGGATCACTGATAGCAGCCAGCCTGGAACCTATCCTCAAACAGTGAAAACAGCCAGCTTGGAACCTATCCTCAAACAGTGAAAGCAGCCAGCCTGGAACCTATCCTCAAACACTGAAAACAGCCAGCTTGGAACCTATCCTCAAACAGTGAAAGCAGCCAGCCTGGAACCTATCCTCAAACAGTGAAAGCAGCCAGCCTGGAACCTATCCTCAAACACTGAAAGCAGCCAGCTTGGAACCTATCCTCAAACAGTGAAAGCAGCCAGCCTGGAACCTATCCTCAAACAGGGAAAGCAGCCAGCCTGGAACCTATCCTCAAACACTGAAAGCAGCCAGCCTGGAAACCTATCCTCAAACAGTGAAAGCAGCCACTTGGAACCTATCCTCCCAAAAAGTGAAAGCAGCCAGCTTGGAACCTATCCTCAAACAGTGAAAGCAGCCAGCTTGGAACCTATCCTCAAACACTGAAAGCAGCCAGCCTGGAACCTATCCTCAAACAGTGAAAGCAGCCAGCTTGGAACCTATCCTCAAACAGTGAAAGCAGCCAGCTTGGAACCTATCCTCAAACACTGAAAGCAGCCAGCCTGGAACCTATCCTCAAACAGTGAAGCACCAGCCTGGAACCTATCCTCAAACAGTGAAAGCAGCCAGCCTGGAACCTATCCTCAAACAGTGAAAGCAGCCAGCTTGGAACCTATCCTCAAACAGTGAAAGCAGCCAGCTTGGAACCTATCCTCAAACACTGAAAGCAGCCAGCTTGGAACCTATCCTCAAACACTGAAAGCAGCCAGCTTGGAACCTATCCTCCAACACTGAAAGCAGCCAGCCTGGAACCTATCCTCAAACACTGAAAGCAGCCAGCTTGGAACCTATCCTCAAACACTGAAAGCAGCCAGTTTGGAACCTATCCTCAAACACTGAAAGCAGCCAGCTTGGAACCTATCCTCAAACAGTGAAAGCAGCCAGCCTGGAACCTATCCTCAAACAGTGAAAGCAGCCAGCCTGGAACCTATCCTCAAACAGTGAAAGCAGCCAGCCTGGAACCTATCCTCAAACAGTGAAAACAGCCAGCCTGGAACCTATCCTCAAAGAGAGAAAGCAGCCAGCTTGGAACCTATCCTCAAACAGTGAAAGCAGCCAGCTTGGAACCTATCCTCAAACAGTGAAAGCAGCCAGCCTGGAACCTATCCTCAAACAGTGAAAGCAGCCAGCCTGGAACCTATCCTCAAACACTGAAAGCAGCCAGCCTGGAACCAATCCTCAAACAGTGAAAGCAGCCAGCTTGGAACCTATCCTCAAACAGTGAAAGCAGCCAGCTTGGAACCTATCTTCAAACACTGAAAGCAGCCAGCCTGGAACCTATCCTCAAACAGTGAAAGCAGCCAGCTTGGAACCTATCCTCAAACAGTGAAAGCAGCCAGCCTGGAACCTATCCTCAAACACTGAAAGTAGCCAGCCTGGAACCTATCCTCAAACACTGAAAGCAGGCAGCCTGGAACCTATCCTCAAACACTGAAAGCAGCCAGCCTGGAACCTATCCTCAAACACTGAAAGTAGTCAGCCTAGAACCTATCCTCAAACACTGAAAGCAGTGTTTGGAGCGTGTCCCTACATCAAAACGACATCAACGAATAAAGTCAGTTGACCAAGTGAAATCGCTGGACCACAGATGGCTCCTACTTCATCCTATTACCTGGAGAGGGTTTCGGGGGTCAGTGCCCCCGCGACCCGGTCTGAGATCAGGCCTTGTGGTGGATCAGGGTATGATCAACCAGGCTGTTACTGCTGGCCGCACGCAAGCTGACGTACGAAGCACAGCCCGGTTGGTCAGATACTGACTTACGGTGCCTGTCCAGTGCCTTTTTGAAGACAGCCAGGGGTATACTGGTAATCCCCTTTATGTATGCTGGGAGGCAATGGAACAGTCGGGTGCCCTGGGCACTTATTGTGTTGTCTCTTAATGTACTCGTGACACCCCTGCTTTTCATCGGGGGAATGTTGCATCTTCTGCCGAGTCTTGCTTTCATAGGGAGTGATTTTCGTGTGCAGGTTTGGTGCCAATCCCTCCAGGATGTTCCAAATGTATATTGTCATGTATCTCTCTCGCCTGCGTTCGAGGGAATATAAATCAAGGACGTTCAACCATTCTCAGTAGTTTAGGTGCCTTATCATACTTATGTGTGCCGTGAAAGTTCTTTGTACACTCTCCAGGTCTGCAATGTCGCCAGCCTTGAAAGGGGCCTTTAGTGTACAGCAGTATTCCGGCCTAGAGAGCACAAGCGATTTGTAGAGAATCATCATGGGCTTGGCGTCCCTAGTTTTGAATGTTCTCACTATCCATCCTATCATTTTCCTAGCAGATGAGGTAGATACATTATTGTGGTCTTTGAAGGCGAGATCCTCTGACATTATCACTCCCAGGTCCTTCCATTACTTTTCCGATCTGTTGTATGGTTAGAATTTGTGATATACCCTGACACGTTTTTAATTTCTTAAAGTTTCCCATATCTGAGTAGTTGAAATTTCTCCTCGTTGGGCTTCATATTATTTTGAGTGGCCCATTCGAAGATTTGGTTGATGTCCGGTTGGAGTCTCGCAGTGTCTTTGATGGAGGCCACTACAATGGTAATCTGCGTGTCATCCGCAAAGGAAGACACGGAGCTATGGCTTACATCTCTGTCTATGTCAGAAATGAGGTTGATTAATAGAATGGGAGCAAGTACTGTGCCTTGTGGAATAGAGCCTTTTACCGTGGCTGCCTGGAACTTTACTCTGATTACTATTACTCCTTGTGTTCTATTTGTCAGAAAGTTATAGATCCATCTACCAACTTTTCTCGCTATTTTTTATCACGCATTTTGTGTGCTATTACACCATGGTCACACTTGTCGAAAGCTTTTGCAAAATCTGTGTATACTACATCTGTATTTTGTTTATCCTCTTCAGCATCCAGGACTTTGCAGTAGTGGTCCAGTAGCTGGGACAGGCAGGAGCGACCTGCTCTAAACTTGTGTTGCCCTGGGTTGTGTAACTGATGGGTATCTAGGTGGGTGGCGATCTTGCTTCTTAAAACCCTCTCAAAGATTGTTATGGTATGGAATGTTAGTGCTATCGGTCTGTAGTTCTTTGCAATTGCTTTACTGCCTCCTTTGTGGAGTGGGGCTATGTCTGTTGTTTTTAGTGTGTGTGGGATGACCCCTGTGTCCATGCTCCCCCTCCATAAAATGCTGAAGGCACGCGATAGGGGCTTCTTGCAATTCTTGATGAACACGGAGTTCCATGAGTCTGGGCCTGAGGCAGAGTGCATGGGCATATCATTTATTGCCTCTTCAGTCTTACGGAGCTAGAATAATATCCGAGATTTTTGAGATGACCAAATTTTGGGTTTCGTTCATAAAGAATTCATTTGGATTATCGACCCTTAGTCTGGGCAGTGGCTCGCTGAACACTGAGTCATATTAGGACTTTAGTATGTCACTCATTTCTTGGCTGTCATCTAAGTACCATCCCACCTAGGCAGGGAGCCAATGCTGGATGTTGTTTTTCCCTTAGATTTAGCATAAGAGAAGAAGTATTTTGTTTTGTTTTTTTCAGTTTCCTTTATAGCTGTTAGTGCTTCCTGTGATTCTTTTCTTTTGTAAGATTCCTTCAGCTTAAGTTCGATATTTGCAATTTCATTGACTAGTGCCTCCCTTCGTATTTCAGATATATTGGCCCCACTCAGCAGCTCTGTGACTCTTCGCCTTCGTCTGTATAGGGAACGTCTCTCTCTTTCTAGTTTACATCTTCTCTTTCTTTTTCTTAATGAATATGTCTTGAGCAGTTCTCAAGAACCATAGAATTAATTTTTTCAAGGCAAATGTTTGGATCCGTGTTGTTTAAAATATCTTCCCAGCTTTTTCATTTACGACATGATTTACTTGATCCCATTGTACGTTTTTGTTATTCATTTTGAATTTCGTGAGGAGACCGTCATGACTGCTCACATTTTACTGGTCAGGAGCCCTGTGCATACATGTCTGTACCTCTATTATGTTGTGATCTGAGTGTATTGTCTTTGATACAGTAATATTACGTATCAGATCCTCATTGTTAGTGAAGATGAGGTCCAGCATATTTTCTAGTAATGTAGACTCTACTATTTGCTGGTTTAAGGTGAATTTGGTGCAGAGATTCAATAGTTCGTGTGTGTGTGAATTTTCATCTGAGCTTCCTCCCGGGGTGATCTCTGCTAAAACATTGTTTGCTATACTCCTCCATTTTAGGTGTCTCAGGTTGAAATCTCCTAGTAGTAAGATGTTTGTGGCAGGAGTTGGGAGATTTTCTAGACAGTTGTCAATTTTCTCAATCCACTCCTGGAATTGCTGGGAAGTTGCAGCTGGAGGCTTGTATACTACCACAAAAACAAGGCTTTGGTTATCAATCTTTACTGTCAAAACTTCAACTACATCATTTGGTGTTTAGTAGTTCTGTGCAAGTGAGCGTCTCTGTGACATACAGGCCAACCTCCCCTCCCCCCTTATTGCCTGTTTAGTCTGGCGCATCGGAATAGGTTATAACCTGGGATCCATAATGATCCTTTGTGTGGATCTCTGTGAATGCTGCAAACATTGCATTTGACTCCGTGAGCAGTCCCTTGATGTAAGGAATTTTGTTGTTTTTTGACGGCTTTAGACCCTGTATGTTTGCAAAGACAAATGTCGTTGTTTTGGTGGAATTAGGGGGGTTTTATTTGCTGGCTCTAATATCCGTTGTTCTGGGGTAGAGGCCAACGTCCGTGCCTCTGCTCCAGAAGCGTTTTCAGTTAGTGTAGGATTATTGTCATTTCTTGCCAGTCTTTTTTCCCTCCTGCCCCTAAAAAACCTCTGTCCCTGGAGAGATTGTGGCTCCCTTCTTTTTTTCCCATATTCTGGCTGGTCTGTGTCTTCTAGTCCCCTTTAGATGATGTGCCTGGCAGTATGCGTTGTAACATTTTCTTTCATGGATTGATGAGTGACACTTTTCTGGGTGAAATAAATTACAGGAGGGGAATTTACACTTTCTTGTTGCCATGTGGGTGCCACTTTTTTTGGGATGGTCAAAGGTGCATGTTCCACTTGTTTTACCAGATATACCGTGCCTGCAGATACCCAAGGCATAGTATTTACATAAATTGTAAGTCTGTTTGCTAGGATTTATTGTAGCTGCGTTCGCTGCTGGTGCATTTATTTTTCCTGTTTTCTCCCTATCTTTCACCCCTGTATGAACATCAGTTCTTGCACCAGGTTTTGTTGGTAGTGTGTCGACACTATTTCCCGAGGCATCATTCCAATTTGATCCATCTCCAGCAGTATCTCTATTTTGAAACTCTGTGGACTGAATAACGTTTTCTTCATTGTCCTCAATGACAACGCTAGTACCCTCACGAGTACTGTCTTCTAAGACACCACTAGGAAACTCTGGAGCGCTTTCCTCCAGGACAACACTACCACCCCAGCACTGTCCTCCAGGACAGCACTAGCCCCCTCAGGAGCAATTTCCTCCAGGACAACACCAGCACCCTCAACACTGTTCTCCAGGACAGCACCAGCCCCCCTCAGGAGCACTTTCCTCCAGGACAACACAAGCACCCTCAGCACTGTCTTCCAGGACAGCACTAGCACCCTCAGGAGCACTGTCCAAGACAGCCCCGTCCCTACCACCCATCTTTTTTTCCCAGCTGTCATACCATGCTGACATGTCTTTCAAGAAGGATGTTTTATTGGTGTTCTTGTCTTTTAATATAGATGCCATTTCCTCATACAGGTGTAACTCGTTTGGCCAGACCCAAAATCGTCTCTCTCTGAGTTTATGTCTAGTGTGGTCACTGGTTTAAATTCTCTGCATATACCAATTGAGCTGATGTATGTAGCAGTTCTTGTAAATAAAGTTAGGAACTCTAAGCCTTACCTTGTAAAACACAGAGTAAAAAAAAATGGACGAGCTACAGGAATGGTTCAGTAACTAGCTTCAGCATTTTAACTTCGGCAAGGAAAATGCAAAGCGGATTATTACCTGAAGGAGTAAAGAGAACATTGGGGTGAGATAAATCATGCATCTCTACAGAAGCACATGTTAATTGTAGTACATCAGCGGCATTTAGAAGAATAACAAACATGATAACTAGGTTCATATATTGAAGCAAAGTGTTGATCACGGCGATGTAGACTACGTACGTCATGTAGACCTCGAGGATATAGCACCAGTGTGAAGCTCATTTTATCCCTTCCCTCTCACTGCTTATCCTTCCCCACCGCCTTTTATTCTTTACTTTTCACTACTCCTTCCTCCCTTTATAATTTCCTTAATCCCCGAGTCCCCTCCCTCCCTTTTCCTCTTCCCCCCTCTCTGTCTGTCTGTCTGTCTGTTTGTCTGTCTGTTTGTCTGCCTGTCTGTCTGTCTGCCTGTCTGTCTGTCTGTCTGTCTGTCTGTCTGTCTGTCTGTCTGTCTGTCTCATTCTCTCTCTCTCTCTCTCTTCCTCTCTCTCTCTCTCTCTCTCTCTCTCTCTCTCTTCTCTCTCTCCTCTCTCTCTCTCTCTCCTCTCTCTCTCTCTCCTCCTCCTCTCTCTCTCTCTCTCTCTCTCTCTCTCTCTCTCTCTCTCTTCGTCTCCCTCTCTCTCTCTTCCTCTCATCTTCCTCTCTCCTCTCTCCTCTCTCATCTCTCTCTCTCTCTCTTTTTTTACACAGGGTTTGACAAGGTTAAGGATCCCTAGCTTTATTGACAAGCTATTTACAGGTTAAGGATTCTAACTTTATTGGCAAGCTAAGAGCTGTTACCTACATCAGCTATTTGAAAGCATTTTTATTGTTATGAGACATACAAGTAGGGAACATGATGAAGTTGGAGCCATCTGTGGGCCAGCATTTTCATTTGATCAACTGACTTTATCTCGTTGACATCATTATGCTGTACGAATGTGTTCCATACTCGAGTCATCCTGGGTATATAGGATCTCAGATGGAGTGAAGTTATGGAGAAGGGTACAGCCAGAGTGAAGTTGCCGCTTTCTGCCCGTCTTGTGGCATAAAAGCTTGTTTCGCGCTGTCCTCGAAGTAGATCCAAGTGTGGTACTTTGACAATATTGGCCTTGTACATAACAGTAAGGCCACCCACATCCCTCCTATGTTGAAGGCTCTGCTGAAATGACAGATCTATCCAGGATGGGTCCAGGCGAGAGATGAGACGTCTTGCTCTGTTCTCTACTCTGTCAAGCAGTCGCAGATGAGAGGGGGGGGGGGCAGGCAAACCAAGAAAGTGGAGCATACTCAAGGTGTGAGCGTCCTTGTGCCTCGTACAGAATTTTGCAACCCCTACTGTCAAGTAGATGCGAGATACGGCGAAGTGCTGTAAGCTTCCTGGCTGCCTTGTTTTTCAAGATTTACAACATGGTTTTTTCATGGTTAGTTTGGAGTCAAATTTCACCCCAAGGATATCAACTTCTTCTCCAGGTGCCAACACCCTCCCATTCATCCTTACTACTGCACCAGCATTACTATCATGGTGCCTAGAGACGATCATCATTTGCGTTTTCTCAGGAGCAAATGTTACTTGCCATCTGTTTCCCCAACTTGATATAGCTCTCAGCTGGTGATTGATGAAGCTTAGAGCATCTGGCATTTCTTCTCTTGGATAAGTGAATGTCAGTGTGCAGTCGCCTGCACATGCATGTGATTCTGGGATGAGATGAAGAAGGTCGTTGAAATAGACATTCCATAACAATGGTCCCAGTACGCTTCCTTGTGGAACACTTGCCCCAGTAGGATGTCTTGCTGATTCCGTTCCATTGAGAACTACACTTAGAGATCTACCATGAAGGTAATCACTGAGGAGACATAGCGTAGAGCCTGCAATTCCCAGTGCTTGAAGTTTTGCTAAGAGGCCCTGGTGCCACACCCGGTCGAAAGCGCCAGCAATGTCCAGTGCTACCACACAGCTGACTTTGGATTCACTCTCTCTCTCTCTCTCTCTCTCTCTCTCTCTCTCTCTCTCTCTCTCTCTCTCTCTCTCTTTATCTCTCTCTCTTTCTCTCTCTCTCTCTCTCTCTCTCTCTCTCTCTCTCTCTCTCTCTCTCTCTCTCTCTTCTCTCTCCTCTCTCTCTCTCTCTCTCTCTCTCTCTCTCACGGTCGACCACATTCTCACCCATTTTTATTCCCTCGTAAATTTACAAAACTTTGAATTAGGGGATAGTTTTGAAAGGCACTTATAGGGAGTTTCTCTTCGCACCTTTTCTTCCTACCATTTCCCTTTACCTTTCTCTTGCCGTCGCTTCTTTTTCCGGATTTCTTTGTTTCTCTTATCTCTTCTTTCTCTGATTCCCTTCCTCCTTGTCTTTCTATATCTTTTTTGGTCCCTTCTCTTATGTCTTATATTTTCTCGCATCCTCCACCACTGCAAATGTATTTTGCTATTCTCGTGTAATTCTCATTTCTCTTCTTCATAAAGCTGTATCCATTTAATATCACATATATTACAATCCTTCCCAAGAAGCTCATTATCCTTCGTAAATCAACAGCAAATTCGACTACTCAGGAAGAAATTTCTCGCTCAACTGTTAGTAATAATATATCACGAAAAATAACTCTGATGGCAGGGCTGCATCTGTTCTTGTTGCCACGTACGTAGATTAGAACCATAGTTAATATGTTCAGTGGAGTTTCTGCAATACAAACCGATTTGTTGGTCCTGTGAATGGTACTTATGATTCTGTGTTTCATTACCGATTCTGTGTTATCACCGAAGGTATTTGATTCACATAATGACTCGAACAACTTGCTGAACTCTGGTACAATATTAAAAAATCAGAAAGAAGAAAAATAGTGTAATTCTTGAGGGTCCCTTTACATATTAAATTACTCCTGCACGGTAACGATGATAAATTAGTTAAAGAAAGTTCCTCAAAGGACAAAATTTAATATAACCATGGTATGTTTGTCCCAGGCACTAGCAAAGAATAAATCTGAATGTCACGGGAATGCAGTTGGAAGTCTAGGCAATCCATAACCTACAAAAATAACCTGAAATTAGACAAACTCATTTATAGAGCAATTTGCAATAAAACCTGACTGAAGTTGTTGTTGCCTCGCTAAGGGTTGGTTACCAGTACCTTCGGCAGTTTGTCTAATGTACAGATGATGATCAGACTAAATGCAAAGTATGTGGTCAGCAGCTTTATGATCAGGTTAGGTTAGGTAAGGTTCGTCAGGAAACAGGACAAGTGTTTCCTGACGCGGGTCTTAGTCAGATGATGACCCGCCTTTGGAGCTTTTGGTCATCTGACCGAGGCCTTCCGCTGGCTTACCGATCCACCCCTTTAAAAATTATGGTCATTTATAACCATTGTCTGTCTATATACCATTTTATGATTACTTAATACCTGTGATATATGAAGATATTTTATTAATGAAAGTAAGGCACAAGACATTTAAACGCCCGTTAACCCTTTTACTGCTCAGTTTTAGGTCTTTTGTGAATCCACACGCTCTTGCGCTACCCTCCATAGCATGGATGTGAAGTGCACAATAAACTAGCCGTACCGAAGGCAAAATCAAATATCAAATTCCTTTTTTATGTTTTTCTCTTGCGTCGTATTTTCTTCTATCGATATCCATTTTTTTTTTGGTCTTTTCCAAATCTGGTATTCTTTCTTTTCATTCTCTCTCGCTTACTTTCTCTTCTTCTACACATTGGTTCATTCTTTTAATATCTCCCTTTTCTTACTTCTAGTCTTCCTTCATTTCCCGATGATGCATGTATCATCTGTTGATACTGGCTTCTATTATTGCTACTGTTATTCATGTTACTGTTATTAATGCTGTTGCCGCAATTGCTATGGTTTCGCTGCTGTTTTATTTACCGCTACTACTGCTATTGCTGCTGTTGCTGTTACTGCTGCTCTGTGATTTCTATAACTGGTGTTGTTGGTGCAGCCATTGTTCACGCTTTGCTGTTAATGCGCTTATTGTTGCCGCTACTGGCTTAGCTGTTGCTACTTCTGGTGTAGCTGATGACGCTGCTGATGCAGCAGCTGCTGCTGCTGCTGCTGCTGGTGTTGGTGTAGCGGTAGTTCATGCTGATGTTTTTGTTGCTGCTCAACATATTACAGCTATTGCCACTGCTGTTACAGCTGTTACCATTTCTGCTGGTACTTCTGTTGCTGGAGGTGGTGTAGCCGTTGTTGATACTGGTGTAGTTGTTGTTGATACTATTGTAGCTGTTGTTGCGACTGCTGTAACTGTTGTTACTACTGGTGTAGTTGGTGATATTGGGGTAGTTGTTGTTGCTAAGTATAACTGTTGCTGAAACTCGTGTAACTGTTGTCGGAACTGGTGTAGCTTTTGTTACTACAAGCGTAGCTGTTGATGACACTAAAGTGACTTTGTTGCTACTGGTGTAACTGTTGTTACTACTGGTGTAACTGTTGTTACTACTGGTGTAGTTGTTGTCGGAACTGGTGTAGCTTTTGTTACTACAAGCGTAGCTGTTGATGACACTAAAGTGACTTTGTTGCTACTGGTGTAACTGTTGTTACTACTGGTGTAGTTGTTGTTGCTACTGGTGTAACTGTTGTTGCTACTGGTGTAACTGTTGTTGCTACTGGTGTAACTGTTGTTGCTACTGGTGTAACTGTTGTTACTACTGGTGAAACTGTTGTTGCTACTTGTGTAGCTGTTGTTGCTACTGGTGTAACTGTTGTTGCTACTGGTGTAACTGTTGTTGCTACTGGTGTAACTGTTGTTACTACTGGTGAAACTGTTGTTGCTACTTGTGTAGCTGTTGTTGCTACTGGTGTAACTGTTGTTGCTACTGGTGTAACTGTTGTTGCTACTGGAGTAGCTGTTGTTGCTACTGGTGTAACTGTTGTTGCTACTGGTGTAACTGTTGTTGCTACTGGTGTAACTGTTGTTACTACTGGTGAAACTGTTGTTGCTACTTGTGTAGCTGTTGTTGCTACTGGTGTAACTGTTGTTGCTACTGGTGTAACTGTTGTTGCTACTGGTGTAACTGTTGTTACTACTGGTGAAACTGTTGTTGCTACTTGTGTAGCTGTTGTTGCTACTGGTGTAACTGTTGTTGCTACTGGTGTAACTGTTGTTGCTACTGGAGTAGCTGTTGTTGCTACTGGTGTAACTGTTGTTGCTACTGGTGTAACTGTTGTTGCTACTGGTGTAACTGTTGTTGCTACTGGAGTAGCTGTTGTTGCTACTTGTGTAACTGTTGTTACTACCTGTGCAGCTGTTGTTACTACTGGTATAACTGTTGTTACTACTGGTATAACTGTTGTTACTACTGGTATAACTGTTGTTACTACTGATGTAACTGTTGTTGCTACTGGTGTAGCTGTTGTTACTACTGGTGTAACTGCTGTTACTACTGGTGTAACTGTTGTTGCTACTGGTATAGCTGTTGTTACTACTGGTATAACTGTTGTTGCTACTGGTGTAACTGTTGTTGCTACTGGTGTAACTGTTGTTGCTACTGGTGTAACTGTTGTTGCTACTGGTGTAACTGTTGTTGCTACTGGTGTAACTGTTGTTGCTACTGGTGTAACTGTTGTTGCTACTGGTGTAACTGTTGTTGCTACTGGTGTAACTGTTGTTACTACTGGTGTAACTGTTGTTGCTACTGGTGTAACTGTTGTTGCTACTGGTGTAGCTGTTGTTACTACTGGTATAACTGTTGTTACTACTGGTATAACTGTTGTTACTACTGGTATAACTGTTGTTACTACTGTTGTAACTGTTGTTGCTACTGGTGTAGTTGTTGTTACTACTGGTATAACTGTTGTTACTACTGTTGTAACTGTTGTTGCTACTGGTATAACTGTTGTTACTACTGTTGTAACTGTTGTTGCTACTGGTGTAACTGTTGTTGCTACTGGTGTAGCTGTTGTTATTACTGATGTAACTGTTGTTACTGCTGGTGTAGCTGTTGTTTCTACTGGTGTGACTGTTGTTACTACTGTTGTAACTGTTGTTGCTACTGGTGTAACTGTTGTTGCTACTGGTGTGACTGTTGTTGCTGCTGGTATAACTGTTGTTGCTGCTGGTGTAGCTGTTGTTACTGCTGGTGTGACTGTTGTTACTGCTGGTATAACTGTTGTTGCTGCTGGTGTAGCTGTTGTTACTGCTGGTGTGACTGTTGTTACTACTGTTGTAACTGTTGTTGCTACTGGTGTAACTGTTGTTGCTACTGGTGTGACTGTTGTTGCTGCTGGTATAACTGTTGTTGCTGCTGGTGTAGCTGTTGTTACTGCTGGTGTGAGTGTTGTTTCTGCTGGTATAACTGTTGTTGCTGCTGGTGTAGCTGTTGTTACTGCTGGTGTGACTGTTGTTACTACTGTTGTAACTTTTGTTGCTGCTGGTATAACTGTTGTTGCTGCTGGTGTAGCTGTTGTTACGACTGGTGTAGCTGTTGTTACTACTGTTGTAGCTGTTGTTACTACTGGTGTAGCTGTTGTTTCTACTGGTGTAGCTGTTATTGCTACTGCTGTAGCTGTCGTTACTACTGGTGTAGCTGTCGTTACTACTGGTGTAGCTGTCGTTACTACTGGTGTAGCTGTTATTGCTACTGCTGTAGCTGTTGTTACTACTGGTGTAGCTGTTATTGCTACTGCTGTAGCTGTTGTTACTACTGGTGTAGCTGTTGTTACTACTGTTGTAGCTGTTGTTACTACTGGTGTAGCTGTTGTTTCTACTGGTGTAGATGTTGTTACTACTGGTGTAGCTGTTATTGCTACTGCTGTAGCTGTTGTTACTACTGGTGTAGCTGTTGTTACTACTGTTGTAGCTGTTGTTACTACTGGTGTAGCTGTTGTTTCTACTGGTGTAGTAGTTGTTACTACTGGTGTAGATGTTGTTACTACTGGTGTAGCTGTTATTGCTACTGCTGTAGCTGTTGTTACTACTGGTGTAGCTGTTGTTTCTACTGGTGTAGCTGTTGTTACTACTGGTGTAGCTGTTGTTACTACTGGTGTAGCTGTTGTTTCTACTGGTGTAGCTGTTGTTACTACTGGTGTAGCTGTTGTTTCTACTGGTGTAGCTGTTATTACAACTGATCTAGCTTTTGTTGCTTCTGGTGTAGGTTTTGTTAGTATTGATTAGCTGTTGTTGCTACTGGTTTAGGTGTTGCTAGTACTGGTGTAGCTGTTGTTTCTCCTGGTGTAGCTGTTGTTGCCTTAGGTGTAGCTGTTGTGGCTTCAGGTGTAGCTGTTGTTGCTACATGTCTAGCTGTTGTTACTGGTCTAGCTCTTGTTGCTACTGGTGTAGTTGTTGTTGCTTCTGGTGTAGCTGTTGTTACTACTGTTGCAGCTGTCGTTTCTGCTGTTGTAGCTGTCTTTGCTACTGCTGTAGCTGTCTTTGCTACTGTTGTAGCTGTCTTTGCTACTGTTGTAGCTGTCTTTGCTACTGTTGTAGCTGTCTTTGCTACTGTTGTAGCTGTCTTTGCTACTGTTGTAGCTGTCTTTGCTACTGTTGTAGCTGTTGCTCTTTCTGACTTAGTTGTTGATCCCTCTGACTTAGCTGTTGTTACTAGCGTCACCGTTGCTGCTACTTGTGTTGTTGCTCCTGTTACTGTTGCAACTCATACTTGTACTGTGTAAGCATTGGTGCTTCTAGTGATTTACTGTTTCTACTCCCTCTCCGGCTGTTATTGCTGCTGTTTCTACTCCCTCTCCGGCTGTTATTGTTGCTGTTTCTACTCCCTCTCCGGCTGTTATTGCTGCTGTTTCTACTCCCTCTCCGGCTGTTATTGTTGCTGTTTCTACTCCCTCTCCGGCTGTTATTGGTGCTGTTTCTACTCCCTCTCCGGCTGTTATTGCTGCTGTTTCTCGATCTGGCTCGAGGTAAAAATGAAGCTCTGCTTCTGGAATCATTTTGGCCGAGTTTTTCCTTGGGGCGCCAATGACTGGTTGCACCTTGACCCTCCTGGGTTTTTCTTGTTTTTCACCTGTTCCTCCTCGTCTTTCACTCCTGACGATTTTCATTGCCCATAAAGAGAAGGTAAGGGGTCCTGCACTTCGAGCTAAGGTTAACTCTTTTGGAGAGAAACGAGAAGTATGTTGAGGGTCGGCGATAGGGCATTCGGTGCCCAGGGCAAGTCGTACGATATGTTCCTAATTTTAATTATTATTATTTGTATTATTATTATTATTATTATTATTATTATTATTATTATTATTATTATTATTATTATTATTATTATTATTATTTTTAGTCATGCAAAAAATAGGATTAAATACCAGAACAAGGAGGCCAGTAGTTAGAGCACTGGTCTGCTAGTTTTAAGACTGGCAAGGTGTTTATCTGGAGTTTATCTGGAGAGAGTTCCGGGGGTCAACGCCCCCGCGGCCCGGTCTGTGACCAGGCCTCCTTAGGTCAGTGTCCCAGGATGCGACCCACACCAGTCGACTAACACCCAGGTACCCATTTTACTGATGGGGAACATAGACAACAGGTGGAAAGAAACACGTCCAATGTTTCTACTCTGGCTGGGAATCGAACCCAGGCCCTCACCGTGTGAAGCGAGAGCGTTAACCACCAGGCCACCACCTGCCTCTTCCGTGAAGTGTTTACGCTAGTGAGGTAATATTTGCTTCACAGCTGAGGCAAGACTCGTCTCGGGGGATACTTGCTCATTACTCATCTCATCATTCTGTTTTTATTTGTATCTTATCTTTTTTTCCTTACCTTTATTTAATGCCATTTAATTAATTGTTTATTCTTTACTCAATACCAGTATTTGTTTTTTGTTGAAGTTCTGTGACATAAATCTGTTTTGAGTTAATTTATTGAAAATATTTGTATATTCCTGCATCTCCATCCTTTCAGTTTCTTTATTTTTAGTTTTCATTTTTATTTCCTTATCCTTTATACAATAACACCCAAATGTTAGGTAAAGGGACACAAGTGCAACTAATTTGGCATCTTATTGTGGCACAATAAAATGTTACATTAGTTCCATCTGTGTTCTTTCACATATTGTCGGTAATTCTACTAACATTATTACCACCCAAATGATTTTTTTTTCAAGAGTTTCTACCATGTGACATATGTCAATTAAGTCAATGTTGAAATAAAAAAATAACGCAAATTCCATTAATTATTTTAAGTGAAAATATTATGTATAACATTATGTATTACAGTGTTCCTTCTTTCTTACGTTCTTATGTTATACAAATGCACAAAAACATAGACAATTATTTAATTTCATATCTAATCTTCTATTCTTCCAGCCTCTGTTGTTATTCTTCTTGCCACGTCCATTATTCTTTTAAAACCTCTTGTGTGGTGTACTTTCCGGCTCAGATGTTGAACATTCTGACTGGAATAAAACAATTCGGAGGTGTGTAGTACGGAGTTGTGGCGAGGCATCTGCTGGTGGATGTACCGGAGGAACCGGTCTGGGTCCTGGTGATTCTGGGATCTCAGCAGAAGATCCTGGGTTGCATGCTGGTGAATCTATTTTACTGTTAGACAGGTTATCTCTCACCACTGGTGAGCACTTTGTTTTGTATAGTGGGCTGATATTCAAGACCTCAGTAGGTCGCTCCTTCATTAGAGTTCTCGCATTCTATTCTACTTCCTCTTGTATTGAGTTTCAAGGATGTAGCTGTGACTGTGAATTTGTCTTGTTCTGCGATTACGCATGGAATACATTGGTTGGTACTATCGATGCAGTTCATCATTAACTGGGCTTACCTCATCAACTCCTCATCAACAGAAATCTTGAGATTCACAATAATAACATAAGAATGGAGGAATACTGCAGCAGGCCTACTGGCCCACACTAGGAAGTCCTTCTTATAACCAACCATTCCCACCACCCAAACATTTGCTTCAATACTTCAGGTTCTGACCAAACTCAACCCTTCTCACTCATATGTTTGTCGAATCTCTTTTTGAAGCTACCCAAGGTTTTAGTTTCTATTAACCTACTTGGAAGATTGTTCTACACATCGACAACTCTGTTTGGAAACCAGTACTTACCTACGTCCTTTCTATATCTAAATTTAATTGATTTAAATACATTTCTGGTTATTACGTGATTCGATATCAGTATTTTATTTACATTGCCTTTGTTTATACCCATCATCCACTTACACACTTCAGTCATATTTCCCAAGGCTGTGGTGGATGGAGGCCGGCCACACTTACTTCCCCTGATTCCTACATAATTTCTAGGGCTGCTTCAGGTATGTCTTGTGTCTGTTATTCTACAGAGCTGATGTAATAATCACTTCACTGAACATTGTCAGAAGATCATTCCGGTAAACACAATAGGGCTGTGAGAGCATGTTTCAACGCCGTATTTATCATTTCATTTATCACTTCAATACTGTTTACAATTCTCAACTGATTCGCAATTATGCTTTTTTTAACATTTCCATCGTAACTGTAGCAGCATCTTGCATCTGCTGATGCACGTTAAAACTGACTTTCATGTTATCGGGCCCAACACTCGCTAATTAATTAATTTTGCTCCACTCTGTCGATTCTTGGTGAGAATTTTGTAGATAAGGAGCCAAGGTGTCGGCTTGATGCTGCCTCATGACTTGCGTCATCAAGGCTCACATCTACTCCACTGCACTTCATAAAAATTTCTCACACAATCTCTTAGTCACTCTTAATTCTTAATGCCTTTAACCCTTAAATCTTATCACTCTTAGCTATTAATCACTCTCATCACTCGTACGACTCACTACACTTAACAATCTGTTATCACTTCGCCCTTCTCCCAGGCAGCATGTCTTAAAACCATGACTCACTTTTTAGCGTCATATAATATAATCACTTAATAAAAGTATTATTGGACTGTATTCACCTGAAAGGCTCAGATTCACTTAAAAAATCATTGGTTAATAATAGTGTAAACAAAATACAAAAGGCAATCTCTAGCTATTACTTGGGGAAACTATTTATTTAACAAAAGTGGCAAATTGAAATTTACACAGCTCAAAATAAGAGAGAGAGAGGGAAAGAGAGAAAGAGAGGGAGAGAGAGGAAGAGAGAGAGGGAGAAAAGAGAGAGAGAGAGAGAGAGAGAGAGAGAGAGAGAGAGAGAGAGAGAGAGAGAGAGAGAGAGAGAGAGAGAGAGAGAGAGAGAGAGAGAGAGAGAGAGAGAGAGAGAGAGAAAGGGAGAGAGAGAGAGAGGGAGAGAGAGAGAGAGAGGGAGAGAGAGAGAGAACTTACCAGTTGGCACTGCAGAAGTAGGCTCGGTGGAGCCAGGCGAAGCAGTAGTAGGTCGAGCAGCGGGATACGTAGCTGGGGTTGGCAAGATGGTGTGTAGCAGGATAGCAGCAAAGATCGTGGTACTGGCACACGCTCAACTGACCCACTCTCATGTTCATGTAGGTTTACTAGGACGGGTCCTGACCCGGGTCTTCTCCATATGGTGACAAGGCACTGGCTCCCGAAGGAATGTCGGAGTTCAAGTGACGTACCGTTTACAGCCTTATGGTAGGGGCATTTATGTCAAGTGGAGTATTCTACCCACTCTCGACTCTACCGTGATCTTATAGAGCTTTGTCTCTCACCTACTGACGGGGCCGGCACTTATTTCCAGAGGCTCTCACTTTTTCACCCTTTCCACTTGCGGTTCTGGCAATAATGTGTGAACCAGCATGGGCGTCCTGCTATTTACCTCCTCCCATATTCCTGAATTCTCTTTCACAATTTGACAAAAATTACTGAAAATGTTTTCACATTATGGCACATCAAAACGCACCTAGGCCCCATGAAATTCCTGAATAATTGTGCATGTATATATATATGTATATATATATATATATATATATATAATATATATATATATATATATATATATATATATATATATATATATATATATATATATGTATGTATATATATGCAATAAGATCACAGTAAACAGGTGATTTTAAAATATGCAAAACAACCACTGTGAAAGAGTAGTGAAATTCCAAGCGCTTTCGTGACTACTTACATTGTCAAGGAACTATACAAATATTTACACCATGCTCTTTCACAGTGGTTGCTTTGCATATATATATATATATATATATATATATATATATATATATATATATATATATATATATATATATATATATATATATATATATATACATATATATATATATATATATATATATATATATATATATATATATATATATATATGTTATTACAACCCAGGATTCCAAATGGCCTGTTACCCTGGGTGTAATGGGAGCAAATAAACACAGTAGAAAAAGTTTAGACTTATATTATCCTTCACCAATTTATAACAGCAATATGTACACTGTGTACAGTGATAAGTATAGTGCACTCCACGGTAAGCAAAGCAGAAATAGAAGCCACAAGATAGCAGACCGTGCTTCAACCAGCTCTAGAATGGGAATGACCAGGGCAGACAGGAGAGCGGTACCCACATAACCTCTGCGATTGCCAAAACCATCTTCTTATTGGCTAGAACCTGGTCACTAGTTGAACGACGGGGCCCCATCATCAACTCTTAGCAACCTGGTTCGCTGGTTGGGGGAGATAGCCTGTAAATGAGGGTGTGTACATGCACCGAATAAAGGTTACGTACTCTTTGCATGCCACATATGTATATATCTATCTATCTATCTATCTATCTATCTATCTATCTATCTATCTATCTATCTATATATGTATATATATATATGTATATATATATATATATATATATATATATATATATATATATATATATATATATATATATATATATATATATATATATATATATATATATATATATATGTCGTGCCGAATATGCAAAACTGGTCAATTAGCAAGAACGCATTTAAAATTAAGTCCTTTCTGAAATTTTCTCTTATACGGTTAAAGATATATTTTTTTCATTAATGTTGATGTAAAAATTTATGATTTTGCACCAAAAGAATCTTAGAAAACTTACCTAATCTTATTATAACAAGAGCAATTTATTTTAGCCTAACCCAACTAAATATATTTTAGATTTGTTTACAATAATTTAATACTATACAAACACAGTGAAATATATTTTTTCGTTAGGTTCAGAATGATTTTGGCGAAATTATTGCATACACAAATCTTCACTTGTCCTATATGGCAAGATGAGCGTTGCTATTTAAGCCAAGATGGCAAGTTCTGCCTATTCGGCACGACATATATTTATATATATATTTATATATATATATATATATATATATATATATATATATATATATAAATATACATATATATATATATATATATATATATATATATATATATATATATATATATATATATATATATATATATATATATATATATATATATATATATATATTCCTATTGTTCTTATTCTTATTTTTATTATTTCTATTATTATTATTATTATTGTTTTTATTTATTTATTATTATTATATTTTTAATACGTCGGCCTTCTCCTCCCGAGGAAAGGTGACCCAAGAAAGAAAGAAATACTTTCACCATCATTCAACATTTTCGTCCTCATTTATACATAATCACTGTCTTTGCAGATGTGATCATATACGACAGTTTAGATGTCACTCCAAACAGTCAACATTGTACTTTCCACCTCCAGGACTCAAGTCCGGTTAACCAGTTTCCCTGAATTCCTTCACAAAATGCTACCCTGATCACTCTCCAACAGCTCGTCAGATCCCAAAAAATATTCGTCTCCATTCACTCCAATTTCATACACATGCCTGCTGCATGTCCAAGCCCCTTGCTCACAAAACCTCTTTTACCCCCTCCCTCCATCCTTTTCTAGGACAAACCCTACCCTTCTACTACGGATTTATCTATTTTGCTCCATCCTCTCTAAATGATCAGACTACCTCATGAACCCCTCTTCAGTCCTCTGAATAATTCTCTTAATAATTCCACAGCTCCTAATTTCCACACTACGAATTCTCTGCATAATATTTACACCATACATTGCCCTGAGACAGGATATCTCCACTGCCTCCAGCCTCCTTCTTCTTCTTATATTATTATTATTATTATTATTATTATTATTATTATTATTATTATTATTATTATTATTATTATTATTATTATTATTATTATTATTTAGAAAAGCATCTGTACATGCATCACTGCACAGTTGTCACATATGCTCGACCATCTTAGTCACGTAGCCTCATCTGTTCAATTAACTTGAATGCTATTACATACTAGATTAGATACCTGCCTCATTATCCATTCATCGTAGCTAGTACGACCTCCATCTTGACACAACACCTCCTTAATTTAATTGATTGCAGGCTGGTTCAAGATTTCTCAATCTTTTCGTTTGCATACTCGCTTTGCAACACAAATACAATATATTTTCATTCCTACTTATGTTAGTTTTGAATAAGATATGTAACTTTCCTAGAGTATTTTGACTTGAAATGAGATTAATTAGGTTATTATCTTCACCCCCACTTCATCGACCAATTATCTTTGCATAAATATACCATAGACTTGACATAGTCGGAGCTTTCGATAAAATCTTAATATTTATTAAAATTGCAGGATCCAGTTTGGAGAGTTGTTGGGATCAGTATGGATGTCTTTGTGCATCATTACTGCTTTCAGTGTCTTTTTCTTCTCATCTCTTTTTATCCTTGTGTTCTGTGTTCTCTTAACCCTTAAACTGTCCAACAGATCTGCGTTCACATGCGTAGTGCTCCAAAAGTAGATCTATTTTTTTTTTTTTTACATATTTTCAAATATAAAAAAAAAAAAACGTAGACCAAAGTTTTTTTTTACACTTTTTCAAATGTAAAAAAAAAAAAAGAAGATCTACTTTTTTACATACTTTCAAATGTTGAAAAAAACGTAGATCTACGTTTGGACAGTTTAAGGGTTAACGGTGGGTTTGCTATTTCGCTTAGCAAGTCTTAGGAGTTATCCCATCACGTTTCATTATCTCACAGTAGTCATACATTACAATGCTGGTGATGGAGAACCTTTCTATCTATAACACTAATCAGTTCAAAATGAAATTCTTTTATTATTTTACTAAACAATGGTAAAATCACTGCTACAGTTAATTAATTGGAGAACTTCAATAATATATTTTTTCCTTCAGTAGCCACTCTCCTACACGCCAGTGATTTGATCTAATGATAATACCTTTTCAATTTTCTGATAATGACAGAATCTGCAGTTAATTTCATACCTAGAAAATTTAATGACGAGACGCGATTATTAGTTCCTAATATATTTAAATTAATGATTGCTTCATAAATTAGACAAATTATTTTCACTCACCCATGAATTAAGCATCGGTCTTCGAACTTTTCACTACGAGAGCCACATTTATATTTTACACATTTTTGCTGGCCAAGACAAAAAATTGGTCTTATAAATAAAAATAAAAGAATGAATAAAATTTAAATGAGTGAATAAGTTTTATTTGGATCCTTTTTGTAATCAACATGATATGATTCAGAACAAAAGAGGAATGTGACAATTACGAAGAAACAATAGCGTGCTTACAGTGAGAAATAATATATAATGAGTAACAATGTTAAGCATAAACCAATGGTCTGACAGTATCATCATTTACTGAACTGCAGATGAGAAGAGCTGACACAAGATTAATTTGTGTAAGATTAATGGGAATGGTGGAATTGGTTTTTAAATTTAAAAATATTACTGAACTGAGGTTTCAGGCTTGAGGAAACAATTATTAGAATGGACTTCAGATGCTCATCAGATAAATTTGTGCAACATTTGGACTTCACATTACTTCATTTTGGAAAATGTTTGTTTACAAAGGTATATTGTACCAAAAACTGATACAAACCCACAAGAAAATCGCTTCAGATTTGGAAATTATTTAGGCTGTAAGATTTATAAAATTGGATCAGATTTCCTTCTTTATACTTTTCTTACAGTACATCGTATGACTGGCGATCAATAATTTCCATTTGAAACTGAAGTGAGAATGTTTCAACACTGCAGTCTAGTGGTTTTTGAAATAGCTTTATTTCATTTATTTTTATATTAGGATCAGAAAATAGTTTCTGAAATTAGTTTTTGCAAGTCATTAATCATTTCTGTTGCAAATGAAGAATGGAATTCTGCTTCACTTTCTTCATGAAAATTTTTACATGAGAAATGAACCAAGTTAGAAATTTTCACCTGGCCCTCAGATACCATCAGTTTTTGCCTTGAATGCCTTGACATGCGTGAATAGATCACAAATCAAATTTGTTTCACCTTGCAACTTCAGATTCAATTGGTTCATATGGTTTGTCACTGCTAAAAATGTCAATTTCCAAATCAGTCAGTGTTTGATAAAAGTGGTTCGTCTTGATTCTCCTCTGTGAGAAATGAATTACTTTCCATCATGAGCTGAAAGAACCGTGATAGAACCTTTCCACAACCAAGCCAACGAACAGCTGTATATTAAGTCATGTCAACGAACTCAGAATAAGTTTCTTTCAAAAAATCAGGAAACTGGCGATAATTAAGCTCGTGAGATCGAATGAAATTCACTGCTGAAACAACAGGTTTCAGAACTCAACACATATCCACATATTTTCCTCACAATGCTTGCTGATGGATAACGCAGTGCAGAAACGTGGGCTTTGAGAATCCACCATCCTCACAAGTTTTTTGTGATTTGTCCAACCAGCCTTTCTTGACCAGACATGTTCTTTCCCCCATAAAGTGTCCCGCCCAGCAGTTTATTCCACTCCAAGTTATATTCTAATACAGTTTTTTTTTTGTAGTTTTTTGAAGATATCTTCTCCGGTTCCGGTGCTGTGTTGATGCTAATTCTTGTGTCATATTAAATTCAGTTTCGACGCCACGGATGAATACCAAGAGTTGTGATGTGTCACTCACATCATTCGATTCATTAAGTGCAAGAACATAAAACCCAAAATTTCGCGCTTTTCTGCAGTTTGATGAAATATATTGCTTCCTATATCCTCAGTTCTACGAACAAGAGTATTTGGCGCAAGACTGAGGATTTTGAACAGATTTGCTTTTTTCTAGGCATAACTCTCCCACTGCTTCCGTCATACACTCTTTGATCAGATCTCCGTCGGTGAATGACTTTCCTCTCTCAGTTAACACGTAAGCTACTTTGTAACTGGTCCTGGTTAAAGCTTCATGTTTAGCTCTCTTTTTGCGTATGAAAACCTTGTTGGGAAAGCAGCCTACGTTGCATTGATTCATATTTTTCCGAACTCTGTGTTCCTGTGAACTGGGAATAACGTGCTATGTTTGGTCTCACAGTACCGACGTACATTGTACTCCTTCAAAACTGCAATAGTTTTGTGACATACGACACACAAGGCTTTATCATCCGCTTGTACAAAGAAACACTTTACACTCCATTCTTCGTTTATCAGGCGGCATTCACTCTGCACTGTTCTTTTCCCTTTTCCCTCCATAACTGAAGGGTATATCTGAAAAATTAAAGGATTGAAACCAAAATTTGAACAAATTTTAACATATTGTTACAAACAACAAAATCCTTAACTTAAGTGATTGAAATGACTGAAAATGATAATTTATTAGTTGTTACTATTTGTAAATATATTTCATGTTGCTGCGGGCAGCATTAAATCATGTGGCGGGCCGCAGGTGGCCTTCAGGCCGCAGTTTGGAGACTCCTGAATTATAGGTTTAGTTATTCCCTCTATAAGAGGCCTTGAAAATAGTCTTTCTATCTACCTTTTCTGTGCTAAAACTCTGTCTCTGAGAAATGTTTGTGGAAGTGTAATGGGGCCCAATTCTGAGTTATATAAGGCATCATTTTATGTCAAGTTCAGGTCCTTAACGTAGTACGTGGTTACAGGTCAGGTGTTAATTCTTGCTATTTTAAGCATTTCTGGTTTTCCACACATTGAATTCAGGGCTTAACTTAAAAGTGCACTGACTGAGCAACGAAAGCATGGTCTGACACGGTCTGACACGGTCTGGCACGGTCTAACACGGTCTGACACGGTTTGACACGGTCTAACACGGTCTGACACGGTCTGACACGGTCTGACAAGGTCTGACACGGTCTAACACGGTCTGACACGGTCTGACACAGTCTGGCACGGTCTAACACGGTCTGACACGGTTTGACACGGTCTAACACGGTCTGACACGGTCTGACACGGTCTGACAAGGTCTGACACGGTCTGACACGGTCTGACATGGTCTCACCGACTTGCTACTGATGACTGACTTGATTATTATTTGTGTTTTTGCCTTTATTATTCCATGTAGAACTGTTTACTGACATCATCGAGGGATGTTGTTCCCGACATTTCTAAAGGTATTTTTCTACCGACGTCTGAATGTGAAACATCGAATAGCAAGAAAATGTGTTGTGTATTGTCAGGTATTTTTATATTTTACATTTGAGTGGTTACAAGATGTTTTCTGAAATTAACGTTTTTATTTCATTCGAAAATACACGATAAATCCTAGTACTTTCAGTGCCTAAATAATATTTAACTCTATTTTTCAAGAATTTTGTGCATCTGTTCGTAAAGAAACGTGAAACATCCTTAGACCTCTGTTACAAAAAAACACGATATTTAATAATGATAAGAGATCTCCAGTGAATACTAGAAAGGACTGTCCTTCTAGCATCCAGCCTGTTACTGGGTTTTCGTAACAAGTAGTCAGTATCCTGGTCCAATTATCCATTAGAATTTAGTAAGATTCAATAGTGCTTCAGGATTACAACTGGTAGGCTACTAACTAAAGAAATTAAAATTTAATAAGTTTATTAATAACAAAATTGTCTATGCGTATATTATCAAATTAAATTAAAGTAATGAATTGAATATAATATAGGATACAAGTTCCTACACTTCTCTCGTGTACAGTAGTATTGTGCTGAAGGCAAATATCACATCTTCATGGCTTTTAAGTACCGTCTGGTACATTGTTAACATTTAATAACATAATACATATATATACAAGTAAGTTTGTGTGTATGTGTGTAAGTGCTCTAAGTACATAGTTCGCTATGTCTCAAAACTCGACTAGACTTAACCAGTGACTGACTATAAGTCCTCACATGAACTAACTTCTTGACCAACCTGGCAATCAGAACAGCTTGCTTGAACAATAAAATGACTGGTAAGCCGAACAGCAATATAACAAGCAACAGCGACACAGAATCAGGAACAATCTGCAATCAGGAACCATCTGCAGATCCTCCACAAAAGTCACAAAACTCCCATACTACTGAATCTAAGTTTAGCATTAGAAAATCCCCGACTGTGACAGTACACAGATACCAGTACAAATTAGGTCAGAAGCTACAGCTCAGGACCTGAGTTACTCAGAATGTCTATGCGACGCACAACCTCAGTACAACGTCGAAAAATCACTAAGTCTAGGCTATGTTCTGTGAACAGAGTTCCACAGAACCAACAAGAAAGCGACAGAGACGATCTTCCAACAAGGGCCCACAAGAGAGGAGTAGAGGGACCTTATGCTAGAAGGTCGTCTAACAGACAAGAGAGAGCGCGTCAAAGCAAGACAGTCTCACCCAGGTGAGGTGTGAACACCCCTCCCTATCACGTGATAGCTCCTTGCTGCTGCTGCCCAGCAACACCGAGAAGAAGCGATAATTACAGTAGTTAGACAATCAAGACTTGAATTATGAGCACAGGTAAACTCCAAGTAAACTGAATAATATATATAAATGTTACATCATACCTAATAAACATAACTAAGTCAAATAATAATATAAAGCAATATATTTACGATTTAGCTATTATCGCAAATATAAGCAATATAAAATTATATGAACAGGCAATATACATTATATACATTGTGACTCATTCAGGAGTCTCAATAACCTCTCACTTTCCAGAATGATTTTCAATGTAATTATAGCGCTTGGAGCATCTTATTTCATCAACAATATTGCTCGCAGGTAACGATAGATCAATTTTGTCTAACAACTTTTTACAAACAGTGATATTTCTGCAATAGATCAAAATTTTAAGTCACGTAATAAATTAACCTTTGGTTTTGGGAATATCTTCCTCCTTGTAAACTTCTTTTAACTTGTACAACATGTATCCACGTTCTGATTTTAAGAATTTATTAATTTCTTTCAGTATTATGAAATGGCAGTTTATGTGAGAACATGTTATTTTGTCAAGTAGCAAAACTGGGAGATTGTTATTTATTGATGTTGTGTACCGTGTAGCAGGACTCTCAATGATCCAAGATCCTACTGAGAACCAGTGAAAGTAACTTTATAACTGGTCATTTACAGTCTTCAAGCTCACTTGAGCATCGTTAAAGTTATTCGTCCATCACAGGAGTTACGCTTCTCATATTATTGAATTAAAAGTCCAACCGCGATATGGAAGATATGCCCAGACCAAGTCTGTGATAATGTGTGCTCGAGTGTGGGGCGGCTCTTTATAAGTCCACTCAGGATACATATCACATTACTGCCAATTAATATAGGGTGAGCGATTTATATTTAATTGAATATTACTTAACATTTCAACATCCTTCATAACGGTGGGTGTTCCTTCAAGACTCGGAAGTGGATCATTAAAGATCATTTAACATTTAACAAATGTCCTTAATCATTAAACAAATATTCAAGGATACACTAGTTGTTTCCAAGTCAGCTGCAAATTTAATTCTAATTGTCATTCTAACAGCTTAATTTACCTACTGACATTAACATTTATTATACAATCTTAGAATCTCAGTATATAAAGCAGACAAACTGTGTCATTAATATTGTGCCTGTTGATTTTGTATATAATCAATTTATACCTTTATAATACGTATATTTGCTGAACTGTCTAAGAAGAATAGAGATAATTCATGACAACAGTGATACTAGGAATTTTTAGTTTTATTTAAATATTAAGGTGAATCTTTCAGCACTTGAACAGGTTGGGATGTTCAAAGTGCATATATTATGGAATATGAATTTATCTGGACACGTGACTATTGTGCATCAACCCAAATTAGCTCTCACACAGAGCATTCTATTTGTTTATGATTGAATGATGTCAACTGTGATTTAAGGAATGTTTGTTACGAATTCTGAAGTTAGTGTTACAGCTTAATCTAACTCTCAAATTACATTATTTATTAACTATTTTCTGTTATTAATCCACAAACATAATTAACAGAAAGTTTAAGATAAACCAGCATTGGATAATAATTAATTAAAAAACTGGTGAGAGATGTTATAATAGAGATCAAATAAATACAACTGAACTTAAAGTTAGATATTGAATAAGAGATTTAAGTCTTATAAAGTATTATACAGTGAATATGATAGATGTTTAGTAGAAGAATGTGTAGACGCCATTTTTAGACTTTGAGGGTAAAATCTTAGAATATAAATTATGATACTATTGTCACAACAACTATTCAAAGTAATTATCTCGTTAATGAGACCATGTCAAAACTTCCCAAAATAACACTGCGGTTATTTGATATTAATGTTAATATGGAATTTATGGGGAGCAGAGTTTAAAGCTGCTTTAGGTAACAATAAATGCAGCGGATGTTACCAAGTTAATATATTCAAAAGGACAAAGGAAGGTGGTGCACACTCTAAAAACATGGCTGCCCTAATATCCTAAATACTTTATCAAGAAGCTTGACAATTATTAGAGGATACTTATGAAGATAAGAAGTCTAATAAATTTAAATTATTTAGTGCATGACTGAACTTGAAACCTTCCAGTTATACACATCAGAATTATTGTTATTTATGGTAAAACTCGAAAGCACTGTGAAAGAGTTAAGCAATTATTATAACGTTGTTAAAGCAAATTTGGTGCTCAACACCATTTTCAAGATTAAATTACACTAAAACTGTTGATTTTTTGACGAACGAGTTCCAAAATAGTTTCTTCACCGCTGATGATATCCACCACGGATTATTACCGGTGATTCAAATAAAGCAAGTCAGCCATACCAGAGGTTGTACCTGATGAGTTGAGAGGAGAGATGGGTGAAGCAAGTCAACCATACCAGAGGTTGTACCTGATGAGTTGAGAGGAGAGATGGGTGAAGCAAGTCAACCATACCAGAGGTTGTACCTGATGAGTTGGGAGGAGAGATGGGTGAAGCAAGTCAACCATACCAGAGGTTGTACCTGATGAGTTGGGAGGAGAGATGGGTGAAGCAAGTCAACCATACCAGAGGTTGTACCTGATGAGTTGGGAGGAGAGATGGGTGAAGCAAGTCAACCATACCAGAGGTTGTACCTGATGAGTTGGGAGGAGAGATGGGTGAAGCAAGTCAACCATACCAGAGGTTGTACCTGATGAGTTGAGAGGAGAGATGGGTGAAGCAAGTCAACCACAGCTGATGAGTGGGGAGGAGAGATGGGTGAAGCAAACGTTAATACCCAGCAGCAACTTTTTATGGATATTCAACAAATTAAATTCCTTTTTTTACGATCAGGTTATTTCTGTGGAAACTACATTGTCAGATTTTTAATTACACACTAGTGAAGAAGAAAATTTATATCCCATTATTGCCTGATGAAAGTCAAAGCATTATAATTAACACAGTAATGTATTAAGTGACACTATATAAGAGCTATTCAGATTAAATAAATATGTGATGCCTGTTGGAGAGTAAATAAACCAGCCAGAACTCGTTTTACAATGTCGTGAACTCTCCAAACAATATATTTTCAGGCAGCTGCCCTGCCATACAGGCAGGAACTCGCAGGTAACACAGAAAACAGAATAGCTTAAAGAAGAATATACATCAAATACTAAAAATGCAAATGGCTATTGACATCTGTCCTACTATAGGTACAGAAATTAGCAAATACATTCAATAATATTCTATTAAACAGAATAATATCTACTAATGTGGAGAAAGTTTCTCCAGGAAGGGGGGTATCAGCCCCTTTCAGCCCTTCCATCCCTCTCAGGAAAGGCAATGGTGTCTTGCTTGCTTCTGCAACAACACTATTAATTGAAAACATATGACCGTGTGTCATCATTACCTTACGTCTTTGCACGAAACCAGTGTTGCAAATAGGGTGGGTTAATGAAAGACAATTCATCTTATACCTTGGCAGGACAATTAAGGAAAATTCTGCACCCATTTTATTACCATGTTAATGATAGTGTACATTGACCTCTATGCCCATACGGCAAGAATCAAGCATTCTGAATTGCTTCATGGTGAAAGTTTGGCAAGCAAAGAAAACATGCTTGATCGACACTTCTTTTGTGTGCCGGAAGAAGCCAGGTCAAGCTGGGGCCAGCGGAGGGTGCCGCGGGGCAGATTGTTTTAAACCCAGCCAGGGAAAACATTAACTCCGGGATAACGAACAAAGAACACTGATCCGCATGTTTTTGTGCATAAAGGACAATCCATATTCACGGTATATTACAGAGAATGTGTACAGCTTCCTGTAGTGACATTACTGTGAATTTAAAACGATTGAAAGACAAAGCAGTGTCTTATACTGAGTGTATTGAGAATTATCTTTATAGATTAGTGCACCTAGACACCTATTCGTCAATCAAGTCAACGATGCCTGCCGAAAGGTGCATCCAACACCTTAGCTCACGCTACAAAAGCAAGGTAGGTTTTGAATTTACTTGTTATGCAGGGGACTGCACAGTTCTTTTGTTGCAGGGGCTCAAAATCATCCTATAGTCAGTAGTGAGTTGTGGGCTTTTGAGCCCAACACAAGTGAGCATAAGGCCCTCGTCAATGTTCAGTTATTCAATGAAATAATGGCACAACATCCCCTAGGGGTAATTATACTTACAACCAATTTCATCTATCCAGCCCAAGTGCGGCTGCATCATCGGGTCCAAGAATGTTCTGGAAGTGGCTGCGGAATGTTGAGTCGTCATAAGGCTAATTCCCATTACAGTCCATTTATTATATGGTTTAGCTTGTTTGTATGCTAAAAGCCCACAACTAACATCCGTCTAATTATGTGCGAAAACCGGTTGACGAGAATAACGATTAGTCAAGAATGTCTGTTGACATCTAAAGATAGACAAGAACGAGCAGACGACATTAAATTAATTTCATTTATATGGTATTGTTTGAAGTAACGTATTAACAGTTGAATAATAATATCATGAAAAAAAGAAAATTAAGGTAAGGGAATAAGTGAAGATAAAGACAGAATGATGAGAGGCTAAGTGAACGAATCTGAGGCGGTGATGAAGGACGAGACATCTCTGAGTGGGTCATGGCTGTCCTGATCACTTCTGAATGAGGCGGACACAAAACGTCCATAACCCCTCGCATTCAGGTGGGCAGGGGATCAAAAATATTTATTTAAAAAACTACAGCTCTGTGAGCAGCAATAAAGACCTCTATATCAGTTCTTAAGCCTTCATTCACAAATGACCCATTTTTGCAGAGAGAGAAAACGTCCAACCACATTTTGCTTGAGCGAAATGTAGTTAAAAATAAAGGCTTACGTTGGTATATGCGTCTCTTCACTCATATACTAGCTCACAGTCTCGTCTACCATCTTCTCCTACGGTTCTGGTGACTTAATGCAAAAATTAACGGCAGTTCACTGAAAGAAAACATGCTCCCTTAGTCGAAGCTGATACCTGACTGACCATAATTTACCCAGGCCACACAAATAAATCTTCAGGCCAGAACTGTCACTTGAATGTAATTAAACTTGCACAGCCAAACATCAATATTTTCTTGAGGAGTAGAATGTATATTTTCATTTCGTTTTTAGTTAATAAAACGCACTGTAGTGCTTCGTGGTATATCTGTCTTCATAACTCGGAGGAAATGAAAATGTTGATGAGTAAGGAGGTGGAAAACTGCGTCTCAAAGATATAGAGGCTGTTTCCTCTCTCTCTCTCTCTTTCTCTCTCTCTCTGCCAGTCTGTCTGCCTCTCTGTCTGTCTGTCTGTCTGTCTGTCTGTCTGTCTGTCTGTCTGTCTGTCTGTCTGTCTGTCTGTCTGTCTGTCTGTCTGTCTGTCTGTCTGTCTGTTTGTCTGTCTATCTATCTGTCTGTCTGTCTGTCTGTCTGTCTGTCTGTCTGTCTGTCTGTCTGTCTGTCTGTCTGTCTGTCTGTCTGTCTCTCTATCTCTCTCTCTCTCTCTCGCTCTCTCTCTCTCTCTCTCTCTCTCTCTCCTCTCTCTCTCTCTCTCTCTCTCTCTCTCTCTCTCTCTCTTTATGTTTCCATTATTACGATTTCTCTATTTGTCACTGGAAAAATTCCCATAGGAGAAAACCCTTTTGCAATAACGAACTTGAACATCAGAAGCAAAAACTGCTAACTGCTTTGTGATTAGCTTCTCTAGAGAAACAAAAAAAGCACATGTTTTCCTCTAGAAGATAACTCCGTAGACACCTCTCAAAAAACATGATATAAGGCATCGGGAAAACACTGGTCACAGACTGGCTATAAAATTGATAAAAAACAGAAATCAGAATTTCCTACTATTTTTCGACTTAGCATGAAGGGCACAACATCGATGAGTAATGAGTGATTGGTGTGAATTTATGTTATCATAAATGAGGATGGTGATTTGCAACTCACAAGTTGAAGTATAAAACACGAAAACAGTGTAAGAACATTTTGTAATAACTACGTCTCGTTCACGCATAAGCTCTACCAAGTTAATTAACTTGATAAAGCACCTGCTTGAACGAAATGTGGTTCATATATTGTTCCATACTGATTTTATGTCTACTTAGATCGTGTGACTACTTCGTACCTTCCCAGTTACAAATTACAAATTGTCGAGAGCAAAAACCACGGAAGTTGTGGAAGTTAGTGGTTATTGCTAACATTTACTAATGTGGAAGTTGGAGAGTACTAAATTCCGTACTGTGAAAGACAGATACAGAACTATACTTTTATTGTGACAAAATTTCGCTCTTGTGTGTTAATGGACTCGTTAAAGCTCTACACAGAGCAAAATGTTGTCGCGATGAAATCTTGTTTAGCGCGTGTGACCTTTATTTACGACTTAATGTGTTAACAGTCGGTCGTATAGAGGTCAGAGGAGAGCGACTGCTGGCTAGCATCAGTGAACTGAGATGAAGAGAGAATGAAATATACCTCCATTTTGGCAGGAAAATACTTCAAGATTGTATTATAAGGCCAGGTATTACAACAAGAGTCCTGCTAGAGGCAAAGCTTTATAGAAATAAAGTAATTATAAATAATGCACATAGATAAAGTAAGTCTTTTGTTTACCGTCGCCGGAGCGACGCCACTAAAACTGCGTTCACTCTATACAGAAACACCGGGAACCACAAAAAAGAATATAAAGGAACAATACGTCGGCATAAGTTTCATTATTCTATGTGAGGGGTTATTTGTGTACCAAGAACCACCTTATAAACATCACACAACTCAAAACTTAAAATTAGTGACAGTGACCGCCATAACAGATTATGTCTTGAATCCACAACTGTAGCCAAAAAGAATAACACAGCAATCGAAATTCAGAAACATTCATAATCTGAGAAGTTTTATCAAAGCACCTGGCAGTACCTGGCACTTGACCTCACACTTGACCTCACACTTGACCTCACACTTGACCTCACACTTGACCTCACACTTGACCTCACACTTGACCTCACACTTGACTTCACACTTGACCTCATACTTGACTTCACACTTGACCTCACACTTGACCTCACACTTGACCTCACACTTGACCTCACACTTGACCTCACATTTGACCTCACACTTGACCTCACATTTGACCTCACACTTGACCTCACATTTGACCTCACACTTGACCTCACATTTGACCTCACACTTGACCTCACACTTGACCTCACACTTGACCTCACACCTGACCTCACATTTGACCTCACACTTGACCTCACATTTGACCTCACACTTGATCTCATCCTTTCACCTCGTGACCTCTCTACAAATCCAGATAAATAACCATGTCTTGTTCTCTGCGTGATATGATCAAGTCCCCGATGGATGAAACATTTTTACACTAATATACCATAATCCTCATTCTCTGTCTTACATACACACTGTCGATGTTGTTTACCGCTATATTACCTCAACCAATGAAAGTTATTAAGTCAACGTTTCTTTCAGTCACCATTTATCTGTTTCTGCTCAACCTGCAAACTTAAAGTAAAGTGAAATATCTTCTCATCCTAAACATAATTCCTAGATGTAGACAGAAACACAGGAGGTTGATATCTCCGTATATTTCGACCCCCTTCTGGGATCCTCTTCAGCAGAAAAATACAAATCGATCAACCTCCCGTGTTATTATTGTGGATTATTATTAAGAATTGACAAGTATTTATTACACTTTAGTTATTCATAATTCCTATGTTTTGGAAGCACTTTTACCAAGTGAAGTAATGTGAGATTTGCAGAGCAAAGTGAAAATAATTGTAATGCCTAAGATGCTAACAGAGATTTAAGGTAAGAATTTTAGGAGTAAGACCTGTAATCGGCAGAACTTTGCATTACTGTAACAGCCAAAAAAGAAATTCTAGATATGTTAGTGGAAATGAATTTGTGTGTTACAAGTATCCTAAAGACTTAAGATCACTGAACTCCTAAGTGTGAGATTTAGGGAGAACTGGAGAAGATCCATAGCTGAAGTGCGAGCCAGAGTGCACGGACAGAGTGTACTGACAGTGCACGGTGATGGCGTTATTTTAAGGGTGCACAGTGGAGTCCCCAGTATCGGAGTATATAACACTGAGGTACTGTGAAGAAAATAATAAATTAATAACAATAATAATAATAAATAGTAATGTGCATAAAAGCGCCTCACTAAACATCACTTATTGAGCTGTGAGGCAGAGAGCAAGCTGTCTGTAGCAGCTGTGAGGCAGAGAGCAAGCTGTCTGTAGCAGCTGTGAGGCAGAGAGCAAGCTGTCTGTAGCAGGTGTGAGGCAGAGAGCAAGCTGTCTGTAGCAGCTGTGAGGCAGAGACCAAGCTGTCTGTAGCAGCTGTGAGGCAGAGAGCAAGCTGTCTGTAGCAGGTGTGAGGCAGAGAGCAAGCTGTCTGTAGCAGCTGTGAGGCAGAGAGCAAGCTGTCTGTAGCAGGTGTGAGGCAGAGAGCAAGCTGTCTGTAGCAGCTGTGAGGCAGAGACCAAGCTGTCTGTAGCAGCTGTGAGGCAGAGAGCAAGCTGTCTGTAGCAGGTGTGAGGCAGAGAGCAAGCTGTCTGTAGCAGCTGTGAGGCAGAGAGCAAGCTGTCTGTAGCAGCTGTGAGGCAGAGAGCAAGCTGTCTGTAGCAGCTGTGAGGCAGAGAGCAAGCTGTCTGTAGCAGGTGTGAGGCAGAGAGCAAGCTGTCTGTAGCAGCTGTGAGGCAGAGAGCAAGCTGTCTGTAGCAGCTGTGAAGCAGAGAGCAAGCTGTCTGTAGCAGCTGTGAGGCAGAGAGCAAGCTGTCTGTAGCAGCTGTGAAGCAGAGAGCAAGCTGTCTGTAGCAGCTGTGAGGCAGAGAGCAAGCTGTCTGTAGCAGCTGTGAGGCAGAGAGCAAGCTGTCTGTAGCAGCTGTGAGGCAGAGAGCAAGCTGTCTGTAGCAGCTGTGAGGCAGAGAGCAAGCTGTCTGTAGCAGCTGTGAGGCAGAGAGCAAGCTGTCTGTAGCAGGTGTGAGGCAGAGAGCAAACTGTCTGTAGCAGGTGTGAGGCAGAGAGCAAGCTGTCTGTAGCAGCTGTGAGGCAGAGAGCAAGCTGTCTGTAGCAGCTGTGAGGCAGAGAGCAAGCTGTCTGTAGCAGCTGTGAGGCAGAGAGCAAGCTGTCTGTAGCAGCTGTGAGGCAGAGAGCAAGCTGTCTGTAGCAGCTGTGAGGCAGAGAGCAAGCTGTCTGTAGCAGCTGTGAGACAGAGAGCAAGCTGTCTGTAGCAGCTGTGAGGCAGAGAGCAAGCTGTCTGTAGCAGCTGTGAGGCAGAGAGCAAGCTGTCTGTAGCAGCTGTGAGGCAGAGAGCAAGCTGTCTGTAGCAGCTGTGAGGCAGAGAGCAAGGTGTCTGTAGCAGCTGTGAGGCAGAGAGCAAGCTGTCTGTAGCAGCTGTGAGGCAGAGAGCAAGCTGTCTGTAGCAGCTGTGAGGCAGAGAGCAAGCTGTCTGTAGCAGCTGTGAGGCAGAGAGCAAGCTGTCTGTAGCAGCTGTGAGGCAGAGAACAAGCTGTCTGTAGCAGCTGTGAGGCAGAGAGCAAGGTGTCTGTAGCAGCTGTGAGGCAGAGAGCAAGCTGTCTGTAGCAACTGTGAGGCAGAGAGCAAGCTGTCTGCAGCAGCTGTGAGGCAGAGAGCAAGCTGTCTGTAGCAGCTGTGAGGCAGAGAGCAAGCTGTCTGTAGCAGCTGTGAGACAGAGAGCAAGCTGTCTGTAGCAGCTGTGAGGCAGAGAGCAAGCTGTCTGTAGCAGCTGTGAGGCAGAGAGCAAGGTGTCTGTAGCAGCTGTGAGGCAGAGAGCAAGCTGTCTGTAGCAGCTGTGAGGCAGAGAGCAAGCTGTCTGTAGCAGCTGTGAGGCAGAGCAAGCTGTCTGTAGCAGCTGTGAGGCAGAGAGCAAGCTGTCTGTAGCAGCTGTGAGGCAGAGAGCAAGCTGTCTGTAGCAGCTGTGAGGCAGAGAGCAAGCTGTCTGTAGCAGCTGTGAGGCAGAGAGCAAGCTGTCTGTAGCAGCTGTGAGGCAGAGAGCAAGCTGTCTGTAGCAGCTGTGAGGCAGAGAGCAAGCTGTCTGTAGCAGCTGTGAGGCAGAGAGCAAGCTGTCTGTAGCAGCTGTGAGGCAGAGAGCAAGCTGTCTGTAGCAGCTGTGAGGCAGAGAGCAAGCTGTCTGTAGCAGCTGTGAGGCAGAGAGCAAGCTGTCTGTAGCAGCTGTGAGGCAGAGAGCAAGCTGTCTGTAGCAGCTGTGAGGCAGAGAGCAAGTTGTCTGTAGCAGCTGTGAGGCAGAGAGCAAGCTGTCTGTAGCAGCTCTGAGGCAGAGAGCAAGCTGTCTGTAGCAGCTGTGAGGCAGAGAGCAAGCTGTCTGTAGCAGCTGTGAGGCAGAGAGCAAGCTGTCTGTAGCAGCTGTGAGGCAGAGAACAAGCTGTCTGTAGCAGCTGTGAGGCAGAGAGCAAGCTGTCTGTAGCAGCTGTGAGGCAGAGAGCAAGCTGTCTGTAGCAGCTGTGAGACAGAGAGCAAGCTGTCTGTAGCAGCTGTGAGGCAGAGAACAAGCTGTCTGTAGCAGCTGTGAGACTGAGAGCAAGCTATCTGTAGCTGCTGTGAGGCAGAGAGCAAGCTGTCTGTATCAGCTGTGAGGCAGAGAGCAAGCTGTCTGTAGCAGCTGTGAGGCAGAGAGCATGCTGTCTGTAGCAGCTGTGAGGCAGAGAGCAAGCTGTCTGTAACAGCTGTGAGGGAGAGAGCAAGTTGTCTGTAGCAGCTGTGAGGCAGAGAGCAAGCTGTCTGTAGCAGCTGTGAGGCAGAGAGCAAGCTGTCTGCAGCAGCTGTGAGGCAGAGAGCAAGCTGTCTGTAGCAGCTGTGAGGCAGATAACAAGCTGTCTGTAGCAGCTGTGAGGCAGAGAGCAAGCTGTCTGTAGCAGCTGTGAGGCAGAGAACAAGCTGTCTGTAGCAGCTGTGAGGCAGAGAGCAAGCTGTCTGTAGCAGCTGTGAGGCAGAGAGCAAGCTATCTGTAGCAGCTGTGAGGCAGAGAGCAAGCTGTCTGTAACAGTTGTGAGGCAGAGAGCAAGCTGTCTGTAGCAGCTGTGAGGCAGAGAGTAAGCTGTCTGTAGCAGCTGTGAGGCAGAGAGCAAGCTGTCTGTAGCAGCTGTGAGGCAAAGAGCAAGCTGTCTGTAGCAGCTGTGAGGCAGAGAGCAAGCTGTCTGTATCAGCTGTGAGTCAGAGAGCAAGCTGTCTGTAGCAGCTGTGAGGCAGAGAGCAAGCTGTCTGTAGCAGCTGTGAGGCAGAGAGCAAGCTGTCTGTAGCAGCTGTGAGGCAGAGAGCAAGCTGTCTGTAGCAGCTGTGAGGCAGAGAGCAAGCTGTCTGTAGAAGCTGTGAGGCAGAGAGCAAGCTGTCTGTAGCAGCTGTGAGGCAGAGAGCAAGCTGTCTGTAGCAGCTGTGAGGCAGAGAGCAAGCTGTCTGTAGCAGCTGTGAGGCAGAGAGCAAGCTGCCTGTAGAAGCTGTGAGGCAGAGAGCAAGCTGTCTGTAGCAGCTGTGAGGCAGAGAGCAAGTTGTCTGTAGCAGCTGTGAGGCAGAGAGCAAGCTGTCTGTAGCAGCTGTGAGGCAGAGAGCAAGCTGTCTGTAGCAGCTGTGAGGCAGAGAGCAAGCTGTCTGTAGCAGCTGTGAGGCAGAGAGCAAGCTGTCTGTAGCAGCTGTGAGGCAGAGAGGAAGCTGTCTGTAGCAGCTGTGAGGCAGAGAGCAAGCTGTCTGTAGCAGCTGTGAGGCAAAGAGCAAGCTGTCTGTAGCAGCTGTGAGGCAGAGAGCAAGCTGTCTGTATCAGCTGTGAGTCAGAGAGGAAGCTGTCTGTAGCAGCTGTGAGGCAGAGAGCAAGCTGTCTGTAGCAGCTGTGAGGCAGAGAGCAAGCTGTCTGTAGCAGCTGTGAGGCAGAGAGCAAGCTGTCTGTAGCAGCTGTGAGGCAGAGAGCAAGCTGTCTGTAGAAGCTGTGAGGCAGAGAGCAAGCTGTCTGTAGCAGCTGTGAGGCAGAGAGCAAGCTGTCTGTAGCAGCTGTGAGGCAGAGAGCAAGCTGTCTGTAGCAGCTGTGAGGCAGAGAGCAAGCTGTCTGTAGAAGCTGTAAGGCAGAGAGCAAGCTGTCTGTAGCAGCTGTGAGGCAGAGAGCAAGTTGTCTGTAGCAGCTGTGAGGCAGAGAGCAAGCTGTCTGTAGCAGCTGTGAGGCAGAGAGCAAGCTGTCTGTAGCAGCTGTGAGGCAGAGAGCAAGCTGTCTGTAGCAGCTGTGAGGCAGAGAGCAAGCTGTCTGTAGCAGCTGTGAGGCAGAGAGGAAGCTGTCTGTAGCAGCTGTGAGGCAGAGAGCAAGCTGTCTGTAGCAGCTGTGAGGCAGAGTGCAAGCTGTCTGTAGCTGCTCTGAGGCAAAGAACAAGCTGTCTGTAGCAGCTGTGAGGCAGAGAGCAGGTTGTGTGTAGCAGCTGTGAGGCAGAGAGCAAGCTGTCTGTAGCTGCTGTGAGGCAGAGAGCAAGCTGTGTGTAGCAGCTGCGAGGCAGAGAGCAAGCTGTCTGTAGCAGCTGTGAGGCAGAGAGCAAGCTGTCTGTAGCAACTGTGAGGCAGAGAGCAAGCTGCCTCTAGCAGCTGTGAGGCAGAGAGCATGCTGTCTGTAGCAGCTGTGAGGCATCAACCAAAGAGGAAGCAAAAATAGTTCTCTCTTACGGACTAACTTGCTCTCACCTCACGTATGTAACACTTCTGAAGGGGTTAGACGAGAGGACAAAGTAAGTCACTGAATACCTCGACCTGGCCAGGTTATTTCAACGGAACCTTCCAATACAATAGTACATGGTATGGAAATATCGATAAGCTATAGTTAATAAAGACTAATGCAGCAATAGAAAGCCTTATTAAAGGCAACGTTTCGCCCGTTCAGCAGGTTTTGTGAAGTAGTTGCACTTAATAAAGCCTGCTATACAGACGAAACCTTGCCTTAAATGAAGTTTCCAGTTGCTGCTTCTGTCTCTTTATAAATTAGGATCTTCAGTACTGAAGAGATGTTGGTGGCTCTATTGCATTTGTTACAAGAATAAACTTCTCAAGTTCCCTCACTTAACAACTTCGTGAACAGAAAGACAGCTAATATCCACGTCAATATATCCACGAACTACTGGTCACAATTGCAATTCTAGAAATTCTCTTTCCAACTGGTAATTGACTTCGGTATACAAGTATCATTAATAATACATCATTCAGTGACCGTCTTGGGACTAAGTATTAACAGGTATAAACAACACCAACTAACTTCATTTACACTTCCCTGCATTTCACTAACCCAAGGATAATTAACTTTCGCCACACAGGGAATTTGAGATGTCAACAGCCAGGATATAAACAGCCAGCAGAAGGGCAAGAGTTAAATGGAATTACGTGGAATACAAATTTACTAAAGCACTCATTAATGGGGACAAAGATATAGTGAAACACTTTACAGACAGTCATAAAGACAGTTCTACGCTACCACCGCTGTGCTGTGTGCTCAGCCGCTGTGCTGTGTGCTCAACGTCTGTGCTGTGTGCTCAACGTCTGTGCTGTGTGCTCAACCTCTGTGCTATATGCTCAACCTCTGTGCTGTGTGCTCAACCTCTGTGCTGTGTGCTCAACCGCTGTGCTGTGTGCTCAACCTCTGTGCTGTGTGCTCAACCTCTGTGCTGTGTGCTCAACCTCTGTGCTGTGTGCTCAACCTCTGTGCTGTGTGCTCAACCTCTGTGCTGTGTGCTCAACCTCTGTGCTGTGTGCTCAGCCGCTGTGCTGTGTGCTCAGCCGCTGTGCTGTGTGCTCAGCCGCCGTGCTGTGGGCTCAGCCGCTGTGCTGTGTGCTCAGCCGCTGTGCTGTGTGCTCAGCCGCTGTGCTGTGTGCTCAGCCGCTGTGCTGTGTGCTCAGCCGCTGTGCTGTGTGCTCAGCCGCTGTGCTGTGTGCTCAGCCGCTGTGCTGTGTGCTCAGCCGCTGTGCTGTGTGCTCAGCCGCTGTGCTGTGTGCTCAGCCGCTGTGCTGTGTGCTCAGCCGCTGTGCTGTGTGCTCAGCCGCTGTGCTGTGTGCTCAGCCGCTGTGCTGTGTGCTCAGCCGCTGTGCTGTGTGCTCAGCCGCTGTGCTGTGTGCTCAGCCGCTGTGCTGTGTGCTCAGCCTAACACATTGGTCTCTCCCACCTCATTTAGCTTTGTCTCAGGATCACTCTCTCGTCTTTTCCATGACATCCCTATAAAAAAGAAAGTACCTTCACCATAAATATTTTCACTATCCATTGAGACATGGCTCTAAGGGTTCACCCGGCTTATCTAGTATTACAACCCAGGATTCCAAATGGCCTGTTATCCCGGGTGTAATGGGAGCAAAATAAACACAGCAGAAAAAGTTTAGACTTATATTATCCTTCACCAATTTAGAACAGCAATATGTACACTATGTACAGTGATAAGTATAGTGCACTCCACGGTAAGCAAGGCAGAAATAGAAGCCACAAGATAGCAGACCGTGCTTCAACCAGCTCTAGAATGGGAATGACAAGGGCAGACAGGAGAGCGGTAACCACATAACCTCTGCGATTGCCAAAACCATCTTCTTATTGACTAGAACCTGGTCACTAGTTGAACGACGGGGCCCCATCATCAACTCTTAGCAACCTGGTTCGCTGGTTGGGGGAGATAGCCTGTAAATGAGGGTGTGTACATGCGCCGAATAAAGGTTACGTACTCTTTGCATGCCACATCTAGTCACTCACAGTATTTCCTAATTAGCTCCCTACCTTGAGAGTTATTCATTAGTAACACACTGGTTTATTAACTATTTTTTTTATTAACACATCGACAGTTTCCCACCAAGGAAGGGTGACCAGAAAAAGAAGAAATACTTTCATCATCATTTACTCCATCACTGTCTTGCCAGAGGCGCGCCTACACTACAGTTATAAAACTGCAACATTAACACCCCTCCTTCACTGTACTTCCCGCCTCCAGGACTCAAGTCCTCTAGTGACTTGTGGTCACTAATTCGGAAGATGTCTGTCGAATTAGTCCGGTATTATTATTATTATAATCAAGGGGACGCGCTAAACCCGGAGGATTATACAGCGCCTGGGAGGGGGGGATGTGGAAGGCATTCAGGCTTAATTCGGGGAAGTGGAACACAGATCCAATTCCTTAAATCAAGAGCCCCTCACCAACGTCAAGGAACCTTCCTTGAGGGGTAATAATTAGTCCGGTAGAGAATTCTATAACTACTTTGTTTCCCAGGCTTATTACGAACACTGACTGCTCATGTGAGTAAGTAATGATGGACTTGGCTCAATGAAATTAAGTCACGCTGTCTGACTTTATATGGTCATCCTAGGTTAAATCTTCATTATATACCATTGTTGTATGCTAGTGAAGACTCAAATAAAGGTAGGAAATCGTAACCCAAAATTGTCAAAGTCAGTCGTGTGTGTGTGTGTGTGTGTGTGTGTGAGAGAGAGAGAGAGAGAGAGAGAGAGAGAGAGAGAGAGAGAGAGAGAGAGAGAGAGAGAGAGAGAGAGAGAGACAGAGAGACAGAGAGAGAGAGACAGAGAGAGAGAGAGAGAGAGAGAGAGAGAGAGAGAGAGAGAGAGAGAGAGAGAGAGAGAGAGAGAGAGAGAGGAGAGAGAGAGAGAGAGAGAGAGAGAGAGAGAGAGAGAGAGAGAGAGAGAGAAAGTTTATATGGGAGTATAAGGGGAAAGACAGTTAACAGAAGCTGTCTACTGAGAGGAACTATCAACTTCTACCTAGACTGAAGACTGTCAGGTATTCAGGTGTGATCAAGATGTATGAGTCAAGGATGAGTGGAAGAAAACAAAGGCTCATCCACTCGTACAACTGTGCCTCCTACTACCCATCCTGGTTTTTCTCTTCCATTTCCCTTCTTCCCCCAGCGGCAAACACGACCTGACTGACAAACTAATCACGGTGCCTCATCGGGGGGTTCGAGTCACCTGGCTCGTCTTCCCCCCGTGTCCAAGCTCATCCTTACACTACACCGACAGTTTAATCAAACACCAGAATAGGGTAGAGCCGATGAGACGAGACAGAATAGGGAGGGGGAGAGAATAGGCAGAGTGTAAGTTTAGGGAGGTTGTGAGAGAGAGGAGGAAGGGTGTGAGAGACAGAAGAGAGAGTGTGAGATAGTGTAAGGAAGGGGTGTGAGAGAGGGTGAAGAGGCTTGGGAGAAGTGGATGTGGATGCGATAAGAGAGAAAGATGGGATATAGTGAGGAGAGTGGGGACTTAGGGGGGGAAAGAATGGGTGGGGAGAGAATGGGGATGTAGCGAGGGAGTAGGGATGCAGTGGGGGTGGGGTAGAGGAGTAGAGATGCATAGGGGAAGGAGTGAGATGTACTGGGGAGAGAGTTGAGATGCAGTGGGGGAGTGGGATGAAGTGGGGAAGTAGGGATGTAATGGGGAAAGAGTGGGGATGTATTGGGGAAGAGAGTAGAGAAGTAGTGAAGAAAGTGTGGGGATGTACTGGGGAAAAGAGTGAGGATGTAGTGGGGGAGAGAGTGGGGATGTAGTATGGAAAAGAGTGGGGATGTAGTAGAGCGAGAGTGGGGTAGTGGGGAGAGAGTAGGGATGTAGTGGAGAGAGAGTAGGGATGTAGTGGGGAGAGAAAGTGGGGATGTAGTGGATGAGAGAGCGGGGATACAGTGGGAAGAAAGTGGGTGAGGGGTAGGCTAGTGGTGGGGAAGTTGAGGAAGACGAGTCTTGACCCTTTATATGCCTTCCTGTTGATGTTTTGTTATTTATAGTTTCTTGATAATGTGAGAAGTCACGAAAGCGCTTGGAATTTCGCTATTTTTTTCACGGTAGATGTTCTGCATATTGTGATATCACCTATTTACCGTGATCTTATTGCATCACTGGATACCACACGACTCTTCAGGAAGTTCTCGGGAAGCTTTCCTAATCATATTTCTTTTGTTTCTCAGTTTTCCTCTGCAATGATCAAGTCACACGAGCTTAAAATTCCACATAATTAAAAAAAAAACTGTTCGACTGAACAAGTTTTGTCCAAATCTCTTTTACCAAATATCATCCTTGACATGAGTGATCGTCCTTTTGATGACTTTATGAGAATTATTCTTAAGAAACTTATTGAAATTACTTGTAGATGAATGGTTCAGAGAACCGACATGTTGTTGAATTAGACACATGTGCAACTCTTGCGTATCTTTATTGAGGAAACGTTTCGCCACACAGTGGCTTCATCAGTCCATACAAAGGAGAAACTTGAAGAAACTTGTGTCTAATTCAACATTGAAATTACTAAAATACAGGAGAAGGAAGCATTCAAAATATTGAGAAACAAAAAATACTCCTTTAATCAGGCCATTCCATCAGAATGGAAACACAGTATGTTAGATCATTGCTATAATAAACTCAGAAGAATTTGTAATAAACTCACAAACAAACTACAAAGAAAATTAGACATTTTAATTGAAAACAGTGACTGGACAAAGCATGCTAATAACAATTTTGTAATTAACTAATCAGATGAAATATTACATAAAAATACAACTGCTGCTCTAAGTTACGGTCTAAGTTTAACAACTACAAAAAAACTTAATAACGTTGAAACTGCAAAAGTTTTTTGTAACTTAGAAAAATCCTCTGATTTACCCACTGATGAAATTAATATTAATAAGGGATGGTATATAGTTCTATGTTAAAACAAAATATTCCCAATTCTTTTCAAAGATTTTTAAAGTCTTATGATAAATTTATTAATAAAAAAAAAATTGCACCTTACTAAAGCAGATAAAATAAATGCAATATTAATTTTGAAAAAAAAAAAAAAAGATTACTGAAACCCATTCTGAACTTAGAAAGAATCCCTTAGAAACCGTTAACAGTAATTTAAATAAAACAAAACTTCTACTGAAAGGTAAAGATGAATTAATTAAAAAAAATACTCCCACTAATCCATCTTTACCCTATATGTATGGATTAATAAAAACACACAAACCAGGTAATCCAGTTAGACCAATTATTAGCTCCATAGGTTCAATTTCTTATAAATGATCTAAATGGCTTGTTGATATTTTGAGCCCTATTGTTTGAAAATTTTCTAACTTTAATGATAAAAACAACATAGATTTAATGGATAAATTAAAACCTTGGCTAAGTTAAATGATTTCAACATGGTTAGTTTTGATGTTACTTCCTTGTTTACAAAAGTTCCAGTCGATGATTTATTAATCTTCTTATCTGAAGAACTTGTAAATTACGATTTACCATTGCCAATTCCTACTATCATTAAACTTATGAAACTTTGTATTGTTGATGCAAAATTTAAGTTTAAAGACGAGTTTTACACTCAGAAGTTTGATATGGCAACGGGAAATCCTCTATCACCTTAACACAATCCTCCCTAATAGAGCTAAGTGGTATAGATATGTTGATGATATTTTGTGTCTTAAGACTAAAAATACAGATAAGCAATTTCCTCGTTAAGTTAAATAGTTCAGCTCATTCTATAAATTTTACTGTTGAGTTCGAAGAACTTAACTCATTGCCTTTCCTAGATGTTTTAATTATTAAGGGTAACAATGATTTTAAATTTAAAATTTACAGAAAACCAACAAATAACTGTTCCTGTGTACACTATTATTCTTCACATCAAATTAGAGTTAAACTGTTGGTTTTCTCATCAATGTTTTTGAGAACTTTACGTATTTTTAGTCCAGAGTTCATAGATGAAGAAGTCTCCAAAATTTATGAAATAGATAATGATCTAAAATACCCAAGAAACTTAATTGATAAATCCTTTAAAATTGACAGAAATACTTTTTACAATACAAAAAGGGACAACCAACCTTATTCAAGTAAAAATATAATGGTTCTCCCTTACCATGAAAACTTGGTTGATATGCCTTCTCTTCTTAAGACTTTTAATATCAAAGTTGTATTTAAAAATCTTGATATAGTAAAAAAAAAACTTTTAATAAAAATTACCCCTAAAATGCTGGTGGATGTGTCTATAAGATTCCTTGTAAAATATGTGATAAAGTTTATTACGGTAAAACTGGTAAATGTCTCGAACTAAGATGAAAGCATAAATATAGCATTAGAACTGGACAAGGTGCTAATGTTCTATTTATTCATGTGAGAGATTTTAACCATCCAACTGATTTTCAAAAAGTTGAGAAAGTTGTATCAAGCAAGTCCATGGTTGACAGGAATATAATAGAATCATGTTTCATAAAAAGCTGTTTGGAAAATAATATGAATAATTCTTTTGGTTTATATAAATTGGACTCATTTATAATTAATAAAATATGGGAATAATTTAATGATACATTAGACAATTAAAAAATCTTAATGCTTGGGTAGAGTATCAGGTGTGTTTCACAGAGTCGGGTGTTGTGACATGGCTGTGAGGTGTAGTCTTGTTGTTGTGACGTGATTGTGAGGTGTAGTCTTGCCCTTTTATATGCCTTCCTGTTGATGTTTTGTTTTTTATAATTCCTTGATAATGTGGGAAGACACGAAATCGCTTGGAATTCTCTGTCTGTCTGTCTGTCTGTCTGTCTGTCTGTCTGTCTGTCTGTCTGTCTGTCTGTCTGTCTGTCTGTCTGTCTGTCTGTCTGTCTGTCTCTCTCTCTCTCTCTCTCTCTCTCTCTCTTCTCTCTCTCTCTCTCTCTCTCTCTCTCTCTCTCTCTCTCTCTCTCTCTCTCTCTCTCCTCTCTCTCTCTCTCTCTCTCTCTCTCTCTCTCTCTCTCTCTTCTCTCTCTCTCTCTCTCCCTCCCTCTCCCTCTCCCTCTCCCTCTCTCTCTCTCTCTCTCTCTCTCTCTCTCTCTCTCTCTCTCTCTCTCTCTCTCTCTCTCTCTCTCCTCTCTTCTCTCTCTCTCTCTCTCTCCTCTCTCTCTCTCTCTCTCTCTCTCTCATATATATATATATATATAGATATAAATATATATATATATATATATATATATATATATATATGTATATATATATACATATAAATATATATATATTATATATATATATATATATATATATATATATATATATATATATATATATATATATATATATATATATATATATATATATATATATATATATATATAAGAAAAAATAGCCTCGAATAACCAAGAAGAAGATAAGAGAATAGAGGTTATCAGAGCGGACATTCAGAGGTGATCCTTCAAGAGCGGGATACCGTGGCCAGCCATTGTAGGAAGGCAGCCGGCATACAAAGGCACGGAGTCCCACCTGCATACAAAGGCGTGATATACGTCCTTCACGCGGCAAGAAGAACTGGGACTCTATCCTATTTGTTATTAGCTTCGATAAGACCTTGCAGTTGAGATTTCTTTGTGTGTTTGTGAAACTTAAATATTGAGTACATTATTGCCGCTTTTAACCAACCCTTAAAGTTACTTGAAAAGCAGTGTTTTTTTTTTTTTTTTTTTTTTTTACGTAGATCAATTGTACAGGCTAAAGAGCTGTTATTTCTACCTCAGCATATTTCAAAGCCAGCCCTATCTAATGTATATTACAACCCTCTAGGATGAGACTTGCAACAGTCGACTAACACCCAGGTACCTACTTACTGCTAAGTGAACAGGAACAGCAGGTTTAAGGAAACATGTTTAACGTTTCCATCAGTGCTGAGGATCCAACCACAGACAGTGTATGAGCTGATTATAATTGTCAACCCATCCTTAGGTATCCGAAGAATTTGCTGGAAAATTCAGATAACGGAATACCTAAGCCTGCTAGGTAACCCGAGAGTGTCCCTCCAGGACAATCATGGCATGTAAAAGTGAGTAAAGAGAATTACAAATTCAAGGTGAAAAATTTTCATTGATATTAATAGGAAAAATGTAAGCAAAAATGTTAAACTGTAACTACAGCTACTACTGTAATCCCCTTAGTTATCAATTATCTTATGAAAGGATTCTTTTGGCCACTGGCAGGCCTGCACTGTAAATAATATCTTTATTTCTACAAGTACATGTACAAGGTATACAGTCCTAGCTGACATCAGTGACATACTACTATATAGAAAGCCACTTGTTACGCAGAACATTTCGGGCAAATTAGGTCAGTTTTGTCCCAGGATGCGACCCACACCCGTCGACTAACACCCAGGTACCAATTATTACTGATGGGTGAACTTAGACAATCGGTGTAAGGAAACACGCCCAATGATTCTACCCCTTTGCAGGGAATCAAACCCAGACCCTCACTGTGTGAAGCGAGAGCGTTTACCACCAGGCGCGTGTCCAACTGGTTTATAAAGGACTGTGTTACTGTTACGTGTACACCTTCAGAGGACAGACTGTTCTGGTGATTTATGATTGAAAAAAAAATTATTTACCTGCAACTGTTTGCATCGTCGCTCCAGTACTTCATATCGGTGTTTTGTGTTATCAAAATGTATCAATATACTCAAATGAGGTCTGACAAATGTTCTATAGACAGCTATTATAAAAGTGAGAGATCACGGTTATATGTGAACAGAAAGAAGAGAGGTCATGGCTCCTCTGAAGGTATTATCATTGTTGTCATGGCACTACTACCACTTTTCTAGGCCTTTTACAAGTAATGCATATGAAAAAGAGTCTAGGAATAAATAAAACAATATTTTCAGTGTAATAAAAATGAATAAATGCATTGAGAACCGCTGGTTCCCCCAGTGGGTGATGACTGAACAATACGGGGAACATTGAGAACCGCTGGTTCCCCCAGTGGGTGATGACTGAACAATACGGGGAACATTGAGAACCGCTGGTTCCCCCAGTGGGTGATGACTGAACAATACGGGGAACATTGAGAACCGCTGGTTCCCCCAGTGGGTGATGACTGAACAATACGGGGAACATTGAGAACCGCTGGTTCCCCCAGTGGGTGATGACTGAACAATACGGGGAACATTGAGAACCGCTGGTTCCCCCAGTGGGTGATGACTGAACAATACGGGGAACATTGAGAACCGCTGGTTCCCCCAGTGGGTGATGACTGAACAATACGGGGAACATAAGTACCTAGTGTAACTAGTGCAAGAACATAAGTCATATTTCACGTCTTTTAGTTTTCATGGTCACAAAACTCAGGTTTTAAACTACAGGACATGAAAACTTAACACTTTTTATTTTATTTTAGTTAATTAAGATTAAATTAATTATACATTTATTACATCTTCTACAGGAGCAAGAATAATTAAATCGATTATTATGGTAGTGATATAGAGAAATACAATAGGATTGATCCTAGGATGTGTAACACTGAAAAGAACTCTGAATATGAGTGGAAGAGTAGTAGCAAATGTATATTAATATACAAAAGACTCAGGAGTCGTACAATTAGGATCCCTACAAGGGGATATACAATAATTGGTATAGTGGTGCATGGCTGTGTATGTATGTATAGGAGAGACCTGCCCGACAACCACCCTGGGATACTTGATGGGATTCTTCTATGGGCGGAATAAGTCCTGCAAACGAGTCTTAAATAATGACCAGCATGGAAGAGGAGGATTTACAGGTAAACTCCCATGTACACTCATACATTAATTGGTGTACAGAGACACTCACACACACGCCGTAGGTGTCCAGAAACAGTAGGAGTCTATAAGCAGAAATTATCTAGCTGCTGACTTACAAGCTGTTATGTAAATGATTTAGAAAACCGGCAAGCTGAAGAATGAGGCACTTGTAAAACATTGGGGAATCTATACTTAGGAAACGTTTCGCCAACCAATGGCTTTTTCAGTCCAATACAGACAAGAACGGTGGAAGAGGAGGATGAGTTTGAGGTAATCAGTCCCTCAGTTGGAGTCGATCAATCTTGCGGCTGTACAGCTCCTGCAACCGCACGGTACCTTTTCACGGGTACCTGCCATGGTGCCATGGCATGTCAAAAAGCCCCAAATTTATCTTGAAATTTTATAAAAAATGGGGATAAAAAAGGGAAACTTAATTTTTTTTACAAATGCTCCACATCATCATCCAAAAATTCCTGTGAAAAAAAAGAGAAATGCCTATCAAACAACACCCCCGTTACTAGTGGTCCTCCCCAGTTCCTGTGCACTGCTTTTAAATTTCCCAAAAAGTGATCCCCTCTGACATGCAACTCGTTCCCCGCCCGTATTTAGCACACTTTTGATAAAGGGCCCTGGATTAGTGGGGTAAAATTTTCCCAAAGGCTACTCTTGTTCAAAAAGTTATGTTGACAAGCAATTATTTCCTCTTGAAACTTTTTTTGGAAACTGTTACTTTGAGAGCTGTTGCTTTGAGAGACTTGCCTTGAGAGCAGTTGCTTTTAGACTGTTTTTAGAGCGTGTTGTTTTAGAGCTGTTTTTTCAGACGTTGCTTTGGTGAGAGTTGTTTTTTTTTGAGAGCTGTTGCTTTGTGACTTTTTTTCAGAGCTGTTTCTTTGAGGCTTTTTTTAGAGCTTTGCTTTTTAGACTGTTTAATTTGAGACTGTTACTTTTAGGTTGTTTTTTTTGAGAGTCTGTTTCTTCCCAGGACTGATATGAAAGGTCTTACTTAAAAGGTATAATAGCACTCGAACATCCACATTACTTTTCCCATAGTTACACGTCGCGAACATCACAGAAAAAGTTATATTAGACTCAATAAGAACATAATATTTTTCTCTTTCCTGACAATTTTTCAGAAAAGGTTTCTTTTTATCATTGATTCTTTTTCGCACCTCTGCTCCTGGGTATAAAACGGGGAAAAAAAAGGATGTATCGTTCTGAACAATAACAAGAGTCCCCAGTAGACAACCAAGGCAGGCAGGTCCACTAGGAGAAACAGCAGAGGTAAGGAGTGAGGCTGGACGGTGATAAGCATTCATTTCATTAATATGATGGGTATGTGTGTAGATTTTTTCTTCCTAGGAGCCTATGCTACATAATTATAATCGTTTATCTTCCTCTTAACAACTAACGATGCTTCGTACCTTTCCAAATCACGGGTGAGATGGAATGGCCCTTCTTATCTTTAATATGAGACGGTAATGAGTGGGCGCACCGTCTCACCTCACCACATGCTATTGGGATTTTATTCATTTCCACTTAACTTTTGCCTTAACACTTCAGAAATACTCGGTCTTATTAAGAATAACAATTTATGAATAGGGAAAGTGAATGCTGTCTTTCAAGCTATTACAATTTATTAATAATTAATTACTTACTGGAACAGTTTACTTGGTTCATGGGAAAGGGATCTGATACTGTGATAACTGGGAAAATACAAGATAAATGAGAGAGAGAAAAACAATAAACTGAACCCAAATGATTATGAAGAATAAACCAGAATTCAGCCTTATCAGTAGTTAATACAGAATACACCTTCCACAAGTATACCACAGATTTGAGATTCCTAGGGAAGCTCTACAACTTCTTCAGAGATCGAGCTCCCCACTAAGATCACACAGAACCTCCAGCTCGTTACCGATCAAGAATTCTCACAAAGGCTCTTCACCAAATAAATAAATAACAAAAAGGCACAATACCGTGACTGGAACGATACACAAATAACCCGCACATAAAAGAGAGAAGCTTACGACGACGTTTCGGTCCGACTTTGTCAATGGTCCAAGTCGGACCGAAACGTCGTCGTAAGCTTCTCTCTTTTATGTGCGGGTTATTTGTGTATTGTGCTCTTCACCAAGGCTTCTCACCAAAGCTCCTCACCAAGGCTTCCTCTTAGCTACTTTTCTTGAATTTTTTAATTAAGGCCTCCACCCCCCATCTTATTCCTTATCCTCATATCAGACATAAACAGAGATATACACCACAGCACCGTATCATCCTTTGCGGATGATACTAGGATCTGCATGAGGCTGTCATCTGCTGAGGACGCGGTTAACCTCCAAGAAGATATAAACAAAGTTTTCCAATGGGCAACGGTAAACAATATGATGTTCAATGAGGACAAATTCCAACTACTCCGTTATGGAAAACTGGAGGAGATAATAACTAGAACAGAGTATACTACTGACTCCGGCCATACAATAGAGCGGAAAAATAATGTAAGGGACCTGGGAGTAGTAATGTCTGAGGATCTCACTTTCAAGGATCACAACAGTGCCACGATCGCACGTGCAAAGAAAATGATAGGATGGATAATGAGAACTTTCAAAACGAGAGATGCCAAGCCCATAATGATCCTTTTCAAATCACTTGTTCTCTTAGGCTGGAATACTGCTGTACATTAACATCTCCATTCAAAGCAGGTGAAATCGCAGATCTAGAGAGTGTACAGAGATCCTTTACTGCACGTTAAGTTCTGTCAAGCACCTTAACTACTGGGAACGCTTGGAAGCACTTGACTTGTACTCGTTGGAACGCAGGAGGGAGAGATATATCATAATCTACACTTGGAAATTCTTGGAAGGAATGGTCCCAAATCTGCACACAGAAATCACTCCCTACGAAAGTAAAAGACTGGGCAGGCGATGCAAAATGTCCCCAATAAAAAGTAGGGGCGCCATTGGTACACTAAGAGAAAACACCATAAGTGTCCGGGGCCCAAAACTGTTCAACAGCCTCCCATCAAGCATTAGGGGAATTGCCAATAAACCCCTGGCTGCCTTCAAGAGAGAGCTGGACAGATACCTAAAGTCAGTGCCGGATCAGCCGGACTGTGGCTCGTACGTTGGACTGCGTGCGGCCAGCAGTAACAGCCTAGTTGATCAGGCCCTGATCCATCGGGAGGCCTGGTCGTGGACCGGGCCGCGGGGGCTTTGATCCCCGGAATAACCTCCAGGTAACCTCCAGGTAACCCTCGCATACTTCTGGCTACGTGGTCTCTTCTGCTGGAGTTCCCAGACTGTGGCAGATTATCTGAGGAATTGCCACTTCTGACTTCTGTCTTCAGAGATAGAAACTGGAGACACAGTTTCAAGATATCACAACTTGTCGTGTATGGTACGATCAAGAACCGGTCACTGAGCCAATACTAGATCACATAGGAACATAAGAAAGAAGGAACACTGCAACAGGCCTACTGGCTCATGCGAGGCAGGTCCAATTCTCCCACCAGCTTAAGCCAACGCCTTGTCCTAGTCAGGTCAGTCACTTCACCTAAGGGAGGAGCACGGCATCCTACCTAATAACACAAGCCAGTCAGGTCCAACTCACACCCACCCACACCCACTCATGCATTTATCCAACCCATTTTGAAAACTATACAACGTCTTAGCTTCTATGACAGTACTCGGGAGTTCGTTCCACTCATCGACAACTCTATTGCCAAACCAGTGCTTTCCTATATCCTTCCTGAATCTGATTTTTTTCCAATTTAAAATCATTGCTGCGAGTCCTTCTATGTTAGATATTTTTAACCCGCTATTAACATCTCCTTTATTAATTCTCGTTTTCCATTTATACACCTTAATCATATCTTCCCTAATTCTATGCCTTTCTAGAGAGTGCAAGATCAGAGCCCTCAGTCTATCCTCATAGGGAAGATTTCTGATACATGGAATCAACTTTGTCATCCTCCGTTGTACGTTTTCCAGAGCATTTTTATCCATTCTGCAATACGGTGACCAAAATTGAGCAGCAGAATCTAAATGAGGCCTAACCAAAGATATATAGAGTTACAGAACAACCTGAGGACTTCTATTATTTATACTTATTGCTATGAAGCCAAGGATTCTGTTAGCTGTATCGCGAACACTTATGCACTGTTGTCTTGGTTTCAGATTACTGCTAACCCGAGCTCCTAAATCCTTTTCGCAATCCGTAATATTAACATCTACATTATTTAGTTTATATGTGGCATGGTTATTTTCCTGTCCAACTTTGCATTTGTCTATATTAAACTGCATCTGCCACTTCTCCGACCACTGCATCAGTTTATTCAAATCATCCTGGAGTGCTTTAATGTCCTCATTAGAATGAATTGGACGGCCTATTTTGGTGTCAATCAGCAAATTTGCTTATGTCGCTATTTGCTTATACTTTTTCCCTCATCTATGTCGTTTATGTAAATTGTGAACAACAACGGAGCACCGCTTGTGACGTGCCCCCATTCTGATTTCTACCCATTAACGCAAACTCTCTGCTGCCTATTTGTCAACCATGCCTCTACCCAGGAAAAAATTTCTCCTCCTATTCCGTGTGTCTTAAGTTTTCTCAACAGCCTCTGATGTGGAACTCTATCGAAAGCCTTACTGAAGTCCATATACACAACATCATATTCAATACCATGATCTACCTCTTCAAACACCTTAGTGAAGAAAGTTAGTAAATTCGTAAGACAGGAACGCCCCTTTGTAAAACCGTGCTGAGATTCATTAATCAATTTATTCCTTTCAAGATGGCTACGAATTGCTTCGGCAATTACTGACTCCATATATTTACCAACTATAGAAGTAAGGCATATTGGTACATAGTTCGAAGCTAAGGACCCGTCACCTGCCTTGTGAATAGGTATTATATTTGTCATTTTCCACTTGTCTGGCACTGTGCCAGTTTGTAGAGATATATTGAAAAAAAATAGCCAAAGGTATTCAAAGTTCCTCTTTACATTCTTTTGGAGCCCTTGTAAACAATTCATCAGGGCCTGGAAATCTGTTAGGTTTTAATTTCTCTATTTGTCTGAAGACCATGTCACTAGTTACCCTAATAGTGCATAGTTTATTATCGTCCTGTTCTACATAATTTATTATTTCTGGCATTTCGCTAGTATCTTCCTCAGTAAAGACTGAGAAGAAGTAGGTATTGAAATGTTCACACATTTCCTTATCACTGTCAGTGATCTGACCTGAATTACTCTTAAGTGGGTCTATCTTGTCCCTAATCTTACCTGTGTATACCTGAAAGAACCCTTTTGGGTTAGTCTTCGACTCCCTTGCGACTTTAGCTTCATAATCTCTTTTTGCTTTTCTTGCTCTTTTTTTATTTCTTTTTTTTTTTTAATTTAATATATTGATTTTTTAACTGCCCTCTCCCTCTTTTGATACGTCTATATATGCCTCTCTTTTGACCAATGAGATGTGTTAATATATTATTCATCCATTTGGGTTCATTTTTTTAGATGTAATTTCCCTACTCGGAACAAAAGTCGTCTGGGCAGCAAGCATCATGCTCTGAAATACATCATATTGGCAACCAACCCTACCTACTTGACCCATAGTGAGGTCATCCAGATTTAGCCCACCCAGGTAATTTTTCGGCCCCATGAAGTCGGTCAAGCAGAAATCTGGGACAACGACGTGATTGCAGTTATCTGGGTAATTCCACGATATATTGAAGCTAAGTGATTTGTGATCACTTTTCCCTAGCTCATCACTAACCTCAAGATTATTAACTAGGGATTCTTTGTTGGCAAGAACCAAGTCAAGCAGATTGTTTCCTCTAGTTGGTTCTGTCACAAACTATTTTAAAAAGCAATCCTGAACCGTATCAAGAAAGTCACTAGACTCAAGATTTCCTGTCACCTTGTTCCAATCAATTTGTCTAAAGTTAAAATCTCCCATTAACACAACATTTTCGTATCTAGACACCTTATGAATTTCGTCCCATAGCAGCCTACCACACTCCTTATCAAGGTTTGGGGGGCCTATAAATCACATCCAAAATTATTTTTTCACTATCTTCGAGAAACTGTTGTCAAACAGATTCTGTGTCCGATGTTTCTAATCTTACATCTTGTATAACACAACAATTTAAATTATCTCTGACATACATAGCCACTCCATCACCCTTCCTTTTGACCCTATCGGTGTGGAATAGTATATAACCCGGTATCTTACATTCAAAAGGCATTTCTCTATCTTTCAAGTTGAACCAGGTCTTCGTTGCAGCAATAATATCTATATTACTAGCAGCGACGCTGCTCTTTCATCTACAGCTGTGAACCAGGTAAATTTTGTGCCACCTGGTGTGCAAATACACTAATCTTTCGCCAGTGGCATCAGGTGAGGTGGGAAGAGGGGAAAGGGGTGGCTTCCCCATTCCTCTCATAACACAGCCACGGGTCCTCTTACAGGAGACCCGTACATCGTACCCAGTCACTTTCATGAATGGCAGAATACAAGGCAGGAAATAATACCTTTATCTTAATCTTTTGAAAATTCATGACAGTGAAGTGATACAATCGGCAAATTGAAAATTTGCACAGCTCAAAGTGAGTGACAACTTGTATTTTGAAAAAGCCCCACCAATAGAAAAAAATTTGAAGCTGATCAGACAAGGCATTCTCGAATAACTGATCTGATGCCCACGATTCCAAGTTTTTTTTTTTTTAACTATTTCAGCAAAATTTCAAATTTGCATCTATTCGCTCTAAACTTATGGCTTATCATCCTAGTTACATCACAAATTTCAACGACTACATTGTTTTACTATGTTACTACATCAACAAGCTTTCCAATGTGCAAACAAAACTTAACAGTTATTATCCTGGCTCTATGATGCATTAACCATTAAATACTGAAGCTGTGCAGAAACGGAAAACTTTACATTATTTAACTGGATTTAACGGGAATAGACATTTCACTCTATTTTACTCATAAAATCGTCAAATCTTCACCTATACACATGAATTTAAATTTCCACTGTGGTCGTTTTTTCTGGCGTCTTTACTGAAGGTTTGAAGTTCCGCCACTGAGAGTTTTGTATGTTATCCCAGTCATTCCAGGATGCTGGGAAAGGCTTCAGTAACCTTGGTCAGTCATTCCAGGATGCTGGGAAAGGCTTCAGTAACCTTGGTCAGTCATTCCAGGATGCTGGGAAAGGCTTCAGTAACCTTGGTCAGTCATTCCAGGATGCTGGGAAAGGCTTCAGTAACCTTGGTCAGTCATTCCAGGATGCTGGGAAAGGCTTCAGTAACCTTGGCCAGTCATTCCAGGATGCTGGGAAAGGCTTCAGTAACCTTGGTCAGTCATTCCAGGATGCTGGGAAAGGCTTCAGTAACCTTGGTCAGTCATTCCAGGATGCTGGGAAAGGCTTCAGTAACCTTGGTCAGTCATTCCAGGATGCTGGGAAAGGCTTCAGTAACCTTGGTCAGTCATTCCAGGATGCTGGGAAAGGCTTCAGTAACCTTGGTCAGTCATTCCAGGATGTTGGGAAAGGCTTCAGTAACCTTGGCCAGTCATTCCAGGATGCTGGGAAAGGCTTCAGTAACCTTGGTCAGTCATTCCAGGATGCTGGGAAAGGCTTCAGTAACCTTGGTCAGTCATTCCAGGATGCTGGGAAAGGCTTCAGTAACCTTGGTCAGTCATTCCAGGATGCTGGGAAAGGCTTCAGTAACCTTGGTCAGTCATTCCAGGATGCTGGGAAAGGCTTCAGTAACCTTGGTCAGCCATTCTAGGATGCTGGGAAAGGCTTCAGTAACCTTGGTTAGTCATTCCAGGATGCTGGGAAAGGCTTCAGTAACCTTGGTCAGTCATTCCAGGATGCTGGGAAAGGCTTCAGTAACCTTGGTCAGTCATTCCAGGATGCTGGGAAAGGCTTCAGTAACCTTGGTCAGTCATTCCAGGATGCTGGGAAAGGCTTCAGTAACCTTGGTCAGTCATTCCAGGATGCTGGGAAAGGCTTCAGTAACCTTGGTCAGTCATTCCAGGATGCTGGGAAAGGCTTCAGTAACCTTGGTCAGTCATTCCAGGATGCTGGGAAAGGCTTCAGTAACCTTGGTCAGTCATTCCAGGATGCTGGGAAAGGCTTCAGTAACCTTGGTCAGTCATTCCAGGATGCTGGGAAAGGCTTCAGTAACCTTGGTCAGTCATTCCAGGATCCTGGGAAAGGCTTCAGTAACCTTGGTCAGTCATTCCAGGATGCTGGGAAAGGCTTCAGTAACCTTGGCCAGTCATTCCAGGATGCTGGAAAGGCTTCAGTAACCTTGGTCAGTCATTCCAGGATGCTGGGAAAGGCTTCAGTAACCTTGGTCAGTCATTCCAGGATGCTGGGAAAGGCTTCAGTAACCTTGGTCAGTCATTCCAGGATGCTGGGAAAGGCTTCAGTAACCTTGGTCAGTCATTCCAGGATGCTGGGAAAGGCTTCAGTAACCTTGGTCAGTCATTCCAGGATGATGGATAAGGCTTCAGTAACCTTGGTCAGTCATTCCAGGATGCTGGGAAAGGCTTCAGTAACCTTGGTCAGTCATTCCAGGATGCTGGGAAAGGCTTCAGTAACCTTGGTCAGTCATTCCAGGATGCTGGGAAAGGCTTCAGTAACCTTGGTCAGCCATTCTAGGATGCTGGGAAAGGCTTCAGTAACCTTGGTTAGTCATTCCAGGATGCTGGGAAAGGCTTCAGTAACCTTGGTCAGTCATTCCAGGATGCTGGGAAAGGCTTCAGTAACCTTGGTCAGTCATTCCAGGATGCTGGGAAAGGCTTCAGTAACCTTGGTCAGTCATTCCAGGATGCTGGGAAAGGCTTCAGTAACCTTGGTCAGTCATTCCAGGATGCTGGGAAAGGCTTCAGTAACCTTGGTCAGTCATTCCAGGATGCTGGGAAAGGCTTCAGTAACCTTGGTCAGTCATTCCAGGATGCTGGGAAAGGCTTCAGTAACCTTGGTCAGTCATTCCAGGATGCTGGGAAAGGCTCAGTAACCTTGGTCAGTCATTCCAGGATGCTGGGAAAGGCTTCAGTAACCTTGGTCAGTCATTCCAGGATGCTGGGAAAGGCTTCAGTAACCTTGGTCAGTCATTCCAGGATGCTGGGAAAGGCTTCAGTAACCTTGGTCAGTCATTCCAGGATGCTGGGAAAGGCTTCAGTAACCTTGGTCAGTCATTCCAGGATGCTGGGAAAGGCTTCAGTAACCTTGGTCAGTCATTCCAGGATGTGGGAAAGGCTTCAGTAACCTTGGTCAGTCATTCCAGGATTCTGGAAAGGCTTCAGTAACCTTGGTCAGTCATTCCAGGATG
>NC_069403.1:39880407-39902907 GCF_026875155.1 Cherax quadricarinatus | reverse complement strand
TAGGTTCATTACCTAAGTTCAAGTCTGGGAATCAGTACTTATTCACTATTATAGACAAAGCTACTAGGTACTTAGAGGCAGTCCCAATGTGCAGTATCAATACCAAAGCCATTCTTAAAGCCTTAGCTAAATTTATCTCCTGCATTGGCATTCCTAAGTCTATTCAGAGTGACCAAGGTACTAATTTTACTGCCAAAACATTTAGGGGAGCATTAACTAGGCTAGGAATAATTCATAAATTATCCACTGTCTATCATCCTTAGTCCCAAGGCGCATTGGAAAGATTTCATTGGACATTAAAAACCATGATGAGAACTTATTGCATGCATTTTCCTACAGACTGAGATGAATCACTTCCTCTGTTGCTGTTCGCAATGAGAGAAACTGTGCAGGAGTCCACAGGGTACAGTCCGTTTGAGCTAATCTTTGGACACAGCGTACGAGGTCCTCTGCATGTTCTCAAGGAAGGATGGATGGGAGCAGACGCCTTCATAACACTCTTCAACCCTTCTTCAAAGTTGCAGGTAGCACGTCAGTTGGCTAAGGCTAACTTAAAATCAGTTCAAAACGCTATGAAACAGAGGTAACACGGAAACTCAAAGTTTCGCTCCTTCAATCCAGGTGACAAGGTACTCGTGCAGGAACCTATACCTGGCCACACCTTAAAAGCTAGATTTACGGGACCTATGCAAATTGTAAGTAAACTATCTGATGTAAATTATGTGGTAGCTTCCCTTGATAAGTCCTCAAAGAGTAAAACGTACCACATAAATCAGATTAAAACATTTAATACGTCAAAATAAAGTCCTCTGCCTCTGTAGACGACTCTGACTCCTTGCACCCTCTTCCCGAAATTCAAGTAAAGCTTCCCAATTCTGTCCTCCTCAAGGACCTTAGCCCTTTAATGGTGGGGCTGTCCAAGAATCAAGTAACAAATTTAACTGCACTCCTACAATCTTACCCTGACATATTTTCGGTTGTCCCAAAAACTGTACACTAGGATATCATGATGTAGATGTTGGAAACTCTAAACCTATTAAACTCTCCCCCTGTTAAGAAGTCTAATGAAGGTTTTCGAATGTGTACAGACTACCATAAGGTGAATGAGGCCACTATTCCAGATGCTTACTCTCTGCCACGTTTGGATGATGTAGTCGACGATGTGGGTAAGGCTACTTTTGTACCAAAGCTTGACCTCCTTAAAGGTTACTATCAGGTACGTTTGACAGATAAGGCGATGGAAATCTCTGCCTTCATAATTCTAGGAGGTCATTATCAATACACAGTAACTCCCTTCAGGATGTGGAACTCGCTGGCATCGTTCCAAAAGCTTATTCATCAGCCTATTAAAAGACTTTAAGGCACAGTAGCTTACCTAGATGATATTGTAGTGGTGTCCGATACATGGGACCAACATATGTCCAGACTTCAAGATCTCTTTGAGAAATTTCAGAGTTTCCAGTTAACTGATAATTTATGTAAGTCATCCTTTGGCCATTATACTGTTATTTTTTTTGGTCCATGAAGTAGGTAGTGGTAAAGTGGCCCCTAAATTTGCTAAAATTCTAGCTATTAAAAATTATCCAGTACCTCATGATAGGAAATCTCTCCAACGTTCCTTAGGTATGGTAGGGTTTTATAGACGATTCTGTAAGAACTTTGTAGATGTTGTAGTCCCCATAACCTCACTTACCAGTCAGAAAACTCCCTTTCAATGGACCTCAGAGTGCCACGACTCTTAAAAAAAGCCAAACAGCTACTTCGTACTGCACCCGTTCTTCTGTCTCCTGATTTTTCGAAACCCTTTACATTACATGTTGATGCTTATGAGTCAGGGGTAGGGGCAGTACTTCTACAAAAAGCTGGGGAAGAATGCTTGCAGCCTGTGGCTTAGTTCTTGGCCAAGTAAGAACCTCATCAGAGGGTCTACTCCACAACTGAAGAAGCCCTTGCTTTGATACTGGCGTTAGAACATTTCGAGGTCTACGTGGGGCAGTCGTCCCAAGTGGTCACAGTCTACAGTGATCATAACCCTCTCGTCCACCTCAACTCCTTGAAGAACCACAACACACGCCTCATGCATTGGAATCTCAGGTTGCAACCATACAATTTTGAAAATTGTACGTATTGCCGGAAAGGATAATAAGCTGGATGATTCTCTTTCGCATATTTTAATTTAAGTTAGGATGTGTTAGGGACTATATGGGTAGCCTAGCTTCCCCCCCCCCTTTTGTATATATACAATATTTAATGGTGGGAGGGGGGAGGGCAGAGATTTTTGGTGAGGGGATATTCTGCTACCGTCCACAGGTGTCTTGAACTTACATTAGCTCTACTGTCCATTGTCTCGCTCTAAGTTTAGAGTTTGACTTCATGTCTTGAGAAAAGATTAGCTCTATGAGTTGAATGGTTGAGAGGAAAGGCGGTTCCATTATTATTCAGTGCCTAGTCCTGGCCATCAGAGCCTTTTTGGGGTGGGGGTGTGACATGCAAAGAGTATGTTACACTTAATTTGGCATATGTACACACCCCCCACATAGGCTACCTCCCAACCAGCAAACCAAGTGCGAAGGGTTTAACGATCTTTAGGGGCCCCATCGTTAAATCAGTACCTTGGTTCATTGACTAATCACAGACGAGCCCGCCAGGTGCTGAGACGATATGGTGTCACTCGTGGTCAGCATTTCCCAGACTCGCCTCTAGGTGGCTGCAACAAAGTGCTCTCTCTCAGGCTGCTGTCTTTGCCTCTATCACCGTGTGGTACACTTATACTCCATCCTTGTACATAGTGTACATAAGTATACATATTTGTATATAAACATTTGCTGAAGGAAAATATAAGTTAAATACTGCTGCTGTTTATTTTCACTGCAGACTCATTACGACCAGGTCAACAGGCCATTAACATTACCTGACTAAGATATAAGTTAAGTAGGCTATTATTTTTAAGCAATAACTACTAGGTCTACACAATTACATCAGTGCCACAACTGAAGAGTGGGCACAGCCTACCAGACAAAGAATCCTTAGTCGCTCATCACAATTCACAGAGAGGAAAACACGTTTTCTAGCCTCGCTAAACCGGCTGTACCACAGAGTTGACTCAGTACACGGTATTTCGCGGTGTACTCTATGAAATTTCCTGACTTACACACTCCACACACCATAGGAGGAAAGTTCTTGTTATCAGTACAGATGAATGCATATATAGGTATGTTAATGAGCAACTGATGCTAGGTAGAAGGTCCTCACTTCGCTGAATGTCTCGGGAAGCCGGAAATACACCTTCATCTGGAACACAAATATTGCCCTTGTCTAGACTGAGGTAAGAAATCCTTTAGGGAGCATCTAATGGCAGGTGTTTCTCTAGGATTTAATTAATTATCTAACTGGAATAGCTAATCAGGTGGTCGAGCAAAGTAACACACCTGTCTTCTAGACACCTCATGTGAACTCTTGAAGCTCCGCCACTGAGGATTTTGGAAGTTATCTGACACATTCCAGGATGCTTAGAATTGGTTCAATAATTTTGGTAAAAGGGAACATGAACATGCCAAATGTTCCTAGAATTTGGTTCTCGTTACGGCACACAAATGTTGAAAAATTGAAGCCGACTGGATGATCTTTCTCGAGTTAAAAGATAAATAATAGTGGAAACTTGGAGAAAGAAAAAAAGAAAAGAAAAATCACACAAAGATGTCGCTTCCTGGACACCTGATGAGCTAACTACACCGAGAAACTTACCAGTGAATGTTGAGACAACTAGCAAGTGTACACACATAAACAAACTCGCTCGCAGGAGGAAGGGACCAGGAGCTGGAGATAAACCACTGCTGATACAAATAGTGAGTGTACACACACACTATCGCTCGCAGGCGCAAGGGACCAGGAGCTGGAGATTAACCACTGCAGATACAACTAGCGAGTGTACACACACTCTCGCTCCCAGGAGGGACGGACCAGGAGCTGGAGATAAACCACTGCATATACCACAAGCGAGTGTACACACACACTCTCGCTCGCAGGAGGAAGGAACCAGGAGCTGGAGATCAACCACTGCAGATACAAATAGCGAGTGTACACACACACTCTCGCTCCCAGGAGGGAGGGAGGGACCAGGAGCTGGAGATCAGCCACTGCAGATACAACTAGCGAGTGTACACACACTGTCTCTCTCGCAGAAGGAAGGGACCAGGAGCTGGAGATCAGCCACTGCAGATACAACTAGCGAGTGTACACACATAAACAAACTCGCTCGCAGGAGGAAGGAACCAGGAGCTGGAGATCAACCACTGCAGATAAAACTAGCGAGAGTACACACGCACTCTTGCTCCCAGGAGGAAGGGACCAGGAGCTGGAAATCAACCACTTCAGATACAACTAGCGAGTGTACACACGCACTCTTGCTCCCAGGAGGGAGGGACCAGGAGCTGGAGATCAACCACTGCAGATACAACAAGCGAGTGTACACACACAGTCTCGCTCACAGAAGGGAGGGACCAGGAGCTGGAGATTAGCACTCCAGATACAACAAGCGAGTGCATGCACACACTCTCGCTCGCAGGAGGAAGGGACCAGGAGCTGGAGATCAACCACTGCAGATACAACAAGCGAGTGTACACACACACTCTCGCTCACAGGAGGAAGGGACCAGGAGCTGGAGATCAAACACTGGAGATACAACTAGCGAGTGTACACACAGTCTCGCTCACAGGAGGAAGGGACCAGGAGCTGGAGATCAAACACTGGAGATACAACAAGCGAGTGTACACACAGTCTCGCTCACAGAAGGGAGGGACCAGGAGCTGGAGATCAACCACTGGAGATACAACTAGAAAGTGTACACACTCTCGCTCACAAAATTGGCACTAGAAGATCCTTGAGGTAGGTCCCAGACATCCTAAATTACCTGAGAGAAGATGCTTGGAAGGAGGAAAGGAGATACAGAAAAAGAGAATAGAAAGTACAAAACGTGGATGAGTATTATGAGGCAGAGGAGGAATATGAAGAGATGAAGGAGAAGGAGGAGGAGGAAGAATTGGGAGAGGCGAAGAAGGAAGGAAATAAAGTAAGGATGATGAGGAAGAGGAGAAACATGAAGATAATGATAATACGGAAGGAGACGCATAGGAGGAAAACTATGGGAAGGAAATTAAGGTGTTAATGATAAAGACGAAGAGAAGAGCCAGAATGAGGAAAGAGGAAGAATATGAGGAGGAGGAAGAGGAGGAGGAAGAGTAAAATCTCAGAGTAAAGCTGAAATTTTTGTGGCTGAGGCGGCCTCTATGTAACACCACTGTGAGAGTTTTCTGTTTCATATTTCTTAGCTGGAGGCTGGAGTGAGAGAGAGAGAGAGAGAGAGAGAGAGAGAGAGAGAGAGAGAGAGAGAGAGAGAGGGGAGAGGGGGAGAGAGAAAAGAGAGAGAGAGAGAGAGAGAGAGAGAGAGAGAGAGAGAGAGAGAGAGAGAGAGAGAGAGAGAGAGAGAGAGAGAGAGAGAGAGAGAGAGAGAGAGAGAGAATTATGATGATAAATCTGAGAAAAGACCAGGATTGATGGACTTGCAATCAAGAAATTTATCAGGCTTGGTTCTTCCTGTTTATTTCATTAAAATCTTTATAATGGAGACCAGCAATAGCGAAATGTTATTATTATTATTATTATTATTATTATTATTATTATTATTATTATTTATTTTTTTACTATTATTATTATTATTATTATTATTATTATTATTATTATTATTATTATTATTATTATTATGAATATTTTTTGCTATTATTAATTTTCTTCTTATTATTATTATTCTCATTATTACAAGGTTCGTGGAGAAGTGTTAAATCATGACTGGTCATTCAGGTTCTGGGAAATGGCAGATAATCAGGTTTGATCCATGGAAGGTGAGAGTAGCCACATTTCCATGGATCAAGAGCCCTTCACTAGCACCCAGGCCACACCCTTGTAGAGTTACTGATCATAAATATATATTTACTCACTCTTCCTCTTCCTCACATTCACTCACACTTCCTCTTTTTCTCATTTACTCGCTCTTCCTCTTCTTCTCATTTACTCACTCTTCCTTTTCCTGACATTTACTCACTATTTCTCTTTCTCTCATTTACTCACTCTTCCTTTCCCTCACATTTACTCACACTTCCTATTCTCATTTACTCACTCTTCCTTTCCCTCACATTTACTCACACTTCCTATTCTCATTTACTCACTCTTCCTTTCCCTCACATTTACTCACACTTCCTATTCTCATTTACTCACTCTTCTTCTTCCTCACATTCACTCCACACTTCCTCTTTTTCTCATTTACTCGCATTTCCCTTCTTTCATTTACTCACTCTTCTTCTTCCTGACATTTACTCACTATTTCTCTTCCTCTCATTTACTCACTCTTCTTCCTCCTGACATTTACTCACTATTTCACTTCCTCTCATTTACTCACTCTTCTCTTCCTCATATTTATTCACTTTCATTCTTCCTCTCATTTACTCACTCTTCCATCTCTGCATTACACGCTTCTGCTTATTATTATTTACTTCGTCCTCCGCTCACTTCCTTTACCTTCTTCTCTCTCCTCCCTCCTCTCTCTCCTCCTTCCTCTCTCTCTCCTCCCTTCCTCTCTCTCTCCTCCCTTCCTCTCTCTCTCCTCCCTTCCTCTCTCTCTCCTCCCTTTCTCTCTCTCTCCTCCCTCCTATCTCTCTCCTCCCCTTCCTCTCTCTCTCCTCCTTCCTCTCTCTCTCCTCCCTTCCTCTCTCTCTCCCCCCTTTCCCTCTCTCTCTCCTCCCTTCCTCTCTCTCTCCTCCTTTCTCTCTCTCTCCTCCCTTCCTCTCTCTCTCCTCCTTCCTCTCTCTCTCCTCCTTCCTCCTCTCTCCTCCTCCCTTTCTTCTTCTCCTCCCTTCCTCTCTCTCTCCTCCCTTCCTCTCTCTCTCCTCCCTTCCTCTCTCTCTCCTCCCTTCCTCTCTCTCTCCTCCCTTCCTCTCTCTCTCCCCCTTTCCTCTCTCTCTCTCCCCCCTTTCCCCTCTCTCTCTCCTCCCTTCCTCTCTCTCTCCTCCCTTCCTCTCTCTCTCTCCCTTCATCTCTCTCTCCTCCCTTCCTCTCTCTCCCCTCCCTTCCTCTCTCTCTCCCCCTTCCTCTCTCTCTCCTCCCTTCCTCTCTCTCTCTCTCTTCACTTCCTCTCTCTCTCCTTCCTTCTTATCTCTCTTTCTTCCCTTCCTCTCTCTCTCCTCCCTTCCTCTCTCTCCCCCCTTCCTCTCTCTCTCTCCTCCCTTTCTCTCTCTCTCCTCCCTATCTCTCTCCTCCCTTCCTCTCTCTCTCTCCTCCCTTCCTCTCTCTTTTTTTTTTTTACACAGGGTTTGACAAGGTTAAGGATCTCTAGCTTTATTGACAAGCTATTTACAGGTTAAAGATTCCTAACTTTATTGGCAAGCTAAGAGCTGTTACCTACATGAGCTTATTTGAAAGCATTTTTATTGTTATGAGACATACAAGTAGGGAACAGGATGAAGTTGGAGCCATCTGTGGGCCAGCATTTTCATTTGATCAACTGACTTTATCTCGTTGACATCATTATGCTGTACGAATGTGTTCCATACTCGAGTCATCCTGGGTATATATGATCTCAGATGGAGTGATGTTCTGCAGAAGGGTACAGCCAGAGTGAAGTTGCTGCTTTCTGCCCGTCTTGTGGCATAAAAGCTTGTTTCACGCTGTCATCGAAGTGGATCCAAGGGTGGTACTTTGACAATTTTGGCATTGTACATAACAGTAAGGCCACCCACATCCCTCCTGTGTTGAAGGCTCTGCTGAAATAACAGATCTATCCAGGATTGGTCCAGGCGAGTGATGAGACGTCTTGCTCTGTTCTCTACTCTATCAAGCAGTCGCAGATGAGAAGGAGGGCAGGCGAACCAAGAAAGTGGAGCATGCTCAAGGTGTGAGCGTACTTGTGCCTCATACAGAATCTTGCAGCCCCTACTGTCAAGTAGATGCGAGATACGGCGAAGTGCTTTAAGCTTCCTGGCTGCCTTGTTTGCAAGATTTACAACATGGTTCTTCATGGTTAGTTTGGAGTCAAATTTCACCCCAAGGATATCAACTTTTTCTCCAGGTGCCAACACCCTCCCATTCATCCTTACTACTGCACCAGCATTACCATCATGGTGCCTAGAGACGATCATCATTTGCGTTTTCTCAGTTGCAAATGTTACTTGCCATCTGTTTCCCCAAGCTGATATAGCTCTTAGCTGGTGATTGATGTAGCTTAGAGCAACTGGCATTTCTTCTCTTGGATAAGTGAATGTCAGTGTACAGTCGTCTGCATATGCATGGGATTCTGGGATGAAATGAAGAAGGTCGTTGAAGTAGGCATTCCATAACAATGGTCCCAGCACGCTTCCTTATGGAACACTTGCCCCAATAGGATGTCTTGCTGATTCCGTTCCATTGAGAACTACACTTAGAGGTCTACCATGAAGGTAATCACTGAGGAGACATAGCGTAGAGCCTGCAATTCCCAGTGCTTGAAGTTTTGCTAAGAGGCCCTGGTGCCACACCCGGTCGAAAGAGCCAGCAATGTCCAGTGCTACTACACAGCTGACTTTGGATTCTCTCTCTCCTCCCTTCCTCTCTCTCTCCTCCCTTCCTCTCTCTCTCCTCCCTTCCTCTCTCTCCCCTCCCTTCCTCTCTCTCTTCTCCCTTCCTCTCTCTCTCCTCCCTTCCTCTCTCTCTCCTCCCTTCCTATCTCTCTCCTCCCTTCCTCTCTCTCTCTCCTCCCTTCCTCTCTCTCTCCTCCCTTCCTCTCTCTCTCTCCTCCCTCTCTCTCTCTCTCCTCCCTTCCTCTCTCTCTCCTCTCTTCCTCTCTCTCTCTCTTCCCTTCCTCATTATCTCTTCCCTTCCTCTCTCTCTCCTCCCTCTATCTCTCTCCTCCCTTTCTCTCTCTCTTTTCCCTTTCTCTCTCTCTCTCCTACCTTCCTATTTATCTCTTCCCTTCCTCTCTCTCTCCTCCCTTCCTCTCTCTCTCTCCTCCCTTCCTGTCTTTTTTTTCGTTTTCTTTTACACAGGGTTTGACAAGGTTAAGGATCCCTAGCTTTATCGACAAGCTATTTACAGGTTAAGGATTCCTAACTTTATTGGCAAGCTAAGAGCTGTTACCTACATCAGCTTATTTGAAAGCACTTTTATTGTTATGAGACATACAAGTAGGGAACAGGATGAAATTGGAGCCATCTGTGGGCCAGCATTTTCATTTGATCAACTTACTTTATCTCGTTGACATCATTATGCTGTACGAATGTGTTCCAAACTCGAGTCATCCTGGGTATATATGATCTCAGATGGAGTGATGTTCTGGAGAAGGGTACAGCCAGAGTGAAGTTGCTAAGAGGCCCTGGTGCCACACCCAGTCGAAAGCGCCAGCAATGTCCAGTGCTACCACACAGCTGACTTTGGATTCATCCAGTGACTGGTGCCACTTAGTGGAGAGGTTTAACAACAGATCAGAAGCAGAGTAACCTTTCCTGAAGCCATATTGACGATCACAAAGTAGTGAGTGATAGTCATTTGTCTTGAGATTATTGTCTCAAGGATCTTACCAGTGATTGACAGGAGTGACGCTGGTCTGTAGTTGCTGATTTCTGCTCTGCTCTTCTTTCTCCTCCCTTCCACTCTCTCTCTCTTCTTCTTCTCTCTCTCTCCATTCCTCCTCTCCCTCCTCTCTCTCTCTTTCGCTCTCCTCCCTTCCACTCTCTCCCCTCCTCATCCCCTCTCATCTCTCCTCATCCACCCCTTCACACCGTCATTTACTCCATGCCTGGCGTCGCGCTGCACTTGCTCAGCCTTCCCTCTCTCCTTCACTCCGACTCCTATTAAACGGTATTTCCACTGGCTCCTCTCTCTTTCTGCGCAATCTCCCAACTACTCACGAGCTACAATAAAATTCCCTTCTCCTCCTCCATTCCTCTCTCCCTCCGTCCTCTCTTCCTCCATCTCGCTCTCCTCTCCTTCCTCTCTCTCATCACTTCCTCTCTCTCTCTCCACATCTTCTGTCCTCCTCTGCTCTCTCTCTTTCTCTCTCTCTCTCCTCCCTTCCTCTCTCTTCTCCTACTTTCCTCTCTCTTCCCTCCTCCTTCTCCTCTCTCCTCTTTCCCTCTCACTAACGTCCTACTATCGATTCTGCCCTTCCGTACTCTCTCTCTCACATCATCTCTCTCTCTCGCTCTGCTCATATTCTCCTCTCTTCTCCTCCCTCTCCCTCTCTCTCTCTCCCTCCTTCCTCTCTCTCTCTCCCTCCCTCTCTCTCTCTTTCTTTTCTTCTCTCTCTTTCCTCCTTCTCCCTCTCCCATTCTCGCTCTCACTCCCTTCTCTCTCTCCATCCCATCCTCTCTCTCTCCTCACCTTCCTCTTTCTCTCTCCCCTTCCTCTCTCTCTCACTCCCTTCCTCTCTCTCCCCCCTTCCTCTCTACCCCATCCTCCTCTCTCACTACCTTCCTCTCTCCTCACTCCACACTCTCTCTCTCAACCTTCCTCACTCTCCTCCCTCATCTCTTCTCTCCATCCTTCCACTCTCTCTCCTCCCTCCTCTCTCTCTCTCCACCCTCCACTCTCTCTCTCTCTCCTTTCCCTCTCTCTCACCTCCCTCTCCTCCTCCTTCTCTCTCCTCACATCCTCCCTTCCTCTCTCTTCTCCTCCTTCCTCTCTCCTCTCCTCCTTCCTCTCTCTCTCCCTCCCTTCCCTCTCTCTCACCTCCCTTCCTCTCTCTGTCCCCTTCCTCTCTCTCTCTTACCTTCCACTCTCTCTTCTCCTCTCTTCCCTCCTCTCCTCTTTCATCTCTCTCTCTCTCCTCCCTCCTTCTCTCTCTTTCCTTTTTCGTCTCTCTCTCCTCCCCTTTCCCCTCTCTCTCCCCCCTTCCTCTCTCTCCTCCCATCCTCGCTCTCTCCTCCCTTCCTCCCTCTCTCATCCCTTCCTCTCTCTCTCTCCTCCCTTCCTCTCTCTCTCTCCTCCCTTCCTCTCTCTCTCCTCCCTTCCTCTCTCTCTCCTCCCTTCCTCTCTCTCTCTCCTCCTTCCTCTCCTCTCCTCCCTTCCTCTCTCTCTCAACCCTTCCTCTCTCTCTCTCTCCTCCCAATCCTCTCTCTCTCTCCTCCCTTCCTCTTTCTCTCCTCCCTTTCTTCTCTCTCTCCTCCCTTCCTCTCTCTCTCTTCCCTTCCTCTCTCTCTCTCTCTCCTCTCTTCCCTCTCTCTCTCCCCCTTCCTCTCTCTCTCTCCTCCCTCCCTTCTCTCCTCTCTCCCTTCCTCTCCACACCCACGCGCACAAACGCACACCCACACACACCCACACACACACACACACACCCCACACACAACACACACACACACCACACACACACGCACACACCCACACACACCCACACAACCCACACACACCCACACACACCCACACACACCCACACACACCCACACACACCCACACACCACACCCACAAAACACCCACACCCACCCCCACACACCACACACACACACACCACACACACCCACACACTCTCACACAACACACACACACACAACACACACACACACACACACACACCTCACACACACACACACACACACACACACCCACACACACACACACACTCACACACACACCACATACACCCACACACACACATCATGAAAGCAATAGGAGAAGACGACATGACCAAGCTGGAAAATTTTCGGAGAATAGGGGGGTTTGTAAAAAAAGAACCCGCCCAGTGAAAGTGACCCTAAAGGCAGAATCGACTAGAAACAGGATCCTGCAGGAGAAAGCACGATTAAGGGACGTGCTGGCATACAGGAAGGTGTATCTCGACCGTGATAGAACACAAGCAGAAAGGCAGAAACTGAGAGAGATGGTACAAAGGCGAAAGGAGGAAAGTGAGGGGATGGAGAAGACAGACAGGAGATCCCAGACACAGGAAGATCAAATACAGCCTCCCTCACAACTTCCTATAGAAGCCTCCCAACCAGGTCAACCCCAGTGCAACCAAACACTCTAAACCAAAACACCCATGCCACATCCAATGCCCCCACCCACTGCATTACAAACTCCACCCCCACAGCAACCACCCATAGTTCCTTATCAGGTCTCCCACTTCCCCAGCCCCAGTACACCTCCCAGACCACAATCTTGGAAAAGAAGTTGAAGGTGTGGTATACAAATGCAGATGGAATAACAAATAAGTATGATGAGTGGCACGAAAGAATCAAGGAGACATCCCCAGACATAATAGCACTCACAGAAACAAAACTCACCAGAATAATAACAGATTCAATCTTTCCATCCGGATATCAAATCCTCAGGAAAGACAGAGGGAGGAGAGGGGGAGCAGGAGTTGCACTGCTCATTAAAAACCAGTGGGGGGTTGAGAAAATGAAAGGAATGGACGTCACGGGCGAAAGGGACTACTTAGTAGGAACAATCCAGTCTGAGGGACATACTGAAGATTGAGACACTTATGCAACATATGGGAATCTTTATTCAGGAAACGTTTCGCCACACAGTGGCTTCATCAGTCCGATACAAAGTAGAAAGGCGTAAGGAGAGGGGGAGTTTGAGGTAATCAGTCCCTCAGCCTGGAGTCGATGTGTTTAGTCCATCAATCTTGTAGAATGTACAGCATAGGGCCGTAGACGTGGCTTATATACTTTAGTGAGGTGAGGCGAAGCAGGAGGAGGTGAGGTCATAGTGGTACCATCCACTAGTCGAAGTAGGTCTTCGTCCAACAAGTGTTGAAGAATTCTTTGTAACAAGATCCCATGATGCTGCAGTGTCAGACAGTTGTGATGAATGGTTTGAAAAACCGACAAGTTGAAGATTGAGACACTTATGCAACATATGGGAATCTTTATTCAGGAAACGTTTCGCCACACAGTGGCTTCATCAGTCCGATACAAAGTAGAAAGGCAGCATCATGGGATCTTGTTACAAAGAATTCTTCAACACTTGTCCAACCTTTGGACGAAGACCTACTTCGACTAGTGGATGGTACCACTATGACCTCACCTCCTCCTGCTTCGCCTCACCTCACTACAGTATATAAGCCACGTCTACGGCCCTATGCTGTACATTCTACAAGATTGATGGACTGAACACATCGACTCCAGGCTGAGGGACTGATTACCTCAAACAATTGTTAAAATAATCAAGGTGCTATTCTCACGTGCTAAAGTAGAATAAGTTCACAATTTTGCCATTATATTCCAAAGCTCATTTATTTGATTACCACTTTATTGTTCACCACAACTTATATTAGTCCCTTTAATATTATAATTTTTTACTATAATTCTAACTTTAAAGAATTACCTTTATAGTACTACCTACTATCATATTCCCAAGCTCCATTATCTGATCATCACTTTATTTGTATTAGTCCCTTTTATATTGTCTCCTTTATTTTAGCTAAAAAAAAAAAAACTACCTTAGCTCATTATTTTACATTTGTTAAATAATTCAGGTGCTATTTTTTAGCTTAAGACTATTTACTTTGTTTTATACTTAATTCTAACTATAGATTCACTACAAATCATATGATTACAAGCATTGATCCTGATACCAACCTCTTATTTAATGACTTAAATGAATCAAACAGTTACTGTAATTACTACACTGCAGAACAATCAAAGGCACTTCTCAGTGCCAACAACAACATAACTATCTTTAACTACAATATCAGATCTTTAAGCAAGCATTACGATGACCTCATAGCATTACTAAATTCCTTACATGCCAATATGTCCATCATTACACTAACTGAAACCTGGCTAAAGCCTGATAGTACAGATGTCTATGCCATTCCTGGTTACACAGCCATACACAACTGTAGGCCAGACCAACAAGGGGGTGGCACAGCTATATACTACTCATACCAACTAGAATGTATCACTAATACTTGCACAAGGATGAACATGGGGAATATATAATAGCCAAATTCAAATCCCAAATACCTACAAAAACCTCTCACATTGATAAACATCTACAGAGTTCCACAGTCAAACATTAGCCAATTTAGTCAAAACCTAGGAAGTATGATAACTGATGCACGCAATGAACAAAGATCACTTACTACTCTCAGGTGACTTCAATATAAATCTCCTGCAAGACCAGGACCCACACGTTACTGAATTCACAAACACAATGAGTAACTGTATGTTGCTACCAACAGTAACAAAACCTACAAGAGTTACAGAGACTAGTGTTTCCCTACTTGACCACATCTGGACCAACACCATATCCCCTTTAAAATCAGGCATAATTACAGATAATACCACAGACCACTACCCGACTTTCCTCATAACAACTCTTGGTAAATTACCCCAAGACACTACTAAAGTCACCTTCAGACTTCACAATGAGGCAGCCATTAATAACTTCACAACAGCAGTAAGAACATAAGAACATAAGAACGAAGGAACACTGCAGAAGGCCTACTGGCCCATGCGAGGCAGGTCCAAGTCCCTACCGGCTTAAGCCAATGCACCCAACCTAGTCAGGTCAGGTCACATTGACTTAAGGGAGGAACACGGCAACCGACCTGTTAGCACAAGCTATCAGGTCCAACTCACACCCACCCACATCTACTCATGTATTTATCCAACCTATTTTTAAAGCTACACAACGTTCTGGCCTCTATAACGGTACTTGGGAGTTTGTTCCACTCATCCACAACTCTATTACCAAACCAGTACTTTCCTATATCCCTCCTGAATCTGAATTTTTCCAACTTAAAACCATTGCTGCGAGTCCTGTCTAGGCTAGATATTTTCAGCACACTATTTACATCCCCTTTATTTATTCCTGTCTTCCACTTATAAACCTCAATCATATCCCCCCTAATTCTACGTCTTTCTAGAGAGTGCAGTTTCAGGGCCCTTAGTCTATCCTCATAGGGAAGGTTTCTGATACATGGGATCATCTTTGTCATCCTCCTTTGTACATTTTCCAGAGAATTTATATCCATTCTGTAATACGGTGACCAAAACTGTGCAGCATAATCTAAATGAGGCCTAACCAAGGATGTATAGAGTTGAAGAACAACCTGAGGACTCCTATTATTTATGCTTCTTGATATGAAGCCAAGGATTCTATTAGCTTTATTGCGAACACTTATGCACTGTTGTCTTGGTTTCAGATTACTGCTAACCAGAACTCCTAAATCTTTTTCGCAATCCGTAATATTAAGATCTACATTATTTAGTTTATATGTGGCATGGTTATTGTCCTGTCCCAACATTTAGAACTTTGCATTTGTCTATATTAAACTGCATCTGCCACTTCTCCGACCACTGCATCAGTCTATTCAAATCTTCCTGGAGTGCTCGAATGTCCTCGTCAGAATGAATTCGACGGCCTATTTTGGTGTCATCGGCAAACTTGCCCATGTCGCTCTTTATGCCCTCATCTATGTCGTTTATGTAGATTGTGAACAGCAGGGGCCCAACACTGACCCCTGTGGAACACCGCTCGTGACGCTTCCCCACTCTGATTTCTCCCCATTTATGCAAACTCTCTGCTGCCTATTTGTCAACCATGCCTCTATCCAGGAAAAAATTTCTCCTCCTATTCCATGTGCTTTAATTTTCCTCAATAGTCTCTGATGTGGGACCCTGTCAAAAGCCTTACTGAAGTCCATATACACAATATCATATTCATTACCATGATCTACCTCCTCAAATACCTTAGTGAAAAAAGTTAATAATTCGTAAGGCAGGAACGCCCTTCGTAAAACCATGCTGAGATTCGTTGATTAATTTATGCTTTTCAAGGTGGCTACGAACTGCCTCGGCAATTATGATTCCATAAATTTTCCCACTATGGAGGTTAGGCTTATTGGTCTATAGTTCGAAGCTAAGGACCTGTCACCTGTTTTGAAAATAGTATCACATTTGCCATTTTCCACTTATCTGGCACCATGCCAGTTTGTAGTGATATGTTGAAAAGATAGCCAAAGGTGTGCTAAGCTCCTCTTTACATTCCTTTAGAACCCTTGCATACAGTTCATCAGGGCCTGGGGATTTGTTAGGTTTTAATTTATCTATTTGCCTAAGGACCATGTCACTTGTGACCCTAATAGTGCACAGTTTATTATCGTCCTGTTCTACATAATTTATCATTACTGGAATATCGCTGGTATCCTCCTGTGTAAAAACTGAGAGGAAGTATGTGTTAAAAATTCTACACATTTCCTTATCACTGTCAGTGAGCTGACCCGAGGAACTTTTGAGTGGGCCTATCTTGTCCCTGATCTTACTTCTGTATACCTGAAAGAATCCTTTTGGGTTAGTCCTTCGATTCTCTTGCAACTTTAACCTCATAATCTCTATTTGCTTTTCTAATTCCCTTTTTTATTTCTCTCTTTAACTGAATATATCGATTTCTTAATTGCCCCTCTCCTCTTTTGATTTGCCTATATATGCCTCTCTTTGACCAATCAGATATTTTAATCTATTGTTCATCCATTTTAGGATCATTTTTGTTTGATCTGATTTCCCTATTTGGAACATAATTTGACTGAGCAGCTAGAACTATGCCCTGGAAAGCATCATATCGGCAACCATCACCACCTACCTGACCCTAGTCAGGTCTTTTCCAGTTCAGCCACCTAAGTAATTTTTCAGTCCTATGAAATCAGCCAAAGCGAAAGTCAGGGCGGGCCCTTGATTGCCATTATTAGGGGAATTCCATGATATTTAAAACTGAGTGATTTGTGATCACTCTCCCCAAGCTCATCTTTAACCTCAAGATTATTAATTAGTGTTTCCTACTGGCAAGAACCAAGTCAAGGAGGTTATTTCCCTAGTTGGCTCTGTCACAAACTGTTTTAAAAAACAATCCTGGATCGTATCAAAAAGTCACCCGACTTAAATTTCCTGTCAAATTGCTCCAGTCAATCTGTCTATAGTTGAAATCTCCCATAGCACAACATTTTCGTATGTAGATGCCTTACGAATTTCGCCCATAGAAGTTTACTGCACTCCCTATCAAGATTTGGGGCCCTGTAAATCACACCCAAAATTAGTTTTTCTCGGCCCTCGAGAAGCTGTAACCAAACAGATTCAGTGGCTGACGCTTCTAATTTAATATCTTGTCTAACACAACAATTTAAATTGTCTCTGACATACATCGCTACTCCACCACCTTTCCTGTTGACCCTGTCAGTGTGGAATAATTTATAGCCTTGTATGTGACATTCAGAGGGCATCTCTCTATCTTTCAGATTGAGCCAGGTCTCTGTTATAGCAATAATATCTATAGTAGCAAAAATAGTAGCAAACATTGACTGGCACACTGAGCTAGAAATCTATACAGATATTGACGAATGTATTAATAATTTTCTAAAAAAAGGGCCCAATACCTCTATAACAAGCACTGCCCTAAAAAAACTAAACAGATGACAGCTAAGAGACTGAACAGTCCCTGGCTAACACCCGGCATTCTCAAATCCATAAATACAAAACACCAATATGAAAAACAGTACAGAGTGGGTCACATAACCAGAGACCAAACAAAAACGTTACTCGTCAATCCTAACCAGCCTGATAAGAAAGGCAAAAAAAAATTTTATTATGAGAACAGATTATCCAACTTACGAGGTGATATAAAAAAGACCAAAACCCATCAGAAATTCTGGGAACAAAAAGATACACAAATAGCGCAATAAAAATTAGAAAAATCAGATGCCCCCCAAACTCCCCCCCAACAGAAACAGCAAACAGACTCAATGTTTCTTCTCCATATGGGACAAAACCTTCCCAATAAAATCCCAAGCTCAGATACCCACCAAATGACTAACTCCCCGGCAACTACCCAAACATACTGTTCCTACCCCGACTAACCCAACGAAGTCCCCCTTTATCAACGCACAAAAAAAAACAAGGCAAGGAGACTTAAATCCCTTCCCATTTTTATATACAAAAAAGTGTCACAAGTATACCCACCACATTGCAACACCTTTAACAAATCCATTGAATCCTCCACCTTCCCTACAGTACTAAAAAATAGCAAGGGCCCACCCGATCCACAAAGGGGGAACCAAACAGATTTGATAACTATGGGCCAAATTTTCCACCTTACACCCTCTCTCAAAAATTTCGAAAAAAAAATTCATAAACAATCTACTCCTCCTTTCTCGCAAAACAAATCAACCCCTGCCAATTTGGTTTCGGGCCAAATAAAAATATAAGTGCTATTATCACATGCTGAACAATAACACTGCAATAAGAAAAAAGAAGTCCATGGGGTCTTCATTGATTTTCGTAAAGCTTTTGAAAAGTTACCATGACTTGCTCCCCGTAAAATTTTCACACATGGTAAAGAGGGACTCCCCAACTACCTCAATCAACCCAGCAACAGAAGCCAAAATGGTTTCCAAATGGGGGAAAACCCTTTGCAAAAACAAATTAAGTTGGTGTCCCCCAGGGGAAACCTTGGCCCCCTTTTTCTTTCTCCTATACATAAATGACCTACCAAAGCTTCGCAAATTTTCTAAATCCACATATTTTCAGATGACACTACATACGTCTTCTCTCACCCAGCCCATCACGCTAGCCAAAACTTAAATACCGAATTACGAAAAAATCTACCTGGATGAGGGCTAACAAAATTTCACTAAAATTGGGCAAACCATTCTTCAGTTTTTGGGAACAACTACAGATGTCCCCCCCTTTTCATAATGATAAACGGTCACCTAACAAAGCTAACAAGGAAAATTCTTTGGAAACCCCTTTTATAATAGACTCAAATTTTATACACATTACAACAAATTTCTAAAAAAATTTCCAAGACTTAGGCATACTACGAAATACGGGACTTGCTCCACAGTCAGCCCCCCCTGGCCCTAACACCTTTATTTACCCCTATTTTCACCTATGGGAATTTTTTACATGGGGGTCAACGACAATTTAAACCCTCTCAGACCACTAATTACCCCAACAAAAGGTTGCAGTTAGAATGATAACAAATTCTCACTACAGGCAGCACACTCCACCAATATTCAATACACTAAACCTACTCACCATACAAAACATCCATACTTATTACTGCACCTTTTACATACATAGAACACTTAACTCTGATATTAACCCTCCCCTCAAACATCTCCTTGCCAACCTCAACAGAACACATGACCATAACACAAGGCATAGATCACTCTTTGATGTTCCTCGTGTCCATCTCACACTATGCAAAAACTCAATGCACATAAAAGGCCCTAAAATCTGGAATTCATTACCTGTAAATATAAAAGAAACACTACCTGTTTATAAATTCAAGTCTCTTCTCAAAGATCACCTACTCACCCAAAACCAAATAAATACTGAATAACTGAACCTTATAAATTGTATATCTTAAATGTTTCTCACAATTATATCACATAAATGTTAAACCTAAAACCCAATCTAACTTTACTATTTTTTAAATACACTACCTAACAGAATACTCCATATGACTGAATGTACAACAATGTAAAACACTTGTGCTTTATAGTAATCTGTTTACATTAATGTTTTATCACTGATTTCATCATTGCTTAGTTAATCTTAAGTTAATTTTAAGCCAGCCCGTAATGCTATGCATAGTATAAGTGGCTTTGGCATGCTGCTCTTATCTGTGTTTTTTTGTACCTCTGTATGTGTGCTCAAATTGTAAATAAATAAAATAAATAAATAAATAAATAAAATAAACTCCTCCTCTCCTTACGCCTTTCTACTTTGTATCGGACTGATGAAGCCACTGTGTGGCGAAACGTTTCCTGAATAAAGATTCCCATATGTTGCATAAGTGTCTCAATCTTCAACTTGTCGGTTTTTCAAACCATTCATCACAACTGTCTGACACTGCAGCATCATGGGATCTTGTTACAAAGAATTCTTCAACACTTGTTGGACGAAGACCTACTTCGACTAGTGGATGGTACCACTATGACCTCACCTCCTCCTGCTTCGCCTCACCTCACTACAGTACATAAGCCACGTCTACGGCCCTATGCTGTACTTTCTACAAGATTGATGGACTGAACACATCGACTCCAGGCTGAGAGAGTGATTACCTCAAACTCCTCCTCTCCTTACGCCTTTCTACTTTGCATCGGACTGATGAAGCCACTGTGTGGCGATACGTTTCCTGAATAAAGATTCCCATATGGGGCATAAGTGTCTCAATCTTCAACTTGTCGGTTTTTCAAACCATTCATCACAAAGAAGTATTTACAGTGGAAACCAGTAGGACTCCAGGAAATCAGAGCAGGTTGGTGCACCAGCAAGTGCTGGATGAGGTACATATAACCAAGGAGGAGGTGAAGTAGCTGCTATGCGAACTTGACACCTCAAAGGCGGTGGGACCAGACAACATCTCTCCGTGGGTCCTTAAAGAGGGAGCAGAGATTTTGTGTGTACCATTAACAAAGATCTTCAACACATCATTTGAAACTGGGCAACTCCCCGAGGTATGGAAGATGGCAAATGTAGTCCCAATTTTTAAAAAGGGAGACAGACATGAGGCACTAAACTACAGACCTGTATCACTAACGTGTATAGTATGCAAGGTCATGGAGAAGATCATCAGGAGGAGAGTGGTGGAACACCTGGAAAGAAACAAGTGTATAATTGACAACCAGCATTGTTTCAGGGAGGGAAAATCCTGTGTCACAATCCTACTAGAGTTTTATGACAAGGTGACAGAAGTAAGACAAGAGAGAGAGGGGTGGATCGACTGCATTTTTTTGGACTGCAAGAAGGCCTTCGTCACAGTTCCTCACAAGAAGTTACTGCAAAAGCTAGAGGATCAAGCACACATAACAGGAAAGGCACTGCAGTGGATCAGAGAATACCTGACAGGGAGGCAACAACGAGTCATGGTACGTGACGAGGTGTCAGAGTGGGCGCCTGTGACAAGCGGGGTTCCACAGGGGTCAGTCCTAGGACCTGTGCTGTTCTTGGAATATGTGAATGACATAACGGAAGGGATAGACTCAGAAGTGTCCTTGTTTGCGGATGATGTGAAGTTAATGAGAAGAATCAAATCGGATGAGGATCAGGCAGGACTACAAAGAGACCTGGACAGGCTACAAGCCTGGTCCAGCAACTGGCTCCTTGAGTTTAACCCTGTCAAATGCAAAGTCATGAAGATTGGGGAAGGACAAAGAAGACCGCAGACACAATATAGTTTAGACGGCCAAAGTCTGCAAACCCCACTCAAGGAAAAAGATCTGGGGGTGAGTATAACACAGAGCATATCTCCTGAGGCGCACATCAATCAGATAACTGCTGCAGCATACGGGCGCCTGGCAAACCTACGGATAGCGTTCCGATACCTCAGTAAGGATTCGTTCAAGACTCTGTATACCATTTACGTCAGGCCCATGCTGGAGTATGCAGCTCCAGTTTGGAATCCACACCTAGTCAAGCACGTCAAGAAATTAGAGAAAGTGCAAAGGTTTGCAACAAGACTAGTCCCAGAGCTACGGGGATTGTCCTACGAAGAAAGGTTGAGGGAAATCGGCCTGACGACACTGGAGGCCAGGAGGGTCATATAAAATACTGCGCGTAATAGACGAGGTGGACAAAGACGGGATGTTCCAGAGATGGGACACAGACACAAGAGGTCACAATTGGAAGTTGAAGACTCAGATGAATCAAAGGGATGTTAGGAAGTATTCTTCAGTCATAGAGTAGTCAAGTCGTGGAATAGCCTAGAAAGTGAAGTAGTGGAGGCGGGAACCATACATAGTTTTAAGGTGAGGTATGATAAAGCTCAGGGAGCAGGGAGAGAGAGGACCTAGTAGCAATCAGTGAAGAGGCGGGGCCAGGAGCTATGACTCGACCCCTGCAACCACAAATAGGTGAGTACAAATAGGTGAGTACACACCCACACACACACACACACACACACACACACACCCACACACACACACACACACACCCAAACACACACACACACACACGCACACACACCCACACACCCACACACACACACATCCACCACACACACACACACACCCACACACACCCACACACACACACGCACACAAACCCACACACACACACACACACCCACACGCACACACGCACACCCACACACAACCACACACACACACACACACACACACCCACACACACCCACACACCCACACACACACACACACCCACACACACACACACACACAACACCCAAACACACCCACACACCCACACCACAGACACCCACACACACAGACACATACAAACACACACACACACACACACACACCCACTTACACACACACACACACACACACACACTCACACACACACACACACACACACACCCACACGCACATACGCACACCCACACACACCCCACACACACACACCCACACACACCCACACACACACACACACACACCCACACGCACACACGCACACCCACACCCCCATACACACACACACCCACACGCACACACGCACACCCCCCACATTCACACA
>NC_069403.1:39740407-39875407 GCF_026875155.1 Cherax quadricarinatus | reverse complement strand
CCAAATATCTGAATACGTTCACCTCCTCCATTACTCTCTCCCTCCAATCTGATATTCAATCTTTCATCACCTAATCTTTTTGTTATCCTCATAAACCTTACTCTTTCTGTATTCACCTTTAATTTTCTTTTTTGCACACCTACCAAATTCATTCCACCAATCTCTGCAACTTCTCTTCAGAATCTCCCAAGAGCACAGTGTCATCAGCAAAGAGCAGCTGTGACAACTCCCACTTTGTGTGTGATTCTTTATCTTTTAACTCCACGCCTCTTGCCAAGACCTCGCATTTACTTCTCTTACAACCCCATCTATAAATATATTAAACAACCACGGTGACATCACACATCCTTGTCTAAGGCCTACTTTTACTGGGAAAAAATTCCCTCTTTCCTACATACTCTAACTTGAGCCTCACTATCCTCGTAAAAAACTCTTCACTGCTTTCAGTAACCTACCTCCTACACCATACACTTGCAACATCTGCCACATTGCCCCCTATCCACCCTGTCATACGCCTTTTCCAAATCCATAAATGCCACAAAGACCTCTTTAGCCTTATCTAAATACTGTTCACTTATATGTTTCACTGTAAACACCTGGTCCACACACCCCTACCTTTCCTAAAGCCTCCTTGTTCATCTGCTATCCTATTCTCCGTCTTACTCTTAATTCTTTCAATTATAACTCTACCATACACTTTACAGGTACACTCAACAGACTTATCCCCCTATAATTTTGCACTCTCTTTTATCCCCTTTGCCTTTATACTAAGGAACTATGCATGCTCTCTGCCAATCCCTAGGTACCTTACCCTCTTCCATACATTTATTAAATAATTGCACCAACCACTCCAAAACTATATCCCCACCTGCTTTTAACATTTCTATCTTTATCCCATCAATCCGGCTGCCTTACCCCTTTCATTTTACCTACTGCCTCACGAACTTCCCCACACTCACAAACTGGCTCTTCCTCACTCCTACAAGATGTTATTCCTCCTTGCCCTATACACGAAATCACAGCTTCCCTATCTTCATCAACATTTAACAATTCCTCAAATATTCCTTCAATCTTCCAATACCTCTAACTCTCCATTTAATAACTCCTCTCCTATTTTTAACTGACAAATCCATTTGTTCTCTAGGCTTTCTTAACTTGTTAATCTCACTCCAAAACTTTTTCTTATTTTCAACAAAATTTGTTGATAACATCTCACCCACTCTCTCATTTGCTCTCTTTTTACATTGCTTCACCACTCTCTTAACTTCTCTCTTTTTCTCCATATACTCTTCCCTCCTTGCATCACTTCTACTTTGTAAAAACTTCTCATATGCTAACTTTTTCTCCCTTACTACTCTCTTTACATCATCATTCCACCAATCGCTCCTCTTCCCTCCTGCACCCACTTTCCTGTAACCACAAACTTCTGCTGAACACTCTAACACTACATTTTTAAACCTACCCCATACCTCTTCGACCCCATTGCCTATGCTCTCATTAGCCCATCTATCCTCCAATAGCTGTTTATATCTTACCCTAACTGCCTCCTCTTTTAGTTTTAAACCTTCACCTCTCTCTTCCCTGATGCTTCTATTCTCCTTGTATCCATCTACCTTTTACTCTCAGTGGTAGCTACAACTAGAAAGTGATCTGATATATCTGTGGCCCCTCTATAAACATGTACATCCTGAAGTCTACTCAACAGTCTTTTATCTACCAATACATAATCCAACAAACTACTGTCATTTCGCCCTACATCATATCGTGTATACTTATTTATCCTCTTTTTCTTAAAATATGTATTACCTATAACTAAACCCCTTTCTATACAAAGTTCAATCAAAGGGCTCCCATTATCATTTACACCTGGCACCCCAAACTTACCTACCACACCCTCTCTAAAGTTTCTCCTACTTATATATATATATATATATATATATATATATATATATATATATATATATATATATATATATATATATATATATTGAGAGGTAAATTAATTGACTTCATGATTTACTCGTCAATCTCTTCTTCTCTCCCATCGTTCGGTTGTTGTTTAAACTACTCGGCACTCTTCCTCCTCTCCCAAATCCAATCAACTACATTGTGCCCTCTCTCTCTCTCTCTCTCTCTCTCTCTCTCTCTCTCTCTCTCTCTTCTCTCTCTCTCTCTCACTCTCTCTCTCTCTCTCTCTCTCTCTTTCTTTCTCTACGTCTATGTCTCTTTCTCTCTCTTTTTTCTCTCTCTGTGTTTCTCTTCCTCTGTTTTTATCTCTCCGTCTCTCCCCTCTCTCTCTCTCTCTCTTCTCTCTCTTCTCTCTCTCTCTCTCTCTCTCTCTCTCTCTCTCTCTCTCTCTCTCTCTCTCTCTCTCTCCCCTCTCTATCTCTCTCTCTCCTCTCTCTCCTCTCTCTCTCTCTCTCTCTCTCTCTCTCCCCTCTCCTCTCTCTCTCTCTCCCTGGAGGTGGATCACAGGTACTGTCACCAGCCTCTTTCTTGTGCCTCTCACGCTGTCCATATTAATATCTCTTTTCAGTTTCTTATTCTTGTTATTGTTCCTGCGTTTTGTTATCTTGACCAAAGGTGAATTTAGCAGGATTATTTTTAGGTCGCTCTCTCCTGCGATTTTTTAACCTTTATTTCCTTTCTTTACACGTGTGTACTCTGTCTATCTTTCTGTCTGTCTATCTATCTGTCTGTCTGTCTGTCTCTGTGTATCTGTCTGTCTGCTTATCTCTCTCTCTCTCTCCTCATTTTTTTATCTCGTAATTCTTTGTTTACACTTTCTAAACTATGTTTATTTTGCTTTCTACTGCTTGTGTAAACAATTTCTACTGCGCGTGTTAAAAACGTTTTTTTGCCTAAAACATTTTCGTTTTTTTTCGTTTTAGATTCAGTATAATTTATCTGAGGTCTGCAGGCAGTTTTTACAATATTTTTTTTGTAAAAGTTTTACGTTTATTATGAGATCTTCTGTAGTTTAAAACTAATGTCTCGCTTAACTTGAGGATTAAAATATTTTTTTTATGGAACTTTTTTTGTACATTAGCAAAAATGAAACAGGTAAAGTAACAATAAGCGGAGAAGTAGTTTAATTATGTGAGGAAATGTTAAATAAAGAAGCACTGACCTAAGAGGTGAATAATAGTGAGGTTAGAAACGCGTTTTGTGGGGCAGTTACCTTCATGTCCACATTCTGTCCAAGAAGGGTCTTCCACCACGGGAGTCCACTACAGGAGGAGTCCGCTACAGCTGGAGTCCATAGTCCACCAGAGTCAGAGTCCACCACAGAAGGAGCCCACCACAACCAGAGTCCACCACAGCAGGAGTCCACTACAGCGAGAGTCCACTACAGGAGTCCACCATAGCTGGAGTCGACAGTCCAACGCAGCACGACTCCAACACACCAGGAGTCCACCACAACCAGAGTCCACTATAGCAGGAGTCCAATACAGCAAGAGTCCACTACAGGAGTCCACCCCAGTTGGAGTCCACAGTCCACAACAGCGAGAATCCGGTACAGGAGTCCACCACAGGTGGACTGCACAGTCCACCACTGTCCCTTGAAAGTTAGAAATATAGATTCGTTATCATTCGCTTTGGGTAATAAAGTGATAAATACAGGAGCATTGTACTGGCCAGTAAGTTAGTGTGATTCATAAAGGAGCATAACGCTGGCCAGTAAGTCGGAGTGATAAATAAAGGAGCATTGTACTGGCTAGTAAGTTAGTGTGATTCATAAAGGAGCATAACGCTGGCCAGTAAGTCGGAGTGATAAATAAAGGAGCATTGTACTGGCCAGTAAGTTAGTGTGATTCATAAAGGAGCATAACGCTGGCCAGTAAGTCGGAGTGATAAATAAAGGAGCATTGTACTGGCCCGTAAGTTAGTGTGATTCATAAAGGAGCATAACGCTGGCCAGTAAGTCGGAGTGATAAATAAAGGAGCATTGTACTGGCCAGTAAGTTAGTGTGATTCATAAAGGAGCATAACGCTGGCCAGTAAGTCGGAGTGATAAATAAAGGAGCATTGTACTGGCCAGTAAGCAAGAAAATGCTAATTAAAGAATCATTACCCTTATTGCAAGGTGAAAAATGTAAATGACAACTACGCCATTAACCAGGATGTAAGGCTCATTCTCCTGTAAAATCATCACTAACATTTCCCTTTCTTCCAAGAGAGAGAGAGAGAGAGAGAGAGAGAGAGAGAGAGAGAGAGAGAGAGAGAGAGAGAGAGAGAGAGAGAGAGAGAGAGAGAGAGAGAGAGAGAGAGAGAGAGAGAGAGAGAGAGAGAGAGAGAGAGAGAGTAATTCCTTCTCTGGCGTTGCCTCACCATACCTCCACAAAATTTGGTGAAAGAGATTATTTTTCAAAGGTGAAAGGGAGTTAAAAGGAGAGACGGAGAGCGATGAAAAAAAATGCAAAAAGAAAAATGAGAAGGAAAAGATAGAGGAATGAAAGGTAGGAAGCGAGAAAGGATGAATAGAGGAGTGGAGAGCTAGAGTAAAGGGCAGGATAAGAGGTGGGAGAAGATGAATAAGAACCTAACAGAGCTGTTAGCGTGTAAAAATAATAGCCTCACGCCTGCGGAATTTTTTGTGTAAAAATAAAAGTACATGGGATTACAAGGCACTATATGAGAGTACGTGAGAGTTCATGAGAGTACATAGTAGCAAATGGAAGTGCATAGGATTTCACGAGTTTCACCAATTCCAGTACGTTTGTAGCAGGCATAAGGTACTGTGCTGCGCCATACTCCATGGTTATAAACAGTCGCTGAAGAAATAAAGCTGACACAGTAGGAACTTGATTTATATACAAACATACATACATATATATATATATATATATATTGTTTCCCTAAAAATCCCCATACCATTATCTATTTCTAGTTTAAAGCCCTAACAGCTCCCTCCACCGCAGTGGCCAGTACCCCCACTCCAGACCTAGATAAATGAACCCCATCCCTGGCATACAAGTCATTTCTACCATAGAAGAGGACCCAGTTGTTAATGAATGTTACTGCATTTTCCTTACAGTGTTTGTCCAGCCAGCAATTGATACCAATTGCTTTGGACAACCATTCATTTCCAACTCCTCTACTTGGCAAAATACCACATATCACAGGGTTCCCACCCTTCTTCCTGATTATGTCCATTGCTGACCTAAACCTGCTAATCAGGTCCTCACTCCTACGTCTGTCAACAACGTTGCCTTCAGCACTGAGACAGATAATAGGATTGCTCCCATTACCTCTCATGATGTGTCCAGACGGCTAACAATATCCCCCCATCCCAGCCTCAGGACAAAACCACGATCATAGAGCCTCCCAGTGATAGTATACGACCCTAGGCGATCTGATGAGCCTCCCAGTGGTAGTAAACGATCCTGTGTGATCTGCTAAACCTCCCAGTGGTAGTAAACGACCCTAGGTGATCTGATGAGCCTCCCAGTGGAAGTATACGACCCTAGGTGATCTGATGAGCCTCCCAGTGGTAGTATACGACCCTAGGTGATCTGATGAGCCTCCCTGTGGTAGTAAACGATCCTATGTGATCTGCTGAACCTCCCAGTGGTAGTAAACGACCCTAGGTGATCTGATGAGCCTCCCAGTGGAAGTATACGACCCTAGGTGATCTGATTAGCCTCCCAGTGGTAGTATACGACTCTAGGTGATCTGATGAGCCTCTCAGTGGAAGTATACGACCCTAGGTGATCTGATGAGCCTCCCTGTGGTAGTAAACGATCCTATGTGATCTGCTGAAACTCCCAGTGGTAGTAAACGACCCTAGGTGATCTGATGAGCCTCCCAGTGGAAGTATACGACCCTAGGTGATCTGATGACCCTCCCAATTGTAGTATACGACCCTAGGTGATCTAATGACCCTCCCAATGGTAGTATACGACCCTAGGTGATCTGATGAGCCTCCCAGTGGTAGTATACGATCGTAAGTGATCTGATGAGGGTCAGTTGTGTTATGGTATTCACAGCTCAGCTGAGGGTTGGGTATAGGGGCTGATTTATTTCATCTGAGTGATCTTACCAGCCACAGGATATATATACACAGGTGTACGTCTCCCAGTGTATAAGACTGAGAGTTTCCGTCAATTCCAATATTAGAGTTCAAAGAATCCCGTCAGACTCTCTTAGGCCGACAGTCAGCTGGCATAGTGGATCTCAGCAGCTCTTGATGATGACGTTTCACTGTGTGTGTAGTTGAGATTACCCACTGGTTATAATTAAATTATTTACATACGAACTGGCTTGTGGTGACTTACTGTACGTGGCATTTATGAATATATATATATATATATATATATATATATATATATATATATATATATATATATATATATATATATATATATATATATATATAATATATATATAACTAATAGTCGTAGTGCTAGGACTAAGATAGACGAGTTGACATTAGTTGCAAGTGCAGGTAACATTGATGTATTTGCCATAACTGAGATGTGGTTTAATACGAAAAATCGGGATATGCCTGCTGAATGTAACATTCAGGGTTTTAAAATGTTCCAAGAAGACAGAAGTATCAGGGAGGGGGTGTGGGGAGGCACTGTATGTCCGAGATAGCTTGAATTGTTGCATAAAAAAGGGTATAAAGTCTGAAATAACACATATACAGTCTGTCTGGATAGAAATTTCAGTGGGGCATGAAAAAATTATTTTAGGCGTGATATACTGTCTAACCAAACTACTTTGGGAGACTACTATGGGAGAAAATTGTTAAGGCCACAAGGCACAATAACGTGGTATTTCTAGGAGACTTTAACTTTAGTTAGATTGATTGAAATTTCTTGACTGGGAATTTAGAATCTAACGACTTCTATGAGGTAGTTTAGGATAGTTTTTTGAAGCAATTTGTGACAGAACCTACAAGGGGAAATAACCTGCTTGACTTGGTTCTGGCAAACTAGGAAATCTTTGTTAATAATTTAGAAATTACAGAGGAACTCGGCGCAAGCGACCACAAATCAATTACCTTTAGCATTGAATGGAAGTATGACAGTAGATATAACTCAGTAACGGTCCCAAATTTTCGCTTAGCGGATTACAATGGGCATAGAGAACTATTATTGACTGTGGGTAACGAAGAGAGCTTTCAATATGACAATTTTCTGAACACTATACATGCTGCCCAAAGAACATTTATCCGGTATAAAGAAATCAGACCGAATAGAAATGACCCAAAATGGTTGAATAATAGGCTCAAATATCTTTTAGGGCAGAAGGAAGGAATTTATAGGCGTATCAAAAAGATGTGAGGGTCATCTTATGAATCACTAAGTTGACGTTAAGAGGGACATTAAAAAGGGGATAAGAAAAGCTAAAAGGGACTGTGAAATTAAAGTTGCTAGGGTTTCGAAAACTAACCCAAAAAGTTTTTTCCAGGTTTATAGAACAAAAGTTAGAGATAAGATAGGTCCCCTTAAAAATAAATCTGGGCATCTTACTGACAAAGAGAATGAAATGTGCTCTATTTTTAATCATCATTTTCCCTCGGTTTTCACTCAGGAAGACACTAATAACATCCCAATAATTGGGTTTTTTAGTGGGTCTGAAGAAGATAAATTATGTAAAATCTCAGTCATTATCAAAATGGTTATCAAACAGATAGAGCGTTTAAAGCCAAAGAAATCGCCCGATCCTGATGAACTTTTTTCAAGGGTTCTTAAGGAATGCAAAATGGAACTCTGTGAACATTTAACTAATATTTTTAATTTATCTCTTCAAGCAGGTGTAGTGCCTGACATGTGGAAGATGGCTAACGTAATTCCCCTTTTTTAAAGCAGGAGACAAGTCGTTACCGTCAAATTACATCGCAATAAGACTAAGCGCAATTGTAGGCAAATTACTAGTGTGAGTTATATTAGATAATGTAAGAAGCCATCTCGATAGGCATAATTTGGTTAATGATATTCAACATGGATTCATCAGGGGCCGTTCCTGCCTAACTAATTTATTAATTTTCTTCAGTAAGGCTTTTGAGGCCGTTGATCATGATAAATAATTCGATATTGTTTATTTGGATTTTAGTAAGGCTTTTGATAGAGTACCACATCAAAGACTGTTAAAGAAAGGGGCTGCTCATGGCACTGGGGGAAAAGTGCTGTCATGGATCCAGTCATGGCTCACCAATAGGAAGCAGAGAGTGTGCATAAATGGGGTTAAATATGTGTGGGGATCTGTAACAAGTGGCGTTCCGCAGGGATCGGTTTTAAGCCCGTTGTTGTTTATAATATATAACGGGATAAATGTTCTTTGGGTAGTATGCATAGTGTTCAGAAAACTGTCATATTGATAGCTCTCTTCGTTACCCCAGTCCACAGATGATAAGTGTTCTCTAAGCCCATTGTAATCTGCTAAGCGAAAATTTGGGACCGTTACTGAGTTATCCCTACTATCATACTTCCATTCAGTGCTATAGATATGTGGTCGTTTACGCCTAGTTCCTCTGTAATTTCTAAATTATTAACAAGGGTTTCCTTGTTTGCCAGAACCAAATCAAGCAGGTTATTTCTCCTTGTAGGTCCTGTCACAAACTGCTTCAAAAAACAATCCTGAACTACTTCTAAAAAGTCGTTAGATTCTAAATTCCCAGTCAAGAAATTCCAATCAATCTGACTAAAATTGAAGTCCCATAGAATTACTACGTTATCGTGCATTGTGGCCTTAACAATTTCCTCCCATAGTAATCTCCTTTGGTCCCTATCTAAGTTTTTCATGCTCCTCTGAAATTTCTATCCACACAGATTCTGTATGTGTTATTTCAGACTTTATACCCGTTTTTACGCAACAGTTCAAGCGATCTCGGACATACAGTGTCACCCCACCCCCCTTCCCGATACTTCTGTCTACTTGGAACAGTTTAAAACCCTGTATGTGACATTCAGCAGGCATCTCCCGATTTTTCGTATTGAACCACGTCTCAGTTATGACAAATACGTCAGTGTTATCTCCGCTAGCAACTAATCTCAACTCATCCATCTTATTCCTAGCACTATGAAAATTTGTGTAATAAATTTTTAAATAACCTCCTTTCTCTTTACCCTTCCTGCTCCTTTCTGTTTTTCCACTATACGTGCAACAGAGAACACATGGGAGTACATAAAAGTACACGGCAGTACATACGGGGTACAAGAGAGTACATGCGAGTTGTTACAAACATTAACTTGTGTATTCCTTGCCAGAAAATGACATAGTGGGATGAATGTTGCTCGTAAAATTGCCTTCCTTTGTTCAGTGTCCGGGGTAGTGTGGCGTGAAGGTCAGTGTTTTTACTGCCTAGATGATGTGTGTTCTCAATACAGTGTCTAACACCAACACAGATGGTTGAGACGTCATACGGTGCTTGACACCAACACAGGTAGCTGAGATGTCACCGACTGTCTGACACCAACACAGATGGTTGAGTCGACGATGGGTATAACACTAGGCAATATCCCTGTTCCATTTTGTCCAAATAATAGTTTGGTACACGTAGGCTTAGTAAACATAATTTTTTAATTTATCAACAGTTGTTAATATCTTTAAAATAAAAAAAAATATTTTAGAGCACTGAGAGTTTATTTAATCTTAATTTTAGGGATTAAAATCTCCTTGACTTGTATTGAAGAGAAAACACTGTCTTAATGACCTTCGTGTAGTCATTAGACTTCAAACCAAGAAATATTCACCAACCACTAATAACTTCAGGTCCACACAGATCGAGGCCACTTTTTTTTTATTATTAACACACTGGCCGATTCCCACCAAGGCAGGGTGGCCCGAAAAAGAAAAACTTTCACCATCATTCACTCCATCACTGTCTTGCCAGAAGGGTACTTTACACTACAGTTTTTAAACTGCAACATTAACACCCCTCCTTCAGAGTGCAGGTACTGTACTTCCCACATCTCCAGGACTCAAGTCCGGCCTGCCGGTTTCCCTGAATCCCTTCATAAATGTTACTTTACTCACACTCCAACAGCACGTCAAGTATTAAAAACCATTTGTCTCCATTCAATCCTATCAAACACGCTCACGCATGCCCGCTGGAAGTCCAAGCCCCTCGCACACAAAACCTCCTTTACCCCCTCCCTCCAACCTTTCCTAGGCGACCCCTACCCCGCCTTCCTTCAACTATAGACTAATACACTCTTGAAGTCATTCTGTTTCGCTCCATTCTCTCTACATGTCCGAACCACCTCAACAACTCTTCCTCAGCCCTCTGGACAACAGTTTTAGTAATCCCGCACCTCCTCCTAACTTCCAAACTACGAATTCTCTGCATTATATTCACACCACACATTGCCCTCAGACATGACATCTCCACTGCCTCCAGCCTTCTCCTCGCTGTAACATTCATCACCCATGCTTCACACCCATATAAGAGCGTTGGTAAAACTATACTCTCATACATTCCCCTCTTTGCCTCCAAGGACAAAGTTCTTTGTCTCCACAGACTCCTAAGTGCACCGCTCACCCTTTTCCCCTCATCAATTCTATGATTCACCTCATCTTTCATAGACCCATCCGCTGACACGTCCACTCCCAAATATCTGAATACATTCACCTCCTCCATACTCTCTCCCTCAAATCCGATATCCAATCTTTCATCACCTAATCTTTTTGTTATTCTCATAACCTTACTCTTTCCTGTATTCACTTTTAATTTTCTTCTTTTGCATACCCTACCAAATTCATCCACCAACCTCTGCAACTTCTCTTCAGAATCTCCCAAGAGCACAGTGTCATCAGCAAAGAGCAACTGTGACAACTCCCACTTTATATGTGATTCTTTATCTTTTAACTCCACGCCTCTTGCCAAGACCCTCGCATTTACTTCTCTTACAACCCCATCTATAAATATATTAAACAACCACGGTGACATCACACATCCTTGTCTAAGGCCTATTTTTACTGGGAAATAATCTCCCTCTTTCCTACATACTCTAACTTGAGCCTCACTATCCTCGTAAAACCTCTTCACTGCTTTCAGTAACCTACCTCCTACACCATACACCTGCAACATCTGCCACATTGCCTCCCTATCCACCCTGTCATACGCCTTTTCCAAATCCATAAATGCCACAAAAACCTCTTTAGCCTTATCTAAATACTGTTCACTTATATGTTTCACTGTAAACACCTGGTCCACACACCCCCTACCTTTCCTAAAGCCTCATTGCTCATCTGCTATCCTATTCTCCGTCTTACTCTTAATTCTTTCAATAATAACTCTACCATACACTTTACCAGGTATACTCAACAGACTTAACGCCCTATAATTTTTGCACTCTCTTTTGTCCCCTTTGCCTTTATACAAAGGAACTATGCATGCTCTCTGCCAATCCCTAGGTACCTTACCCTCTTCCATACATTTATTAAATAATTGCACCAACCACTCCGAAACTATATCCCCACCTGCTTTTAACATTTCTATCTTTATCCCATCAATCCCGGCTGCCTTACCCCCTTTCATTTTACCTACGTTAGGCCACGTTAGGTAAGTTAAGTTCAGGACCCAATGCATATGTGTTAACCACAATTCTTGGACATATGAAAAGTTAGGCGTTATATTTTTTATATATCATTCACAGGAGAATTAGTTTATAGTCACATATGTATAATGGAGGTGTCTCTTGATGCCAGCGAGGGCTCTTGTTCCACGGGACTATACCTGTTTACCCCTTCGTAGGTAACTGAAGTAGCAGTTTGAGTTGGAAAGGTTTCCTCGAAGATAGTGACTAATTTGGCGGCCTCCAGGTCCTCTGAGAGAACTTTTGTTCTTGTTGCTTGAGTAACTTAACTCAAGTCAATTAATATTGTCTCCCTGTTCATAAAAACTGCATAGAGAGATTGTGTGTGTGTTGTTTACTCACCTATCTATTGTTGCAGAGGTCGAGTCATAGCTCCTGGCACCGCCTCTTCATTGGTCGCTACTAGGTCTCTCTCTCCATGCTCCATGAGCTTTATCATACCTCGACTTAAAACTATGTATGGTTCCTGCCTCCACTGTATCACTTGCCAGACTATTCCACTTCCTGACAACTCTATGACTAAAAAATATACTTCCTAATATCCCTTTGACTCATCTAAGACTTCAATTTCCAACTGTGACCCCCTAGTTTCTGTGTCTCATCTCTGGAACATCCTGTCCACCTTGTCAATTCCTCGCAGTATTTTGTATGTCGTTATCGTGTCTCCCCTAACCCTCTTGTCCACCAGCGTCGTCAGGCCGATTTCCCTTAACCCTTCTTCGTAGGACAGTCCCTATTGCTCTGGAACTAGTCTTGTTGCAAACCTTTGCACTTCCTCTAATTTCTTGACGTGCTTGACCAGGTGTGGGTTCCAAAATGGTGCTGCTTACTCCAGTATGGGCCTGACGTACACGGTGTACAGAGTCTTGAACGAGTCCTTACTGAGGTATCGGAACGTTATTCTTAGGTTTGCCAGGCACCCATATGCTGCAGCAATTATTTGGTTGAAGTGTGCTTCCTTGAGTGAGGTTTGCAGTCTTTGGCCACCTAGCCTATACTCTGACTGCGGCCTTCTTTGTCCTTCTCCAATCTCCATGACTTTGCATTTGGCGGGGTTAAATTCGAGGAGCCAGTTGCTGGACAACGCGTCCAGCGTGTCCGGGTCTCTTCGTAGTTCTGCCTGATCCTCATCTGATTTAATTCTCCTCATTAACTTTACATCATCTGCCAACAGGGACACTTCTGAGACTATCCTTTTCATCATGTCATTCACATATACCATAAATATCACTGGTCCTAAGACTGACCCCTGTGGGACTCCACTCGTCACAGGCGCCCACTGTGATACCTCATCACGGGTGCGTTTATGTACTCACTAAGTTGCATACTCCTAGTTGTGGTTGCAGGGGTCGAGTCACAGCTCCTGGCCCCTCCTCTTCACTGGCCGCTGCTGGGTCACTCTTTCTACTCCATGAGCATTATCATACCTTTTCTTAATGCTATATATGGATCCTGCCTCCACTACATCGTTTCCCAAACTATTTCACTTCCTGACTACTCTGTGACTGAAGAAATACTTCCTAACATTCCTGTGATTCATCTGAGTCTTCAGCTTCCAACTGTGTCCCATTTCTGAAACATTTTGCCTCTGTCCACCTTGTCGATTCCTCTCAGTACTTTATATGTCGTTATCATGTCCCCCCTATCTCTCCTGTCCTCCAGTGTCGTCAGGTCGATTTCCCTTAACCTCTCCAAGTAGTACATACCCCTTAGCTCCGGGACTAGTCTTGTTGCAAACCTTTGCACTTTCTCTAGTTTCTTTACGTGCTGAGCTAGATGTGGGTTCCAAACTGGTGCTGCATTCTCCAATATGGGCCTAACGTACGCAGTGTACAGGGTCCTGAACGTGTGTGCGTGTGTACTCACCTAATTGTACTCACCTACTCACCTAATTGTGGTTGCAGGGGTCGAGACTCAGCTCCTGACCCGCCTCTTCACTGATCGCTACTAGGTCCTCTCCCTCTCTACTTCCTGAGCTTTGTCATACCTCTTCTTAAAACTATGTATGGTTCCTGCCTCCACTACTTCACTTGCTGACCGCTCTATGACTGAAGAAATACTTCCTAACGTCCCTGTGACTCGTCTGAGTCTTCAGCTTCCAGTTGTGACCCCTTGTTTCTGAGTCCCCACTCTGGAACATCCTATCTCTGTCCACCTTGTCTATTCCCCGCAGTATCTTGTGTGTCGTTATCATGTCTCCCCTGACCCTTCTGTCCTCCAGTTTCGTCAGTCCGATTTTCCTCAACCTTTCCTAGTACGACATTCCCCTGAGCTCTGGGACTAGCCTTGTTGCAAACCTTTGTACTTTCTCTAACTTCTTGACGTGCTTGACCAGGTGTGGGTTCCAGACTGATGCTGCATACTCCAGTATGGGCCTAACATACACAGTGTACAGTGTCTTGAACGATTCCTTATTAAGGTATCGGAAAGCTATTCTCAGGTTTGCCAGGCGCCCCTATGTTGCAGCAGTTATTTGGTTGATGTGTGCCTCCGGTGACGTGCTCGGTGTTATGGTCACCCCAAGGTCTTTCTCCCTGAGTGAGGTCTGTAGTCTTTGTGCACCTAGCCTATACTCTGTCTGCGGTCTTCTTTGCCCCTCCCCAATCTTCATGACTTTGCATTTGGCAGGGTTGAATTCGAGAAGCCAGTTTCTGGACCAAATGTCCAGCCTGTCCAGGTCTCTTTGCAGTCCTGAATCATCCTCATCCGAATTAATTCTTCTCATCAGCTTCACATCATCTGCGAATAGGGACACTTCAGAGTCTATTCCTTCCATCAAGTCGTTCGCATATATCAAAAATAGCACTGGTCCTAGAACTGACCCCTGTGGGACCCCGCTCGTCACAGGCGCCCACTGTGATACCTCTTCACGTACCATGACTCGTTGTTGCCTCCCTGTCAGATATTCCCTGATCCATTGCAGTGCCCTCCCTGTTATATGCGCCCGTGTGTGTGTGTGTGCATGTGTGTGTGTATGTATGTGTGTGTGTGTGTGTGTGTGTGTGTGTGTGTGTGTGTGTGTGTACTCACCTAATTGTACTCACCTAATTGTGGTTGCAGGGGTCGAGATTCAGCTCCTGGCCCCGCCTCTTTATTGATCGCTGCTAGGTCCTCTCCCTCTCTGCTTCCTGAACTTTGTCATACCTCTTCTTAAAACTATGTATGGTTCCTGCCTCCACTACTTCACTTGCTAGGCTATTCCACTTCCTGACCACTCTATGACTGAAGAAATACTTCCTAACGTCCCTGTGACTCGTCTGAGTCTTCAGCTTCCAATTGTGACCCCTTGTTTCTGTGTCCCCTCTCTGGAACATCCTGTCTCTGTCGACCTTGTCTATTCCCCGCAGTATCTTGTATGTCGTTATCATGTCTCCCCTGACCCTTCTGTCCTCCAGTATCGTCAGTCCGATTTCCCTCAAACTTTCCTCGTACGACATTCCCCCGAGCCTGGGACTAGCCTTGTTGCAAACCTTTGTACTTTCTCTAACTTCTTGACGTGCTTGACCAGGTGTGGGTTCCAGACTTGTGCTGCATACTCTAGTATGGGCCTAACATACACAGTGTACAGTGTCCTGAACGATTCCTTATTAAGGTATCAGAACGCTATTCTCAGGTTCGCCAGGCGCCCGTATGCTGCGGCAGTTATTTGGATGATGTGTGCCTCCGGTGACGTGCTCGGTGTTATGGTCACCCAAGGTCTTTCTCCATGAGTGAGGTCTGTAGTCTTTGTCCACCTAACCTATACGCCGTCTGCGGTCTTCTTTGCCCCTCCCCAATCTTCATGACTTTGCATTTGGCAGGGTTAAATTCGAGAAGCCAGTTTCTGGACCACATGTCCAGCCTGTCCAGGTCTCTTTCCAGTCCTGCCTCATCCTCATCTGATTTAATTCTTCTCATCAGCTTCACATCATCTGCGAATAAGGACACTTCAGAGTCTATTCCTTCCATCATGTCGTTCGCATATATCAAAAATAGCACTGGTCCTAGAACTGACCCCTGTGGGACCCCGCTCGTCACAGGCGCCCACTGTGATACCTCTTCACGTACCATGACTCGTTGTTGCCTCAATGTCAGGTATTCCCTGATCCATTGCAGTATCCCTGTATGTGTTTGTGTGTGTGTGTGTGTGTGTGTGTGTGTGTGTGTGTGTGTGTGTGTGTGTGTGTGTGTGTGTGTGTGTGTGTGTGTGTGTGTGTGTGTGTGTGTGTGTGCGTGCGTGTGTGTGTTTGTGTGTGTGTGTGTGTGTGTGTGTGTTTGTGTGTGTGTGTGTGTACTCACCTTTTTGTGGTTGCAGTGGTCGAGTCTTAGCTCCTGGCCCCGCCTCTTCATCGGTTGCTACTGGGCCCTCTCACTCCCTGCTCCATGAGCTTTATCAAACCTCGTGTTAATACTATGTATGGTTCCTGCCTCCACTAAATCATTTTCTAGGCTTTTCCACTGCCTGACAACTCTATGACTGAAGAAATACTTCCTAATATCTCTCTGACTCATCTGTGCCTTCACCTTCCAATTGTGACATCTTGTTTCTATGTCCCCCCCTGGAACATCCTGTCTTTGTCCACCTTGTCTATTCCGCGCAGTATTTTATATGTCGTTATCATGTCTCCCCTGACCCTCCTGCCCTCTAGTGTCGTCAGGCCGATTTCCCTTAACCTTTCTTCAGAAGGCATTCCCCTTAGCTCTGGAACTAACCTTGTCGCAAACCTTTGTACTTTTTCTAGTTTCTTGACGTGCTTTATCAAGTGCGGGTTCCAAACAGGTGCTGCATACTCCAGTATGGGCCTGACGTACACGTTGTATAGTGTCTTGAACGATTCCTTATTAAGGTATCGGAATGCTGTTCTCAGGTTTGCCAGGCGCCCATGTGCTGCAACAGTTACCTGGTTGATGTGTGCTTCCGGAGACATGCTCGGTGTTATACTCACTCCAAGATCTTTCTCCTTGAGCGAGGTTTGCAGTCTTTGGCCACCAGTCTTTGGCCCTATCTTCATGACTTTGCATTTGGCGGGATGAAATTTGAGAAGCCAGTTGCTGGACCAGGTGTCCAGCCTGTCCAGGTCTCTTTGAAGTTCTGCCCTGTCCTCATATGATTTAATTCTCCTCATTAACTTCACATCCTCTACAAACAGGGACACTTCTGAGTCTAACCCTTCCATCATGTCGTTCACATATACCAAAAATAGCACTGGTCCTAGGACCGACCCCTGTGGGACCCCGCTCGTCACAGGTGCCCACTGTCATACATCATTACGTACCATGACTCGTTGTTGTCTCCCTGTCAGGTATTCTCTGATCCATTGCAGTGCCCTTCCTGTTACATGAGCCTGATCCTCTAGCTTCTGCACTAATCTCTTGTGAGGAACTGTGTCAAAGGCCTTCTTGCAGTCCAAGAAGATGCAATCAACCCACCCCTCTCTCTCGTGTCTTACTTCTGTTACTTTATCATAAAACTCCAGAAGGTTTGTGACACAGGATTTTCCTTCCATGAATCCATGCTGGTTGGCGTTTATACCCTTGTTCCGTTCCAGGTGCTCCACCACTCTCCTGATAATCTTCTCCATAACTTTGCATACTATAAACGTCAGTGGCACAGGTCTATAGTTTAGTGCTTCTTTTCTGTCTCCTTTTTTATAAATGGGAACTACATTTCCCACGGGGAAATGTTGTCCGGTCCCATTGCCTTTGAGGTATCGATGTCCCTTAGCAGTTTCTTCACCTCCTCCTCATCTGTATGTATGTCATCCAACACTTGTTGGTATATTCCTTGCTGGTGTCCCCATCTGGTCTGTCCCCTGAGAGGCCTTCCTGTCTCCACTGTAAATATTTCCTTAATAAATCTCATGTTGAGCTCCTCACATACGTCTTGATCGTTTCTTGTGAGTTCTGCACCTTCTTTCCTCACCCTTATCACCTGGTCTTTGACTGTTGTCTTCCTCCTAATGTGGCTATACAGCAGTTTCGGGTCAGACTTGACATTCGATGCTATGTCGTTTACGTACTGTCGCTGGGCCTCCCTCCTTATCTGTGTGTACTCGTTTCTGGCTCTTCAACTAATCTCCATATTTTCCTGGGTCCTATGCCTCCTGTACCTTTTCCATTCTCTGGTGCACTTAGTTTTTGCCTCCCTACACCTTCGGGTAAACCAAGGACTCGCTTTGGTCTTTCTATTATTTCTATTTCCCTTGGGAACAAACCTTTCCTCTGCTTCCTTGCACTTTGTTGCTACATATTCCATCATCTCGTTTACTGATTTTTCCTACCAGATCTCTGTCCCACTGAATCTCCTGCAGGAAGTTCCTCATAGATGTGTGTGTGTGTGTGTGTGTGTGTGTGTGTGTGTGTGTGTGTGTGTGTGTGTGTGTGTGTGTGTGTGTGTGTGTGTGTGTGTGTGTGTGTGCGTGTGTGTGTGCGACAACAAACACCGTAGTCTGTTAGATATTAAGTTTTCTGTTCTTTCAGCACCACTGACATCTACTCACTGGTTTATTATCCAGCACTGACATCTACTCACTGGTTTATGATCCAGCACTAACATCTACTCACTGGTTTATTATCCAGCACTGACATCTACTTACTGGTTTATTATCCAGCACTGACATCTGCTCACCGGTTTATTATCCAGCACTGCCATCCACTCACTGGTTTATTATCCAGCACATCTACTCCCTTGTTTATTATCCAGCACAAACATCAACTCCTTGGTTCATTATCCAGCACAAACATGAACTCCTTGGTTCATTATCCAGCACAAACATCAACTCCATGGTTCATTATCCAGCACAAACATCAACTCCATGGTTCATTATCCAGCACAAACATCAACTCCATGGTTCATTATCCAGCACAAACATCAACTCCTTGGTTCATTATCCAGCACAAACATCAACTCCATGGTTCATTATCCAGCACAAACATCAACTCCATGGTTCATTATCCAGCACAAACATCAACTCCATGGTTCATTATCCAGCACAAACATCAACTCCTTGGTTCATTATCCAGCACAAACATCAACTCCTTGGTTCATTATCCAGCACAAACATCAACTCCTTGGTTCATTATCCCGCACAAACATCAACTCCATGGTTCATTATCCAGCACAAACATCAACTCCATGGTTCATTATCCAGCACAAACATCAACTCCATGGTTCATTATCCAGCACAAACATCAACTCCATGGTTCATTATCCAGCACAAACATCAACTCCATGGTTCATTATCCAGCACAAACATCAACTCCTTGGTTCATTATCCAGCACAAACATCAACTCCTTGGTTCATTATCCAGCACAAACATCAACTCCTTGGTTCATTATCCAGCACAAACATCAACTCCTTGGTTCATTATCCAGCACAAACATCAACTCCTTGGTTCATTATCCAGCACAAACATCAAACTCCTTGGTTCATTATCCAGCACAAACATAACTCCATGGTTCATTATCCAGCACAAACATCAACTCCTGGTTCATTATCCAGCACAAACAATAACTCCTGGTTCATTATCCAGCACAAACAATCAACTCCATGGTTCATTATCCAGCACAAACATCAACTCCATGGTTCATTATCCAGCACAAACATCAACTCCTTGGTTCATTATCCAGCACAAACATCAACTCCTTGGTTCATTATCCAGCACAAACATCACTCCTTGGTTCATTATCCAGCACAAACATCAACTCCTGGTTCATTATCCAGCACAAACATCAACTCCATGGTTCATTATCCAGCACAAACATCAACTCCATGGTTCATTATCCAGCACAAACATCAACTCCATGGTTCATTATCCAGCACAAACATCAACTCCATGGTTCATTATCCAGCACAAACATCAACTCCATGGTTCATTATCCAGCACAAACATCAACTCCATGGTTCATTATCCAGCACAAACATCAACTCCATGGTTCATTATCCAGCACAAACATCAACTCCATGGTTCATTATCCAGCACAAACATCAACTCCTTGGTTCATTATCCAGCACAAACATCAACTCCTTGGTTCATTATCCAGCACAAACATCAACTCCTTGGTTCATTATCCAGCACAAACATCAACTCCTTGGTTCATTATCCAGCACAAACATCAACTCCTTGGTTCATTATCCAGCACAAACATCAACTCCTTGGTTCATTATCCAGCACAAACATCAACTCCTTGGTTCATTATCCAGCACAAACATCAACTCCTTGGTTCATTATCCAGCACAAACATCAACTCCATGGTTCATTATCCAGCACAAACATCAACTCCATGGTTCATTATCCAGCACAAACATCAACTCCATGGTTCATTATCCAGCACAAACATCAACTCCTTGGTTCATTATCCAGCACAAACATCAACTCCTTGGTTCATTATCCAGCACAAACATCAACTCCTTGGTTCATTATCCAGCACAAACATCAACTCCTTGGTTCATTATCCAGCACAAACATCAACTCCTTGGTTCATTATCCAGCACAAACATCAACTCCTTGGTTCATTATCCAGCACAAACATCAACTCCTTGGTTCATTATCCAGCACAAACATCAACTCCTTGGTTCATTATCCAGCACAAACATCAACTCCTTGGTTCATTATCCAGCACAAACATCAACTCCTTGGTTCATTATCCAGCACAAACATCAACTCCTTGTTCATTATCCAGCACAAACATCAACTCCTTGGTTCATTATCCAGCACAAACATCAACTCCTTGGTTCATTATCCAGCACAAACATCAACTCCTTGGTTCATTATCCAGCACAAACATCAACTCCTTGGTTCATTATCCAGCACAAACAACAAAACAAATCAACTCCTTGGTTCATTATCCAGCACAAACATCAACTCCTTGGTTCATTATCCAGCACAAACATCAACTCCTTGGTTCATTATCCAGCACAAACATCAACTCCATGGTTCATTATCCAGCACAAACATGAACTCCTTGGTTCACTATCCAGCACAAACATCAACTCCATGGTTCATTATCCAGCACAAACATCAACTCCATGGTTCATTATCCAGCACAAACATCAACTCCTTGGTTCATTATCCAGCACAAACATCAACTCCTTGGTTCATTATCCAGCACAAACATCAACTCCTTGGTTCATTATCCAGCACAAACATCAACTCCTTGGTTCATTATCCAGCACAAACATCAACTCCTTGGTTCATTATCCAGCACAAACATCAACTCCTTGGTTCATTATCCAGCACAAACATCAACTCCTTGGTTCATTATCCAGCACAAACATGAACTCCTTGGTTCATTATCCAGCACAAACATCAACTCCATGGTTCATTATCCAGCACAAACATCAACTCCATGGTTCATTATCCAGCACAAACATTAACTCCCTTGTTTATTATCCAGCACAAACATCAACTCCTTGGTTCATTATCCAGCACAAACATCAACTCCTTGGTTCATTATCCAGCACAAACATCAACTCCTTGGTTCATTATCCAGCACAAACATCAACTCCTTGGTTCATTATCCAGCACAAACATCAACTCCTTGGTTCATTATCCAGCACAAACATCAACTCCATGGTTCATTATCCAGCACAAACATCAACTCCTTGGTTCATTATCCAGCACAAACATCAACTCCTTGGTTCATTATCCAGCACAAACATCAACTCCATGGTTCATTATCCAGCACAAACATCAACTCCTTGGTTCATTATCCAGCACAAACATCAACTCCTTGGTTCATTATCCAGCACAAACATCAACTCCTTAGTTCATTATCCAGCACAAACATCAACTCCTTGGTTCATTATCCAGCACAAACATCAACTCCATGGTTCATTATCCAGCACAAACATCAACTCCATGGTTCATTATCCAGCACAAACATCAACTCCCTTGTTTATTATCCAGCACAAACATCAACTCCTTGGTTCATTATCCAGCACAAACATAATCTCCTTGGTTCATTATCCAGCACAAACATGAACTCCTTGGTTCATTATCCAGCACAAACATCAACTCCATGGTTCATTATCCAGCACAAACATCAACTCCATGGTTCATTATCCAGCACAAACATCAACTCCATGGTTCATTATCCAGCACAAACATCAACTCCATGGTTCATTATCCAGCACAAACATCAACTCCTTGGTTCATTATCCAGCACAAACATCAACTCCTTGGTTCATTATCCAGCACAAACATCAACTCCTTGGTTCATTATCCAGCACAAACATCAACTCCTTGGTTCATTATCCAGCACAAACATCAACTCCTTGGTTCATTATCCAGCACAAACATCAACTCCATGGTTCATTATCCAGCACAAACATCAACTCCATGGTTCATTATCCAGCACAAACATCAACTCCTTGGTTCATTATCCAGCACAAACATCAACTCCTTGGTTCATTATCCAGCACAAACATCAACTCCTTTATTCATTATCCAGCACAAACATCAACTCCTTAGTTCATTATCCAGCACAAACATCAACTCCTTGGTTCATTATCCAGCACAAACATCAACTCCATGGTTCATTATCCAGCACAAACATCAACTCCATGGTTCATTATCCAGCACAAACATCAACTCCATGGTTCATTATCCAGCACAAACATCAACTCCATGGTTCATTATCCAGCACAAACATCAACTCCATGGTTCATTATCCAGCACAAACATCAACTCCATGGTTCATTATCCAGCACAAACATCAACTCCATGGTTCATTATCCAGCACAAACATCAACTCCTTGGTTCATTATCCAGCACAAACATCAACTTCTTGGTTCATTATCCAGCACAAACATCAACTCCTTGGTTCATTATCCAGCACAAACATCAACTCCTTGGTTCATTATCCAGCACAAACATCAACTCCTTGGTTCATTATCCAGCACAAACATCAACTCCTTAGTTCATTATCCAGCACAAACATCAACTCCTTAGTTCATTATCCAGCACAAACATCAACTCCTTGGTTCATTATCCAGCACAAACTTCAACTCCTTAGTTCATTATCCAGCACAAACATCAACTCCTTGGTTTATTATCCAGCACAAACATCAACTCCTTGGTTCATTATCCAGCACAAACATCAACTCCTTGGTTCATTATCCAGCACAAACATCAACTCCATGGTTCATTATCCAGCACAAACATCAACTCCTTAGTTCATTATCCAGCACAAACATCAACTCCTTGGTTCATTATCCAGCACAAACATCAACTCCTTGGTTCATTATCCAGCACAAACATCAACTCCTTGGGTCATTATCCAGCACAAACATCAACTCCATGGTTCATTATCCAGCACAAACATCAACTCCATGGTTCATTATCCAGCACAAACATCAACTCCATGGTTCATTATCCAGCACAAACATCAACTCCATGGTTCATTATCCAGCACAAACATCAACTCCATGTTCATTATCCAGCACAAACATCAACTCCATGGTTCATTATCCAGCACAAACATCAACTCCTTGGTTCATTATCCAGCAGAAACATCAACTTCTTGGTTCATTATCCAGCACAAACATCAACTCCTTGGTTCATTATCCAGCACAAACATCAACTACTTGGTTCATTATCCAGCACAAACATCAACTCCTTGGTTCATTATCCAGCACAAACATCAACTCCTTAGTTCATTATCCAGCACAAACATCAACTCCTTAGTTCATTATCCAGCACAAACATCAACTCCTTGGTTCATTATCCACACAAACATCAACTCCTTAGTTCATTATCCAGCACAAACATCAACTCCTTAGTTCATTATCCAGCACAAACATCAACTCCTTGGTTCATTATCCAGCACAAACATCAACTCCTTGGTTCATTATCCAGCACAAACATCAACTCCTTAGTTCATTATCCAGCACAAACATCAACTCCTTAGTTCATTATCCAGCACAAACATCAACTCCTTGGTTCATTATCCAGCACAAACATCAACTCCTTGGTTCATTATCCAGCACAAACATCAACTCCTTGGTTCATTATCCAGCACAAACATCAACTCCTTGGTTCATTATCCAGCACAAACATCAACTCCTTGGTTCATTATCCAGCACAAACATCAACTCCTTGGTTCATTATCCAGCACAAACATCAACTCCTTGGTTCATTATCCAGCACAAACATCAACTCCTTGGTTCATTATCCAGCACAAACATCAACTCCTTGGTTCATTATCCAGCACAAACATCAACTCCTTGGTTCATTATCCAGCACAAACATCAACTCCTTGGTTTATTATCCAGCACAAACATCAACTCCTTGGTTCATTATCCAGCACAAACATCAACTCCATGGTTCATTATCCAGCACAAACATCAACTCCATGGTTCATTATCCAGCACAAACATCAACTCCTTGGTTCATTATCCAGCACAAACATCAACTCCTTGGTTCATTATCCAGCACAAACATCAACTCCTTGGTTCATTATCCAGCACAAACATCAACTCCTTGGTTCATTATCCAGCACAAACATCAACTCCTTGGTTTATTATCCAGCACAAACATCAACTCCTTGGTTCATTATCCAGCACAAACATCAACTCCTTGGTTTATTACCCAGCACTAACATTTACTCCTTGGTTTATTATTCAACACAAATGTCTACTCCTTGTTTCCTACTCCTCCCACATCTACATTTACTTCTTGGCTCCTTCCCTGGCTCCCATATTTCTCATCACGACGCTGAGGTGTGACATGTGTCGCGAAAACTCTCACGAAGTTTACTTGATGGATGATGAGGAAGATGTAATATGTAAATTCTGCAAACTTTGTGACGGCCACTCAAGGAGACACTAACATTTTCCTCCACACTGGCACAAGCGACGTCTGTGATGAGAGATCAATTAGTTCGTGAGGAAAGACCGTCTTGGTATAGCCGGATGAGACTATCTTAGTAGAGCCAGATCCTTGGTTCCCGTTTAAGTAGCCTAAGGATATTTTAAAACCGGCCCACAACAGTGCTCAACAGAGGGCAGGAGGGGCAGGTCGTGGCCCGGGGTGGAGGGGCAGGTCGTGGCCTAGGGAGGAAGGGCAGGTCGTGGCCCATGGTGGAGGGGCAGGTCGTGGCCCGGGGTGGAGGGGCAGGTCGTGGCCCGGGGTAGAGGGGCAGGTCGTGGCCCGGAGTGGAGGGGCAGGTCGTGGCCAGGAGTGGAGGGGCAGGTCGTGGCCCGGAGTGGAGGGGCAGGTCGTGGCCCGGAGTGGAGGGGCAGGTCGTGGCCCATGGTTTAGGGGCAGGTCGTGGCCCGGGGTGGAGGGGCAGGTCGTGGCCCGGGGTGGAGGGGCAGGTCGTGGCCCGGGGTGGAGGGGCAGGTCGTGGCCCGGGGTGGAGGGACAGGTCGTGGCCCGGGGTGGAGGGACAGGTCGTGGCCCATGGTTTAGGGGCAGGTCGTGGCCCGGGGTGGAGGGGCAGGTCGTGGCCCGGGGTGGAGGGGCAGGTCGTGGCCCGGGGTGGAGGGGCAGGTCGTGGCCCATGGTTTAGGGGCAGGTCGTGGCCCGGGGTGGAGGGGCAGGTCGTGGCCCGGGGTGGAGGGGCAGGTCGTGGCCCGGGGTGGAGGGGCAGGTCGTGGCCCGGGGTGGAGGGGCAGGTCGTGGCCCGGGGTGGAGGGGCAGGTCGTGGCCCATGGTTTAGGGGCAGGTCGTGGTCCGGGGTGGAGGGGCAGGTCGTGGCCCGGGGTGGAGGGGCAGGTCGTGGCCCGGGGTGGAGGGGCAGGTCGTGGCCCGGGGTGGAGGGGCAGGTCGTGGCCCGGGGTGGAGGGGCAGGTCGTGGCCCGGGGTGGAGGGGCAGGTCGTGGCCCGGGGTGGAGGGGCAGGTCGTGGCCCGGGGTGGAGGGGCAGGTCGTGGCCCGGGTGGAGGGGCAGGTCGTGGCCCGGGGTGGAGGGGCAGGTCGTGGCCCGGGGTGGAGGGGCAGGTCGTGGCCCGGGGTGGAGGGGCAGGTCGTGGCCCGGGGTGGAGGGCAGGTCGTGGCCCGGGGTGGAGGGACAGGTCGTGGCCCGGGGTGGAGGGACAGGTCGTGGCCCGGGGTGGAGGGGCAGGTCGTGGCCCGGGGTGGAGGGACAGGTCGTGGCCCGGGGTGGAGGGACAGGTCGTGGCCCGGGGTGGAGGGACAGGTCGTGGCCCGGGGTGGAGGGACAGGTCGTGGCCCGGGGTGGAGGGACAGGTCGTGGCCCGGGGTGGAGGGCAGGTCGTGGCCCGGGGTGGAGGGACAGGTCGTGGCCCGGGGTGGAGGGGCAGGTCGTGGCCCGGGGTGGAGGGGCAGGTCGTGGCCCGGGGTGGAGGGGCAGGTCGTGGCCCGGGGTGGAGGGGCAGGTCGTGGCCCGGGTGGAGGGACAGGTCGTGGCCCGGGGTGGAGGGACAGGTCGTGGCCCGGGGTGGAGGGACAGGTCGTGGCCCAGGGTGGAGGGACAGGTCGTGGCCCGGGGTGGAGGGACAGGTCGTGGCCCGGGGTGGAGGGGCAGGTCGTGGCCCGGGGTGGAGGGACAGGTCGTGGCCCGGGTGGAGGGGCAGGTCGTGGCCCGGGTGGAGGGGCAGGTCGTGGCCCGGGGTGGAGGGGCAGGTCGTGGCCCGGGGTGGAGGGGCAGGTCGTGGCCCGGGGTGGAGGGACAGGTCGTGGCCCGGGGTGGAGGGACAGGTCGTGGCCCGGGGTGGAGGGGCAGGTCGTGGCCCGGGGTGGAGGGGCAGTCGTGGCCCGGGGTGGAGGGGCAGGTCGTGGCCCGGGGTGGAGGGACAGGTCGTGGCCCGGGGTGGAGGGGCAGGTCATGGCCCGGGGTGGAGGGGCAGGTCGTGGCCCGGGGTGGAGGGACAGGTCGTGGCCCCGGGGGAGGGGGCAGGTCGTGGCCCGGGGTGGAGGGGCAGGTCGTGGCCCGGGGTGGAGGGGCAGGTCGTGGCCCGGGGTGGAGGGGCAGGTCGTGGCCCGGGGTGGAGGGACAGGTCGTGGCCCGGGGTGGAGGGGCAGGTCGTGGCCCGGGGTGGAGGGCAGGTCGTGGCCCGGGGTGGAGGGGCAGGTCGTGGCCCGGGGTGGAGGGGCAGGTCGTGGCCCGGGGTGGAGGGGCAGGTCGTGGCCCGGGTGGAGGGACAGGTCGTGGCCCGGGGTGGAGGGACAGGTCGTGGCCCGGGGTGGAGGGCAGGTCGTGGCCCGGGGTAGAGGGGCAGGTCGTGGCCCGGAGTGGAGGGGCAGGTCGTGGCCCGGAGTGGAGGGGCAGGTCGTGGCCCGGAGTGGAGGGGCAGGTCGTGGCCCGGAGTGGAGGGGCAGGTCGTGGCCCATGGTTTAGGGGCAGGTCGTGGCCCGGGGTGGAGGGGCAGGTCGTGGCCCGGGGTGGAGGGGCAGGTCGTGGCCCGGGTGGAGGGCAGGTCGTGGCCCGGGTGGAGGGACAGGTCGTGGCCCGGGGTGGAGGGACAGGTCGTGGCCCAGGTTTAGGGGCAGGTCGTGGCCCGGGGTGGAGGGGCAGGTCGTGGCCCGGGGTGGAGGGGCAGGTCGTGGCCCGGGTGGAGGGGCAGGTCGTGGCCCATGGTTTAGGGGGCAGGTCGTGGCCCGGGGTGGAGGGGCAGGTCGTGGCCCGGGGTGGAGGGGCAGGTCGTGGCCCGGGGTGGAGGGGCAGGTCGTGGCCCGGGTGGAGGGGCAGGTCGTGGCCAGGGGTGGAGGGCAGGTCGTGGCCCATGGTTTAGGGGCAGGTCGTGGCCCGGGTGGAGGGGCAGGTCGTGGCCCGGGGTGGAGGGGCAGGTCGTGGCCCGGGGTGGAGGGGCAGGTCGTGGCCCGGGGTGGAGGGGCAGGTCGTGGCCCGGGGTGGAGGGGCAGGTCGTGGCCCGGGTGGAGGGGCAGGTCGTGGCCCGGGGTGGAGGGGCAGGTCGTGGCCCGGGTGGAGGGCAGGTCGTGGCCCGGGGTGGAGGGGCAGGTCGTGGCCCGGGGTGGAGGGGCAGGTCGTGGCCCATGGTTTAGGGGCAGGTCGTGGCCCGGGGTGGAGGGCAGGTCGTGGCCCGGGGTGGAGGGGCAGGTCGTGGCCCGGGGTGGAGGGGCAGGTCGTGGCCCGGGGTGGAGGGGCAGGTCGTGGCCCGGGGTGGAGGGGCAGGTCGTGGCCCGGGGTGGAGGGGCAGGTCGTGGCCCGGGGTGGAGGGGCAGGTCGTGGCCCGGGGTGGAGGGGCAGGTCGTGGCCCGGGGTGGAGGGGCAGGTCGTGGCCCGGGGTGGAGGGACAGGTCGTGGCCCGGGGTGGAGGGACAGGTCGTGGCCCGGGGTGGAGGGACAGGTCGTGGCCCGGGGTGGAGGGACAGGTCGTGGCCCGGGTGGAGGGGCAGGTCGTGGCCCGGGGTGGAGGGACAGGTCGTGGCCCGGGGTGGAGGGGCAGGTCGTGGCCCGGGGTGGAGGGGCAGGTCGTGGCCCGGGGTGGAGGGGCAGGTCGTGGCCCGGGGTGGAGGGGCAGGTCGTGGCCCGGGGTGGAGGGACAGGTCGTGGCCCGGGGTGGAGGGACAGGTCGTGGCCCGGGGTGGAGGGACAGGTCGTGGCCCGGGGTGGAGGGGCAGGTCGTGGCCCGGGGTGGAGGGGCAGGTCGTGGCCCGGGGTGGAGGGGCAGGTCGTGGCCCGGGGTGGAGGGACAGGTCGTGGCCCGGGGTGGAGGGGCAGGTCATGGCCCGGGGTGGAGGGGCAGGTCGTGGCCCGGGGTGGAGGGACAGGTCGTGGCCCCGGGTGGAGGGGCAGGTCGTGGCCCGGAGTGGAGGGGCAGGTCGTGGCCCGGGGTGGAGGGGCAGGTCGTGGCCCGGGGTGGAGGGGCAGGTCGTGGCCCGGGGTGGAGGGACAGGTCGTGGCCCGGGGTGGAGGGGCAGGTCGTGGCCCGGGGTGGAGGGGCAGGTCGTGGCCCGGGGTGGAGGGGCAGGTCGTGGCCCGGGGTGGAGGGGCAGGTCGTGGCCCGGGGTGGAGGGGCAGGTCGTGGCCCGGGGTGGAGGGGTAGGTCGTGGCCCGGGGTGGAGGGCCAACCGCCACTCTGCTGATGCAGTAAGTTAAGACTTTATTGTTAGGTGGCCTTGTTTTATTATTCCTTCCTTAAGCCACAATGGAAATTATTAAATCTAACAAAAAATAATATTTAGATTATTTTTTTTCAATATGCAAAACATCTGATAAATTTATATTTTTGATTATTCCAAAATGTAGCAAAATTTAGTGTACATCGATACAGTAAATTAACATTCAAGCAAAATAGACACATATAATAAAGTAAGATATGTAACAGAAAATAAATGATTTTGTGATGTAAATACGCGACGGTCTGGAGTTTTGAGACTCTCTGACCGCGGGTTCAATCCCGCCCGTGGTATGGTTTTTTTTTCATGCCAGTATCCACATACAAACATCACTGTGATCTGCAGTGACCGTATTCTCAGCTGTTGTCTGGAAAAAATGAGTAGAAATGAGCGAATACCTAGACTCTTGTTGTGTTGAAAGTCAGTGGCAAGCGAAGAGATGCTTAGGTAAGATTCGTCAGGAAACAGGACAAGTGTTTCCTGACGCGGGTCCTGGTCATTTAATGACCCACAGCTGGAGCTTTTGGTCATCTGAACGAGGCCTTCAGCTGGCTTATCGGTCCACCCATTTAAAAATTGTGGTTATATATTAGTAAGTAAAGAGAGTTATGCTGGTCGACCAGACGGCGTGACTTAGCATGTTGGTTGATCACCACATTATGATGCTCTAGAGACAATAGGGGTTCACATGTTGCAGTTGAACACCCGAATGTTGCAACTGCGACAACATTTGGGTGTTATAACACCTTTTTATAAAACCAATTTATAACATGTCCAGAACACCTGTCTATAACACCTGTCTACAACACCAGTTTATTACACCTGTCTATAACTCCTGTCTACAACACCAGTCTGTAACACTTGTCTGCACCACCAGTCTATAACATCTGTTGTCAACACCAGTCTATAACACTAATCTATAACACCTGCCTACAACACCAGACTGTAACACCAGTCTATAACACTAATCTATAACACCAGTCTAAATCATAAGAACATAAGAAAGAAGGAACACTGCAGCAGTCCTACTGGCCCATGCGAGGCAAGTCCAATTCTCCCACCAGCTTAAGCCAACGCCTTGACCAAGTCAGGTCAGTCACATTCACTTTAGGGAGGAGTACGGCATCCGACCTAGTAGCACAAGCTAGTCAAGTCCAACTCACACCCACCCACACCCACTCATGTATTTATCAAACGTATTTATAAAACTACACAACGTCTTAGCTTCTAAGACAGTACTCGGGAGTTTGTTCCACTCATCCACAATTCTGTTACCAAACCAGTATATCCTATATCCTTCCTGAATCTGAATTTTTCCAGTTTGAAACAATTGCTACGAGTCCTGTCTATGCTAGATATTTTTAACATGCTATTTACATCCCTTTATTAATTCCTGTTTTCCATTTATACACCTCAGTCATATCTTCCCTAATTATACGCCTTTCTAGAGAGTGCAGATTCAGGACCCTCAGTCTATCCTCATAGGGAAGACTTCTGATACATGAGATCAACTTTGTCATCCTCCTTTGTACGTTTTTCAGAGCATTTATATCCATTCTGTAATACGGTGACCAAAACTGAGCAGCATAGTCTAAATGAGGCCTAACCAAAGATATATAGAGTTGAAGAACAACTTGAGGACTTCTATTATTTATACTTCTTGATATGAAGCCAAGGATTGTGTTAGCTTTATCGCGAACAATTATGCACTGTTGTCTTGGTTTCAGATTACTGCTAACCAGAACTCCTAAATCCTTTTCACAATCAGTAATATTAAGATTTACATTATTTAGTTTGTATGTGGCATGGTTATTTTCCTGACCAATATTTAGAACTTTGCATTTGTCAATATTAAACTGCATCTGCCATTTCTCCGACCACTGCATCCTGAAGTGCTCTAAATGTCCTCATTAGAATGAATTGGACTGCCTATTTTGGTTTCATCAGCAAATTTGCTCATGTCGCTATTTATTTCCTCATCTATGTCATTTATGTAAACTGTGAACAACATGGGGCCCAACACTGACCCCTGAGGAACACCGCTTGTGACGTGCTGTTACGACTTAGATGTAACTTAAATAAATGTTCCTGGCTCCTAAAGGCTGCTCACACTGCTGTCTAGGGGCTATAAAATTACTGAAAACACAGCAAACCTTGGGCCAACATGTACTCATGCAAATTAAGCATGACTGCAAATAATTAATGTTGTATAAGGAAGGACACAGAAACTCACCTGTACAAAAATATATATAATATAATAATATTAATTTACATACAACTTGCAGTCTACTCCAAAAATACCACCACACTCCAGTTCACATTAACTCACTAGCACACTGCTACTAATGAGTTAAACAAAATAAGTAAACATTTATGAACAGGGAGGCTCCATCACACCCCCTTCCCGTTTCTGCAGGGTACTTAACCAAATCACAGGCTCCTGCACACTAGGGCTTTACAAACAAACATGAGAGCACTTAAACACAAACACCTATAGTATACACTAAAACTTACCACAATTACCTACTCAAACTACCGCCCAAACATGATGACTTCACCCCATGACCACCCGTCTGGTACTGAACTAAATACACCTCTCATCTGCTCCTGTCCTGGCCACTGACTGCATGACTGAAAAGAATAAAACGCCTTCATTTACAGGGAATAAGACACGTCCACTTTCCGTATACTACACGGAAAATGACATGATATATGGAGCGTTATTTTATATGTTTTTTGCAGTACTCCGTAATACGTACCCCCATTCTAATTCCTCCCCATTTATGCAAACTTAGGAAAAAATTTCTCTTATTCAGTGTGCCTTAAGTTTTCTCAACAGCCTCTGATGTGAAACTCTATCGGAAGCCTTACTGAAGTCCATATACACAATATTATATTCAACACTATGATCTACCTCCTCAAACACCTTAGTGAAGAGAGTTAGTAAATTCGTAAGACAGGAACGCCCCTTTGTAAAACCGTGCTGAGATTCGTTAATCAATTTATGCCGTTCAAGATGGCTACGAATTGCTTCGGGAATTATTGATTCCATAAATTTATCAACTATGAAGGAAAGGCTTATTGGTCTACGGTTCGAAGCTAAGTACCTGTCACCTGCCTTGTAAATAGGTATTACATTTGCCATCGTCCACTTGTCTGGCACTATGCCAGTTTGTAGAGATATATTGAAAAGATTAGCCAAAGATATGCTAAGTTCCTCTTTACATTCCTTTGGAGCCCTTGCAAACAGTTCATCAGGGCCTGGAAATCTGTTAGGTTTTAATTTCTCTATTTGTCTGAAGACCATGTCACTAGTTACCCTAATCGTGCATATTTTATTATCGTCCTGTTCTACATAATTTATTATTTCTGGCATTTCGATAGTATCTTCATCATTCAAGACTGAGAGGAAGTAGGTATTGAAAAGTTCACACATTTCGTTATCACTGTCAGTAATCTGACCTGAGTTAATCTTAAGTGGGCCTATCTTGTCCCTAATCTTAGTCTTCGAATCCCTTGCGACTTTAGCCTCATAATCAGTTTTTGCTTTTCTTATTTTTTTATTTCTCTCTTTAATAGAATATATTGATTTTTTAACTGTCCATCCTCTCTTTTGATATGCCTATATATGCCTCTCTTTTGACCAATGAGATGTTTTAATCTATTGTTTATTCCTTTGGGATCATTTTTTGTCAGATCTAATTTCCCTACTAGGGACAAAAATCGTCTGGGCAGCCAGCACTATGCTCTGAAATACGTCATATTGGCAACCAACCCTACCTTTCTGACCATACCGTTCTTCACATTGTCATACCTTCCTTCACACTGACATACCTTCCTTCACACTGTCATACCTTCCTTAACACTGTAACACCTTCCCTCACACTGACATACCTTCCTTCACACAGTCATACCTTCATTCACGCTGAGGCCTTCCTCCACACTGACCTTCCTTCCTTCACACTGATATACCTTCCTTCACACTGACCTTCCTTCCTTCACACTGATATATCTTCCTTCACACTGACCTTCCTTCCTGCCTTCACACTGATATACCTTTCTTCACACTGACCTTCCTTCCTTCACACTGACATACCTTCCTTCACACTATCATACCTACCTTCACACTGACGCCGTCCACCACACTGACCGGCCTTCCTTCCTTCACACTAATAGATTTTCCTACACACTGACCTTCCTTCCTTCACACAAATGGATTTTTCTACACACTGACCTTCCTTCCGTCACACTGTTGTACCTTCATTCACACTGTCATACCTTCCTTCACACTGACATACCTTCCTTCACACTGATATACCTTCATTCACACTGTTATACCTTCCTTCACATTGTCATATCTTCCATCACATTGTAACACCTTCCTTCACACTGACATACCTTCCTTCACACTGACGCCGTCCACCACACTGACCTTCCTTCACACTAATAGATTTTCCTAAACACTGACCTTCCTTCCGTCATACTGTTATACCTTCCTTCACATTGTCATATCTTCCTTCACACTGTAACACCTTCCTTCACACTGACATACCTTCCTTCACACTGTCATACCTTCCTTCACACTGATATACGTTCCTTCACACTGACCTTCCTTCCTTCTTACTGATATACCTTCCTTCGCGCTGACATACCGTCCTTCACACTGTCATACCTTCCTTCACACTGACGCCTTCCCCCAAAATGACCTTCCTTCATTCACAGTAACAGACTTTCCTACACACTGACCTTCCTTCCTTCACACTGACTTACCTTCCATCACACTGACATGCCTTCTTCCTTCACACTTACCTTCCTTCACACTGACCTTCTTTCACACTGACACATCTTCCTTCTCACGTACACACCTTCCTTGACACTGACATACTTTTTTCCCACTGACCTTCCTTCCTTCACACTGACCCTCCTTCCTTGACACCGACCTTCCTTCCTTCACACTGACATACCTTCCTTCACACTGACTTTTCCTCTTTGGCACTGACCTTACTTCCTTCACACTGACCTTCCTTCCTTCACACAGACCTTCCTTCCTTGATACCGACCTTCCTTCCTTCACACTGATATACCTTCCTTCACACTGACTTTCCTTCCTCCCTTCCTTCACACTGACATACCTTCTTTCACACTGACTTTTCTTCCTTCACACTGACCTTCCTTCCTCTACACTGAGCTTCTTTCCTTCACACTGGCCTTCCTTCCTTGACACGGACCTTCATTCCTTCACACTGACATACCTTCATTCACACTGACCTTCCTTCCTTCACACTGACATACCTTCTTTCGGGCTGACCTTCCTTCCTTCACACTGACCTTCCTTCCTTCACGCTGACACCTCCTTTCAGACTGACCTTCCTTCCTTCCTTCACACTGACCTTCCATCCTTCACACTGACCTTCCTTCCTTGACACCGACCTTCCTTCCTTCCTTCACACTGACCTTCCTTTCTTGACACTGACCTTTCTTCCTTCACACTGACATACCTTCCTTCAAACTGACCTTCCTACCTTGACACCTTCGTTCCTCCACATTGACCTTTCTTCCTTCACACTGACCTTCCTTCCTTCACATTGACCTTCCCTAATTCACACTGACCTTCCTTCCTTGACACCGAGCTTCCTTCCTTCACACTGACCTTCCTTTCTTCACACTGACCTTCCTTCCTTCACACCGACCTTCCTACACACTGACCTTCCTTCCTTCCTTCACACTAACCTTTTTTCCTTCACACTGACCTTCCTTCCTTCACACTAACCTTCCTTCCTTCACACTGACCTTCCTTCCTTCACACTGATCTTCTATTCTTCAAACTGACCTTCTTTCCTTCACACTAACCTTCCTTCCTTCACACTAACCTTCCTTCCTTCACTCTAATCTTCCTTCCTTCACTCTAACCTTTCTTCCTTCGCACTGACCTTTCTTCCTTTACACTAACCATCCTTCCTTCACACTGACCTTCCTTCCTTCACACTAACCTTCTTTCCTTCACACTAACCTTCCTTCCTTCACATTGACCTTCCTTCCTTCACACTAACCTTCCGTCCTTGACACTGACCTTCCTTCCTTCACAATGACCTTCTTTTCTTCACACTGACCTTCCTTCCTTCACACTAACCTTCCTTCCTTCACACTAACCTTCCTTCCTTCACACTAACCTTCCTTCCTTCACACTGACCTTCCTTCCTTCACACTAACCTTCTTTCCTTTACACTAACCTTCCTTCCTTCACACTGACCTTCCATCATTCACACTAACCTTCCTTCCTTCACACTGACCTTCCTTCCTTCACACTAACCTTCCGTCCTTGACACTGACCTTCCTTCCTTCACAATGACCTTTCTTCCTTCACACTGACCTTCCTTCCTTCACACTAACCTTCCTTCCTTCACACTAACCTTCCTTCCTTCACACTAACCTTCCTTCCTTCACTCTAATCTTCCTTCCTTCACACTAACCTTCCTTCCTTCACACTAACCTTCCTTCCTTCACACTAACCTTCCTTCCTTCACTCTAACCTTTCTTCCTTCACACTGACCTTTCTTCCTTCACTCTAACTTTCCTTTCTTCACACTGACCTGCCTTCTTTCACACTAACCTTCCTTTACACTAATCTTCCTTCACACTAACCTTCCTTCCTTCACACTGGCCTTCCTTCCTTCACATTGGCCTTCCGTCCTTCACACTAACCTTCCTTTACACTAACCGCCCTTCACACTAACCTTCCTTCATACTAACCTTCCTTCACACTAACCTTCTTTCACACTAACCTTCCTTCCTTCACACTGACATTCCTTCCTTCACACTAACTTTCCTTTCTTCACACTAACCTTCCTTCCTTCGCACTAATCTTCTTTCACACTAACCTTCCTTCACACTAACCTTCCTTCCTTCACACTGACATTCCTTCCTTCACACTAACTTTCCTTTCTTCACACTAACCTTCCTTCACACTAACCTTCCTTCACACTAACCTTCTTTCCTTCACACTAACCTTCCTTCCTTCACACTAACCTTCCTTCACACTATCCTTCCTTCCTTACTTCACACTAACCTTCCTTCCTTCACACTAACCTTCCTTCACACTAACCTTCCTTCCTTCACACTAACCTTCCTTCCTTTACACTAATCTTCATTCACACTAACCTTCCTTCCTTCACACTAACCCTCCTTCACACTAACCTTCCTTCCTTCACACTAACCTTCCTTCACACTAACCTTCCTTCCTTCACACTAACCTTCCTTCCTTCACACTAACCTTCCTTCCTTCACACTAACCTTCCTTCTTTTACACTAATCTTCATTCACACTAACCTTCCTTCCTTCACACTTACCCTCCTTGCTTCACACTAACCTTCCTTCACACTAACCTTCCTTTCTCACTAACCTTCCTTCCTGCACACTAACCTTCCTTCACACTAACCTTCCTTCACACTAACCTTCCTTCCTTCACGCTAACCTTCCTTCACTAATTTTCCTTCCTTCACACTAACCTTCCTTCACACTAACCTTCCTTCACACTAACCTTCCTTCACACTAACCTTCCTTCACACTAACCTTCCTTCACACTAACCTTCCTTCCTTCACACTAACCTTCCTTCACACTAGCCTTCCTTCCCTCACACTAACCTTCGTTCACACTAACCTTCCTTCCTTCACACTAACCTTCCTTCACACTAACCTTACTTCACACTAACCTTCCTTCACACTAACCTTCCTTCCTTCACACTAACCTTCCTTCACGCTAATCTTCCTTCACACTAACCTTCCTTCTTTCACACTAACCTTCCTTCCTTCACACTAACCTTCCTTCACACTAACCTTCCTTCCTTCACACTAACCTTCCTTCCTTCACGCTAACTTTCCTTCACACTTACCTTCCTTCCTTCACACTAACCTTTCTTCCTTCATACTAACCTTCCTTCACACTAACCTTCCTTCACACTAACCTTCCTTCCTTCACACTAACCTTCCTTCACGCTAACTTTCCTTCCTTCACACTAACCTTCCTTTACACTAACCTTCCTTCACACTAACCTTCCTTCACACTAACCTTCCTTCCTTCACACTAACCTTCCTTCACGCTAACTTTCCTTCCTTCACACTAATCTTCCTTCACACTAACCTTCCTTCCTTCACACTAACCTTTTTTTCACACTGACCTTCCTTTCTTCACACTAACCTTCCTTCACACTGAACTTCCTTCCTTCACACTAACCTTCCTTCACACTAACCTTCCTTCACACTGACCTTCCTTCCTTCACACTAACCTTCCTTCACACTGACCTTCCTTCCTTCACACTAACCTTCCTTCACACTGACCTTCCTTCCTTCACACTAACCTTCCTTCACACTGACCTTCCTTCACACTGACCTTCCTTCCCTCTCACTAACACAAAAAACAAGATGGCTGGGGCATCAGTATTTCATATATACGAATATAAAAATAGAAAGTCAATTAACTTGGAGGAAGACTGAAGAAAATATTTAGATTAAACAAACAGACAATATTGGAACCTTAATATCAGTAATAATATTAAAGAGAGTATTTTCAGCAGAATAATTTGCATTATTCTGGAAACAGAAACTGAACTGAAAATGAAGAGTTGGAAATGTTTTGAATTTTGCTGATGAATATTTCTTAGTTTTTGTTGGACGTAATTTTTGTAATAAAATCTTTTGTTAATAATAACAACAACAACAACAATAATAATAACAATAATAATAATAATAATAATAATAATAATAATAATAATAATAATAATAATAATAATATTATTATTATTATTATTATTATTATTATTGTTATTATTGTTATTATTGATATTATTATTATTATTATTATTATTATTATTATTATTATTATTATTATTATTATTATTATTATTATTATTATTATTATTATTACAAGTAACACACTCACAGGTAACACACTCATGGGTAACACACTAGCAGGTAACACACTCACAGGTAACACACTCATAGGTAACACATTAGCAGGTAACACACTTACAGGTAACACACTCACAGGTAACACACCAGCAGGTAACACACTCACAGGTAACATACTCTCAGGTAATACACTAGCAGAATATGCCCTCGCATGTAACAAATTCGCTTGTAAAACACGTAACACACTCGCAGGTAACAGAATGGCAAGTAACACACTTGCAGGTTACACACTTGCAGGCAATACACTCGTAGGTAATAAACTCGCAGGTAACAAAGGTAACACACTCGCAGGATACACACTCCAAGGTAACAGACTCGCAGGTAACACACTCATAGGTAATACACTCACAGGTAACACACTCGCAGTTAACACACTCACAGATAACACGCTAGCAGGACACACACTCGCAGGTAACAGACTCACAGGTAACACACTTGCAGGTAACACACTCGCAGGTAACACACTTGAAGGTAACACACTTGCAGGTAACAGACTCACAGGTAAAGGATTCGCAGGTAACATTCTTGTAGGTAACATACTCACAGGTAACACACTCTCAGGTAACACACTGGTAGGTAACATACTCACATGTAACACACTCGTAGCTAACACACTCACAGGTAACACACTCACAGGTAACACACTAGCAGGATACACACTCGCAGGTAACATACTTGCACGTAACACACTTGCAGGTAACACACTCCCAGGTAACACACTTGCAGGTAGCACATTGCAGGTAACACACTCGCAGGTAACACACTCGCAGGTAACATACTTGCACGTAACACACTTGCAGGTAACACACTCCCAGGTAACACACTTGCAGGTAGCACATTGCAGGTAACACACTCGCAGGTAACACACTCGCAGGCAACATACTTGCACGTAACACACTTGCAGGTAACACACTCGCAGGTAACACACTCGCAGGTAACACACTCGCAGGTAACACACTCGCAGGTAACACACTCGCAGGTAACACACTCGCAGGTAACACACTCGCAGGTAACACACTCGCAGGTAACACACTCGCAGGTAACACACTCCCAGGTAACACACTCCCAGGTAACACACTCGCAGGTAACACACTCGCAGGTAACACACTCGCAGGTAACACACTCGCAGGTAACACACTCGCAGGTAACACACTCTCAGGTAACACACTCGCAGGTAACGCTCTGCATAACCGTTACTTTCAAAATTTCACTGTTTCTTTCATAACTGTCTTGCTGTTCTTCTTAAAACTCTACTATTTATTTCATAACTCTACTGTTTCTTTGAAAATTTTACAACTGCTTTCATAACTCTGCTGCTTCCTTCAAAGCTGTACTGTTTCTTTCAAAACTGTAATATTTCTTTCAAAACTGTAATGTTTCTTTCAAAACTGTAATGTTTCTTTCAAAACTGTGATGTTTCTTTCAAAACTGTAATGTTTCTTTCAAAACTGTAATGTTTCTTTCAAAACTGTGATGTTTCTTTCAAAACTGTGATGTTTCTTTAAATATAATGAAAATCATAAAATCGAGGGTGAAACACTTTTCTTCTTACGCAAATATTGTAAGTGAAACTTGAGGACGTCTGGTGATGCTGTTGGTAGAATTACCCACAATATGTTAAGTAAAATGACACGAGTACAACTAATGTGACTTTTTACTGTGACAACATTTTGCTCTCCAGGAGCTTTGTCAAGCTTGACAAAGCGAAACGTTGCCACAGTAAAATGTTACATTAGTTGCATGTATGTTCATTTACTTAACATGTTAATGTTGATGTTACATGGTGGACCGAAACGTCGTCCCTTTTTATCTTCATTTTTTTGTTTGAGTTGTGAATTATAAGGTGGATATTTGACAGCTTCTCGGTGTAATGGTCCACCCAAAGCTTGTGTTGTCTGTGTGACGGTCCATTTAAATGGCCACACTAAGTTCATAACTCCAGTGCAATGTTCCAATGGTCCAGAAAATTCGCAAATACTCTTATTCGACATTGTTCACCAGACTCGAAATTCAAAATATTTCTTTTATTTATTAATATCAACAATGAATTGTAAAATCTTTTCTTCACTTATTTTGCAAGCAAATCATTAGACTAAATCTGTATAGTAAAAATATATTCATTTTATAAAAAAATTGAAAATAGACTCTTCTTAACATATATTAAAGACAGTTCAGAAAAACAATTCGAGTGTTTATATACAGATTAATATATAAATGTATTCTGTTTATTAATAAATATTCACATAGAATATAAAATATATAGGGGGTGGTAGGAGAAGAAAATATTCAAACGGCTCCGGGGAGAACCTTGAGTTTTCCCTGAGGTACGTTTATTGTCTTCTCTGAGGATAAGGGTCCCCAGTCCAGCTATAGAGGTGGTACCTCCCTTTTATATATATATATATATATATATATATATATATATATATATATTTTATATATATATATATATATATATTATAATATATATATATATATATATATATATATATATATATATAAAGAACCACTGAAAAAAATAGTGAAATTCCTAGCGCTTTCGTGACTTCTCACATTATCAAGGAACTACACAAATTAAACATCATATATATGTATATACATATACATATATATATATATATATATATATATATATATATATATATATATATATATATATATATATATATATATATATATATATAATATATAAATATATATATATATATATATATATATATATATATATAATGTTGTGCCAAATATGGAAAACCTTCGATGTTGGCTTAAATAGCAATGCCCCCCTTGTCAAATAAGGATAGTGAAAATTTGTGTTCTCAATAATTTCGCAAAAATCATTCTGAACCTAACGATTATTATTATAATCAAAAAGAAGCGCTAAGCCACAAGGGCTATACAGCGCTGCAAGGTAGGGAAGGAAGCGAGGGTAATGGGCGGCAGAAGGGGAGAGGGATGATCAGTAGGTTACAGAAAACAGCATGGCAGGGGATAGTACGGGGGTAGAGGGCAGCAAGAGATTGAGGTAGAAAGGGCTGAAGGTATCAGAGTTTGTGAAGTAAGTCAGTTGTTGTCAAAAAGTCTATGAGAGAGTCCGGATGAAAGGTGGGTCCATCAGCGAGAAGGGAAGGTAAAGAGAGAGCAGCGGAGCGAAGACGACGACGGAGGTAAATTCTGCGTGTTCGTTGATAAAGTGGGCAGTCTAACAGAATGTGGCTGACTGATAATGGAACCTGACAATTCTCACAGAGAAGAGCAGGGTGCCTCTCCATGAGATATCCATGAGTAAGATGAGTATGGCCAATGCAAAGACGGGAGAGAGTAGTCTCCCAACCTCGACACTGGTGACAAGAAGACGGCCAGTAACCTATACTCGGTTTAATAGATTGAAGTTTGTTACCGAGCATAGTAGACCAACGTTGTTGCCAACGGGTGTGAAGGTGGGTAGTTATTGCAGCAAAATAGTCCGTAAATGGAATACCTCTATATGAAACTGGTAGGTCATGTACTGTTGACAGCGCAGCAGTGTCTGCCTGTTCATTGCCCTGTACGTCAACATGACCAGGGACTCAACAAAAAACAATATCTTTATGCTTGGTAAAGATGCGGTGTAGCCAAAGTTGGATACAGAGAACTAAGGGGTGAGGTGTATCAAATTTCTGTATAGCCTGTAAAGCACTAAGGGAGTCTGAGACAACCACAAATGATGACACAGGCATAGATGCAATACGGATAAGTGCTTCAAGAATGGCATACAATTCAGCAGTAAAAATACTAGCCGAAGATAGTAAATGCCCTCGTACGATGCTGTCCGGAAACTGCTGCGAATCCTACGCCGTCAGAAGACTTAGAACCATCTGTGTACACTGCAATGACATGAGAATGAGAGTGGAAGTGGTCAAGAAAAAGAGAGCGGGAAGCGACCGTAGACAGTTGGGCTTTCAAGCAAAGGAGAGAGAAAGAACAGACTCGAACAGCTGGAACTTCCCAGGGGGGTAGGGAAAAGTGAGATGCTACATGAACATAGAGAGGTGGTAATTGAAGAGAAGACAAGAGCAAATGCAGGCGAAGAGAGAAGGGACGGAGTAAACAGGGGCTGCGAACAAATAAAGAATGTCTACTAATATCAGTGACCATTCTATAAATGGAAGGATTGCGGAGATCATGAGAGCATACATAGTAGCGAAGGCAATGGGCATCACGGCGATCGGATAAGGATGGAGCGTTCGCTTCTGCATAGAGGCTCTCAACAGGGGAAAAGCGAAAAGCACCAAGGCATAAACGTAATCCTTGGTGATGAATGGGGTTAAGGCTAGAGAGAGTAGCAGGAGAGGCTGCTGAATAGATCTGGTCACCATAATCAAGTTTCGATAAAATGAGGGTGGAATGTAGGCGAAGGAGAGTTCGACGATCAGCTCCCCATGAAAGATCAGCAAGGGTTTTAAGAAGGTTCAGCCGGCTTTGAAAAGTTGCCTTCAGAGAGGTAATGTGAGGTTTCCAGGATAACCTACGGTCAAAGAGGAGGCCCAGAAACCTGACTGTATCACGTTCAGGGATACAGGAGCCATAGAGGTACAAAGGATGATCGGAGATGACAGAGCATCTAGTGAAAGTAATTTGGTGAGTTTTGGTACTGGAAAATTTAAACCCATGTGTGGTGGCCCAATTGGAAACACGGTCGACCGCATGCTGGAGAGAAACTGTAATGAGGTGACAGTCAGCGCCTGCACATGCAATAGCGAAGTCATTAACATAGAGTGATGATCAAATATTTGATGGAAGACTAGAAGCCAAATCATTTATAGCAAGGGGAAAAAGTGTGCTCAGAACACATCCCTGGGTGACACCTTCAGCTTGGATAAAGTCCGGGGAGAGCACATTATTAACCCGAACACGGAAATGTCTGTCAGTTAAAAAGTTCTTAATGAAGGATGGTAGATTGCCTTGGAGGCCTAAGGAGTGGGCTTGGGCCAAAATATTATACCTCCAAGTTGCGTTATATGCCTTCTCAAGGTCAAAAAATATGGCAATAACTGAGTGGTTATTCTCAAAGGCATTACGAACATACGTATCCAAGCGTAGTAAGGGGTCTATGGTAGAACGTCCCTTACGGAAGCCATATTGACAAGTGGAGAGACTGTTGTGTGTCTCTAAATATCACACTAAACGTCTATTTACCAGGCGTTCCATCACTTTGCAAACTGCACTGGTAAGAGCAATGGGACGATAGTGGGAGGCTTCATGTCCTGTAGTGCCCGGTTTGTGGAAAGGGAGAACAATGGCAGATTTCCACGGCTGTGGAAGAACTCCTTGTGACTAAATAAGATTGAAAAGGCATAATAGGACTGCAAGGGCTGACTGATGTAAATGTAGTAGCATACGAATATGAATGTCGTCGGGCCCAGCTGCCGATGATCGGCAAGCTGAGAGTGTTGCCTCCAGTTCTTGAAGTGTAAAAGGCACATTATACTGTTCTTCTCTGAGAGAAGAAAGTACAAGGGTGCTAATTCTCTGGCAGACTTTGAGGAAAGAAACGAGGGGCATAGATGGAGCCCCTGAGAAATAGGGACCAGATGATTGCCAATTTCATTGGCAACATCTAGTGGGTTTGCTATATCAACACCGGCAACCCGCAGAACAGGAACCGGGTCAGGAGAATATTTACCACTCAGTTTTCGTACTTTTTCCAGACTGCACTCATAGAGGAAGCAGAGGTGATGGTGGAGACATAATCTCGCCAGCAAGTGCGTTTAGCGTCACGGATGACACGGCGAGTGATCGTACGCTTCTGCTTAAAATAAAAAAGGCTCTCCGTGGTTTTATTGTACCGGTACCTGCCCCACGCAGCATGTTTCAAACGTACTGCACAAGCACAAGCAGAAGACCACCAAGGCACGCATTTCTGAGAATGCCTGCCCGAAGTTTGGGGTATAGAATGAGAAGCTGTGGTTAAAACAGAGGACGAGAAGAGGTGTAAAAGCTCATCAATGGAGGACGAAGAAGGAACCTCACTAAACACAGTTAGTTGTGAGTAAAGGTTCCAATTTGCCTCATCAAATTGCCAGCGTGGGATACGAAGAGGTGGTGAATATGAAGGGGAAGTAAGAATGATTGGGAAATGATCGCTGCCATGTAAATCCGGGAAAACAGACCAGGTGAAGTCTAATGCGGCAGAGGAAGAACAGACTGAGAGATCGATGCAAGAGAGAGTGTGAGTCCAAGGATCAAAATGGGTGTGAGTACCTGTATTTAAAACATGGAGGGGGTGGGTAGCAAGAAAAACCTCTAACTGAATGCCATGGGAATCACAGTGAGAACCCCCAGAGGAAATGATGGGCATTAAAATCGCCAAGTAACAGAAGCGGTGGCGGTAATGACGAAACAAGAAAGGCAATATCTGGAATAGATACTGCCCGAGAAGGAGAGAGATAAAGAACAGAGCATATACCACCTATGCAAGTGGATACGGGCTGCTGTGTAATGGAGCAAAGTACGAACAAATAGCTGATGGTATGGAATATCAGTGCATAGAAGAAGGGAACTTTCATTAAAGGTCCCATCAGGAAAAGGATCTGAAGAATACAATAAATTATAGCCTGAGATGGGATAGATAACAGCAGAGTGTAATTTTGGTTCCTGCAAGCAAACACCAACAGGGGAAAACTGGGAGAGTAACATTTGAAGCTCACCCCGATTACCCCTGAGGCCACGTATATTCCACTGTAAATAGGCCATGATTGGCAACGATAAAGATACCTGAAATCCGCAGGTAAGGGTTCCTACGGACTAGGGGGGTTAGAAAAGTCCACATGCAGAGGCAGCAGAAAACGTTCAAGCAGCGAAGGAACGGTGCGCTACGAAGAAAGGAGTTGCGCAGATGGAGGAGAGGAAAGAGAAGGAACAGAGGGTGGATCAGTGCCCATTGATGGTTTGGTCTCTGCAATATATTCAGAGATTGCTTCAAGTGTTTCAGAATTCAGAGACGTCGCATGAGAGACAATATTGGAGATGGTAGGGGGAGGATGAGTAAAGATTGGAACTGTAATGGACTGTACCAAGGTAGGGGGGGCGAAAGGGTGGAGGGAACTGGAGAAGAAGCATGGAAGGGGACAGAAGAGGCAGAAACCTGGGAGGTGGCAGAAGAGGAAGAAACTTGGGAGGGAACAGGGGAGGTAGGTACAGTACGAGGAGGAGGGTGAACCTCTACACTTGTAACAGAGCCAGTGAGAGGGGAAGAACCAGGTACAGAGACAGGGAAGGTAAAATGAGGAGGTGGAAGAAGGAAAGGAGGGGTTAAAGGACCTTTTTTTGACTTCTGAGAAGTAGAGGGACGATTGGTAGGTGTCGTACGAGATCTTGTCGATACCGAGGCTTGTGAGGGAGAACACGAAGAAGCGAGAACAGACTGAGGCATTGAAGTAGGGACATCTGAGCCCAGGACAGCAAAAGAATTAGATACAGGAGTGACTTTGGGAGAGGTAACCACAGAGGAGGCTGCAGAAGATGGGACTCCAAAAGTGGGGGGACGTTTTGAAACACGGGATTAAGAAACACGAGGTAGTCTCCCTTGGAGGCAGAGATGAGAAACTGCCATGGCATAAGGGAGACCTTCTGCCTCTTTGAGGTAACGGATTTCCCGCTCATTTAAGTAGACTTGGCAATGGCGAGAGTATGAAGGGTGAGCCTCATGACAATTAAGGCAAGAGGGAGGTCGATTGCAAGACGTATTAGAATTGTCATCGGCACCACAGACTGGGCATTCGGCTATAGATCTGCAATATTTCGCTGGATGGCCAAATCGCCAGCAATTTCTATACTGGTGCGGTGTAGGGATCACCTTTCGAACTTGTAACCGATGTCCTGCTACATAAACTGAGGATGGGAATTCACGGCAGTCAAAAGTTAAACAAGCCACATTGCTAGGGTATCGTCTCTGCCCGCGGGCAGGAAGAACATAAGTGTCTACCTTGAGGATTGGGAGATCTTGGAGTTCCAGCTGTTCAAGAATGTCATTGCCACATGTCTGGAAATTTTGTAGAACTATGGTATGGGGTAGAATGACGGTACCACTACAAGAATTGAGGGAATGATGTTTTTCAATAGTGACAGGAACAGTATCGATATGGGAAAGAAGAGAAAGATCATGAGCTTGGGTAGCATTCTGTACAGTGATGATGCACATACCGCTCTTAAGAGCATGAAAAGAAATATCTTTACCAACATTGTGTAGGAGTGCCTTGCCAATACTATGGTCGGAAAGATAGGCAATAAAGGAAGTCGGTTGTAAAGTGAAGAATTTAGTCCATTGTGCATTCTGAAACTGAGCGTGGAAAGGGAGTGCAGGACGTGTCGATCTTTTCTGAGAAGAACGAGAAGGTGGAGAAGTATCATCAGCAGGTGACTGTCGTTGGCGTTTAAGCGTGGGACCAGAGTTGGTCCGACGTGGAACGGACCGGCGATTCGAAAATTGCCGCACAATAGAGGGAGAGGCCGGAAGCATAGTCAAAGGAGAGCGGAGGTCAGATAAATCGAAGGAGTCAGTCGAGACCTCAGTACCTGAAGCGGGTGAGGAAACAGCACCGGCAAGAGGTACAGAGGCATTAGTAGTGTCTGAAGAGTGGTCCAAAATGAGGCGGGGTCAGAACGGGGTGTGATATCAAGAAGGTGCCTGGGGGTAGCAGGTTCATGGACTAGGGCTTCCATGGTTAGGTTACTTCTTTCTTTTTGTTTTTAAGAAAAAAAAGAAAGAAAAGAAAATAAAAATAAAAAAAAGAATAAAAAAAGGGGGGACTGGGGAGAGATAGTTCCTGGGAGGAATGAGAGGGCCAGAAATCTCCCTCCGCCCCCAAGAGGACCTCAGCACCGCAAGTAGTGCAGATGCAGTATGGAACCCGTGCCATACCCTACCCATCATGCCAGTAAACCAACAATCCAGTTGCAATCCGGTTGCAATCCCGGTTACAATCCGGGATAGCAACCTCACATCTGCCGAGCTACCTCGGTAGACAAAAGAGAGGGCGGCCGGATATCTGCCACAAAGCATACCTCCTTTGGCCACCACCCCCGGAATCCGAAAGGCAGCCTCCAGAGATACACCCGTCGCCCGAAAGATACCCAAAGCCACTTCCCGGGAGACTGGAGAGGGACTGGGACATCCCCAGGCGATCCAGATTCCACGGCAAACTACACCACCGCCAAGAACCTCAACGGAATGGGATGGACCCCAGTACCCTTTCCCCTACCCAGGAAGTAGCGTGCCTGTGGGGGGAAAAAAAAGGCCAAAAAGAGGAAGGGTAATAGGGAGGGGAGGAGGAGGAGAAAAAGAAAAAGGGAGGATGGGATAACGGAGGGGGGATTGGGGAGTAATTAGCTTTGGTCTGAGGAAGGAGACCAACAGGTCTAATTCCTAAGACCAAGAGCCTCTTCACCACGCCAAGGAGCCCCCCTTGAAGAGGTGAACCTAACGAAAAAAAAAATATTTGATTGTGTTTGTTTATTATTAAATAATTGTAAACTTATCTAAAATATATTTAGTTGGATTAGGCTAAATTAAATTGAAATTGTTATAATACGGTTAGGTAAGTTTTCTAAATTTTTTTTGGTGTAAAATTATTAATTTTTATATTACCATAAATGAAAAAAATATGTCTTTAAACGTATAACAGAAAATTTTAGAGAGAACTTAATTTTAAATGAGTTCTTGCTAATTGACCAATTTTACCTATTTTGGGGCCAAAAACAATATATAATTTTATTTAAATTTTATAATAATAAAATAATATAAAAGAAAAAATATAAAAATAATTTTTATAAATTAAAAAAGGGGGGCATTATAAATATAAAAAATTATTAAATAGATTAATAAAGGGGGTAGGAATTTTTGGGGGTGGGGGAATGGGGGAAAATGTGGTTTAGGGTTTAGTAAATTTTTGGCGGGGGAAAGTGGGGGGGGAAAAGGGAAGGGGGGGGTTTGGGGTGGGAATAATGGGGGGAAAGGGAGTAAAAGGGAGAAAATTTAGCATTAGAATTTAATTTAACAAAGTAGAAGTTAAAATTTTAAAATGAGGGAAAAAGAGTTTTTATGGAAAAAAGGGGAGGAAAAGGTTAAAAAGGGGTTGAACCAAGAAAAAAGAGGGGAAAGAGAGATTTTGGGGAGTTTTAAATAAAAAATTTTTGGTTTGAAAATAAAGAAAAATTTTGGAGGGGATTAAAAGTAAAAGTGGGAAAAACAAATGGGTTTTGGGGTCCATTTTAAAAGATAAGAGGAAAATTTTATAAAAGGGATTTTATAGGTAATTTTAAGAAAAAGAGGAAATTAAAAAAAAAGGATAAGATGGGGGAAAGCGTATTTTTGTTAGGGGGAAGGGGGAAAAACTTTGTGGGATTTGGGAGCCAGTTTTAGGGGGGGGAAAAAAGTTTTCTTTTTGGGGCCATAAGAAAAAATTAAAGGGGGAAAGGCCAGGGGGAATAAAGGGTTAAAATAAAAGAAAAGGCGGGTTGGGGTTTAAAAAGTTTTGGGAAGTTGGTTGGGAAATTAAATAAAGAGGAAGGGGAAAGGTTTTTAAAAAGGGTTTTGGAGGGGTTTTCAGCAAAGTTTTTTGGAAAAGGGGGGAAAAGGGGAGGGTTTAAAATGAGATGAAAAATTAGGGGGGAAAAAAGGTTGAGGGGAAAATTTTTCCCTTTTAAAGTGATGGGGGGGAATTTTTAATTAAAAAAGAAAAAGAGAAGAGGAAAAGGATTAAGAATGAAAAATTTAGGAAAGGAGGGGGGTGGTTTTTAACCAAAAAATTTTTGTTGAAAATAAAGGAAAAAGTTTTAGTTTAACAAAAGGGAAAACCTTATGGAAAAATGGATTTTGGAAAAATAGGAAGGGGGTTAAAATGGGAGAGTTAAGGTTTTGGGGTTGGGGGGTATTTTGAAAATGAAAGTTTTTAAGAAGGGAAGGGGTTTGGTTTGGTAGGGGAAAAAAAGGGGAAAAATTTTAAATTTTTGGGTAAAAGAAAGGCCCTTCAAGGTTGTGAGTTAAACGTGGGTTGTTTTAAAATTTTAAAAAAGGTGGGGTTGGGGTAAAAAAGAATTTTTAAAAGCGGGGTTTTGGGAAAAGGGAGGGTTTGGAGTTAAAAAAGATAAAGGGGAATACCCAAGGGTTGGGGGGTTGCCAAGTTCCTTTGTTGGAAAGGGAAAAAGGTGCTTGGGGGATTCTGGAGAACCGGGAAAGGTTGGTGGTTTAATTTGGTTAAGGGGTAAAAGAAGAAAAAAAGGGTAAAAACAGGAAAGGTGGGGTTTGGGGAAGGGGAAACAAAAAAAAAAGGTAAAAGGGATTTTAGTTTGGGGGAAAGGGGTTTTGTGGAAAAGGTTTTAAAAAGTTTTCGGGTATTTGGGGAAGGGAGTTAAAGGAGGGGTTAGGAAAGTGGGGTTTTAAAAATCATAAAAATTTTTAAAAAAGGGGATAGTGGGTTAAATTAGAGTTGTTGAAAAAGGGGAAATTTTTTCCCCGGGAAAAAAAGGGGAAAGGGTTTGTTTTTTTAAATTTTGTTTAAAATTTTTTGGGGGTTTTTAAAGGGGGAAAAAATGGGGGGGTTTAAATGGCCGGAAAAAGGTAACCAAGGGGGGGAGTTGTAAATGTTTTTGGGGAAAATGTTTTTGGGGGGAAAATTTTTAAAATGAAAGAGGGAATTTTTGGTGGGGTTTAAAAAGTTAAAAGGGAAAGGAAAAGGTGGGGTTTAAAAAAAAGTTGGTAGAAAGAAAAAGGGTGGGAAGGGTTGGGAGGTGGTTTCGGAATTTGGGGGAAAATGGAGGAAACGGAATAAAAAGAGTGAAAAAAGTTGTAGGGAAAAAAGGGGGGTTAGGGTCGGGGCCAGGAAGGGTTTGGGGGGAAAGGGGGAAAGGAGGTTTTTTTGGGGGGGGGTTTTTTGGGTTAAGGGGCATGGGTGAGGTTTTTGAAGGGGGGTGAATGGGGGGGGAAATTTTTTTAATTTTGAGGGCTTTTGGGTGTGAAAAAGGTTAAATTTTTTTGGAAGGGGTTTAGGGAAAAGGGCGGCCCGGGAAAAAAATTTTTCCGGAGGGAAGAAGGGGTTGGGGGGCACCTGAAGGGAAAAGGGGGAAACAGAAAATTTAAGGTGACACCCTTTGGAAGGGAACGGGGGGGTGGTGGGGGGTTAAAGGGAGGGGGAAAGGGTTTTTTTTCGGGGCCACCCCCCTTGGTGGGAAACGTGTTTGATAATAAATAAAAAAAAATATTATTGTTATTAAAATTAACATTTATTTAAATTAAAAAATTATTAAAATAATTAATTGAAAATTTAATTTATTTAAAAAAATTAAAATTAAAAAAATTTAAAAAAGTATATAATATTAAATTTTTTTTTTTTAAAAAATTTTTAATATTTAAAATAAAAAAAAAAAAATATATATATTATATTATATATAAATATATATATAAATATATAATATATATATAAATAAAAATATATATATAAATATATATATAAAATATAAATATATTTTAAAATAATATATAAAAATATATATTTTTATATATATATATATATATATATAGTAATATATGGGGGAATTATATATATAATATATATATATAAAATTATAAATATATATATAAAATTTTCATATTTTAAATAAAATATATAAAATATATTTTTTTTTATATAATATTATATATATATATATTTTATAAAATAAATATTAAAATATATATATAAAATTTTAAAAATATATAATATATATATATTTTTTAAAAAAAAATATATATATATATATATATATATATATAATATAAAAAAAAAATATATATATAATATAAAAATATATATATAAAAATATATATATTTATATATATAAAAATAAATATAATAATAAATATTTTATATAAAAAATATTTTAAAAAATATATATATATATATAAATATATATATATATTAAATATATTAAAATATATTTTAAAAATATATAAAAATATATAAAAATTATTAAATATATATATAAAAATAATAAAAATATATAATATATATATAAAAAAAAATATAAAAAATATATATATATATAATCCTCACAAAAAAAAACCACAAACACACCCCACAAACACACACAACACCCCACCAACACACACACATCCACAAACACACCCCCACCCCCCAAACACCACAAAACCACAAAACACACACAAAAGACACCCCACCCCCACAAAAACACACACACACGGGGGGGACACCCACACCCATTTACACACCACACCCCACAAAACCCCACACCACACACGCCCCACACCCCACACACACCCCACACCACACACCACCCAAACACAACACACACACGACCACACAACCACACAAAACCAGAAAACAACACCCCAACCACACAAAACACACACTAACCAAAAACCCCCAAAACCCACACCACACACCCCCCAAAAACCCCCCACACCCCAAAATACACACCCACACACACACCCACACACACACACAAAACCCAACACAAAACCCCCCACACAAAAACACCCCACACCACACACACACACACACACCACACACAAAACCCCCCAAACCCCACACAACCCCACACCACACACTACACACACCACCCCTCACCCCACACAAACCACAAAACCCCACACACACACCCACACACATCACAAAAACACCACACACACACACCCCACACACAAAACAACACACACACACCCCAACCACTAAACACACACACAACACCCCACACACACACACAACACCCCAAACACACACCCACACCACGAAACACACACACACACCCCGACAAAACACACACCCCCACACACACACACAACCCACACCACCACCAAAAAACACACCACCACCCCACAACACACCAAACCCCCACACCACGCCCACCACACCACACACACACCACACCACACACCCCACACACCCCAAACACACCACACCTCCCACACACACACACACACAAAAACACACACACCCCCCCACACACACCACACACCCCCACACACAAAAACCACACAACAAAAACTCATCACACACAACACCCAAACCCACCACACACCCACCCCCAAAACCCCCCACACACACCACACACACAACACACACCCCCCACCCCAACACACACACAACCCCAACACCCCCAACTAACACACCCAAAACACACAAAACCACACACAAAAACACACACACAACCCACACACACACACCCACCCCCAACAAAAACACACACACCACACCCACACACCAAACCACACACACACTACCCCACACACACCCCACACACACCACACCACACACACACACACCCACCCCCCACACAAAACCACCCCACAACACACCCCACACAACCCCACACACACACACACCCACACCCCACACAACCCCAAAACACACCCCCACACACACACACACACACACACACCCCCACACACACTACACACACAAAACACCACACACAAAACACACCACCCAAACACCCCACAAAAAACACCACACACACAAACACACACCACAACACATCCCCCCCCCCCCACCCCTCCCCCCCAAAACCCCCCTTTCGAAACGGACCCCCCCCCAAAACCCCACTTTTTCCCAAAAAACCTTTGAAAGGGGTAGTCCAGGGCCGCCTTTGGGAAATTTCCCAACAACGGGAGGGGTTTTTTGCAAAAAATTTGAACTACCCCCAAAAACTTGTGTTAATTATGAAAACCCAAAAATTTTAAATAATATAAAATAACAAAAAAAAAATATAAAATTAAAATAAAAAAACAAATAAAAAAATATATAAAAATAAAAAATTTTCAAAAAAAAAATAAATTAAAAAAAATAATTTTAAAAAAAAAATATTAATAAAAAACAAAACAACCCCCCATTTAGGAAAACCAAGCTTTTCCGGAACTCCCAAATCAAGGGAACCCAAGTTCCTTGAAAAGGGAAAAGCACAAACGCGGTTTTCCTTTTTCTTTCAGAGGGGTTTTTCCCTTTTTTTTTGAAATCCCCCCCTAAAAAAACTGGATCATTTGCAAAGAAATAATAAATAAAAAAAATATAAATATATAAATAAAAAATATATAAAAAATAAATATAAATTTATTAAAAATATATATAAAATATTTTAATAAAATAATATATAAAACATATTTTAAAAAGTAAAAAATATAAATATAAAAAAAAAATATATAAAAAATATAAATAAAAATATATAATATTTTAAAGAAAATATAAAAATAAATATAAATCAAAACAACCCTCGAAAGAATGGGAGAAATTCCAAGCTTTTTTCGTGACTACCCCCACATAATCAAGGAACAAATTTCCCTTTGTTTAATTGTAAAGTGGCACAAAAGCGTTTGGGAAATTTCCCTCTATTCTTTCAGAGTGGTTTGTTTTGCATTTTTTTTAAAAACACCTTTTTATTTTGGGGATATTATGCATATAAAATATATTTTTATAAAAAATATATAATATATATATATAATATATATATATATATATAAAATAATATATATAATTTTAATATATTATATATATATATATATTAAATTAATATATTAATATATAATATATTTTAAATAATATTTTTATTTTTTTTTTTATTATCACACGGGGGCCAAAATTCCCCCACCAAGGCGGGGTTGGCCCCCAAAAATTTAAAAATTTTCACCATCATTCACCCCCAAACACTGATTTTGCCAAAGGGTGCTTTACACTACATTTTTTTAAAAACTCCCAAACATTAACACCCCCCTTAAGTGCGGGCACGTTTTTCCCCAACCCCCAGGACTCAATCCGGCCTCCGGTTTCCCTAAACCCCCTTCATAAAGGTTACTTTGCTCACACCCAACAGCACTTTCCAAGTATTAAAAACCTTTCCCGTCCCAAATTCACTCCTATCAAACACGCTCACGCACCCCTTTCTGGAAGTCCAAGCTCCTCGTACACAAAACCTCCTTTACCCCCTCCCCCCAAACCCTTTTCCCCTAGGCCGACCCCTACCCCCGCCTTCCTTACACTACAGACTGTACACTCTTGAAGCCCTTCTCTTTCGCCCCCAAATTCCTCTACATGTCCAAACCCCACCTCAACAACCCTTCCCACCCCTCTGGCAACAGTTTTGGAAATTTCCCGCACCTCCTCCTAACTTCCAAACACAAATTTTCTCTGAAATAAATTCCCCCCCAAACACATTCCCCTCAGACATTGACATCTCCACTGCCTCCACCTTCTCCTCGCGCAACATTCTTTCCACCCATGATGCACACCCATATAAGGTGTTGGTAAAACATCCCTCTCATACTCTCAAAATGTAAAAATATGTAAATATTATATATAATGAATATATATATAATATATATATATATAACATTTTATATAATAATACATTTTATTAATTATAATACAAATTTTAATATTTTGGGTTTTAAAATTTATGTATATGAATATATAAAAAAATTTTTAAAAATAATATATATTTATATATAAAATATTATATAAAAAATTTTAATATACTATTAAAATATAATATATAATATTATATATAATATATACATATAATATTAAAATAATGTATATATAATATATATATAAATATATAAATAAATATAAATATATATATATATATAATATATATTAATATTTATAAAATATAAATATTTTTAAAATATTATTGGTATATATATTTTACATTACAAATATTATATATTTTAAAATGTAGATATTAAAAAATATAGTATATATCCCGTATATTATAAAAAAATTTTTAATATTTTAAAATATATATTTTAATATACTTTAAAAATATATATTTTTAAAGTATAGTAAATAACGTAAAAATATATAATATAAAAAAATTTTTATAAAATATATTATATATACATGTATTAATATATATAAATTTAAATATATATAAATAAATATATATAATAATTTTAAAAATTTAAAAATAATTATATATATCTATAATATATATTTTTTAAATATAATAATATGTATAATGTAACATATAAAATATAAAAAGTATAAAATATAAAATTAATATTTATATTTTTTAATAAAATAAAAGTATAAAAAAAAAAAATAAAAAATTAAAAAAAAAAGTAAAAAATAAAAAAACAAAAAAAAAAAAAATAAAAAAAAACAAAAAAAAAAAAATAAAACAATAAAACAAAAAACAAATAAAAAAAATAAAAAAAAAAAAAAAATAAACAAAATATAAAAAAAAAAAATAAAAAATTAAAAAAAAAAATCCAAAAAAAAAAAAAAAATAAAAAAAAAAAAAAAAAAAAAAAAAAAAAAAAAAAAAAAACAATAAAAAAAAAAAAAAAAAAAAAAAAAAATAAAAACAAAAATAAAAAAAAAAAAAAAAAAAAAAGAAAATAAAAAAAATTTTTTTAAAAAAAAAAAAAAATAAAAAAAAAATTTTTCCCCCCCCCCAAAAAAGTTTTCCCCAAAACCCTCCCCCCCTTTGGTTTTTTCCCAGGGGTCCCTTAAACACTCCTTTTTAACAGTCCCAACATTCACCCCCCTTCCAGGGCAGGCCACTGTACTTCCCATCCCCCGGACTCAAGTCCGGCCCCCCTTTTTCCCCTGAACCCCTTCTTAAATTTAAAATTTTGCTCACACTCCCCCCAGCACGCCCAAGTTTTAAAAAACCATTTGTCTCCATTCACTCCTATCAAACACGCTCACGCATGCCTGCGGGAAGTCCAACCCCCCTCGCCCCACAAAACCCCCTTTTAAAACCCCCCTCCCCCCAAACCCTTTTTTCCTGGGCCCCGACCCTACCCCGCCTTCCTTTTTGAATTTAAATTTTTTTGGGCTCCATTCCCCTCCACATGTCCGAACCACCTCAACAACCCTTCGTAAACCCCTCTGGACAACAGTTTTGGAAAACCCCGCACCTCCTCCTAACTTCCAAACACAAATTTTTCTCTGCATTATATTCACCCCACACATTGCCCTCAGACTGACATCTCCCCGGGCCCCCCTTTCCCCCCCGCTGCAACATTATCACCCGGGCTTCACAGCCACACAAGAGGGGTTGGAAAAAACAATCCCTCTCATACTTTCCCCCCCTTTTTGGGCCTCCAAGGCAAATTTTCTTTGTCTCCCACAGACCCCCAAATGAAACCACTCACCCTTTTTTTTCCCCTCATCAATTCAGGGTTTCACCTCATCTTTCTAGACCCATCCGCGACCCCGTCCACTCCCAAAAATCTGAATACATTCACCTCCCCCCATACCCCCTCCCTCCGATCTGATATCCAATCTTTTTATCACCTAATCTTTTTGTTATCCTCATAAAACCCTTTCTCTTTCCGGATTCCCCCTTTCAAATTTTCTTCTTTTTTCAAAACCCTAAAACCCAAAATTTATCCCCAATCTCTGCAACTTCTCTTTAGAAAACTTTTCCCCAAAGCCCCAGTGGGCCATCACAAAGAGCAACTGTGACAAAATCCCCAAATTTAAAATGTGATTTTTTATCCTTTTAAATCCCCCTCCTTTTTGGGCCCAAAACCCTCGCCCTTTACCCTTTTCTTACAACCCCTTCTTAAAAATATTAAACAACCACGGTGACATTTACACCCTCCCCTTTTCTAAGGGCCAAATTTTTCTGGGAAATAATTTCCCTCTTTCCTACATACTCTAACTTTAGCCTCACTGTCCCCGTAAAACTCTTCACTGGGGTTTAGAAACCCCAACCCCCCTAAACCATACACCTTCAACATCTGCCACATTGCCCCCTTTTCCACCCCCCGTCCCTACCCTTTTTCCCAAAACCATAAATGCCAAAAGACCCCTTTAAACCCCTTTTCCCCAAATTTCGGGTTTACTTTTATGTTTTTTCCGTAAAAAACCTGGCCACACACCCCCAACCCTTTTCCAAAGCCTCCTTTTTCATGTGTTTTTTCCCATTTTCTCCGTCTTACTCTTAAATTCCCCTTTTTAATAATAACTCACCCTACAAATTTCCAGGTAAAACTCAACAACTTTTCCCCCTAAAAAATTTTTTTTCACCTCTTTTATCCCCTTTTCCCTTTTTACAAAAAAACATGGGATGCTCTTGCCAATCCCTAGGTACCTTAACCCCCTTTTTCCATACATTTATTAAAAAATTGCACCAAAAACCAAAAATTTTTCCCCCCAAAAATAAAAATCCCCACCTGCCTTTTTAAAATTTCTATCTTTTTCCCATCAATCCCGGCCCGCCTTACCCCCCTTTTTTTTACCTTCTGCCTCACGAACTTCCCCAAAACTCACAACTTGGGTCTTCCTCACTCCTACAAGATGTTGGGTTTCCCCCTTTCCCTTTCCTATAAACGAAATCACAGCTTCCCAATTTTTATCAAAATTTAACAATTCCCCCAAAATATTCCCCCCCATTTTTCCCAATTTCCTCAACTCCCAATTTTTAAAAAAGCTCCCTCTCCTTTTTTAAAATGACAAATGCATTTGTTCCAGGCCTTTTTTAACTTGTTAATCTCACTCCAAAACTTTTTCCTTTTTTTCAACAAAATTTTTTGATAACACTTTACCCACTCCCCCTTTATAATATTATATATAATTTTTTATATATTATAAATAAAAATAAACATATATATATAAAATATAAATATAAAATAAAATAAATAATTTTTATAATATGTAATATATAATTATAAAAATATATATATATATATATTTTATATATATATTAAAATATATAATTTTTATATTATATAATATTAATATATATATATATAATATTTAAAAAAAAAATTTTAATATATATATTATAATATAATATATAAAATTTTTATATATAAAAAATATATAAATTTATAAAATAGGGAAATATATATATATATATATATATATTTTATTTTTAATATATATATAATATATAAATATTTTATATAAAATTTTTATAATATATAAATATATAAATATATATTATATTAAATCGGAATACCCTGCCTAACCCTTCCCAAGGGGGAAAGGGAGGGCCCGACCCGAGCCTTTAGCCATAAACGTCATTTCCCCTTTGCCCCCTTTGGGGGGATGGGAGACCAGAGAGGCCTAAGCTTGTGGCAAAGGGCCCGGGGAAAAGTTGGGGCCCCAAAAATGAGGGGGTAAATTGTGCCTCCTCCCCCCGGGAGACTTTTTGGGCTCAGACACTCCCTAAAAAAGGGAGGGCCCAAAGCCCGGGGGCCACCCTTGGAAAACGCCCGGGCCGGGAGAATAAACCGGGTAATCTTTAAAAAAATAATTAATATAATTTTATATAATATATATATATATAAAATTTAAAAAAATATATAAAATATATTTTATAATATTTATAATATATTTTTAATATATATGTCTATTTTAAAAATATATAAAAAAATATATATATATTTTATATTATATAATATATAATATATATAAAAATATATATATTATATTTAAAATTTTATATATAAAATTTTTATTAAAAAAAAAAATTATATATATATTATAAAATTTTATATATATATATTAATATAATATATATTTTTATATATTATATAATATATATTATAATATATATATTAATTTAAAATATATATATATATATAATTATATAATATGTTAAAATTTTATATTATATAATATATTATAAATTAAAAATAATATAATATATATATATAAATTAAAATAATATAAATATATATTATATAATTATATATAAAATATATATATTTTAAAGTAATTAAATATATATATAAAAATAATTATAAAAAATATAATATATATATAAAATATTATATAATATTTTATATATAATAAAATATATATTAAATAATAAATATAATATATAATATATATATATTATATAATATATATATAAATATTTTTAAATAATATATAATTTTATAAAATTTTATAAAATATATATATTATATAATTTTATAAAAAAAATAAAAGGGATTATATTTTAAAAATATAAAAAAATAATAAAATATATAAATAAAAAATATTAAAATAATAATATAAGAACAAAAACTAAGAAAGAAGGGGAACCCCTGCAAAGGCCTACTGGGGCCCCTGCGAGGCAGTCCAAGTCCCCTAAACCCGGGTTAAGCCAAAACAAACCCCAAACCCAGACAGGGCAGGTCACTTGACTTTAAGGGGTGAACAAAACCCAAACCCACCTGGGTTTGCACAACTATCCCGGTCTAACTCACACCCAAACCCCCAACCCCTCTCCATGTATTTTTTCCAACCTATTTTTAAAGCTCCACAAAGTTCTGGGCCCCTATAACCCGGGACTTGGGGGTTTGTTCCACTCATCCACAACTCTATTTACCAAACCATTTTCTTTTCCATACCTTCCTGAAAACTGAATTTTTCCCCCAAATTTAAAAACCCTTGGGTGCGAGTCCTGTCTAGGGTAGATATTTTCAGCACACTATTTAAAATCCCCTTTATTTATTCCTGTCCTTTTCCCCCTTTTACACCTCAATCATAACCCCCCCAATTTTACTCCCTTTCCCAAAAGATTTCAGTTTCAGGGGCCCCTTAAAACTATCCTTTATAGGGGAAAGGTTTTTTGATACAAGGGGTCATCTTTGTCATCCCCTTTGTAAAATTTTCCCCGAGAATTTATATCCATTCTGTTTAAAACGGGGACCAAAACTGTGGGAAAACAAAAAACTAAATAGCCAACCAAGGATGTAAAAGTTGAAGAACAAAAACCCGAGGGCCCTATTAATTTTTGGGTTCTTTTATTTTTAAAGCCCCAAAGGGTTCCCCATTAGCTTTATTGCGAACACTTATGCCTGTTGTCTTGGGTTTTAGATTACTGCTAACCAGGGAAATCCCCAAATCTTTTTTCGCAAATTTTCCTAATATTAAGACTACATTATTTAAATTTTTTATGTGGGATGGTTATTGTCCGTTTCCAACATTTAAAAACTTTTCAAAAATTTTTCTATAATTTTAAAATGCCTCTGCCACTTTTTCCCCACCACTGCTTTATCTATTCCCAAAACTTCCTGGGGTGCTCGAATGTCCCCCTTTAAAAAATGAAAATTTGACGGCCTTTTTTGGTGTCAAACGGCAAAATTGCCGATGGGGGCTCTTTTTGCCCTCATCTATGTCGTTTTTTGTAAAATTGTGAACAGCAGGGCCCCAAAACTGACCCTGTGGAACACCGCTCTGACCCCTTCCCCCACTCTGATTTTCTCCCCCCTTTTTGCAAAACCTTTTCTGCTGCCTATTTTTCAACCCCTGCCCCCTATTTCCCGGAAAAAATTTCTCCTCCCAATTTCCTTTTGCTTTTTTAAATTTTTCCCCAAAGTCTCTGATGTTTGGGGCCCCCGTCAAAAGCCTTACTGAATCCATATACAAAAATATCATAAATTTATTACCATGGTTTTAAACCCCTCAAATACCCTTTGTGAAAAAAAAATTTAAAAAATTCGTAAGGCAGGAACGGGCCCCCTTTTTAAAACCATGGGTGAGATTCGTTTATTAATTTATTTCTTTTTAAGGTGGCTAGAACCCGCCTCGCCCTTTTTTGTTCCATAAATTTTTTCCCCCTATGGAGGTTAAAGGGTTAATTTGGGCCCATTTGTTCGAAGCTAAGGAAACCCGTCCCCCTGTTTTTGGGAAAAAAGGTTTTCACATTTGCCCCCTTTTCCACTTATCTGGCACCAGCCCGTTTGTAGTGATATGTTAAAAGATTTGGCCAAAGGTGTTCTAAGCTCCCCCCTTTACATTCCCTTTAGAACCCTTTCATACAGTTCTTTATGGCCTTGGGGGTTTGTTAGGTTTTTTAAATTTTTCTATTTGCCTAAGGGCCATGTCACTTTTACCCTTAAAAAAATTAAAGTTTAAAATTAAAACCTTGGCAAGTTTTTAAAAAGTTTTTCCAAAAATTTTTCTCTGGAATATCGCCCGGTTTTCCTCCTGTGGGAAAAAACTGGGGAAATAAAGTGTTAAAAACCCAAAACCCCCCTTTCCTTATCATGCCAATTTGGGGGGACCCAGGAACTTTTGGGGTGGGGCCCAAACCCTTTTCCCTGGGTCTTACTTTTGGATACCTGGGAAAAAATCCTTTTTGGGGGATCTTTTTTTCCTTGCCCAAATTTAAACCCCATAAATCTCTTTTTTTTCTTTTCTAAAAACCCTTTTTTTATTTCTTCTTTTAAAAAGAATAAATCTTTTCCTTTAAATTTCCCCTCTCCTCTTTTTATTTTTCCTATAAATTTTCCCCTCTTTTTACCAATCAGAAATTTTAATCTATTGTCACCAAATTAAGGGATCATTTTTGTTTGATTTTGGGTTTTCCCCATTTGGAAAATAATTTGGGCTGGGGCAGCTAGAAACCCATCCCTGGAAAAACAACATATCGGGAACCATCCCCACCAACCCGACCCTTAGTCAGGTCATTTTTCCCTTTTAGCCCCCCAAAAATTTTTCAGGGCCATGAAATCACCAAGCGAAAATCAGGGCGGAGACCTTTATTGCCTTATTAGGGGGAATTTTCCCTGATATTTAAAACTGATGATTTGTGATCATCTCCCCCCCAAACTCATCATTAACCTCAAATTTTTAATTAGGTTTCCCCACTGGGAAGAACCAAACAAGGGGGTTATTTCCCCCAGTTGGGTCGTCACAAAAAGTTTTTTAAAAAAAAATCCGGATCGTATCAAGAAAGTCACCCGGGGGGGGGGGGGGAAATCCAAATTTTCCCGGGCAAAATTGCTCCCGTCAATCTGTCCATAGTTTTAAAATTTTCCCATTAAGGGACAACATTTTGTGTGTAAAACCCTTTCGAAATTTTGTCCCATAGAAGTTTTCTGCACTCCCCCATCAAAATTTGGGGCCCTGTAAACACACCCAAAATTAGTTTTTTCTCCGGGGCCCCGAGAAACTTTAAAACCCAAAAAATTTTAGTGGCTGACCTTCTAATTTTTAAAATCTTGTCTAACACAACAAATTTTAAAAATTTTCTGACATACACGCACTTCCCCCACCTTTCCTGTTTACCCTTCAGTGTGGAATAATTTTTTAGCCTTGAATGTTACATTTCCAAGGGCATCTCTCTATCTTTCAATTGGCCAGGTCTCCCGTTATAGCAATAATATCTATGTTTCCTTTCACTTCAAATTAAAACTTAGGGTCATCATAAATTTCTAACACCCTGCTATTATAAAAGAAAACCTTAAAAGGAAACATTCCCTTGCTGCCCTCTGCTTCCCCCTTTGTTTGCTGACCTGTTTTTATTTTCTTTTTTTATAACTTTCCCTTTCGGAAAGCCCCTTTTTTACATTTACTGTTTTTCCCAAACCCAAATGTTGCAACCTGCTTTTTTCCCCACACACCCCCTAAACCCCTTAACCCTTTCCCTCAGTTTTTTAAAAACATAGGGGATTTTACCAATGGCCCTTTTCAATCATCTGGGAAGTGCTACCAACCCCCCGCCCCAGAGAGAAATTTCCCCCATTCCCCTTTCAAAACTATCATGTTTTTCCATAAAAGTTTTTTCCAATTTTTCAATAATGGGATTGCAATTCCCCTTTTCCCGTAAATGTCCCACCCCGCAATTTTAAAACCCAAATTTCCCTAGACAACCATTTTATTTTCCCACTCCCCTTCTAGGGAAAAATGCACATATGATTTGGGGTCCCTCCCTTAGACTTAATGAAATCTATAGCTGAAACCCGTATTATCTAGGCCCGCTCTTTCTCTCCTACCCTTCCCCCAAATCATTTCCCACCGCAACCAAAAACAGATAATGGGGTTGTTCCCCCTTACCCCGACATGATATTATCCACCTGTTGACAAAGTCCCCAACACCAGCTTTCCCGGGGAAACACACCTATCTCCATCTTTTATTCCATTACAAAAAAAACACGATCAACATATCTTTCCCCGAAAATCACCAACCACAAAATGCGCTTACCTTCATTAAACAGGGGCCCGTAAATACCCTTACATTCACTGGCCACTGAAGTACTTCATCCTGGAGAACAAGAAGGGGAAATTTCCCACCAATTTTAAACCCTTTACTTTTTAAAATTTCCTTACTCTGAGCCCCCTCCCATTATGTGAAAAAACCTCGGCCCCCCTTGAAACAGGTGCGGACTGCACCCCCACTGCTGGTAGCCGTTGGTACCTCCCCACCTACACCTCCTCCCCAGTGAGAGACAGACTGCACCTCCCTGCTAGAACCTCATTCCCCACACTCCAAAACCCCCCACCTCTCTCCCAGGCCCATTGAGGTGGGCCCCTTTAGCCTCCTAATCTCCCCCTGGAAAGCAAGACCTCCTCCTTCACCCCTCCAAACCCCAAAATTTTAAAAAACTGCAGAAACAAGCCCTGCCCTTTTTAACCGTCCACGCTAATCCCCCAAAGGGACTCAGGGTCTTGACCTCACGGACGACTGACCATATAAAATATATATATATATATATAAATTATTTTTATAAATATTAATATAAATTATATATATTTTTATAATATATATATATATATTATTTATTAAAAAATATATAAAAATTTTTAATATTATATAAAAAATAAATTTTATAAAAATATATATTATATATTAAAATAATATATTATATAATTTTAAATATATATTTATATAATTTTATAATAATTATTTAATATAATATAATAATATATATATTTTAAAATATAATATATTATATATATATATAAAATATAAATATAAATAAAAAAATATATATTTAATATATATATATATATAATATATATATATTATATAAAAAATATAATTTTTTAATAATTTATTTTTAAAAAATTTTTATAAAAATTATATAATATATAAATATTATAAATAATATATAATATATTTTAAAAATAAAAAAGTATATAATATATAATAAAATATAAATAAATTTATATAATATATATATATAATTTTTTAAAATTAAAAAATAAACAAAAAAAAAAAAAAAAAAAAAAACTAAAAAAAAATTTTTAAAAAAAAGAAAAGAAAAAATAATAAAATTAAAAAAAATTCGGCCCCCAACAAACACAAAAACACACCCCCCCAAACACACAAAACTTTAATTTAAGGAAAAATTTTAATATTTTTACCCCAAAAAAAACAAAAAAAAACCCCCAAAAAGATTAAAACTTTAAAAAACAAAAGAATTTAAAAACCAAATGACAATCCCGGGAATTAAAAATAAATTTTTTGGAAAGCTTAAAAACCTGAAGAAAGGAAACCGGGGTTTAAAAACTAACATCATAAAAAGCTAACCCCTTTCCCCCCAAAACCCCCAAAAAAAAAACAACATCAACCCCCCACCCCCCACCACCTCCCCACCCAAACCCCCCCACCCTTCCACCAACACACCCCCCACCCCCACCAAAACCCTCCATTTTTTTTAAAAAACCCTCACCCCCCACAATTTTTTCTTTTTTCCCTATTTAAATTTTTTTTTTCTTTAACCCCCCCTTTTTTTTAAATTTTTTTTTCAACCAAAAAAAAAAGGGGGGGCCCTAAAAAACCCCCCAAAAACCCCTTTAAAATCCTCAACCAAAATCCCCCCCCCCCAAAAGAATTTAAAAAATAAAAAATAAATTGCACCAAAAAAAATCCCAAAATATTTATTCAACAAAAAATTTGAAAAAAAAAGTAACAGGTAACAAAAAAAAAAAAAAGCCCCCCTTTCTGTTTTTTTGTCCCCCAAAAAACCCTTTTCCAAAACTCTTTAAAAAAAAAATTTGCTCCATTTGCCCCCCCCCATTTTCCCCTTACCCCAAAATTTTTCTTTATAACCCTCTGTCCTTTCCTCTTTCTGTGTTTGTTTTCCTGTTTCATGTCTCTGCCATCCATTCTGTCCGCCTCCGTTTATTACCGTCTTCCTCTAACCTTTTCTCTCCCTTTCTGTCTGTCTCTTCTCTTTTTCCTTTGTTCTCTTTGTAAAGAAGAGCAACACGGCTAAATTTCTTAAGAAAATAAAGGAAATGTATTGCAGAGAGCATCGAAGTAGAGACGACCTCATCCGGAGAATAGTCTGTGACAAGGTCCTAGTGCACTATCACGAGTCGTGGTGACAAACGTTAGAGACCTAAGCCTCGCACAACTAGATTTTGATTATATTATTTAGGTGTTTGTGGAGTATTTTCTTCATAATACTAATAAAAATCACTGTGTTAAAATTGGAAATTTTTTGGGTAGTTTACTCAAATGAGTCGAGTTGGTTTTCTAGTAATGTGTTTGACTACACGTTATATACAGTGTTGTTGGTGGGTGTTGTCAAGTTGTCATTACTGGGACTATGGGAAACTACATTTTGGTATGATTCTTGAAGCAACGAATTGAGGTAGTCAGTAGTGCCACAGGGATTCTTCTTCACTTCTTAGAATCAGTGCAACATGTAGGGTTGCTTGAATGAATATGGCATTTGAACCACTTCTTGGGGAATAGTTTAATGCCATGGTTTTCTGTCGTGGTTTAATTTTGTGGTCTGATTTGTTTTGATGGTTTGGTTTAAGGTAGTGTTCTGATGTCATGGTTTAATGTCCCATGAATGATGTACCAAGTATCTCGTTGTTTGACGTCCCATGACTGATATACCAAGTATCTCGTAGTTTGATGTCCAATGATTGTTGTACCAAGTATTTCGTTGTTTGACGTCTCAGGATTGTTGTACCAAGTATCTCGTTGTTTGACGCCTCAGGATTGACGCTACAAGTTGATGAAGTTGGAAAACTCTCTGCCAGGCGAACGCCTTCCACCTGAACAAAAAAAAAATGGGAAAATAAATAAATGAATGACTTGAGGAATATTAGCAAAGATAATTTTCTAAGGATTTTAATTTAAAAATAAAATAAAAATAGGCCGTTGTGCTTCCAGTAGGATACTGAGACAGGAGTATATTATGCCCGGGATGGTCTTCTGTGATGTTTTAAAAGAAATGATACCACTACTTGGTCGTAGTACCACAAATCAGATTTCACATTCGAGGAGTCGTAACGTCCCACTACGTTCTGTAGACCAGGATCTTGCTCCAATTAACTAGCGTCTACCCTGGTTGACCAGGCCAGCAGCAGAGCTGATAATAAAGAAAACCACACTGGTTACATAAGGGTTAAATAAGTATAACATTGTAGAAACACAAAGGGTGGTATTCGACTTCAGTGTCGTTACTGGTAACCAGAAAAATCAGTAGCAATGAACAGAAATACTCCTGGTAGATGACCTTACCTGATCAGGAGAAGAGTTGAGGTGAAGTGATTCTCCAAACTTCAACCCACACCAGGTAAGGGCAATACTATCAGGAGTAGAAATTAAAGCAAAACAGACCCGAGGAACTGAAGTTTAGCCTCAGCCCGCTAGATGGTAGTGCGGGCGGTAACACGCTAATGGTTCCTGCTAGTCTAAACAACTATAACCCACACTTATTAAGGGCTTTTCCCTCACACTCTTAATTCAAGAAATTATATCGAATGTCGATGTTCGCTTGTTGTTGTAGGATTTAAGTATTATTGAGCTTAAAACATGTCAAGTGAGATTTATATATTTATTATGTGTGCTTCTCCTGTGTTTAATCTATGTTTGTCGTTTGTATTTGGATTTCGTCTTATATTTACGTGTTTGAGTCGTGTGTGTGTTGATTATATGTTTTAATTATAAGGTATATTCATGTGTCTTATTTACCAGTTTAATTTACGAATTCTGATAACATATTTTACTGACACATTTAACCAACTTCATGTATTTTGTTTACATGTTTTAATTACGCGTTTACTTATTTAGGTGTTTTGCTTATGTTTTTAATTGCGTGTTTTGCTTATTGAGAGTTTTCCTTAATTGTTTTGATTACGTGGTTTAATTGTGGTTTAATCACGTGTTTAACCTATGAATTGAGATCATTGTTTTCACCGGCATGTTTTACTCATGTGTTTTATTAGAAGCTTAATTAACCGGACAAAGTCAGCTTTAAGGTTATTGTTTAATCTTATTTGAATGGAAAATAATTAACAATTAAAAAGGCTGTATTGGCATGGGCTGACACAACTGAAATATTGTACGTGATCACTAAACTTTTAAAACTGAAGAATGGAGATCTATTGAACATAACGTCTCGTTCGACCTCAAATGTTCAAGTTCTATTGAAGATCTTGAAAACTTAGTTACTCACTATTTGACAGACATATTATTAACAACCCAACAGTGGTTAGAGGTTAAATGTTATTGTGAGTGATAGCGGCTCAGATATATGACAGCTACAGGTGATCCAAGGATAATGTAAGAAGTGTACAACATACACTTCTGTCAGGTCTTGTAAATATATTCCATTCAGTATTTCGTCTTTGGTTGTAGTAATTCCACGATCATCACACTATGCTTATTGCCCATTAAGTGAATTAATGAAATACGTAAAATATATCCAAAGAAGATTTGTTGTATCTATTTGACTGGAAGTGAAGGGATTACTGCCCCACCTGATGGTCTGTCTTGTTAGTCTCTGTTATATCTTAAACTTTTTAAAATTTTCCTTTGTATAATTTTAAATTTTTACGTAAAGTTCTAAATTTTTGTCTGACAAAATTTTTTTATCATTCACCCCCTAAACTTGGTCACGATCTTGTCCCCTTTGGGTGTAAAACCAACTTCCCCTATTTTTCTTATGTTCACTTTATATTATTTAAAAATGCACTTTGAACTTTTTTTTAAACTGTACCAAAACACATTAATCGTTTTTAAAAAGGGGAGTCAGGGAAGGGGGTGAAGGGGGGGGGGGGAAAAAGGGGGAAGGGGGGAAAGGTGGGAAGGGGGGAAAGGGGGGGAAAGGGGGAAGGGGGAAGAGGAATTTTTTTCCCCTGGGGGTGATTGAAAAATTTTTTTTTTAATGTATTTTGAGTTTAAAATTTCCCTTTGTACACTTTTACGTTTTTTAAAAAAGGTTAATTTATATTTATAGCGGGGGAAAATTTTCCATGCCCAAAATTTTTGGATTTTCCTTAAATGCTCTTTTTTTGGAAATAATTCCCGAAAGAACCCAATTTTAGCCGGAAAGGGAAAAAAAAAACCAAAGGGGGGTTGAGTGAATTACTCACGGGGGCATCCCCTAAATATTTTATAGGAGAGAGGGTTCGACTGCACAGAAGCTTTTTTTTAGTCTTTTTACAGGAGTTTATGACGTAGATTTGTTAAAAAAATTCATAAGAACAAAAGAAAAAAGGGGAGCATTACAGCGGGGCCTACTGGCCCTTTGCGAGGCAGGTCCAATTTCCCCTAACGGCTTAAGGGCCCAAAGCCCCAACCTAGTCAGGTCATTGGGATCTGACCCAGTAGCACAAGTTTGTCAAGCCAAAATCATACCCCCCCCACACCCCCTTTATCAATTTTTTTAGCCTATCATTAAATACACAGCGTTTTAAAATTCTATAAAAAGTAAACCGGGGGCTTGCTCTAATTATCCAATTTAAGCATTGCTGCGATTCTGTCTTGGCTGATATTTTTTAGACGCTGTTTACCAACCCCCCTTTTTTTATTCCTGCTTCCCTTTATAAAAACCTCCAAATCATATCCTCCCTAACTCTACGCCTTCGGGAGTGAGATTCAGAAAACCCTTTAGTCGTTCCAATAGGAAAGATTTTTGGGTACATTTGGGTCAACTTTGTCATCCTCCTTTTTACGTTTTCCAATGCCCTTTTATAACCCTTCGTAATTTCAGGACCAAAACTGTGCAGCATAAACTGATGGGCCCCCAACCAAATTATGTGGGGTTTTAAGAAAAACCTGAGGAATCCTTGGTTTTTTTTAAGTTTTTCGATAAAAGCCCCAAAAATTTTGTTAGCTTTATTGGGGGAAAAAAACTTATGCATGTTGTTTGGTTTCGATTACGCTAACCAGAACTCCCAAAACCTTTTCGCAACAGTAACATTTTAAGGGTTTTACATTATTTAGTTTAATTTTTTGGGAAAGGTTTTTTTTCCCTTTCCCAAAGTTTAGAACTTTGCATTTGTCTATATTTTAAACGCAACTGCCAATTCCGGGCCCCTGGGATCATCTATTCAAATCTTCGGAGTGCACTAATGTTCCCCCCGAAGAATGAATTTGACGGCCTTTTTTTGGTGTCATCGGCAAACTTTCTAATGTCGTATTTTTTTCCCAATCTATGTGTTTATTGGTTTGATTTTTTATCAACAAAGGGGCCCCAAACTGACCCCCGGGGGAATACCATTCTGACCCCTTTCCCCCCTCGATTTTTTCCCCCTTTATTCAAACTCTCTGGGTGCCTATTTTTCAAACCTTTCCTCATCCAAAGGGAAAAAAATTCCCCCTTTTATTCCGTGTGCCCTTTTTTTTCCTCAATTCTCTGATGTGGGACTCCACCCCAAAAACCCTTTCTAAAGCCATATACCCCGTATCCAATTTATTAAAAATGATTAAACCCCTCAAATACCCTTTGTGAAAAAATTAATAAATTCGTAAAAGCAGGAACGTTTTTTTAAAAACCAGGTTGGGGGTTTGTTGATTAATTTAAATTTTTTTTAAGATGGGGTAAAAATTGCCTCGGCAATTTTTTATTTCCCCAAAATTTTCCCACATGGGGTTTGGCTTATTGGTCTATAGGGTTTGAAGCTAAGGCCTGTCACCTACTCTGAAAATTTGGTATGACATTTGCCCTTTTCCACTTATTGGCACCATGCCAGTTTTAGTTGATATGGAAAAGATTACCAAAGGTTTGCTAAGCCCTTTAACATTCTTTAGCCCCTTGCGACAGTTCATCGGGGCCTGGGGATTTTTTAGGTTTAATTTATTATTTCCCAAAGGACCTGTACTTGTGACCCAAAATCGTGCATAGTTTACACGTCCTGTTACAAAATTTTTATTATAGTAAAGGGCAACAAAAAGGGAGGATAGCTGCAACAGTTGTAGATGTTCTCACAAGTGGGCGGGCCCTCTTTTGGAAGAGGTGATGCCCAAATGGGCCAAGGTTAGCAAAGAATTGTGAAGACATTCTCGTACCAGGTTCGTGGTGGCTGTGCAGACAAGACACCTTTTTAAAATACCGATGGTATGTATACCTTTGTCGGATGATCCCAAAATTGTTTGCTGGTCATACCCTAGGTTGTCGTTGTTACCTGGAAAATAGTCTGTTGCTGTTGGCGTTGGCTGTTGTTGACCCACATAACAGTCCACCTGGTTGGTGACGCTTGGGGGATAGGGAGATCAATTTTTTTGAAATCTTCTACACTTTTTCCCAGTAAATTTTGACATTGGTTGAGTAATTTGAATAGTCACAGCCGGATTTGAGTCATGTTCTTTATTTGTCCAAGTCGGCCCTTTGTGTCCACTGCCTTTTTTTAACATCTCTTTTACTTCCCCTTACAACCCGTACAGATTCTGGAGCATCCCCCTTTTCTACCTGTTCATGTCACAAAGTTCCTTTAGAAGAGTTGTGGTAGCCTTGTCTTTTTCTTGCTGGATATTACTTCTTTTTTTGCCCTTTTTTCATGATTTATTAAAAGGAACACAAAAAAACACAACCTTCACACAACCCACACACAGCCCCCCACAACCTGCACACTATCTTTACTGAAATATATATATTTTATATATATAAAAAATATATATTATATTTATTAAAAAAATTGATCTCTGGGTGAAGGAGACTCGAAACCCACGAACCTTGGAAAAAGGGATCGTTTTACCAAATACCCACACTGGACCAAAACCTTGGGTCCAGCTTTCCTGATTTGGGAAAAAACGCGTACCTTGTTCCAAGGTGTAGGCTCGAGTCTCATTCGCCCGAGTTAGTGTTTGTGTATATTTTGCCCGCTCTGCGAATTCTTGCATTGTTAAAACTTAGTAAGGGGTGCAGCAGGGGATGAGTGAAAAACTGTAAGCCTTTCCCTCAAAGTGGCTGCCTTGGATCAAAGTCAGCGCAAGGGACCCAAGGGATGGGGTCCCGTGGGGTAGATTGGAAAGCATGCTACCTTTTCCAAGGTTTTTAGGTTCGGGGCTCCTTCAGCCGAGATCTGGTTTGTGTATATTTGCCCGCTCTTGCGAATTCCTTTCATAATTGTTATTATTATATTTATTATATATATATTTATATAATATATATTATATATATATATAAAAATATATATAAATATTAAAAATAAAATATATATTATATATATTTTTTTATCCCCTGGCCGATTCCCACCAAAGGGGAGGGTGGCCCCAAAAAGAAAAACTTTACCTATTTACTCCATCACTGCTTGCCAGAAGGGGTGTTTTTCACTACAGTTTTTAAACTGCAACATTAACACCCCTTTTCAGATGGGGCACGTATTTCCCATCTCCGGGGACCAACCCGGGCCTGCCTTTTTCCGAATCCCTTCATAAAAGTTACTTTGCTCAACCCAACAGCACTTTAATATAAAAAAAAATTTGTCTCCATTCACCCAAAAAACACGTCACGCATGCCCGCTGGAGTCCAAGCCCTCGCACACAAAACCCCTTTTCCCCCCCCTCCAACCCTTCCCAGGGCCCCCCCTACCCCCTTCCTTCCCTACAGACTGTACACTCTTGAAACATTCTGTTTTTCTCCCCCCTTTCCTACATTCCAACCCCCTCAACAACCTTCCTCCCCCTGGAAACAGTTTTTTTATCCCCCACCCCCTCCTAACTTTCCAAAAACAATTCTCTCATTTTTTCACACCACACATTGCCTCAGACATACATCTCCCCCGCCCCCAGCCTTCTCCCGCTGCAACATTTTACACCCCCGCTTCCACCCATATAAGGCGTTGTTTAAAACTATACTCTCATTCATTCCCCCCTTTGCCCCCAAAGGGCAAAGTCTTTGCTCCACAGATCCAAGGCCCACCACTCTTTTCCCATCAATTCTTATTCACCTCATCTTCATGACCATCCCCTAAACTCCACTCCCAAAAAACTAAAACGTTACCTCCTTACCTTCCCCCCAAACTGAATTCATCTTTCATCCCCAAATCTTTTTTTTACCCTCAAAACCTTACTCTTTCTGTATTCCCCTTTTTAATTTTCTTCTTTGCCACCCTACCAAATTCATCCCCAAATCCTAACTTTCTTCAAAATTCCCCCAAGGAAAGTGTCATCGAAAAAGAGCACTGTGAAAACCCCCACTTTGTGGGTTCTTTATTTTTAAACTCCACGCCCCTTCCCAAGACCCTCGCATTATTCTCTTAAACCCCCATCTATAAATATATTAAACAACCAGGTGACATCAAAATCTTGTCAAAGGCCTATTTTTTCGGGAAAAAAATTTCCCTTTTTCCTACATACTCAACTTGACCTCACTACCCTCTAAAAAACCTTCACTGCTTTCAAAAAACCCCTCCTACACCAACACTGCAACATCTGCCACATTCCCCCCCCTATCCCCCCGTCATACGCCTTTTCCAAATCCATAAATGCCAAAAAACCTCTTTAGCCTTATCTAAATTTTTTCACTTATATTTTTCCCGAAAACACCGGGTCCAACACCCCCTACCTTTTCCAAAAGCCCCTTGTTCATTCTACCTATTTCCGTCTTCCCTTTAATTTTTAAATTAAAACCTCCCATACATTTTTCCCAGGTAACTCAACAATTTTCCCCCCTAAAATTTTTTTGCACCCTCTTTTACCCCCTTTTCCCTTTATAAAAAGGGAACTATGCATGCTCTCCCCAATCCAGGTGCCTTCCCTTCCATACTTTTAAAAAAAAAAATTTGCCCAAACCCCCCCAAAAACTTATCCCCACCTTTTTTAACTTTCTATCTTTATCCCATAAAATCCCGGCTCCCTTCCCCCCTTTTTATTTTACCTACTCCCTCCGAAATTCCCCACACCCCAACTGGGTTTCCTCACTCCTACAAGAGTTATTCCTCCTTGCCTATACACAAATCACAGCTTCCCCATTTCATCAAAATTTAACAATTCTCAAAAAAATTTCCCCATCTTCCCCAAAACCTCAACTCTCCATTTAAAAAATTCCCCTCCCATTTTTAACGACAAATCCATTTTTTCTTAGGCTTTCTTAAATTGTTTAAACTCACTCCAAAACTTTTTCTTATTTCAACAAAAATTTTTTTTATACACCCCACCCACTCTTCATTTGCTCTTTTTAATTGCTTCACCACCCCTTAAAATTCTCTCTTTTTCTCCATATACCTTTCCCCCTTTCTCACTTCACTTTGTAAAAACTTTCATATGCTAAATTTTCTCCCCTTATATCCTTTACATCATCATTCCACCAAACGTCCTCTTCCCCCCTGCACCCACTTTCCCGTAACCCCAAAAATTCTGCTGAAACTAACACTCATTTTTAAAAATACCCCATACCCCTTCGACCCCATTTCCGCTTCATTACCCATTATCCCCCTAGCTGTTTAAAATCTACCAACTGCCCCCTCTTTTTTGTTTTTAAAACCCTTTACCCCTCTCTTCCCTGATGTTCTATTTTCCCTTTTATCCCTTTACCTTTTACTCTCAGTGTATACAACTAGAAAAATGATCTGATTATCTGTGGCCCCCCTATAACTGTACATCCTGAATTACTCAACAGTCTTTTACTACCCAAAACATAACCACAAAATACTGTCATTTCCCCTACATCATTGTGTTACTATTTACCCCTTTTTTTTTAAAATTGTATTACCTTAACTAAAAACCCCCTTTTTATACAAAAATTTAATCAAAGGGTCCCCTTATCATTTACACCTGGGACCCCAAACTTCATACCCCACCCCCCTAAAAATTTTTCCTACTTTAGCATTCAATCCCCTACCCAATTACCTTTTTCACTTGGGTTTAAAGGTCCTATACATTCACTTAAAATCTCCCAAAACCCTTCCCTGCATTCCCTCTTTCCATGCTACACGCTTTATGACCCCCTTCTCGCATCCAAACCCTTTTTTTAATCCCCATAATTCTTTAATTTAACATTTTATATTCTCTTTTTCCCTTTCCCAAAAAGATCATTTACATTTCGCTACCCCTTCCTTTGCCAACTTCCAGAAATCGTTTAATCCCCTTTATTTCCCCCCACTGAAAAAATCTCCTACCCCCCCTTTACTTTGTTTCGCTTAGGGGCCGAATCCAACTTTTTTTCTTTTATAACATCAGCAATCATCGTTTTTGTCACCGCCTCATCCCCGCACATTTAAGCAACCCCTTTTTATAAAATTTTTTTTTTTCTCTTTTTTAGTAATTGTATACAGGAGAAGGGGTTACTAGCCCATTGCTCCCGGCAATTTAGTCGCCTCATACGACACGCATGCTTACGGAGGAAAGATTCTTTTCCACTTCCCCATGGACAATAGAAGAAATAAAAAAAAAGAACAAGAGCTATTTTAGAAAAAGGAGAAAAACCTAGATGTATGTATATTATATATATGCATGTGCGTTGTCTGTGAAGTTGTGACCAAAGTGTAAGTAGGAGTAGCAAGATATCCCTGTTATCTTAGCGTGTTTATATATTATAATATATATATATATATATATATATATATATATATATATATATATATATTACTATATATATATATATATATTATATATATATATATATATATATATATATTTATATATATATATATATATATATATATATATATATATATATATATATAATATATATATATATATATATATATATATATATATATATAAGCAACACTATAGTCTACATCTGATCCTCACAATACCTCAGAGAGAAATTAAAAGCAGAGTAACATAATAAGAAAGTGTTGTAGGTGTGTGTGTTGGTGTTGCAAGTGTTGCAGGTGTGTTGGTGTTGAAAGTATTAGGTTATCTTCTGGCCAACTACCTGAGCTGATTCTTTAAAGAGCTCTCCTTCCTGTGTTGCCTCGACAAGAACCTTCCCCCAGTGTTTCTTGAAGCTACGCAACACTGCGACTGCTCCCAGAGGGGCAAATTCAATTTCCTATTTAGCGCTGATGCGTGTGAGAGAGAGAGAGAGAGAGAGAGAGAGAGAGAGAGAGAGAGAGAGAGAGAGAGAGAGAGAGAGAGAGAGAGAGAGGGAGAGAGAGGAGAGAGATGTGAGAGAGAGAGAGAGAGAGAGAGAGAGAGAGAGAGAGAGAGAGAGAGAGAGAGAGAGAGAGAGAGAGAGAGAGAGAGAGAGAGAGAGAGAGAGAGAGAGAGGAGAGAGAAGAGAGAGACAAAGAGACATAGACAGAGACAGAGTGAGAGAGAGCATGAGCAATGTGTGTACGTACATAAGAGAGGCAGCAGAATAATTTCTCGTGCACATCGAAGTTATCTGCTGAAAAGTGTCTAATTTTTGAATTAAGGTTAATCGTGTAAAAAAAAGCAGAAGACTCTCTTCCCACTCTCCACTTCCCTCGATCACTGCAGGTTGAGAACACAGGAAGGAAAGTACACATTGCCATATTAGAATAATGGCACTGAATTTTTATTATTTCCCAGTTTATAAACTAGGATAGTGGTTTCCATGTGATAACCAGAGAATGCCTCTTCCGATCGGCTTCAACTTTCATGCATGCTACTGGGCTGTATAGGTGACAGTTTATTATTTCTAATGAAGAACTGGGAATTGGCATAGTGTCTTTCAGGCAATAATTTGTGAATGCCTCATCCGATAGGCTTGTAACCATCATTACTGACATATCTTTCTTGGAGAAAGATTGCCATTAGGCTGTATAAGAGCCAGTCCGAAAAAAAAAAATGTTTCAACTCGTGGTATCACTCTGACAATCTTACTTAAAAAATGGTGTGAAATTTTTTGTGTGTGATAATGTGGAAATGGTTCACCAGCTCTGTCTTTCAGTGGTGATGTTCTTCTCCAGATGAATATTCGTAACGTTAGTGGACTATGTAAGACCCAGTTCGCCGAATCTTGCAAATCTGATGGATGTTATTCAGTGGGAGGTTCTAATTCACCCTGGACAGTGTGTAGGGGCTAATTTACCAATTTTATTCATGAAATTGTGATAATGGATTACGAGTCATTACTTTGCCATGCCTTGACCGGTCGGTTTCAAGCCTTTAACCTGAACTTTCAAACCTTCAAGCTCAACCTTAGAATGTTTCGGACTATTATAGTGTCTAGCCAGCGTAAAGATGTTGATCTGTAGCTCCTGGGCTTTTGAGGATGCTAAGTAAGAGAAAGATTTTTTTAATTTGTTGAGCTGTGAGTTGGACCTGACTAGCTTATGCCACTAGGACGAATGCAGTACTCCTCCCTTGAGTGGCGCGTCTGACCTCACTGGGTCAAGGCATTGGCTAAAGCCGGTGAGAGAATTGGACCTGCCTGGCATAGGCCAGTAGGTCTTCTGCAGTGTTCCGTCTTTTTTATGTTCTTATGAGCTAAAAGTCATGGACAGCGTCAAGGTATTGATCTCCAGCTCCTGGACATCTTGTGAGGATTGGGCTACATATCCAAGGTTTCTTAAGAAAGTTGATCTCCAGCTCCTCCGCTTGTTTTAGGTACAGCTACACTGTACCTAAAACAGGGAAAGGAGCATTCACATGCTCTTGTGAGCACCCATGTATATGAAGCCAGAGTTGTGTAAATTATTTCCAGGCTGAAATTTGTATTGTGTACATAAAGACGTAGTTTAGCTGAACATATACATCACAGATGCAAATTAATTTCACACAGTGATCATACATTCTATTGTACGTTATAATAAAATACATACACCATTATAGTGGAGCAACAATGGATGCTAGTTGCAACAACACGGGAGTGAAATAATATAAGCAATAACAATGTTGAATGTTCAGTCCTTATTTCAGTGTTCAGTCACGTCTGAGTTTTTTAGATTATCCCAGGTTCTCTACACATATGCTGCCATGTATGATAATCTATGTAACTGTATTTGAGTATACCTGAATAAATTTACTTACTAGTCATTACTCCAGTGTTCAGTCACCAGCAGGTCTGATCGTACACTTCTTTTAACAATGGCGATATCTTCCTCCTCCTGCAGTCAGAGTGTAATGTTCTAAATCTCACACTACTTATCTCTGCTGTTAAATAAATCATATGGAAATACTAGATTTCTGGACAAGGTCTTAATTATTTTAATTAACTGAAGCAACAGTGAACCTCTTAAGATCGTCAGAACCTTAAATCAGGCCCCAAGACAGAGTTACACGAACGAGTTATATCCCGCTGCATGAACGAGCTAATATCTCACTGCACGAACGAATTAATATCCCACTATACGAACGAGTTAACATCCCACTGCACGAACGAGTTAATATCCCACTGCACAAACGAGTTAATATCCCACTTCCATGAACGAGTTAATATTACATTGCACGAACGATTTAATATTGCACTGCACGAACGAGTTAATATCCCACTGTACAAGCAAGTTAATATCCCACTATACAAACGAGTTAATATTCCCCTGTACAAACGAGCTAAAATCCCACTGTACAAACGAGTTAATATCCAACTGTGCAAACGAGTTAATATTCCACTGTACGAAAGAGTTAATATCCCACTTTACAAACGAGTTAATATCCCACTGTACGAACGAGTTAATATCCCACTGTACGAACGAGTTAATATCCCACTGTACGAACGAGTTAATATCCCACTGTACGAACGAGTTAATATCCCACTGTACGAACGAGTTAATATCCCACTGTACGAACGAGTTAATATCCCAGTGTACCAACGAGCTAATATCCCACTGTACAAACGAGCTTAAATCCCACTGTACAAACGAGTTAATATCCCACTGTATAAACTAGATAAGATTTTCTTCGGATTTTTAACCCCGGAGGGTTAGCCACACAGGATAACCCAAGAAAGTCAGTGCGTCATCGAGGACTGTCTAACTTATTTCCTTTGTGGTCCTCAATCTTGTCCCCCCAGGATGCGACCCACACCAGTCGACTAACACCCAGGTACCTATTTGCTGCTAGGTGAACAGGACAACAGGTGTAAGGAAACGTGTCGAAATGTTTCCATCAGCCGGGAATCGAACCCGGGCCCTCCGTGTGTGAAGCGGGAGCTTTAGCCACCAGGCCACCGGGCCACGAGCTAATTTCCCACTGTACAAACGACCTAATATTCCACTGTACAAACGAGTTAATATCCCACTGTACGAAAGGACTAATATCCCACTGCCATGAACGATTTAATATCCCACTGCCATGAACGAGTTAATATCCCACTGCCATGAACGAGTTAATTAACATCCCACTGCACGAGTTAGCAGCCAGGAAGCTATAGCAGACAAGCAACATTTTGTGTCACACTCGGAGTTAGACATTGGGACCCAAGAACTCTGGGTTGTCATTAATAACATTAAAATTCCTTAATAAAATGCTAAGTGAAACATTCTAACAAGATATGAACTATATTCTAGTATCATAGAATAAATAAATACGTTTAAAGATATATATTTTTTCATTTATATTAAGGTAAAAATTAATTATTTTGTACCAAAAGAACGTTAGAAAATTTACCTAACCTTATTATAACAAGCGCAATTTAATTTAGCCTAATCCAACTAAATATATTTTTTTATAATTTTAATATAATTTAATAATAAACAAACACAATGAAATTTATATATTTCTCGTTAGGCTCAGGATGATTTTTGAGAAATTATGGCATTCACAAATTTTTGCTTGCCTTATTCGGCAAGAAGAACGTTGCTATTGAAATGAAAATCGATGGTTTTATGTCGCGATTTGTGTGTGTGTGTGTGATGTGTGTGTGTGTGTGTGTGTACTCACCTATTTGTACTCACCTATTTGTGGTTGCAGGGGTCGAGTCACAGCTCCTGGCCCCGCCTCTTCGCTGATTGCTACTAGGTCCTCTCTCTCCCTGCCCCATGAGCTCTATCATACCTCGCCTTAAAACTATGTATGGTTCCCGCCTCCACTACGTCACTTTCTAGGCTATTCCACGGCCTGACTACTCTATGACTGAAGAAATACTTCCTAACATCCCTTTGATTCATCTGAGTCTTCAACTTCCAATTGTGACCTCTTGTGTCTGTGTCCCTTCTCTGGAACATTGCGTCTTTGTCCACCTTGTCTATTCCGCGCAGTATTTTATATGTCGTTATCATGTTTCCCCTGACCCTCCTGGCCTCCAGTGTCGTCAGGCCGATTTCCCTCAACCTTTCTTCGTAGGACAATCCCCGTAGCTCTGGGACTAGTCTTGTTGCAAACCTTTGCACTTTCTCTAATTTATTGACGTGCTTGACTAGGTGTGGGTTCCAAACTGGTGCTGCATACTCCAGTATGGGCCTGACGTAAATGGTATACAGAGTCTTAAACGAATCCTTACTGAGGTATCGGAACGCTATCCGTAGGTTTGCCAGGCGCCCGTATGCTGCAGCAGTTATCTGATTGATGTGCGCCTCAGGAGATATGCTCGGTGTTATACTCACCCCCAGATCTTTTTCCTTGAGTGAGGTTTGCAGTCTTTGGCCATCTAAACTATATTGTGTCTGCGGTCTTCTTTGCCCTTCCCCAATCTTCATGACTTTGCATTTGGCAGGGTTAAATTCAAGGAGCCAGTTGCTGGACCAGGCTTGTAGCCTGTCCAGGTCTATTTGTAGTCCAGTCTGATCCTCATCCGATTTGATTCTTCTCATTAACTTTGCATCATCTGCAAACAAGGACACTTCTGAGTCTATCCCTTCCGTTATGTCGTTCACATATACCAAGAACAGCACAGGTCCTAGGACTGACCCCTGTGGAACCCCGCTTGTCACAGGCGCCCACTCTGACACCTCGTCGCGTACCATGACTCGTTGTTGCCTCCCTGTCAGGTATTCTCTGATCCATTGCAGTGCCTTTCCTGTTATGTGTGCCTGATCCTCTAGCTTTTGCAGTAACCTCTTGTGAGGAACTGTGTCGAAGGCTTTCTTGCAGTCCAAAAATATACAGTCGATCCACCCCTCTCTCTCTTGTCTTACTTCTGTCACCTTGTCATAAAACTCTAGTAGGTTTGTGACACAAGATTTTCCTTCCCTGAAACCGTGCTGGTTGTCAATTATACACTTGTTTCTTTCCAGGTGCTCCACCACTCTCCTCCTGATGATCTTCTCCATGACCTTGCATACTATACACGTTAGTGATACAGGTCTGTAGTTTAGTGCCTCATGTCTGTCTCCCTTTTTAAAAATTGGGAATACATTTGCCATTTTCCATACCTCAGGGAGTTGCCCAGTTTCAAATGATGTGTTGAAGATCTTTGTTAATGGCTCACACAATATCTCTGCTCCCTCTTTAAAGAAGTAATTACAGTGGAAACCAATAGGACTCCAGGAAATCAGAGCAGGGGGGCACACCAGCAAGTGCTGGATGACGTACATATAACCAAGGAGGAGGTGAAGAAGCTGCTATGCGAACTTGACACCTCAAAGGCGGTGGGACCAGACAACATCTCTCCATGGGTCCTTAAATCTTGTGTTGAGCTCCTGACATACCTCTCGGTCGTTTCTTGTGAATTCCCCATCACCCTTCCTCAGTCTGATTACCTGGTCCTTGACTGTTGTTTTTCTCCTGATGTGGCTGTACAACAGCTTCGGGTCAGTCTTTACTTTTGATGCTATATCATTTTCATATAGTCTCTGAGTCTCCGTTCTTATCTGTGCATATTCGTTTCTGGCTCTTTGGCTAATCTCTTTATTTTCCTGAGTTCTCTGTCTTCTGTACCTTTTCCATTCTCTAGTACACCTAGTTTCTTGCCTCCCTACACCTTTGGGTGAACCAAGGACTCGTTCTGTTATTCCCATTATTTCTGTTTCCCTTGGGAACAAACCTCACCTCTGCCTCCTTGCATTTTGTTGCCACATAGTCCATCACTTCTTGTACTGGTTTTCCTGTCAGTTTCTTCTCCCACTGAATGTCTTGAAGGAAGTTCCTCATGCCTCAGTAGTTCCCCCTTTTGTAGTTTGGTTTTTCCCAGCCTATTCCTGCTACTCTCTCCACTTGGAGCTCAACTATGTAGTCAAAGCACAGAACCACATGATCACTAGCTCCCAGGGGCCTTTCATACATGATACCCTCGATGTCCGAACTACTCAAGGTGAATACAAGGTCCAGTCTTGCTGGTTCATCCTCTCCTCTCACTCTGGTAGTGTCTCTAACATGTTGATGCATGAGGTTTTCCAGTACCACATCCATCATCTTGGCTCTCCATGTTTCGGGACCCCCATGGGGCTCCAGGTTTTCCCAGTCAATCTCCTTGTGATTGAAATCACCCATAACTAGTAACTTTGCTCCCCCTATGTGTGCTCTCCTGGCCACCTCGGCTAGTGTGTCGATCATTGCTCTGTTGCTCTCATCATATTCTTCAGTTGTCCTCCTGCAGTTCTGTGGTGGGTTGTACATTTCTGCAACTATCATCTTATGTCCCTCAGACTGGATTGTTCCCACTAAGTAGTCCCTTTCGCCCGTGCCATCCATTCCTTCCATTTTCTCAAAACCCCACTGGTTTTTAATGAGCAGTGCAACTCCTCCTCCCCCTCTCCTCCCTCTGTCTTTCCTGAGGATTTGCTATCCGGTTGGAAAGATTGAATCTGTTATTATTCTGGTGAGCTTTGTTTCTGTGAATGCTATTATGTCTGGGGATGTCTCCTCGATTCTTTCGTGCCACTCCTCATACTTGTTTGTTATTCCATCTGCATTTGTATACCACACCTTCAACTTCTTTTCTAAGACTGTGGTCTGGGAGGTGTATTGTGGTTGGGGAAGTGGGAGACCTGGTAAGGAACTATGGGTTGTTGCTGTGGGGGTGGAGTTTGTAATGTAGTGGGTCGGGGCATTGGATTTGACATGGGTGTTTTGATTTAGAGTGTTTGGTTGCACTGGGGTTGATCTGGTTGGGAGGCTTCTATAGGAAGTTGTGAGGGAGGCTGTATTTGATCTTCCTGTGTCTGGGATCTCCGGTCTGTCTTCTCCATCCCCTCTCTTTCCTCCTTTCGCCTTTGTACCATCTCTCTCAGTTTCTGTCTTTCTTCTTTTGTTCTGTCGTGGTCGAGATACACCTTCCTGTATGCCGGCATGTCCCTTAATTGTGCTTTCTCCTGCAGGATCCTGTTCCGAGTTGCTTCTGCCTTGAAGGTCACTTTCACTGGCCGGTTTTTTTTTTTACAAACCCCCCTATTCTCCAAAAATTTTCCAGCTGGGTCACGTCGTCTTCTCCTATTGCTTTCATAATGCTTTCAATTGCTTTTTTTCCCCTTGTTTTCTTGCTTCATATCTTTCCCCTTTAACTTCCTGGAGCCCATACACAAAGACTGACCTCACCCTTTCATTCTCCTACTACATATCCCTGTGTATCCCCTCATTTAATTTGGTTTCCTCCACTGCAGCTTTCCTTTCTTCAGTTTCACTGGCTAATGTACTTGGGCTCAGTGGCCTGTCATTTTTCCTTCTCGGCTTTCCTTGGGCTCTGTTGTTGTCTGTTAGGGCCCCCACATAAAGCTTAGCTCTTTCATTTACTACAGTCTCCTCTGATTGAGCCTCTCCATGCAGTTGTGCTCCTTCTTTCCCTACTGTCCCCTTATTTGTGGCTGAGGTAGCAGTCTCTGTTGTCAATCCCAAAATGTTCTTTAGTTCTTTAGGTTGATTCAGATTTTGCAGTTCCTCTTCTAAACTCTGTATCCTAGCCTCTGCTGCTTTGACATGCACTTCCCACTTCCTGCTTTCCATATCTATCCTCTCTTCCATTCTCATGCTAAGTTCTTCTAGTTTCTTTTCCCATTCATGATCCCTTTTCATGAGCTATGCTGCCCAATCTTCCTTTGCAGCTTCCTCCTCCTGTCCCTTGGTTTTTCTTGTTGCTCTCTGGCAACCCATTTTTGTTTTATCCTGATTGCCTCAGAGTGGGAAACCTATGTAGTTCTGTATGTTATGTTAGTAGTGAGTATGTCAGAGTGTGGGGGGGAGGTAGTGGAGGAACTGTGGCTATGTGGGAGCGGAGTGGGGAGGGGTGGGGAGGGGTAGGGTGAACGAGTGTGTGTGTGTGTGTGTGTGTGTGTGTAATTTTGCGTGAAATTATGTGGGGGTTTATGTGTGTGTGTGTACTCAACTAGTTGTGGTTGCAGGGGTCGAGACTCAGCTCCTGGCCCAGCCTCTTCACTGAACGCTACTAGATCCTCTCTCTCCCTACTCCCTGAGCTTTATCATACCTCGTCTTAAAGCTATGTATGGTTCCTGCCTCCACTACATCACTCGCCAGACTGTTCCACTTCCTGACCACTATATGATTGAAGAAATACTTCCTAACATCCCTATGACTCATCTGAGTCTTCAACTTCCAACTTCCTTGTTTCTGTGTCCCCTCTCTGGAACATCTTGTCTCTGTCCACCTTGTCTATTCCACGCAGTATTTTGTATGTCGTTATCATGTCTCCCTTAACCCTCCTGTCTTCCAGTGTCGTCAGGCCGATTTCCCTTAACCTTTCTTGGTAGGACAATCCCCTTAGCTCTGGAACTAACCTTGTCGAAAACCTTTGCACTTTCTCTAATTTCCTAACGTGCTTGACCCGGTGCGGGTTCATCATTCCTGGTGTCAACAACTCATCATTCCTGGCGTCAACTACTCATCATTCCTGGTGTCAACTACTCATCATTCCTGGTGTCAACTACTCATCATTCCTGGTGTCAACTACTCATCATTCCTAGCGTCAACTACTCATCATTCCTGGTGTCAACTACTCATCTTTCCTGGCGTCAACTACTCATCATTCCTGGTGTCAACTACTCATCATTCCTGGTGTCAACTACTCATCATTCCTGGTGTCAACTACTCATCATTCCTGGTGTCAACTACTCATCATTCCTGGTGTCAACTACTCATCATTCCTGGTGTCAACTACTCATCACTCCTCGCGTCAACTACTCATCATTCCTGGTGTCAACTACTCATCATTCCTGGCGTTAACTACTCATCATTCCTGGTGTCAACTACTCATCATTCCTGGTGTTAACTACTCATCATTCCTGGTGTCAACTACTCATCATTCCTGGCGTCAACTACTCATCATTCCTGGCGTCAACTACTCATCATTTCTGGTGTCAACTACTCATCATTCCTGGTGTCAACTACTCATTATTCCTGGCGTCAACTACTCATCATTCCTGGCGTAAACTACTCATCATTCCTGGCGTAAACTACTCATCATTCCTGGTGTCAACTACTCATCATTCCTGGTGTCAACTACTCATCACTCCTCGCGTCAACTACTCATCATTCCTGGTGTCAACTACTCATCATTACTGGCGTTAACTACTCATCATTCCTGGTGTCAACTACTCATCATTCCTGGTGTTAACTACTCATCATTCCTGGTGTCAACTACTCATCATTCCTGGCGTCAACTACTCATCATTCCTGGTGTCAACTACTCATTATTCCTGGTGTCAACTACTCATCATTCCTGGTGTCAACTACTCATCATTCCCGGCGTAAACTACTCATCATTCCTGGTGTCAACTACTCATCATTCCTGGTGTCAACTACTTATCATTCCTGGTGTCAACTACTCATCATTCCTGGTGTCAACTACTCATCACTCCTCGCGTCAACTACTCATCATTCCTGGTGTCAACTACTCATCATTCCTGGCGTTAACTACTCATCATTCCTGGTGTCAACTACTCATCATTCCTGGCGTCAACTACTCATCATTCCTGGCGTCAACTACTCATCATTCCTGGTGTCAACTACTCATCATTCCTGGTGTCAACTACTCATTATTCCTGGCGTCAACTACTCATCATTCCTGGCGTCAACTACTCATCATTCCTGGTGTCAACTACTCATCATTCCTGGCATAAACTACTCATCATTCCTGGTGTCAACTACTCATCATTCCTGGTGTCAACTACTTATTATTCCTGATGTCAACTACTCATCATTCCTGGTGTTAACTACTCATTATTCCTGGTGTCAACTACTCATCATTCCTGGCGTCAACTACTCATCATTCCTGGCGTCAACTACTCATCATTCCTGGCGTCAACTACTCATCATTCCTGGTGTCAACTACTCATCATTCCTGGTGTCAACTACTCATTATTCCTGGTGGCAACTACTCATCATTTCTGGTGTCAACTACTCATCATTCCTGGCGTCAACTACTCATCATTCCTGGCGTCAACTACTCATTATTCCTGGTGTCTACTACTCATCATTCCTAGCGTCAACTACTCATCATTTCTGGTGTTAACTACTCATCATTCCTGGTGTCAACTACTTATCATTCCTGGTGTCAACTACTCATCACTCCTCGCGTCAACTACTCATCATTCCTGGTGTCAACTACTCATCATTCCTGGTGTCAACTACTCATCATTCCTAGTGTCAACTACTCATCATTCCTGGTGTCAACTACTTATCATTCCTGATGTCAACTACACATCATTCCTGGTGTTAACTACTCATCATTCCTGGTGTCAACTACTCATCATTCCTGGCGTCAACTACTCATCATTCCTGGCGTCAACTACTCATCATTCCTGGTGTCAACTACTCATCATTCCTGGTGTCAACTACTTATCATTCCTGGTGTCAACTACTCATCATTCTTGATGTCAACTACTCATCATTCCTGGTGTCAACTACTCATCATTCCTGGTGTCAACTACTTATCATTCCTGGTGTCAACTACTCATCATTCCTGGCGTCAACTACTCATCATTCCTGGCGTCAACTACTCATCATTCCTGGTGTCAACTACTCATCATTCCTGGTGTCAACTACTCATCATTCCTGGCGTCAACTACTCATCATTCCTGGCGTCAACTACTCATCATTCCTGGTGTTAACTACTCATCATTCCTGGCGTCAACTACTCATCATTCCTGGCGTCAACTACTCATCATTCCTGGTGTCAACTACTCATCATTCCTGGTGTCAAACTACTTATCATTCCTGGTGTCACAACTACTCATCATTCCTGGCGTCAACTACTCATCATTCCTGGTGTCAACTACTCATCATTCCTGGTGTCAACTACTCATCATTCCTGGCGTCAACTACTCATCATTCCTGGCGTCAACTACTCACCATTCCTGGCGCCAACTACTCATCATTCCTGGCGTCAACTACTCATCATTCCTGGCGTCAACTACTCATCATTCCTGGTGTCAACTACTTATCATTCCTGGTGTCAACTACTCATCATTCCTGGCGTCAACTACTTATCATTCCTGGTGTCAACTACTCATCATTCCTGGCGTCAACTACTCATCATTCCTGGTGTCAACTACTCATCATTCCTGGTGTCAACTACTCATCATTCCTGGTGTCAACTACTCATCATTCCTGGTGTCAACTACTTATCATTCCTGGTGTCAACTACTCATCATTCTTGATGTCAACTACTCATCATTCCTGGTGTCAACTACTCATCATTCCTGGTGTCAACTACTTATCATTCCTGGTGTCAACTACTCATCATTCCTGGCGTCAACTACTCATCATTCCTGGCGTCAACTACTCATCATTCCTGGTGTCAACTACTCATCATTCCTGTGTCAACTACTCATCATTCCTGGCGTCAACTACTCATCATTCCTGGCGTCAACTACTCATCATTCCTGGCGTCAACTACTCATCATTCCTGGTGTCAACTACTTATCATTCCTGGTGTCAACTACTCATCATTCTGGCGTCAACTACTCATCATTCCTGGCGTCAACTACTCATCATTCCTGGTGTCAACTACTCATCATTCCTGGTGTCAACTACTCATCATTCCTGGTGTCAACTACTCATCATTCCTGGCGTCAACTACTCATCATTCCTGGCGTCAACTACTCACCATTCCTGGCGCCAACTACTCATCATTCCTGGTGTCAACTACTCATCATTCCTGGCGTCAACTACTCATCATTCCTGGTGTCAACTACTTATCATTCCTGGTGTCAACTACTCATCATTCCTGGCGTCAACTACTCATCATTCCTGGTGTCAACTACTCATCATTCCTGGTGTCAACTACTCATCATTCCTGGCGTCAACTACTCATCATTCCTGGCGTCAACTACTCATCATTCCTGGCGTCAACTACTCACCATTCCTGGCGCCAACTACTCACCATTCCTGGCGCCAACTACTCATCATTCCTGGCGTCAACTACTCATCATTCCTGGCGTCAACTACTCATCATTCCTGGCGTCAACTACTCATCATTCCTGGCGTCAACTACTCATCATTCCTGGTGTCAACTACTCATCATTCCTGGTGTCAACTACTCATCATTCCTGGCGTCAACTACTCATCATTCCTGGCGTCAACTACTCATCATTCCTGGCGTCAACTACTCATCATTCCTGGTGTCAACTACTCATCATTCCTGGCGTCAACTACTCATCATTCCTGGCGTCAACTACTCATCATTCCTGGTGTCAACTACTCATCATTCCTGGCGTCAACTATCATCATTCCTGGTGTCAACTACTCATCATTCCTGGCGTCAACTACTCATCATTCCTGGCGTCAACTACTCATCATTCCTGGCGTCAACTACTCATCATTCCTGGCGTCAACTACTCATCATTCCTGGCGTCAACTACTCATCATTCCTGGCGTCAACTACTCATCATTCCTGGTGTCAACTACTCATCATTCCTGGCGTCAACTACTCATCATTCCTGGCGTCAACTACTAGTCATACAGGAAAATAAAAGGCAATGAGAGGGAGAATGTACAAAAGAATATTCTTGTGTTCACGGGGAAGCAGTAAATCCGTAAGGGTCACAGAGCACAGCAAAAATTGAAGGTAATTAGATTCGACCAGCGACAGAAGAGGACCATTCTATTTCCCCGGATCAAGAGCCCTTCACAAGCTTCACGTCACCAATCTTAAAAGAGAGAAGCAGGTAGAGAGATGGAAAATCCAATATCAACTTTGGGCAGGTTTAAAACAGAAGCAATACTTGACAAGGAGGTGAGGCAGCGTGTCACTTCACTTTATTCAAGGCTTCAAGAACAGACTATCCTTGGGAATAACAAGGTGAGTTAATGTGCTAGTTTCTAAAGGCAATCGTATGGGGGTATAACAAAAGCGAAGAACAGAATATTCAGAAGCAAATTAGCAAGCACGGGCCATTGAGAACAGGCAGAGATCCTTGATCAAATATTTACCGACAGCTATAAAAGCAGATTCTAAGCATTTTCGTTATATAATATTTTCACGTCTAATGTAGCAGCATTCCAATTAATGAAACTGCCACTTACCAGACTTTTAACTTGTTAAGTAGAGCGGACAGCAGCTGCGAGTATCAGAGAGGGAAGAGAAGTAAGCAGTGGACAACAGACCCGCCTTAAAGCTCACATATTCTGGATAATCTTAGCTATTGCTTTTATAGGAACTTTCTCAAAATAATTTACATAGTACAGGGAAAACAGTACTATAGTATGCAGCACCATGTTTTCATAGGTTTTGTTACTTTATATTAAATTTTGTACCCGTTTACGTGAAGTAGTTGATCTGTAGAAGTCATTCAACGCAAAGAAAGTTGGAAGGTGGAAAGAACGAGGCAGATGTGCTACCCAACTCTTCACTCTCTGACGTATCCTGGGCTAATACCCAGAATATTAACATACTGAAACACACACGAAACATCGAGACAGTTTAGATATGCGCCACAAGCTTAATTTCAAAAGCAAGAGTTATAAACCATGGAGACGACATACACTCAGAGAGAGAGAGAGAGAGAGAGAGAGAGAGAGAGAGAGAGAGAGAGAGAGAGAGAGAGAGTATTCTTGACTGGCTATGAATAAATTATATGCAGCCTAAATGACCCTTGTGTAGATGACAGGCTTTAAAGCCTAGTACCTAGCCAAGGGTGTTATACAGATTATATAAATTATTTTAAAATTATTGAAACATGATGACGCAAAAGGAACATGGTTACAACATCAACTATATCAAGAGGTATTGTCTGTTCTGACGAAAGTAAAGCTTAACTTCAATTACCTCTGAGCTTTATTCTTTTTGATTAGCTTTCCATTAAGAACCACTAAATTAAAGTCAGATTCTACCTTAGAAAATCAGACCCTACTGCTGAAAGTCAGGTCTTCTTGCGTAAATTCAGACCCTTCCTCTGTGAGTCACGTCCTTTTGTGAAGTCAGATCATCACACGGAAAGTCAGGTCTTCTTGTGTTACGTACATCAGGTCATCTAGCAGATGTCAGGGAAGATATTGTTGAAATGTACAAGTGGAAGGCAGGTTTAAACAAGGTTATAAATAAGGTGTTAAACAAATCTTCTCTAAGGAAGAACTCAAGACAATAAATTCGTGATGGAGAGTTTCAGAATTAGAGAGAATTTAGGAAAGTGCTCGTTTAGCACTTGAGGGGTTGATAAGTGGAGCAATATACCAGGTAGTTATTTAATTTATATATTATTGTTATATTATTATTATTATTATTATTATTATTATTATTATTATTATTATTATTATTATTATTATTATTATTATTATAAATGCTGCTCGTGAAGCTAGTACACCAAACATGGATGAGAATGAAATTAGCTTAGAAGCTCCCACACCTCCGTATGCCCTCGGATGGCGGCCCAACAGCTAGCTGTGTGCTGGCTGCGCCATTCTTGTAGGGTTGGATGGTCCTGTGGTTTAAAGCGTAATGTGGTTCTCGCTTACCATGAGGCAGGCCGGTACAACATGGGTTCGAATCCTTGGCTAGCGCAGTGTTTGTTATTCATTAATACGACTCGTTTGTGGTTACAATACTTAATATATTATATATATTATATTATATATATATATATATATATATATATATATATATATATATATATATATATATGTCGTGCCGAATATGTAAAACTGGTCAATTAGCAAGAACTCATTTAAAATTAAGTCCTTTCTAAAATTTTCTCTTATACGTTTAAAGATATATTTTTTTCATTAATGTTAATGTAAAAAAATTTAATTTTGCACCAAAAGAATCTTAGAAAACTTACCTAACCTTATTATAACAAGAACAATTTATTTTAGCCTATCCCAGCTAAATATATTTTAGATTTGTTTACAATAATTTAATACTAAACAAACACAGTGAAATATATTTTTTTCATTAGGTTAAGAATGATTTTGGCGAAATTATTGCATACACAAATTTTCACTTGTCCTATATGGCAAGATGAGCGTTGCTATTTAAGCCAAGATCGCAAGTTCTGCCTATTCGGCACGACATATATATATATATATATATATATATATATATATTATATATATATATATATATATATATATATATATATATATATATATATATATATATATATAATATGTCGTGCCGAATAGGCAGAACTTGCGATCTTGGCTTAAATAGCAGCGCTCATCTTGCCTTATAGGACAAGCGAAAATTTGTGTATGCAATAATTTCGCCAAAATCATTCTGAACCTAACGAAAAAAATATATTTAACTGTGTTTGTTTAGTATTAAATTATTGTAAACAAATTTAAAATATATTTAGTTGGATTAGGCTAAAATAAATTGTTCTTGTTATAATAAGGTTAGGTAAGTTTTCCAAGATTCTTTTGGTGCAAAATTATAAATTTTTACATCAACATTAATGAAAAAAATATATCTTTAAACGTATAAGAGAAAATTTCAGAAAGGACTTAATTTTAAATGAGTTCTTGCTAATTGACCAGTTTTACATATTCGGCACAACATATATATATATATAATATATATATATATATATATATATATATATATATATATATATATTATATATATATATATATTATATATACGTACTCACCTAGTTGTGGTTGCAGGGCTCGATTCACAGCTCCTGGCGTCGCCTCTTCACTGGCCGTTAATAGGACAATGATCCTGCGCCATGAGCTTTATCATACCTCTTCTTAAAGCTATGTCTGGATCCTGCCTCCACTACATCACTTCCCAGACTACTCCACTTCCTGACAACTTTGTGACTGAAGAAATACTTCCTAACATTCCTGTGATTCATCTGTGTCTACAACTTCCAACTGTGTCCCCTTGTTGCTGTGTCCCATCTCTGGAACATCCTGTCTCTATCCACCTTGTCGATTCCTCTCAGTATTTTATTAGTCGTTATCATATCCTCCCTATCTCTCCTGTCCTCCAGTGTCGTCAGGTCGATTTCCCTTAACCTCTACTCGTAGGACATTCACCTTAGCTTCGGGACCAGCCTTGTTGCAAACCTTTGCACTTTCACTAATTTCCTTAAGTGCTTGGCTAATTGTAGGTTCCAAATTTGTGCTGCATACCGGAATATAGGCGTAACATTTACGGCGTACAGGGTCCTTGACAATTCCTTATTGAGATGTCGGAATGGTATTATTAGGTTTGCTAGGCAGCCGTATGCTGCAGCACTTTTTATTTGGTTGATGTGCGCCTCAGGGGATGTGCCCAGTGTTATACTCAACCCAAAATCCTTTTCAACGAGTGAGATTTGTAGTCTCTGGCTCCCTGGACTGTACTCCATCTGCGGTCTTCTTTGCCTTTCCCCAATCTTGAACTTGGTGTGTTTGACCTCCAGGAGCCAGTTTCTGGATCAGGTCTGCAGCCTGTCCAGATCCCTTTGTAGTTCTTCCTGGTCCTTGTCCGATTGAATTCTTCTCATTAACTTCGCATCATCTGCAAACAGGGACACTTCTGAGTTTATTCCTTCAGTCATGTAGTTCACATATATAAGAAACAGCACCGGTCCAAGGACTGACCCCTGTGGAACCCCGCTCGTCACAGGCGCCCACTCTGACAGCTCGTCACGTACTATGACTCACTGTTGTCTTCGCGACAGGTATTCACTGATCCATTGCAGTGCCTTCCCTGTTATCCCTGCCTGATCCTCTAGGTTTTGCATTAATCTCTTTAGTGGAACTGAGTCAAACGCCTTCTTACAGTCTAAGAAAATGCAATCTACCCACCCCTTTCTCTCTCTCTTGTCTTACTGCTGTCAACCTGTCATAGAACTCTAATCGGTTTGTGACAGGATTTCCCATCCCTGAAACCGTGTTGGTTGTCATTGATAAGCTCATTCGTTTCTAGGTGTTCCATCACTCTTCTGATAATGTTCTCCATGACTTTGCGTTCTATATATGTCGGTGACACTAGTCTGTAGTTTAATGCTTCGTGTCTCTCTCCTTTTTTTAAATTTTTGACTACATTTGCTGTCTTCCATACCTCAGGTAGGCGCCCTGTTTCGATAGATGTGATGAAGATTGTTGTTAGTGGTACACAGAGCGCCTCTCCTCCCTCTCACAGGACCCATGGAGAGATGTTATCCGGTCCCATCGCATTTGAGGCATCTAGCTCACTTCACTTCTTCCTCGCTTGTATGTATTGTGTCCAACACTTGATGGTGTACCCCACCTATGTGTCTTACTGGAATCCCTTCTGTCTCATCAGTGAACACTTCTTTGAATCTCCCCTCCTTCCTTCTTCAGCCTGATTGCTTGGTCTTTGACTGTTGTTTTCCTCCTAATGTGGCTGTACAACAGCTTCTGGTCAGATTTATCTTGCGCTGCTATGCCATTTTCATATTGTTGCCTGTACTCTGTCTGTGGTCTTCTTTGCCCTTCCCTGATCTTCATGACTTTACATTTGGTAGGGTTAAATTCCAGAAGCTACTTGCTGGACGAGGCTTGCAGCCTGTTCAGGTCCCTTTGTAGTCCTGTCTGATCCTCATTCGATTTAATTCTCCTCATTAACTTCTCATCATCTGCAAACAGTGACACTTCTGAGTTTATACCTTCCTGCAAGTCATTCACATATACCAGAAACAGCACCGGTCCTTGGACTGACCCCTGTGGAACCCTGCTCGTCACAGGTGCCCACTCTCACATCTCGTCCCTAACCACGACTCGTTGTTGCCTCCCTGTCAGGTATTCTCTGATCCATTGCAGTGACTTTCCTGTTATGCGTTCCTGATCCTGTAGCTTTTGCACTAATCTCTTGTCTGGAACTGTGTCGAAAACCTTCTTGCAGTCCAAAAAAATGCAATCTACACACCCCTCTCTCTCTCTCTCTTGTCTTCTGTTATCCTGTCATAAAACTCCAGTAAGTTTGTGGCAGAGGATATCCTTTCCCTGAAACTGTGCTGGTTGTCGTGTATAAGCTTGTTCCTTTCTAGGTGCTCCACCACCCTCCTTCTGATAATTTTCTCCATGACTTTGCATACCTTACATGTCAGTGACACTTGTCTGCAGTTTAATACTCCTTTAATAATACAGTTTAATACTCCTTTTTTAAAAATTTGGAATACATTTGCCGTCTTCCACACCTCAGGCATTTCCCAGTTTCAATGGATGTGTTGAAGATTGTTGTTAGTGGCACACACAGCGTCTCTGTTCTCTCTTTAAGGACCCACGGAGAGATGTCCGGTGTTACGGAGTACTGTAAAAAAATATTTATATAAGAAATAACGCTCCATATGTCATTTTCCGGGTTTGTACTGAATCTGAACTCATATTATTCCCTGGCAGTTAGAGTGGCCAGGAGACAGGAGCAGTTGAGGTGTGGTGAGTGGCAGTCAGTGGAGCACAGCTCTTGCAACAAGATGTCCTAATACATCAAGGTATGTGTTTAGTAGGGATGGTGTTTTTTGTTAGTTTCTACCATATGTTATTTTATTGTTCTCATGTTTACCTGTAAGGCCCTAATATCCAGGGGCCTGTGTTTTGGAGAGCAAACTTTCCACTGTAGGCTTAGTAGCCTGCAGAAATGATGGGGTGTCATGGAGCCTCCCTGTTCATAAATGTTCATTTATATTGTTTAACTCACTAGTAACAGTGTGCTAGTGAGTTAATGTGAACTGGAGTGTGGTGGTTTTTTGGAATATATTGTAAGTTGTATATAAGTTACTATTAATATTATATATATTTTTGTATAGGTGAATTTTTATGTCCTTCCTTCCTTCCTAATAATAATTAATACTGTTTAATATATGAGTACATGCTGGCCCAAGGTTCGCTGTTTTTTTCAGAGTAATTTTAAATCCCCTAGACAGCAGTGTGAGCAGCCTTTAGGAGTCAGGAACATTTTATTTAAGTTACGACATCAAAGTCGTGACATCCGGTCCCAGGGCATTTAAGGTATCTAGTTCACTTAGCAGCGTCTTGCCCTCCTCCTCGGTTGTATGCATTTCGTCTAGCACTTGTTGGTGTTTTCCTTGCTGGTGTACCTTACTTTTCTGGCTTTTCGGAGTCCTTCCTGTCTCCACTGTAAATACTTCTTTAAATCTCATGTTGAGCTCCTCACATACTTATTGGTCGTTTCTTGTGAAATCCCCTCCTTCCTTCCTCAGCCTGATTACCTGGTCCTTGACTGCCGTTTTCCTCCTGATGTGGCTATACAACAGCTTCGGGTCAGCCTTGGCTTTCGATGCTATGTAGTTTTCGTATTGCCGCTTGGCCTCCCTCCTTATCTGTGCATATTCGTTTCCGGCTCTTCGATTAATGTCTTCATTTTCCTGGGTCCTTTGTCTTCTATACTTTTTCCCATTCTCTAGCGCACTTAATTTTTGCCTCCCTATGCCCTTGGGTAAACCAAGGGCTCGTTCTGGTCTTCCCATTATTTCTGTTGCCCTTGGGAACAAACCCCTCCTCCTCCCACTTGCATTTTGTTATCACGTAGTCCATCATTTTGTCTATTGATTTTCCCACCAATTCTCTTTTCCACTTAAACCTCTTGCAGGAAATTCCTCATGCCTGTGTAATCTCCACTTTTTGTAGTCAGGCTTTTCCCATCTTACTCCTGCTTCCCTCTCCACTTGTAACTCTACTATATGTTCGAAGCTCATAGCCACGTGATCACTAACTCCGAGAAGCCTTTCGTATGTGATGTTCTCGATGTCTGAACTACTCAGTCTGAATATGACGTCCAGTCTTGCTGGATCATCCCCTCCTCTCCTCTCCTTTCTCTCTCTGGTAGTGTCCCTAACATGTTGATGCATGAGGTTTTTTAGTACCACCTAGATCATCTTGGCTGTCCATGTTTCGGGTCCCTCTTGATTCTCCAGGTTTTCCTAGTCAATGTCCTTGTGATTGAAGTCACCCTTAACTAGTAATTTTGCCTTTCCCATGTGAGCCCTTCTGGTCACCTCAGCTAGTGTGTCCATCATTTCTCTGTTGCTCTTCTCTTGGCCTCCTTCTGTTCTGTGGTGGGTTGTACATTACTGCAATTGCCTCCTTATGGTCTATAGATTGAATTATTCCTAATATGTAGTCCCTATCGCCCATTCTGTTCATTCGTTCCATTTCCTCAAACCCTCACTAGTTTTTGATCAGCTGTCCAACTCCTCCTCTCTCTCTGCTCCCTCAGATCTTTCTTCAGGATCTGATATCCTGACGGAAAGATCGCATTTGTGATCATCCCTGTGAGTTTCTTGTCTGTGAGTGCTATGATGTTTGGGGACGGTCCATGATTCTTTCAAGACACTCCTCACAATTATTTGTTATTCTGTCAGCATTTGTGTACCAAACCTTCAACTTCCTTTCTAATACTGTTGTCTGGGGGGTACGACGGAGTTGGAGTAGCGAGAGACCTGGCGAGGTACTATGGGGGTTGCTGTGAGGGTGGAGTTTGTGGTAAGGGTAGGGGCTGTGGGTACGGGATGTGGGTTTTGGGTTAGTGTGCTTGATTGCAATGGGGTTGTTGGGGTTTAGGGCCTTCTGTAGGTAGTTCTGAAGGAGGTTGTATTTGCTCTTCCTCCTGAGTCTAGGTTCTCCTGCCCATCTTCATCCTTCCCTCTCTTTCCTCCTTGCGGCTCTGTACCCTCTCATTCAGTTTCTGAAGTATGTGTGTGTGTGTGTGTGTGTGTGTGTGTGTGTGTGTGTGTGTGTGTGTGTGTGTGTGTGTGTGTGTGTGTGTGTGTGTGTGTGTGTGTGTTTGTAACATTGAAAAAATTAACAGGGAATGCTCAACGCCTTCATGCGCTTGCACACACATCTTCAGAGGAATAGGATGAAGAAGCTTGTGTCGTGATGGCTCATTCAGAGAAAGTGACAACCTAATCAGTGCTTACTGAGGTATCTCCTCACCCAATAAGGTTATACCTTAATGTGCACCGAAGGAGGCCTACTGATCCACAGCTTTAAGAATAAATAGTAGTAAATCTGTTTCCAGTAGAACAGTGAGCTGCAAAAATGTCTAATCTTTAAACAGATGATCGTAGTCAGATGGTAATGCTTGCCTAAAAAGAAGAAATATGTATAGGCATTACCAGTTTTTTAACAAATCAGGCCATCAACTTAAAAACAAAAAACAAAAAACATAAGAATGGAGGAGAACTGCAGTAGGTTCACCGGCCCCTTCCTTGAAGGTGATCAGAATCCATCCTCCCACACACATGATGAGGAGTAAGACACATGGGCAACACTATAAATCTTGATTGATGTAACGTTTTGCTTGCGTTGCAGACTTCACCAGTCGATTACGGTGATATGAGTACTGGTGGAAGACAGTAAACAAAGTGGAGAGGTAGTTAATGTAATCAGTCCATCACACTTGGAACAAGTTGATAAGTCTCTTAGCCGAATACAGGAGCAAGTGGCCAGAGGCATGTATTCTGGAAAGTAAGGTGTAGCAGTTTGGAGAGACGGTCACAGATGAGTTGGGTCACTAGTGGAAGTAGGTCATACTAAACACTCGTTAGCAACAGAGAAATAGAAGACATCCTTGGTAACAAGAAAGCAAACTGCTTCATCTCTTTTTTGAAAGATCTGGGAGTGATAATGTCAGAAAATCTCTCCTTTAAAGACCACAACAGTGTATCTACCTCATCTGCTAGAAAAATGATGTAACTGATAACGAGAACCTCCAAAACTAGGAACGCAAAGCCCATGATAATTCTCTTCAAATCGCTTCTTCTCTACTCTAACTGCCCTCTTCAAGGCCGGTGAAATTGCTAACCTGGAGAATGTACAGAGAACTTTCACGGCACGCATAAATACGACAAAGTCTCTAAATTACTGGGAACGGTTGAAGTCCCTTGATTTGTATTCCCGGAAACACAGGCGAGAATGATACCTGGAGTTTACCTGGAGAGAGTTCCGGGGGTCAACACCCCCGCGGCCCGGTCTGTGACCAGGCCTCCTGGTAGATCAGAGCCTGATCAACCAGGCTGTTGCTGCTGGCTGCACGCAAGCCAACGTACGAGCCACAGCACGGCTGGTCAGGAACCGACTTTAGGTGCTTGTCCAGTGCCAGCTTGAAGACTGCCAGGGGTCTGTTGGTAATCCCCCTTATGTATGCTGGGAGGCAGTTGAACAGTCTCGGGCCCCTGACACTTATTGTATGGTCTCTTAACGTGCTAGTGACACCCCTGCTTTTCATTGGGGGGATGTTGCAAGTCTTTTGCTTTCGTAGTGAGTGATTTTCGTGTGCAAGTTCGGTACTAGTCCCTCTAGGATTTTCCAGGTGTATATAATCATGTATCTCTCCCGCCTGCGTTCCAGGGAATACAGGTTTAGGAACCTCAAGCGCTCCCAGTAATTGAGGTGTTTTATCTCCGTTATGCGCGCCGTGAAGGTTCTCTGTACATTTTCTAGGTCAGCAATTTCACCTGCCTTGAAAGGTGCTGTTAGTGTGCAGCAATATTCCAGCCTAGATAGAACAAGTGACCTGAAGAGTGTCATCATGGGCTTGGCCTCCCTAGTTTTGAAGGTTCTCATTATCCATCCTGTCATTTTTCTAGCAGATGCGATTGATACAATGTTATGGTCCTTGAAGGTGAGATCCTCCGACATGATCACTCCCAGGTCTTTGACGTTGGTGTTTCGCTCTATTTTGTGGAAAATTATAGAGGAATTAGCACCGAACTTGCACACGAAAATCACTCCTTATGAAAGCAGAAGACTCGACAGGAGATGTAACATTACCTCAGTGAAAAGTAGGGAGGCCACGAGTACACTGAGTGACAACACAGTAAGTGTCAGAGGCCCAAGATTGTCCCACTGCCTCCCAGCATACATAAGGGGGATTACAAATAGACTCCTGGCTGTCATCAAGAAGGTGCTGGACAGGCACCTATAGTCAATACCTGATCAGCCGGGCCACACGTCGATTTACGTGTGGCCAGCAGTAACAGCCAGGTTTATCATACCCTGATCCACCAATAGGCCTCGTCTCAGACCAGGCCGCGGGGGCGTTGACCCCCGAAACCTTCTCCAGGTACACTCCAGGTAAGGGTGATGGACTGATTGCTTCAACTATTTCTTTCGTCTTCCACAATTTTTGATGTCTCTATAATCGACTGATGAATCCAGCTTCTTAACAAAGCACACATTTTGCATTTATGTGAGGGATAGTTTCACTTCCATGGTTATAAACAGTGTTATGGAATATAATAATTCTGTTCTTTCTGGTCTATAAAATAGTCAAGTTTATAGCTCCCAGAACTCGGGTTTAAAATAAGCTGCTTAATAAGTGAAGGTTTCACAATGTTTCGGTTACCCATAGATCTACAAGGAAGAAATTCTTCGGCATTCTTTCACTCTACACAACGGCTTGTATCCCTCACATGAGTGAACAAAGCACTGGATTCTTTTCCAATAGCTATTCCATATTTATATTGTTTAACCCTGGTCTCGAGTGACTTTCCAGTTCGTCCTAAATAAAATGTATCACAGCTTTTTCAAGGAATGAAGAATACTCATATCAGAGATTCTTTGGGAGAATTGTTAATCAATTTTCGGTTTATGGTACTGTAAAAGGAACAATTTGTCTTGAACATATGTTGGACAAATGTATTTGTCCGTGGGCTGAACTTTGAAGTCAACTTCATTGTGGGATCGTGGGTTTGCTGCAGTGCTCCTCCATTTTTATATTCATAAGTTGATGGCATATGTTAAGTTGATGGCCTGATATAATTAGGTCCATGGCCTGTTATGTTTAGTATAGCCACAGTGAGATAACATCTCACTGACTTACAAAAATCAAAATATGTGGTATTTCGTGAAAATACAAGCTCTAATAATTTGGGTAATATTATGTGCTAGTATGAAATCGTGGAACAATATAAATACTTCGGTCATCACATACAAACTGATTTGTTAGATGTGGAAATAAGACTAAACATGTTTTATGCATAATTCTGGTTATAAAAATTTTGAAAAGAAAATATTAACATTTGTTTTTGTTTAAAGTGTACCGCATGTCTGAGCATGTCTGAGCATGTCTGGGTATGTCTGAGCATGTCTGACCATGTCTGAGCATGGCTTACGTCTCTGGAATAGTGATAAACTATTTATTTATAGGTAGTTTAGAATTTTTAATATTGCCTTTTTAATAGTTTTTTTTTAAAGTTTTATGCTATCTATTTAAGGAAGCAGCCATAATGCTGCACAGTTATACGTTTTTATTTCAAGTTCAAACATTTTATTTTCTTGGATATATATAGTATGTGGTGGGTGATTACTGAACTGAATTAAATTTATTTCAAGAAGCAAGGAATGAAGGTGTACAGAGCTCTCAAAATAGACACCACTGAGGAGACCTCTCTTGGTGAGAGTCTTGGTGTGAATAGAAGTGTATATGTAAAGTAAAAGGACACAAGTGCAACTAATGTGACATTTATTGTGGCAACGTTTCGCTCTCCAGGAGCTTTATCAAGCTTGATAAAGCTCCTGGAGAGCGAAACGTTGCCACAATAAATGTCACATTAGTTGCACTTGTGTCCTTTTACTTTACATATTGTCGGTAATTCTACCAACTTTATTACAAGAAGTGTATATGATCATCTATATTAGTGGGTTTTCTATACACATTGAACGATTGGTTGTTGCTGTCAGGAGAAGACTTTTCAAAGTGAATTTTATGGATGGCTCAACTGTGTTGATTTTCTTATGAAGGTCCTTGATATTTTTTTTTTATATTTTTATTTAAAAACACAGTATACATTATACATGATGTTATACATAATGACTTAACAAGAAAAAGTAAGCAACACATAAGATAAAAAAAAAAAACTTACTAGAACTAAACAGAGGACAACCTACACCTGAAGATACCTTAACAAAGAAAATAACTACTAAGCAAACCTGATTATCTTATTCATATCTTGTATGAATACTTTATATACAAAACATAATTTATACACTAATGTATTTCAATCACAATTGTGTTGTATAGTAGTAGTTTATGTACATAGACATTCGAAGACTAAAATCCTCAACACAATGTTTACGAGGAGACTAAATACTACTTCCCACACCCCATATAACACACACACACACAAAAAAAAAATCTTATGTAGCAGTGCATACACTAGAATAAATGGTAAATTATAAGAAAATTTTGTTTGTATGATATATGCCTCGTCCCATCATACACAAGTTACACAGTATGAACAGTTTGAAAATATCCCCTTAATCCGTATGCATATACACGTTCCTACCTCATTAACTTCCAATCAGGAAGGAGCACTTAATAGAACAACGTACAATGCAGTCTCCTGTTACATAGAACATTCTAACATTGACAAAGTTGACATAATACAGAAAGTACATGATCCTGGTGCACGGAGGCACCTCGCCCTTACTACAGTACTAAAGTAGAATAAGAACTATACATTAGTCTCTGGGGCAACGAAACAAAAATCCCTCTTCTTTTACAACACAAAAAATTCTGTGCACATTATTTCAAAAATATCTTCCATTTGGTTCCTCTGTGAAAAGTGTCGAAGAGGACACCTTGGTAGAACCTTCAGAAGCGAGAAAAACATACTGAAGAAACCCCCACCTCGCTCACAGTAACCTCATTTCAATAACAGGACACACCACACACACACACACACACACACACACACACACACACACACACACACACACACACACACACACACACACACACACACACACACACACACAAAGAAGACCGCAGACACAATATAGTTTAGACGGCCAAAGTCTGCAAACCTCACTCAAGGAAAAAGATCTGGGGGTGAGTATAACACCGAGCATATCTCCCGAGGCGCACATCAATCAGATAACTGCTGCAGCATACGGGCGCCTGGCAAACCTACGGATAGCGTTCCGATACCTCAGTAAGGATTCGTTCAAGACTCTGTATACCATTTACGTCAGGCCCATACTGGAGTATGCAGCACCAGTTTGGAATCCACACCTAGTCAAGCACGTCAAGAAATTAGAGAAAGTGCAAAGGTTTGCAACAAGACTAGTCCCAGAGCTACGGGGATTGTCCTACGAAGAAAGGTTGAGGAAAATCGGCCTGACGACACTGGAGGACAGGAGGGTCAGGGGAGACATGATAACGACATATAAAATACTGCGCGGAATAGACGAGGTGGACAAAGACGGGATGTTCCAGAGATGGGACACAGACACAAGAGGTCACAATTGGAAGTTGAAGACTCAGATGAATCAAAGGGATGTTAGGAAGTATTTCTTCAGTCATAGAGTAGTCAAGCCGTGGAATAGCCTAGAAAGTGAAGTAGTGGAGGCGGGAACCATACATAGTTTTAAGGCGAGGTATGATAAAGCTCATGGAGCAGGGAGAGAGAGGACCTAGTAGCAATCAGTGAAGAGGCGGGGCCAGGAGCTATGAATCGACCCCTGCAACCACAAATAGGTGAGTACAAATAGGTGAGTACACACACACACACACACACACACACTTGGAAACCTCATGCATCAACATGTCAGGGACACAACCAGAGAGAGAGGGGAGGATGAGCCAGCAAGACTGGATCTTGTGTTCACCCTGAGCAGTTCAGACATTGAGGACATCACTTACGAGAGGCCCCTTGGAGCTAGCGATCATGTGGTTCTGAGTTTTGACTATATAGTAGAGTTACAAGTAGAGAAGGTAACAGGAACTGAAGGGGACAGGCCAAACTATAAAAGGGGGGACTACACAGGTATGAGAAACTTCCTGCAGGAGGTTCAGTGGGACAGAGAAATGGTAGGAAAATCAGTAAACGAGATGATGGAATATGTGGCAACAAAGTGCAAGGAGGCAGAGGAAAGTTTTGTTCCCAAGGGAAACAGAAATAATAGGAAGACCAAAACGAGTCCTTGGTTTACCCGAAGGTGTAGGGAGGCAAAAACTAAGTGCAACAGAGAATGGAAAAGGTACAGGAGGCATAGGACCCAGGAAAACAAGGAGATTAGTAGAAGAGCCAGAAACGAGTATGCGCAGATAAGGAGGGAGGCCCAGCGACAGTATGAAAACGACATAGCATCGAAAGTCAAATCTGACCCGAAACTGCTGTATAGCCACATTAGGAGAAGACAACAGTCAAGGACCAGGTGATAAGGCTGAGGAAAGAAGGTGGAGAACTCACAAGAAACGATCAAGAGGTATGTGAGGAGCTCAACACGAGATTTAAGGAAGTATTTACAGTAGAGACAGGAAGGACTCTGGGGGGACAGACCAGATGGGGACACCAGCAAGGAATACACCAACAAGTGTTGGACGACATACATACAGATGAGGAGGAGGTGAAGAAACTGCTAAGGGACATCGATACCTCAAAGGCAATGGGACCGGACAACATCTCTCCGTGGGTCCTTAGAGAGGGAGCAGATATGTTGTGCGTGCCACTTACCACAATCTTCAACACATCCCTGGAAACTGGGCAACTACCTGAGGTATGGAAGACGGCAAATGTAGTTCCCATTTTCAAAAAAAGGAGACAGAAAAGAGGCACTAAACTATAGACCTGTGTCATTTACTTGTATAGTATGCAAAATTATGGAGAAGATTATCAGGAGGAGAGTGGTGGAGCACCTGGAACGGAACAGGAGTATAAATGCCAACCAGCACGGATTCACGGAAGGCAAATCCTGTGTCACAAACCTTCTGGAGTTTTATGATAAAATAACAGAAGTAAGACAAGAGAGAGAGGGGTGGGTTGATTGCATCTTCTTGGACTGCAAGAAGGCCTTTGACACAGTTCCTCACAAGAGATTAGTGCAGAAGCTAGAGCATCAGGCGCATATAACAGGAAGGGCACTGCAATGGATCAGAGAATACCTGACAGGGAGGCAACAACGAGTCATGGTACGTAATGATGTATCACAGTGGGCACCTGTGACGAGCGGGGTCCCACAGGGGTCGGTCCTAGGCCCAGTGCTATTTTTGGTATAAATGAACGACATGACGGAAGGGTTAGACTCAGAAGTGTCCCTGTTTGCAGATGATGTGAAGTTAATGAGGAGAATTAAATCTGATGAGGACCAGGCAGGACTTCAAAGAGACCTGGACAGACTGGACACCTGGTCCAGCAAATGGCTTCTCGAATTTAATCCTGCCAAATGCAAAGTCATGAAGATAGGGGAAGGGCACAGAAGACCACAGACAGAGTATAGGCTAGGTGGCCAAAGACTGCAAACCTCACTCAAGGAGAAAGATCTTGGGGTGAGTATAACACCGAGCATGTTCTCCGGAAGCACACATCAATCAGATAACTGCTGCAGCATATGGGCGCCTGGCAAACCTGAGAACAGCATTCCGATACCTTAGTAAGGAAACATTCAAGACACTGTACACCGTGTATGTCAGGCCATACTGGAGTATGCAGCACCTGTTTGGAACCCGCACTTGATAAAGCACGTCAAGAAACTAGAGAAAGTACAAAGGTTTGCGACAAGGTTAGTTCCAGAGCTAAGGGGAATGTCCTATGAAGAAAGATTAAGGGAAATCGGCCTGACGACACTGGAGGACAGGAGGGTCAGGGGAGACATGATAACGACATATAAAATACTGCGTGGAATAGACAAGGTGGACAAAGACAGGATGTTCCAGGGAGGGGACACAGAAACAAGAGGCCACAATTGGAAGTTGAAGACACAAATGAGTCAGAGAGAGAGTAGGAAGTATTTCTTCAGTCATAGAGTTGTAAGGCAGTGGAATAGCCTAGAAAATGACGTAGTGGAGGCAGGAACCATACACAGTTTTAAGACGAGGTTTGATAAAGCTCATGGAGCGGGGAGAGAGAGGGCCTAGTAGCAACCGGTGAAGAGGCGGGGCCAGGAGCTAGGACTCGACCCCTGCAACCACAAATAGGTGAGTACAAATAGGTGAGTACACACACACACACACACACACACACACACACACAACACACACAGACACAGACACACACACACACACACACAACACACACACACACACACACACACACACACACACACACACACACACACACACACATGCATGCACATACAACAGGCCTAGTGTCTAATCGACATGTGCCTAGGACCAAATGGTAACTAACACACACACACGTGCTCATATACAACAGGCCTAGTGTCTAATCGACATGTGCCTAGGACAAAATTGTAACTAACTAACACACACACACACACACACACACACACACACACACACACACACACATATGCGCATGCACATGCAACAGGCCTAGTGTCTAATCGACATGTGCCTAGGACCAAATGGTAACTAACACACACATATGCCTGCACATACAACAGGCCTAGTGTCTAATCGACATGTGCCTAGGACCAAATGGTAACTAACACAGACACACACACATGCACTGCTCATTAAAAACCAGTGGGGTTTTGAGAAAATGGAAGGAATGGATGGCATGGGCGAAAGGGACTACTTAGTAGGAACAATCCAGTGTGAGGGACACAAGGTGATAATTGCAGTAATGTACAACCCACCACAGAACTGCAGGAGGCCAAGAGAAGAATACGATGAGAGCAACAGAGCAATGATCGACACACTAGCCGAGGTGGCCAGGAGAACACACATGGGGGGAGCAAAGTTACTAGTTATGGGTGATTTCAATCACAAGGAGATTGACTAGGGAAAACCTGGAGCCCCATGGGGGTCCCGAAACATGGAGAGCCAAGATGATGGATGTGGTACTGGAGAACCTCATGCATCAACATGTTAGAGACACTACCAGAGAGAGAGGAGAGGATGAACCAGCAAGGTTGGACCTTGTATTCACCATGAGTATTTCGGACATCGAGGGTATCATGTATGAAAGGCCCTGGGAGCTAGTGATCATGAGGTTCTGTGCTTCGACTACATAGTTGAGCTCCAAGTGGAGAGAGTAGCAGGAATAGGCTGGGAAAAACCAAACTACAAAAGGGGGAACTACTCAGGCATGAGGAACTTCCTTCAAGACATTCAGTGGGAGAGGGAACTGACAGGAAAACCAGTACAAGAAATGATGGACTATGTAGCAACAAAATGCAAGGAGGCAGAGGAGAGGTTTGTTCCCAAGGGAAACAGAAATAATGGGAAGAACAGAACGAGTCCTTGGTTCACCCAAAGGTGTAGGGAGGCAAAAACTAGGTGTACTAGAGAATGGAAAAGGTACAGAAGACAGAGAACTCAGGAAAATAAAGAAATCAGCCAGAGCCAGAAACGAATATGCACAGATAAGAAGGGAGGCTCAGAGACAATGTGAAAATGACATAGCATCAAAAGTAAAGACTGACCCGAAGCTGTTGTACAGCCACATCAGGAGGAAAACAACAGTCAAGGACCAGGTAATCAGACTGAGGAAGGGTGATCGGGAATTCACAAGAAACGACCGAGAGGTATGTCAGGAGCTCAACACAAGATTTAAAGAGGTATTTACAGTGGAAACCAGTAGGACTCCAAGAAATCAGAACAGGGGGGCACACCAGCAAGTGCTGGATGAGGTACATATAACCAAGGAGGAGGTGAAGAAGCTGCTATGCGAACTTGACACCTCAAAGGCGGTGGGACCAGACAACATCTCTCCATGGGTCCTTAAAGAGGGAGCAGAGATATTGTGTGAGCCATTAACAAAGATCTTCAACACATCATTTGAAACTGGGCAACTCCCTGAGGTATGGAAGATGGCAAATGTAGTCTCAATTTTTAAAAAGGGAGACAGACATGAGGCACTAAACTACAGACCTGTATCACTAACGTGTATAGTATGCAAGGTTATGGAGAAGATCATCAGGAGGAGAGTGGTGGAGCACCTGGAAAGAAACAAGTGTATAATTGACAACCAGCATGGTTTCAGGGAGGGAAAATCCTGTGTCACAAACCTACTAGAGTTTTATAACAAGGTGACAGAAGTAAGACAAGAGAGAGAGGGGTGGATCGACTGCATTTTTTTGGACTGCAAGAAGGCCTTCGACACAGTTCCTCACAAGAGGTTACTGCTCATGGAGCAGGGAGAGAGAGGACCTAGTAGCAATCAGTGAAGAGGCGGGGCCAGGAGCTATGACTCGACCCCTGCAACCAGAAATAGGTGAGCACAAATAGGTGAGTACACACACACACACACACACACACACACACACACACACACACACAGACACACACACACCACACACACACAAACACACTCACACACAAAGGCTCGTTTCAGAGTTTTACATCATTTAAAACATGGACGGAAAATGAGAAATCGATTGACCACTAAAAACCCCAAAACCCATTCTCTCGGGGAAAGGCTCGTAGATCTCTGAGATTTTGGGGTTCCTTGCTGAGGATAAAAACTTCTTATTATCTTCTCCCCCCAACCCCAAATCACTACAGTCCATCAACTATAAGCGCATATTTTCCTGAACCAAACATAATAGCGAAAAAATAGAGCCCTTCCCACTCTATAAAATGAATGCCCGTTAAGACAGTATCAATTAAGACAAGGCAAAACAAAAAAACAGGCGAAAATTTAAACCCCTGTAAAACTATAAAGGGAATACAAGCGTCCATCTTTCTGCCAGTAACAAAATCTCGAGTACATCTGGCATCTTCCTCATCCGGGAAAAATGATGCACACCTTCGACGCCCCAACCCCCACACAAAAACACCAAAAAAAAAGTTTATCTCACCTACCCCACTGGAGCAGCCACCTCACCGCATTTCCTTACACATTCATCCCAAGTACCATTCCCCACCCCCGGGACCCAACCCTTTGCTGCCCTTTCCCCCGGCACCCCCTTAGCAGTCATGCCACCGTCAACCCGAAACTCTCCGGAAAAAGAGCACCCCATGACCCCCATAAAGTTGTTCCTACCCCCGACCAAAAAGAACTCGCCGCTAAAGCCTTGTTTCGACTTTCAGCCCCCTCCCTCATTCCTCAAGAAAACAAAAAAAACCCCCATTATTCATTAACCCCCTCGCTATCCACGAGACACTTCCCCACCCCCAAAAGAAAAGCCCCTGAGGCCCCACCCCGCCCCTTTGATATTAAAACATGTAGGGAGACCATCCTGGGAACTCAATCTCAAACCCCAAAACCTCCCCAAACAACACCGAGTCATTTGATCCCATTGTCTACCTGTTCATCTAAATATGGCATTTTCGGTCACCATGCGTCACTATACCCCCTCTCCCCCTAATATATTTACACCTCCCCCTGTATATAACTCGTCTCTTTTACCTCTGATGTTAGAAGTGATCAAGGGCCCAGGACCGAAGCGGTATTTTTCTTACAGTTTTCCTTCCTTTTGTTCATACTGAGTACTGCTGACAAAAGAAACATTTAAGTTTCTTTAAAAAATCCCTTAGGCAACGTCCGCTCTTTGTACAGCTTCGTCAAGATAAGAATGATCACGGGGTAAAAGCGTCTCGGTAAAAATTTTTCTACAAAAGACTTTTTTGAATTATTTTAAGGTGTTCAAATTTCATTCTGCACCACGGACTCATTGGGAAGGATAATGAAAACACCTGATGGAATTTTGAAAATAAAATTTTTTTCCTGTAATAGATCTTAGCTGGGGGAGCAAATACACACACACATAAAACACCACACACACACACACACACACACACACACACACACACACACAACACACACACACACACACACACACATATACACACTACAAAGAGACATGAACAGGCTACAAACCCGGTCCAGCAACTAGCTCTGAATTTAACCCTGCCAAATGCAAATTAAATGAAGATCGGGGAACGGAAAGAAGACCGCAGACAGTATATGTGTGTACATGTGTGTGTGTGGGGTTGTGTGTGTGTGTGTGTGTGTGTGTGTGTGTGTGTGTGTGTGTGTGTGTATGTGTGTGTGTGTGCGTGCGTGTGTGTGTGTGTGTGTGTGTGTGTGTGTGTGTGTGTGTGTGTGTGTGTGTGTGTGTGTGTATGTGTGTGTGTGGCATGAAAGAGTACGTAACCTTTATTCGGCGCATGTGCACACCCTTATTGAAAGGCTATCTCCCCAACCAGCGAACCAGTACTAGGGTAGAATGATGGAGCCCCATGGTTCGTTTAGAAACCCAGGTTCAGCCAATGAGATGGTGGGTCTGGCAATAGTAGAGGTGTTTGTGGTCACCACCCACCTGTCTAACCCTTGCCATTTCCATACTAGAGCTGGTTGAGCACGGTTGTCCATTCTGTCTCCAGGCTGTGTCTTGGCCTTGCCTAAACCGTGTTGTACACATACATTTCCAACTGTATATAGTTTATATATCTGTAGATAATCACTATTGCTCTTGTGAAGGAAAAATATTTCAAAGTCATTCACTGTGTTTGTTCTGCTACTTGCTCTTCTTTACACTCAGGATAACAGGCCTATTGTCCCTGGTTGTAATATGGAGTAGGAACCATACATAGTTTTAAAAACGAGGTTTGATGAAGCTCAGGGAGCAGGAAGAGAGAGAGGCCCTAGTAGCAGTCAGTGAAGAGGCGGGGCCAGGAGCTGTGACTCGACCACTGCAACCACAAATAAGTGAGTACAAATAGGTGAGTACACACACACACACACACACACACACACACACAAATGCAAAGTCATGAAGATTGGGGAGGGATAAAGAAGACCGCAGACAGAGTATAGGCTAGGTGGACAAAGACTACAGACCTCACTCAGGGAGAAAGACCTTGGGGTGACCATAACACCGAGCACGTCACCGGAGGCACACATCAACCAAATAACTGCTGCATACGGGCGCCTGGCAAACCTGAGAATAGCGTTCCGATACCCTTAATAAGGAATCGTTCAAGACACTGTACACTGTGTATGTTAGGCATATACGGGAGTATGCAGCACCAGTTTGTAACCCACACCGGGTCAAGCACGTCAAGGAGTTAGAGAAAGTACAAAGGTTTGCAACAAGACTAGTCCCAGAGCTCAGGGAATGTCGTACGAGGAAAGGTTGAGAGAAATCGGACTGACGACACTGGAGGACAGAAGGGTCAGGGAGACATGATAACGACATACAAGATACTGCTGGGAATAGACAAGGTGACAGAGATGGGATTTCCAGAGAGGGACACAGAAACAAGGGGCCCACAACTGAAGCTGAAAAACTCAGACGAGTCACAGGGACGTTAGGAAGTATTTCCTTCAGTCATGGAGTTGTCAGAAGTGGAATAGCCTAGCAAGTAAGTAGTGAGGCGGGAACCGAAACATAGTTTTAAGAAGAGGTATGACAAAGCTCAGGAAGCAGAGAGGGAGAGGACCTAGTAGCAATCATGAAGAGGCGGGCCCAGGAGCTGAGTCTCGACCCCCTGCAACCACAATTAGGTGAGCAACACACACACACACACACCACAAAACACACACGCACACACACACACACACACACAACACACACACACACACACCACACACACACACACACCACACACACACACACACCCTCCGCCACTTGACACAAACACTTGACACAAACACGTAACACCCCTTCCCTAACCACCTCACCTAGCCACCAAACCCCTCCCCCAAACCACCTAACCCCTCCCCAAACCGTCTAACCCCCGCCCAACAACCTCCCTCCCTCCAATAACCATCCTCCCCCTCCCCCATAACCATCCATCCCCTCTCTCCCCCAAACCATCTAACTCCCCCCCCAACTATCTCTGCCCCTCCAATAACCATCCTCCCCCTCCCCCCACAACCATCCATCCCCTCTCCTAACCATCTATTCCCCTCCCCCTAACCAGGATGAGGACAAGGGGCTCCAAGGACGAATCTGAGAGGGAGGAAATGGGAGATAGAGCTCAAAAAAAGGGAGGAAGACTGGGGAAGGAGACTAGATGAGCTGGAAAGGAAGATGGAAGAGAGGTTAGCAGCAGAATGCAGAAGGTGGAAGCAACAGGCCACAGCAGCAGAAATCAAGATAGAGAGATTAGAAGAGGAGCTGAGACATCTGAAACAGCACAGAGACAAAGATATTACAGAAGTAGCATCGGCAATGGCTACATCGAACACAGACAACAGGTCCGAAGGAAGCATGGAAACTAAACTGTATGCAGAGGCCCCTGTCAAACCCACATGGGGCCAAAACAAAGACAGGGAGCACTCTAGACAGAAAGAGAGGTTGGAAGACATTGATGGAACTAGGACATGTGCAAGGACCTTACCAGATACCTGTGGGGGCCAGGAGCAGGTGAGCAGGAAGGATAAACCAAGAAGCATAGGGGCCATAACGAGGGAAGGGACTGAAGGAAGGAACACTCCACGGGAAGGAACTAAAACACATCAGAGGATGCAATGGGAGTCACAGTGGGAGGTGGAAAGGGAGAGATCCGTGTTTGTCTATGGGCTAGACGAAGCTAAAGGGGAAACTTATGATGAAAGAAAGCAGAGGAGAAAAAAGCGATTGAAGACATCATGAAGGTGATAGGCGAGGGGGACATGACCCAGGTGGCAAATTTTCGGAGAATTGGGTGGTTCACAAAGAAAAGGAATCGGCCTCTCAAAGTAATTTTCAAGGCAGAATCAACCCGAACCATGATCCTGCAGGAGAAAGCACGGCTGAGAGGCAAGCAGGAGTTCCGGAGTGTGTACCTCGACCGAGACAGAACACAGGACGAAAGGAAGACAATGAAAGAGAGAGTTCAAAAACGAAAGGAGAAATGGGAGGAAATGAAAAAGGAGAGCAGAATAACCCAGGATCAAATGGAAGGACAAGTGCACCCCCCAGAAACACCTGCAGAAGGACTCCAGCCACGACACCCCCAAGGCAACTGAACATTCCAAACCAACCATCACACACCGATCCCTCTGTTTCCACCCCCAGCACCACAGTTACAGTATTAGAACAGAAGTTGAAGGTTTGGTACACAAATGCAGATGGATTAACGAATAAACATGAGGAAGGGCAAGAAAAAAATCAATGAGAAGTCCCCAGACATCATAGCAGTTACAGAAACAAAACTCATGGAGACAATAACAGATGCAATCTTCCCACCAGGATACCAGATCATGAGGAAAGATAGAAGGGGTAGGGGGGAGGTGGGGTTGCTCTGCTCGTAAAAAACAGATGGAAATTCGAGAAAATGGAAGGAATAGATGAGACAGGAGAAAGAGACTACATAGCAGGTACACTTCAGTCTGGGGAACACAAAGTGGTCATTGCAGTGATGTATAATCCACCACAGAACTGCAGGAGGCCAAGAGAGGAATATGAAGAGAGCAACAGAGCAATGGTGGACACACTTGCTGAGGTGGCAAGAAGAGCTCACTCCAGCAGAGCAAAGTTTTCTGGTTATGGGGGATTTCAACCACAGGGAGATTGACTGGGAAAACCTGGAGCCACATGGGGGTCCCGAAACATGGAGAGCCAGGATGTTGGACGTGGTGCTGGAAAACCTCATGCACCAACATGTTAAGGACACTACCAGAGTGAAAGGGAGGATGAACCAGCAAGATTGGATCTTGTGTTCACCCTGGGCAGCTCAGACATTGAGGACATCAAGTATGAGAGTCCCCTAGGAGCTAGCGACCACGTGGTTCTGTGCTTTGAATACATAGTAGAGCTGCAAGTGGAGAGAATAACAGGAGTAGAATGGGAAGAGCCTGACTATAAAAGAGGGGGCTACAAAAGGGTTGAAGAACTTCCTGCGGGAGGTCCAGTGGGACAGAGAACTGGCAGGAAAGCCAGTAAATGAAATGATGGAAATATGTAGCAACAAAATGCAAGGAGGCAGTGGAAAGGTTCATTCCCAAGGGCAACAGTAACAACGGGAAGACCAGAACAAGCCCCTGGTTTACCCGACGGTGTAAGGAGGCAAAAACAAAGTGCAATAGAGAATGGAAAAAGTACAGAAGCAGAGAACACACGAAAATAGGGAGATCAGTCGCAGAGCCAGGAACGAGTACGCACAGTAAGGGGAGGCCCAGCGACAGTATGAAAATGACATAGCATCGAGAATCAAGACTGACCCGAAACTGTTGTATAGCCACATCAGGAGGAAGACAACAGTCAAAGACCAGGTGATCAGATTAAGGACAGAAGGTGGAGAACTCACAAGAAATGATCAGGAGGTATGTGAGGAGCTGAACAGGAGGTTTAAGGAAGTTTTTTACAGTAGAGACAGGAAGGGCTGTGGGAAGACAGCACAGAAGGGAACATCAAGAGGGAATATACCAACAAGTGTTGGATGACATACGAACAACTGAGGAGGAGGTGAAGAAGCTCTTAATTGACCTTGACACCTCAAAGGCGATGGGACCGGACAACATCTCCCCATGGGTCCTTAGAGAAGGAGCAGAGATGCTGTGTGTGCCTCTAACCACAATCTTCAACACATCCCTTGAAACTGGGCAACTACCTGAGAAATGGGAAAACAGCTAAAAGTAGTCCCCATATTTAAGAAAGGAAACAGAAACGAGGCACTAAACTACAGACCTGTGTCTCTGACATGTATTGTGTGCAAAGTCATGGAGAAGATTATCAGGAGGGGAGTGGTCGAACACCTGGGAAAAGGGAAAAAGATTATAAATGAAAACCAGCATGGGTTCATGGAAGGCAAATCTTGTATCACAAACCTCCTGGAGTTTTATGACAAGGTAACAGAAGTAAGACACGAGAGAGAGGGTTGGGTAGATTGCGTTTTCCTAGACTGCAGGAAGGCCTTTGACACAGTTCCCCACAAGAGATTAGTGCAGAAGCTGGAGGATCAGGCACACGTAAAAGGAAGGGCACTGCAATGGATAAGGGAATACCTGACAGGGAGGCAGCAACGAGTCATAGTACGTGAAGAGGTATCACAGTGGGCGCCTGTTATGAGCGGGGTCCCACAGGGGTCAGTTCTAAGGACCAGTGCTATTTTTTGATATATGTGAACGACATGATGGAAGGAATAGACTCTGAAGTGTCCCTGTTCGCAGATGACGTGAAGTTGATGAGAAGAATTAAATCGGACGAGGATGAGGCAGGACTGCAAAGAGACCTGGAGAGGCTGGACATGTGGTCCAGTAACTGGCTCCTCGAATTCAATCCAGCCAAATGCAAAGTCATGAAGATTGGGGAGGGGCAAAGAAGACCCGCAGACAGAATATAGGCTAGGTGGACAAAGACTACAGACCTCACTCAGGGAGAAAGACCTTGGGGTGACCATAACACCGAGCACATCACCGGAGGGACACATCAACCAAATAACCGCTGCAGCATACGGGCGCCTGGCAAACCTGAGAATAGCGTTCCGAATACCTTAATAAGGAATCGTTCAAGACACGTACACTGTGTATGTTAGACCCATACTGGAGTATCAGCACCAGTCTGGAACCCACACCTGGTCAAGCACGTCAAGAAGTTAGAGAAAGTACAAAGGTTTGCAACAAGGCTAGTCCCAGAGCTCAAGGGAATGTCGTACGAGGAAAGGTTAAGGGGAAAACGGACTGACGACACTGGAGGACAGAAGGGTCAGGGGAGACATGATAACGACATACAAGATACTGCGGGGAATAGACAAGGTGGACAGAGATAGGATGTTCCAAGAGGGGACACAGGGACAAGGGGTCACAACTGGAAGCTGAAGACTCAGACGAGTCACAGGGACTTTTGGAAGTATTTCTTCAGTCATAGAGTTGTCAGCAAGTGGAATAGCCTAGCAAGTGAAGTAGTGGAGGCAGGAACCATACATAGTTTTAAGAAGAGGTATGACAAAGCTCAGGAAGCAGAGAGAGAGAGGATCCAGTAGCGATCAGTGAAGAGGCGGGGCCAGGAGCTGAGTCTCGACCCTGCAACCACAATTAGGTGAGTACAATTAGGTGAGTACACACACATACACACACACACACACACACACACATACACACACACACACACACACACACACACACACACACACACACACACACACACACACACACACACACACACACACACACACACACACGAAGAGCCAGAAACGAGTATGCACAGATTAGGAGGGCGACCCAGCGACAGCACGAAAACAACATAGCATCGAAAGTCAAGTCTGACCCGAAACTGCTGTATAGCCACATTAGGAGGAAGACAACAGTTAAAGATCAGGTGATCAGGCTGAGGAAAGAAGGTGGGGAACTCACAAAACACTTTCAAGAAGTATGCGAGGAGCTCAACACGAGATTTAAGGAAGTATTTACAGTAGAGATAGGAAGGACTTTCGGAAGACAGCACAGAGGGGAACACCAACAGGGAATATACAAACCAGTGTTGGATGACATACACACAACTGAGGAGGAGGTGCAGAAGCTGCTAAGTGGCCTTGATACCTCAAAAGCGATGGGACCAGACAACATCTCTCCGTGGGTCCTTAGAGAAGGAGCAGAGATGCTGTGTGGGCCACTAACCACAATCTTCAACACATTCCTTGAAATTGGGCAACTACCTAAGGTATGGAAGACAGCAAATGTTGTCCCCATTTTTAAAAAAGGAGACAGAAACGAGGCACTAAGCTACAGACCAGTGTCACTGACGTGTACAGTATGCAAAGTTATGGCGAAGATTATCGGGAGGAGAGTGGTGGAGTACCTGGAACGGAACAAGATTGTAAATGACAACCAGCACGGTTTCATGGAAGGCAAATACTGTGTCACATACCATCTGGAGTTTTATGACAAAGTAACAGAAGTATGACATGAGAGAGAGCGGTGGGTTGATTGCATTTCCCTGGACTGCAGTTCCTCACAAGAGATTAGTGCAGAAGCTGGAGGATCAAGCGCGTATAACAGGAAGGGCACTGCAGTGGATCAGAGAATACCTGACAGGGCGGCAACAACGAGTCATGGTATGTGATGAGGTACCACAGTGGGTGCCTGTGACGAGCGGGGTCTCACAGGAGTCAGTCCTAGGACCAGTGCTATTTTTGGTATATGTAAATGACATGGTGGAAGGGATAGACTCAGAAGTGTCCCTGTTCGCAGATGATGTGAAGTTTACGAGGATAATTAAATCAGATGAGGGTCAGGCAGGACTACAATGACTCTTGGACAGGCTGGATACGTGGTCCAGCAACTGACTTCTCGAATTCAACCCCGCCAAATGCAAAGTCATGAAGATCGGGGAAGGTCAAAGAAGGCCGCAGACAGAGTATAGGCTGGGTGGACAAATCCTGGAAACCTCACCCAAGGAGAAAGATCTTGGTGTGAGCTTAACACCGAGCACATCTCTGGAAGCACACATATGCTGCAGCATATGGGTGCTTGGCAAACCTGAGAATAGCGTTCCAATACCTTAGTAAGGAATCGTTCAAGACACTGTTCACTGTGTACGTCAGGCCCATACTAGAGTATGCAGCACCAGTTTGGAACCCACACCTGGTCAAGCACGTCAAGAAATTAGAGAAAGAGCAAAGGTTCGCAACAAGGTTAGTTCCGTAGCTAAGGGGAATGTCGTACGAAGAAAGGTTGAGGGAAATCGGCTTGACGACACAGGAGGACAGGAGGATCAGGGGAGACATGATAATGACATACAAAATACTGCGTGGAATAGATAAGGTGGACAGACAGGATGTTCCAGAAAGGAGACACAGAAACAATGTGTCACAATTGGAAGCTGAAGACTCAGACGAGTAACAGGGATGTTAGGAAGTATTTCTTCAGTCATAGAGTGTCAGGGAGTGGAATAGCCTAGAAAATGATGTAGTGGAGGCGGGAACCATACATAGTTTTAAGACGAGGTTTGATAAAGCTCTTGGAGCAGGGAGAGAGAGGAACTAGTAGCAATCAGTGAAGAGGCGGGGCCAGGAGCTATAAATCGACCCCTACAATCACAAATAGGTGAGTACAAATAGGTGAGTATACACGCACATACACACACACACAAACACACACACACACACACACACACACACTCACACACACACAACACACACACACAACACACACACACACACACACACACTCACACACACACAACACACACACACACACACACACACACCCACACACATGGTATCCAACGGGATACCAGATCCTGAGGAAAGACAGAGGGACAGGGGGTGGAGGAGTGGCACTGCTGATTAAAAACCGATAGAATTTTGATGAGCTGGAGAGAGGAGACAGCAGAGAAGCAAGTGATTACATAGTGGAAACGCTTCACTCTGGAGGTCCCAAGGTGGTAATTGCAGTGATGTATAACCAACCACAGAACAGCAGTAGGCCAAGACAAGAGTATGAGGAGAGCAATAGAGCGATGGTTGACACACTGGCTACAGTGACCAGAAGAGCTCATGTATGCAGGGCAAAGCTCCTGATCATGGGTGACTTTAACCACAAGGAGATCGATTGGGAGAACTTGGAGCCACATGGGGGCCAGTATACATGGAGGGCTAAGATGATGGAGGTGGTACTGGAAAACTTCATGTACCAACACGTCAGGGACACTACAAGAGAGAGAGTAGAGGATGAACCAGCAAGAACGGACTTAGTATTCACTTTGAGTAGTGTAGATATTGAGGAAATCACATTTGAAAGACCCCTTGGGGCCAGCGATCATGTGGTTTTAAGCTTCGAATACACAGTAGAGCTACAAGTGGAGGGGGAAGCAGGAAGGCCAGGACGAATGAAGCCAAACTACGAGAGAGGGGACTACACGGGAATGATGAACTTCCTGCACGGGGTTCAGTGGGACAGAGAACTGGCAGGGAAGCCAGTTAATGAGATGTTGGAATATGTAGTAACAATGTGCAAGGAGGCTAAGAAGAGGTTTGTACCCAAGGGTAACAGGATTAATGAAAAAGCCAAGACGACCCATGGTTCACCCAAAGGTGCAGGGAGGCAAAAACCAAGTGTGCTAAGAAATGGAAGAAATATAGAAGGCAAAGGGCCCAGGAGAATAAGGAGAGCAGTCGTAGAGCCAGAAATGAATATGCACAGTTAAGAAGGGAGGCCAACGACAATATGAAAACGACATAGCAGCGAAGCCAAATCTGACCCGAAACTGTTATACAGCCACACAGGAGGAAAACAACAGTCAAGGAATAGGTAATCAGGCTAAGGAAGGAAGGAGGAGAGACAACAAGAAATGACAGTGAAGTATGTGAGGGAACTCAACAAGAGATTCAAAGAAGTGTTCACAGAGGAGACAGAAGGGCTCCAGAAAGACGGAGAGTGGGCAAACACCGAGTGCTGGACACAATACACACAACCGAGGAAGAAGTGAAGAGGCTTTTGAGTGAGCTAGATACCTCAAAGGCAATGGGGCCAGATAACTCTCTCCACGGGTCCGAAGGGGGAGCAGAGGGCTATGTGTCCCCCTAACAACAATATTCAAAACATCTATGAAACAGGGAGATTGCCTGAGGCTGGAAACAGCAATGTAGTCCCATCTTAAAAAGGAGACAGACATGAAGCACTAAACTACAGACCAGTGTCCACGACATGTATATATGCAAAGTCATGGAGAAATTATCAAAGAGTGGTGAACACCTAAGGAATGATTATCCTCATCAACAGCAGCCAATGGTTCAGGGACGGTAAATCTGTGTCACAAACCTACTGGCCGTATCCTATGACATTGACAGCAGTAAAGAATAGAGAGAGGAAGGGTTGATGCATTATTCCTTGGACTGCTAAGAAGGCGTTTGACACAGTTCCACACACGAGAATAGTGCAAAAACTGGAGGACCAACCAGGGATAACAGAACGCACTACTATGGATTCAGAATACTTGTTCAGAAGACACACGAGTCATGGTACGTGCGCGAGGGTGTCAGAGTGGGCACTGTGACCACGGGTCCCACAGGGGTCAATCCTAGGACCAGTGAGGTTCCTGGTATTTGTGAACGACATGACGAAAGGAATAACTCCGAGGTTCCCTCTTTGCAGATGACGTGAAGTTTGATGAGAAAATTCACTCGATCGAAGACCAGGCAGAACTACAAAGGGATCTGACATACATGGCCAGCAACTGCTCATTGAGCTGGCTCAATCCCACCAATGCAAAGTCCATGAAGATTGAGAAGGGCAAAGAAGAACGCAGACGTAGTACATGTCTATGGGGGCCAGAGACTAACAAACCTCACTCAAGGAAACAGATCTTGGGGTGAGTATAATACCAGCACATTCTACTGACGCGCACATCATACGAATAACTGCCAGCCAGCATATGGGCGCCTAGCAAACCCAGAACCGCAAATTCCGACATCCAAAAAGGAACGTTTCAGACCCTGTACAACCTGTACGTTAGCCCATATGGAGTATGCGGCACCAGTTGGAACCCACGACTCGCCAGCATGTAAAGAAAACTAAGAAAGTGCAAAGGTTTGCAACAAGACAGTCCCAGAGCTAAGGAGGTTATGTCCTACGAGGAAGGTTAAGGGGAAGTCAAATCCTGACGACACTGGAGACAGTAAAATAGGGGGACATGATAACGACATCAAAATACTGAGATTGAATTGACAAGGTGGACAAAGACAGATGTTCAGAGATGGACCAGCAACAAGGGACACATTGGAAGTTGAAGACACAGAGGAATCACAGGGATTTAAGAAGTATTACTTTTCATCAGCCACAGAGTAGTCTGAAGTGGAATAGGTTGGGAAGCGATGCCAGTGGGAGGCAGATCCATACATAGCTTTATGCAGAGGTATATAAAGCTCACTGTTCAGGGACTGACCTAGAAGCGACCATTGAAGGAGGCCCGGGCCAGGAGCTAGAACTCGACCCCCAGCACCTCAATTAGGTGAGGAGTACAACTATGAAAGTACACACACACCATAGGACACACATAGTAGGACACCGGAGCGCGCGAAGTCACGCCTTCCCTTCCGGCTCCGCGAATACTAAGATGTTTTTAAAGGCTACCCAAGTTTTTCAGCATATGTTGCAAAGTGTGTTAGGGTAAGTGAACAATCTTAAAGCGATTTACAATCTGCCTGAGCCACATAAGTGTGGGGAGAGCCAAAATTTTGTAAGGACCTGACAGTAAACTTGGTGGCGAGACAAAGGCGGGCAGGCTAGTGTGGGTGGTAGGGACGGTTGTCACGTGTCACCCAAGAAAGCTAATAAAGTGAAACAATCGTGTGTCCAACGAGGAGAAATACAGGAAAATATAGGGTACATTAATTATGAGAAGAAATTGCGGTTGGATCTATCCAGATGTCACATCGACAGGACAATCTAACAGGGCTGCTACAGCTGCAATGCAAGTACTGACTCACTATTATGGATGTGAGGGTGTGGGGTTACATGATTCCAAATCTTCCGCCAATTTGATTGCGAATGTCTATCACAGCACGATAACAGAATAAGGCACTCAATTATTCAATAAGGAATAGTCAACTGGTAATTCAATGAACAAGGCGAGTAACTTACTATAAGCTAGGTGGCAGGACAACGTTTTAAGGTTAAGGCAACATGTAAGTAAGTGGGTCAAGTCCCAGGAGGTGTGGTCATGTCACAAAAGTTTGGTCATTCAGAGCACTGAGACGCACAAGTCACCTACCTCAGACTCACACAATACACACACACACACACACACACACACGTTCAAGTCACCTAAAACCTCACACACAACACATACACACACACACAAGATCACCTACCTCACACACACACCCACACACACACTACGCACACACACACCATACAAGTCCCTACCTCACACACACACACACACTCACACAAGTCACCTACCTCACACACACAACTACACACACAAACACGCACACATCACACACACACACACACACACAACAACACACCACTACAAACACACACACACACAACACACACACACAACACACACACACACACACACACACACACAAACATACAAACAAACACACACACAACACACACACACACAACACACACACCCAACCACAACAACACACACACACAACACACACACCACACACAACACACACACACACACACACACAACACACACACCACACACACACCTCACTCACACACACAACAACACACACACACACCACACACACACACCACACACACACACACACAAACACAACACAACCACACACACACACAACCACACCACACACACACACACACAACACACAACACACACACACACACACACAACACATACACACACATATATCCAGACACACCACATGCACTACCCCCCACCCAACCGACATCACACTCCTTCCCCTGATCCCCCCCCTTCCCCACTCCCTCCCACAAAGATCACAGTTCCTACTCTAAACCTCCCCCCCACACTCTGACAATGCACACTACTAATCCTAACACACAGAATTACATAGGTTTTCCCACGAGCAATCCAGGAAAATAAAAAATGGTTCCCAAGAACAACAAGAAAAACCAAGGCAGGAGGATAAGCTGCAAAGGAAGATTGGTCAGCAGAGCTCATAAAAAGTGAACAGGAATGGGAAAAGAAACTAGCAAAGCTAGCATGAGAATGAAGAGAGGATAGATATGGAAAGCAGAAGTGGAGGTGCAAGTCAAACAGCAGAGGCCAGGATGCTGAGTTTAGAAGAGGAACTGTAAATCGAAACAGCCTAAAGAACTAAAAGAACATTTTGGGATGACAACAGAGACAGCCTACCTTCAGTCACAAGTAAGGGGACTGTAGGGAAAGAAGAGAGAAAACCTACATGAATAAGCTCTATCATTGGAGACTGTAGTAAATGAAAGAGCTAAGCATATATTGGAGGCCCTAACAGACCACAGCAGAGCCCAGGGAAAGCCGGAAGGGAAGCAACAAGTTGACAGGCCACTGACCCAAGTACATCCAGCTAGGAAACTGAAGAAGGAAAGCTGCAATGGATGAATCAAATTGAATGAGGGGATACACAGGATAGCAGTGGGAGTATGAAGGGTGAGTCAGTCCTTTGAGTAAGGCTCCAGGAAGTAGAAGGGGAAAACATATGAACAAGAAAACAAGGAAAAAAAAGCAATTGACAGCATCATGAAAAGCAATAGGAGAAAAGACATACCGCAGTTGGGAAATTTTTCGAAGAACCCGCCGTGAAAGTGACCTTCAAGGCAGAATCGACTCGTAACAGGATCCAGCAAGGAGAAAGCACATTAAGGACATGCCGGCATACAGGAAGGTGTAATCTCGACCGCCAGAACACAAGGAAGAAAGAGGCAGAAATTGAGAGAGATGGTACAAAGCGAAAGGAAGAAAGAGAGGGGATAAGAAGACAGAACAGAGGATCCCAGACCATGAAATAAGATCAAATACAAGCCTCCCTCACAACTCCTATGAAGCCAAAGCCTCCCAACCAGTCAACCCAAGTCAACCAAACACTCTAACCCAAAAACACCCAATGCCCATCCCATGCCACACCCACTGCCTTACAAACTCCACCCCCCACAGCAACCACCCATAGTTCCTTATCCTGTCTCCCACTTCCCCAACCCCAAAACACCTCCCAGACCACGTCTTAGAAGAGAAGTTGAAGGTTTGGTATATAAGCAGAGGGAAAAACAAACAAGTAGAGAGTGGCACAAAGAATCAAGGGACATCCCCAGACATAATAGCACTCACAGAAACAAAACTCACCAAATAATAACAGATTCAATCTTTCCATCCGGAATCAAGTCCCTCAGGAAAGACCAGAGGGAGGAGAGGGGGAAGAGGGTTGCACTGCTCATTAAAAACCAGTGGGTTTCGAGAAAATGAAGGAATGGATGGCACGGGCGAAAGGACTACTTAGAAGGAACAATCCATCCTGAGGACATAAGGTGATAAAAGCAAGTAATGTCAACCCACCACAGACTGCAGGAGGCCAAGAGAAGAATATATGAGAGCAACAAAGCAATGATCGACACCACTAGCCGAAGCTGGCCAGCGAGACACGTAGGGAGCAAAGTTACAATTATTGGTGATTTACAATCACAAGGAGATTGACAAGGTAAAACCAGGATCCCCATGGAGTTCGCGGAACATGGGAGCCAAGATGATGGATGTGGTACTGGAAAACGCCCATGCATCAAAATGTTAGAGACACTACCAAGAGAGAGGAGAGGATGAACCATCAAGACTGGGCCTTGTATTCTCCTTGAGTATTCGACATTGGAGGATATATGATGAACGGCCCTGGGCTCTAGTGATCATGTGGTTCCTGTGCTTTCGACTACATAGTATAGCTCCAATGGAGAGAGTAGCAGGAATAGGGTAGGAAATAACCAAACTACAAAAGGGGAACTACTCAGCATGAGGAACTTCCTTCAAACATTCAGTGGGAGAGGGAAGTGACAGGAACACCTGTACAAGAAATATGGACTATGTGGCAACAAAATCCAAGGGAGGCAGAGAGAGGTTTGTTTCCCAAGGGAAACAATAATAATGGGAAGAACAGAACGAGTCCTTGTTCACCCAATTTGTTGGAGGCAAAAATAGTGTACTAGAGATTGAAAAGGTACAGAAGACAGAGAACTCAGAAAATAAAGAGATTAGCCGAAACAGCCAGAAACGAATATCACAGAAAAGAAGGGAGGCTCATACATATGAATATTACATAGCATCGAAAGTCAAGACTGAACCCGAAGCTATGTTGTCAGCCATCAGAGGAAAACAACAGTCAAGGACCAGTAAAACAGTAACTGAGGAAGGTGATGGGAATTCACAGAAACGACCGAGATAATGTCAGGAGTTCTCCAACACGAGATTTAAAGAAGTATTTACATGGAAACCAGTAAGACTCCAGGAAATCAGAACAGGAGGTACACCCAGCAAGTGCTGGATGAGGTACATATAACCGAGGAGAGTGAAGAAGCTTCGCTATGCGAACTTCACACCTCAATGGCGGTGGGACCCAGAATAACCATCTCCTCCGTGGGTCCTAAAGAGGGAGCAGAGGTTTATACTGTTTGTACCATTAAACACAGATCTTCAACACAATCATTTGAACTGCGCAACTCCCCGAGGTATGGAAGATGGCAAAGTAGTCCCAATATTTTTTAAAAAGGGAGACAGACATGAGGCACTAAACTACAGACCTGTATCACTAACGTGTTATATATAGCAAGTCATGGAGAAGATCATCAGGAGTAGAGTGGGAGCACCAGAAAGACACAAGTGTTATAATAGACAACCAGCACGGTTTCAGGGAAGGAAAATCCTTATTAACAAACCTACTAAGATTTATGACAAGGTGACATAACTAAGACAAGAGAAGAGAGGGGTGGATCGACTGCAATTTTTTTGTACTGCAAGAAGCCTTCGACACAGTTCCTCACAAGAGGTTACTGCAAAAGCTACGGATCAGGCACACATAACTGGAAAGGCATGCGATGGATCAGAGAAATAACCTGACAGGGAGGGCAACCACGAGTCATGGTACGTGACGAGGTGTCAGAGTGGCGCCTGTGACAAGCGGGTTACCACAGGGTCGGAGTCCTAGGACCTGTGCTGTTTTCTGGGTATATGTGAACGACATAACGAGGGAATAGACTCAGAAGTGTCCCTTGTTTGCATGTGATGTGAAGTTCATCATGAGAAAAACAAATCGGATGAGGATCAGGCAGGACTACAAAAGACCTGGACAGCTACAAGCCTGGTCCAGCAACAGGCTCCTGGATTTATCCCTTCCAAATGCATAAGTCATGAAGATTGGGGAAGGCAAAGAAGACCGCAGACACAATATATTTGAAGGCCAAAGACTGCAAACCTCACTCAAGGAAAAAGACTGGGGGTGAGTACACACCGGAGCATATCACCTGAGGCGCACGTCAATCATGAAAACAGCAGCAGCAAACGGGGCGCCTGGCAAACCTACGGATAGCGTTCCGCTACCTCAGTAAGGATTCGTTCAAGCTGTGTATACCATTACGTCCAGGCCCATACTGGAGTATGCAGGCACCAGTTTTGGAATCCACATTTAGTCAAGCACGTCAAGAACTTAAAGAGAGAGTGCAAAATAGGTTTGCAACAAGACTATCCCAGAGCTAACGGGATTGTCCTACGAAGAAATTGAGGGAAATCGTCCTGACGACACTGGAGGACAGAGGGTCAGGGAGACATGATAACGACATATAAAAACTGCGCGGAATAGACAAGGTGGCCAAAGTCGCAATTTTCCCCAGAGAGGGACACAGACCAAGAGGTCACAATTGGAAGTGAATACTCAGATAATCAAAGGGATGTTAGGAAGTATTCTTCAGCATAGAGTATCAGCCAGGAAATAGCCTAGAAAGTGAAGTATGGGAGGCAGGAACCATCATAGTTTTTTTAAGGCGAGGTAATGATAAAGCACATGAGCAGGCAGGGAGAGGACCTAGTAGCAATCAGTGAAGAGGCGGGGCCAGGAGCTATGACACGACCCCTGCAACCACAAATAGGTAACAAATGGTAGTAAAACCCCAACACACACACACAAAAACCACAACACACCCACTCAACCCCACAAACACGACCACCCACACCAAAAACACACACACACTCACACACACACCACAGACACACACACACACACAAACAACCCAAACCCCACACCACAACACAGACACACACACACACAAACAACCACACACACCACACACACAATTTTTAATTTTTATACAGATTTACCAAAAAGGAATAAAAACCTGTAAAATCGCTTGTAGATGTAAAAATTTTTTAGAACAGAGTTTAAAATTTATTGAAAAATTTTAAATGAAAAAATTTAAAACAGAGAAAATAAAAGATAAATTAAGGGAAATTTTTATAGAAAAATGCCATGTAAGGGAAATGGCACAACTAAATCGGGCCTCATGAACATGTCGTGGCAAAATAAATACCATCGTAGTGTGATGACCACGACTAACAGAAAAAAAAATAAGTTAGGAATGTCGAGAAGAATTACTAATGGCTGCCTTTGTTAAAAATATGATTTTACGATAAAAGGGCTGAAAGTATTAAAATACCACACGGCTGATAGCGGAAAAGGGGAAACTGTAATCACTCAAAAGGTCAAAAAGGGACATAAAGGTAAATAAAAAAAATTCTTGTACAAACAATAAGTAAATAAAGCCTCAGCGGAAATTGAGGAAAAAGTGCAGCGAGAGGGAAAAGGGAAATTTCTTTTTTTTTTTTTTTGGTCCATTTTGGGGGGGCAACCTTTGGAATGTATTAAAAGAAGAGAATTTATAATGATCCTGACAATGTGGATGACTAAACCACGGAATACACCAAAAGACGTCTTTCTGGATCCTTCAGTCCTGGGAATTTGGTCCCCCCAGTGAAGTGTGCCTTCTTTCGGGGACCGAAACAGATCAAGAAAGATGCCCCGAGTGGACTTGTGTCATTTCCCCAGAAAGCACAAGTGCCGCCACTGTTCTGCAGTTATATTCTCATAATCTTTGGGAAGGGTCACCCCCCTCCTTGTTTTCCGCCATGGTGACAGTGAAGTTGTGTTTAAAAAATGGTTCCTCGGGGCGAGATTTTGCCTCCTTGGGGGTACTGGTCTTTTTGGTCTGAGACTTTGCATGATATGCCTGTAGAACCTTTACTAGTGGAAAACCCGATTTTTTAAAATTTTTTGGTCGGGGGTTTAGGGCCTCCTTGTGAGGGAAAAGTAGGTGTAAGGGGGGTTTTAAGGTTTGTTCGGGACCCAGGAACCATTAGGGGGTTTTACGTTGCGCGCGCACACACCCCCCCCCCTCTCTGCGGGGGGCAAAATTTTTTTCCCTGGTGTCCGATTTTTTAAAAGTTTTCCCGGGAAAATTTTGACCTTCCCGGGTGTGATTAAATTTTGGGAATCACTTCGCCTCCACTCTTCTCCAATCATAGGGGTCTACCAGGGTTTTTACTGTTTGTTCTTTTCTGTGTTTGCGGGTTACCAGTAATGATTTTGGCTTTTACATTCTTTTCTTTCTTAAATTTTATATTATCATGACTAGGGGAAACCCATTTTATTTTTCTTATTTGCCCAGCTCGTTCCTGGCTGGTCTTCCGGATAGACCCAGAAAAAAGGGGAAAGACTTTTAATATACTTTTTAACTTTATTCTACAACTCCCCGGCCCTTCCCCAACTACTTGTGCTCCATCCAAGTGGTAGGAGATTCCAAAACCCGGGATTCCATCGCCCAGGATAACCTACTAAAAAACATCAGGGGGAACTACCAGGGCCATCCCTTTTCTCCTACCCAATACAAGAACTGAAGGCCATTTTTTTTTTTATATATTTAAAAATTTTAAGAAAAATTCCAAAAATTTTTTTCTTGTTTTTCCAAACATTTCTTTTTTATTTTCCATTAGTTTCTTTTTTTTCGTGGGAAGGCGTTTCCCCCTGACAATGGCGACCTTGCCAGGATACGACTCTGAACAAATCGTCCTGAGGGTTTCAACTGGTTGTGAGTAAAAATTTAAGATAGAAAAGGGTGATTAGTTGAGGTTAAAGTCATACGGGATTGGTTGACTTACCGTTTTTTGGGTTCAAGGGTTGGGTTTAGAAGTTTACCAATTTGTTGGCCCGGGGAACTTTGTAAAACCCCCCCTCCTTGTGAACCGTTGTATTTTGTTTTTAGTGAAGGCTATTGACCCCACAAGTTATTTTTTCCAGGGAGAAATATTTTTTTTTTCTATTTGGGGAAGTTTAAAGGTGCGGACTGTGTCCCTTTTTTGTAACAACTTTATGTTAATTTTAATTGTCATTGAAGTTGGGTGCAAAATTTTTTCTTTTTACAGAGGATTCTTTAGATTTCTGGTTAAAAGCGGGGGGGAAAAGGGGGATTTACTGGCAAACCCTTTGATAGTTACTTTAACGCAAAAATGGCTATTGAAGAAAAAAGAACGGGAAAAGACTAGCTATTAAGAAAAAAAAAACAGAAAACTCTCGAGAAGAAAAAAAAGAACGGAAAGCTAGTCGAGAAGAAAAAAAAACGGAAAACTAGCTCGAGGGGGAAAAAAACAGCTCGAAAGAGAAAAAGGAACAGGAAAGATAGCTGGGGAAGTTTAAAATCGAACAGGAAGGATATAGGGGAAAAATTTCAGGAAGAGAGGTAGCCTTAAAAATGAGGAAATTGAAGAACGGCAAGCAGAGGGATTTTAGAACAATCAAGGTTGGAATTAGAAGCCAAAAAGATAGAACTATCAAACAGAAAATAATAAAGGGGTCAGAAATCCTTCCCAAAACCAAATATTGGATGCCACAAATCCCACCTTTCTCAAAACAAGATGACAAGGGGCATATATTCAGTTTCGAGAGTACTGCTACTCTCTGGACTGGCCCATCAATTTTTGGGGCTACTAGGTTTTGCTTACTACTGTCGGGTTCGATTAAACGTCTATTCCACTTACCCTCTAGTTATTCTATTTATAGCCTGCTGAAAAAGCAACTTTCTCTTTAAAAAAAAACTACTCATCATTAAGGTCGGAGTTTAGAATTTTAAAAAAACCCCTAATCAAAATTTATGCAATTCTTAAAAACCCTTTAGATTATTTAAATCGGGGTTTGATAGTGCTGAGGTTAAAACCCGATTTCGAATTTTTACGAACCTGATGGTAAGAGATCAAATTCCTTTTTTTCTGTAAACCTGATTCAAATATTCATTAAAGAACAAAAACTTTATACGGCTCAGAAATGGCCAGCGCTGATATATATGCGTGCGCTCATAAAAACACCCTAAAGAGCTAGCAGAATAACCTTTTGGCCAAGCAATCGGGGGATCCAAAACCCTCCGTACCAAAGAATTCCAGGCCTTCACAGTAAAGGTTTAAAACTGTAATAGTGGGGTCAAAAAGGCCCACTGCCCCTAAAAAAAAAAGGTAAAAATGTCGGTAAATTTTCACTGAATCAAACATAAACCACCTTTTAGTGAAGGTACAGTCAATGGTAGAATGTGTAAACCATTCTTAGAGACACGGGATTTTCCTGTTTTGTTTCTCGAGTAAGCTTTTCCCTAACCTAGATTCTTCACTTATAAGCCCACAATTTTAACGAATTTAGGAAAGCGTTTTTTCCCAAACAGTCAGATTTTTGTTAGGTGAAATGGTTCTCAGGAGGGTAGAGCCGTAGTTGCCCCGATAACCTCGGGGTTTTTTTTGGGGGGGGGGAACTACAAGGGGCTGTTTTCCCCATCGGGAAAAGGACTGTTTGGGAATTTGGGGTTTTCCAAGGGAAGGTTGGGAAACCCAAAAATCTCTGTTTCTTCAAGATAGTTCCAAATTTAGATTCATTTGGATAACCTAAATCAGAAGCGAGGTTTTACAAAACTCCGGTAACACCTTTAGTAAGTCAGTCACTTGAACTGGACAACGCAGACGCCAGGGGGAAAACTGTGGACTCTTACAACAATAACCGATTAACGCGTTCCCAGAGCTCATCAAAGGGTAAAACCTATCCACCCATTATTCTTTCAAAAGGGAAACCCAATCGAGGTCTCAATAGATTTAGAGGGGGCTTCAAAAGACTTGTCCTTCCTAAGGGAAACTCGAATTAGCTTTAAATGGAAAAATGACCCAGAGAAAGAAATTTTCTTAAAAATTTGAGTTTAAACCAAAACTTTTTTTCAAGACATATGTCTGGGACAAGCCCAACGACGTTGGTCGAAGCCTGTTAGTCATTCCGCAGGATTGCCGGAAACTATTTTAAAAAATTTTTCATGACTTGCCCCGTCTCGGCCCTTTTTTTACATGGAAGACCTATAATAAAAACAAAGACCTATATTTCTGGCCCACATGTCCTCGAATCTATAAGTCTGCATCAGTCACATGTCAACTTTCCACGCAGAAGGGTAGAATAGGGGAGTTCCATGGTAAAAATGCCCATTTTCTCAGTCCCTTTTGCAAGGGTTCAGTAGATATGTTGGTTCCATCACACCCCGCTCTCAGGAGGTCATAAATTATTTTTTAAATAGATTGACTACGCGTTTCCCGCTTCCCAGAGGCGGTACCCTTAAACATTACTCCATAGAAGTCCAGAAGCCTTATTTTTTATTTTTTTACGTTAGGTAACCTGTGAAATTTTGTCGGTAAAGGGGCTCAATTACTTCAAATTATGGAACACGTTTTCAACTTGTGGGGGTTAAACCTCTTTTTACTACACCTTACCATCCCATGTGACGGGAAAAGTGGAGCGACAACATGCCATCCAAATCATACTAAAAAAAATATGTATTTTTAAACCAACGGGCTGGTAGATTTTTACCTGTGCTCTTTTCGCAATGCGCGAGATTCCCAAATGATTCCCTTGGGTTTTTCCCCTTTTTAATTGCTTTATGGGGGACAAGCTCGTGGCCACTATATTTTTAATGAACTTTGGGTCCAAAGAATCAAACCTGAGTTCAAAAACTATCAGTTTCTTTAATCTAAGGGGAAAAGGGTTTGGGAAAAAACCCCCGATTGGTCATAAAAACTAGGAAATCTATGGGAAAAGTACAAGACCTATTTTGACCATAAAAGTTCCCAAACACGTTTTTGTTGGGGATGAAGTTTTAGTTCTCCTACCTGCAAATCCACAAATTGCTAATTACATGGCGCGGACGTAAAAGTAGGAAAGGGTTTTCAATAAGGAATTAATCTTGGGTTCAAGGGTAGAGGAGAAGGGAAAAACACGCAATATTTTGAAACGGTACCCCTAGAGAGAAGTTAATCTGGCGTAAATGCCTTTGACGAAGATATTTTTCTTTCGCTTGGATAAAGGGTGTTTGTACGAATGTAGGTTTTTTATTATAGAACGAGTCTTTTACAGAATCGAAGGAACTACTGGTCTTAACGCATGATCCCCACCCAAAAAAAATCCATGTCAACATAACAACGACTTTTCAAAAAACAAAAATTAAGTAAGTGCCCTTTGTAAATTCATTTTTTGACGTATTTAAGTACCCGGGCTTACCACCTTTACACAAATTTAATTGTCGGTCTGAAACCTAAAGCGGAAAGCTTTCCCTGTTCCCGTTCCTACGGAAAACTTTTGTAAAGAGGGGGACAAACTATTTAAATTAAACATCATAGAACCTTTGAAATCAGCTTTTTTGTTCCCTTGTTAGGTTAAAAAACCCGAAATTCTTCCGACTGGGACAAGATTTTCGTTTTTTGAATACATAAATAAATGGGATGCAAACCCATGCCCTAATGATCATGCTTTTATAAAATTCCATGACTGCAAAATTTTTCCGGAATTTGAATCTCAAAGCAACCCTCAATGCCATTTCCCCAGACTCTAAACATACCCCTGCTTTCCCCCATAGAGGTCTAATGCAATACCGCACTATCCTTTCGGGTTGGTACCGCATGTGCCAGGGGGGGGGGGGGGGGGGGGGGGGGGGGGGGGGGGGGGGGGGGGGGGGGGGGGGGGGTTTTTTTAAAAAAATTGGCTTAATTAAAAAAAATCTTTTCTATCTAAAAATGGGGTTTTTTTTTGATAAAATTTTTTAATTTTAAAAAAAACCCAAAGCTTTTTGGGGAAAACCCACCAAATTAATTAAAATTTTCCCTTGGTTTAAACCCAAAACCCAAAAACGACTTAACATTTTAAACAAAAAAAGGGGAAGGCCTTTTTTGTTTTAAAAGGAAAACCGGTCAAAAAAAAGATAATTTTCAAACCCCCCTTCTAAAAAAAGAAAAAAAAATTTTTTGAAAGTTTCCCCTTTCCCTTAACCAAATTTTTAAAATTTCCCCTTCTTTTGTAAACTTCTAAAAGAAAATTTCCGGGAAAAAAGGTAGCTTAATAGGGGTAAAAATTTAAAATCCAAGGAAAACCCTTGTGTTGAAAAACCAACCAAAGCTTGGAAAATTTAAAAAACCCCCCCCCAAATACAGTTTAATTTTTTTCCAACCAAAATTTAAAATTTTATTTTTGGCTTTAAAAAACCTTTTTAATTTTGAGGGGGGGAATTTTCCCTCTTTCGTTGACTTTTCTCCCAAAAAGGGAAAGGGGGGTTTAGGGAAAAAGGTGTTTTTAGGTTTGTTGGGGGCCTAAGTTTTTTAAAAACCCCCCCCCCCTTCGGGGGGGAAAACACCCTTTTGTTTTTTTAAAGTTTTTACCCGGTATATTCCCCCAGGGTATTGAAGTTTGGAGGATTTTCCCCCCCTCTTTTTAATCAGGTAGGGGGTTTAAAGTTTTTTTCCTTTTTTCTGGGACCCCTTGATTTGGCTTTTTCCCCTTTTTTTTTAAATTTTTTTTCCTTGGGGCCTTTTTTTTTCTTTTTTTGTCGTCTGTTTGGGGGGGTTTGGTGGAGAAAAGGGAAAAATGTTTAAAAGTTTATTTTTTCCAAAACCCGGCCCTTACCAACTCGCCCACAAAAAAACCCCCCCCCCCTTCTGGGAAAAAATTTTCCGGGCCATTTTTCCTACCCTGAAATAAAGGCCTTTTTTTTTTATTAATTAAATTTTTTTAAAATTTTTCAAAAACATTTTTTTTTTTTTCCAATACTTTTTTTTTTTTCCTTTTTCTTTTTTTTTTCCCTAAAAGGTTTTGGCAATCAATTCACTTAAAGTATTTTCTGATATTTTGGTACCCAGACCCCTTTTGCCCTCTCCTTCTGGTTTCCCAGGAAAAAGGGGGCGATAAATTTGCAGACCCTGAAAGGGATTAAAACAATTTTTTCTAACCCCAAGGGCTTAAAACCAAATATTTTTTTTTCCATCAAATGGAAAAGGAAAAAATTCCGGGAAAACGGAACCCACTTCCCAGGGGTTTTCCTTTTCCCATAAATTTTTAAAAACCAAGGATTTTCGGATACCCTCTCCCCCAAACTCAAAACTTAAACGCATTTTTTTTTAAAAAAATTATATTTAAAAATTTTAAATAAAATCTCAAAATCCCCCCTTCTGTTTTAATCATCTCTTATTTATTTTCCTTGGGCCCTTGCGTAGAGGGCGGTATCCCTGCTTCGGCCCGAAATTTTTTTACTTTCCCGGGTTTTGCTTTTTCGTAAAAGTACCCCAAGGGCCTTCATCCCAATTGAAAATCCCCTTTTTACAAACCGGAATTAAATTTTTTATCCCATCTTCAAAAACCACCTACCCCCTCCAAGCGGGAAATGAAAACAAAACCCTTCCCATTCCCGAGTTTTCCAAACACCACAGATATTTTTTTTTACCAAATTTTTGAAAAGGGCCACTCTACTTAAACCCCCCAAGGAAACAAGCTGCCAAAGCGAACAAAGTTATCCTGTGTGGCAGTGTAGTCAGCAGTACAACCCGTGTATTACATAGGAGCGACATTTATTAGACAACTGCAGCTTCCATGTCCATCAAGGCACTCGCTAAGAAGAGGCTTACGACACACTAATCTATATCTTCCTCCGGAGTCTGCGGGATCCTCTGTGCTCATTGTGAGAAGAAATATGTGGGAGAAACAGATAGAAGTTTGTTTAGTAATAGTAATAAACGTAAGTATGCGTGCAGTAGGGATGATTTTAATAACACGTACATAGTTCACAGAAGCCCAGACAGACAACTGGTGAATTTTGCCAACGCACAGATAGCCATCATAGAACCAAATCTTAACAGAAACCGTTGATTAGAAGTGTCTGTGATTGCAATAATAATGACAATCACACAATATATAGAAACACCTTCACCACCACGCTAGCACATGTGATCATCCATTAAATGTCGCCCCGTCGGCCTCCAGTGAATAAGACCACCAGGTGAAACATCATGATTAGACCTATGCTCAAGTGATTTCCAGTTATCTAAGCTATGTTTTCTCATCATTTGTACAGCAAGGAAATGAGTGAGCTACTCAAATCCCAGTATGGCTCAGTTTCTAGCGAGCCGCTAACCAGATTAAGAGTCGAAGACCTAAATGAAATTTTTTTTTATCAGCGATACTCAGAATTTGGTAGATTCAAACCTATCTGACATTCTCCCAACACCACATGACTTCGAAAAGGCAATAAATGACATGCCCATGCACTCTGCCCCAGGCCCAGACTAGTGGAACACCGTGGTCATCATGAACTGCAAGAAGCCCCTATCATGTGCTTTAACATTCTACAGAGAGGGAGCATGAACACGGGGGTCATCCCACAGCTGCTAAAAACAGCAGACATAGCCCCACTCCACAAAGAGGGGGCAGTAAAGCAATAGCAATGAACTACAGACTGACAGCGCTAACATCTCATATCATAAAAAGCTTCGAAAGGGTTCTCAGAAGCAAGATCAACACTCGTCTAGATTCCCATCAGTTACACAACCCAGGGCAACATGGGTTTACAGCAGGTCGCTCCTGCCTGTCCCAACTACTGAAAAACTATGACAAGGACCAGGATGCTCTAGAAGACAAACAAAACGCAGTTGTAGTGTACACAGACTATGTAAAAGCCTTTGACAATGTGATCATGGTGTAATAGTGCACAAAATGCGTGATAAAGGAATAACAGGAAAACTTGGTAGATGGAACTATAATTTCCTAAGAAATAGAACATAAAGAGTAGTAGTAAATAGAGTAAAATCTGAGGCGGGTACTGTGAGAAGCTTTGTTCCACAAGGCACAGTAGTCGCCACCATCTTGTTCCTCATCCTCATATCTGATATAGACAGGGATGTACGCCACAGCACCGTATCTTCTTTTGCAGATGACACCCGAATTGCCATGACAGTGTCCGTCATTGAAGACACTGCAAGACTCCAGGTGGACATCAACCAAATCTTTAAATGGACCGCAGAAATCAATATGAAGTTCATTAATGAGAAATTTCAATTACTTCGACATGGAAAACGTGAAGAAAGTAAAACTATATCGGAGTATACAACAATTTCCAACCACTCAATAGAGCGAAAAACTAATGTGAAGGACCTAGGAGTGATAATGTAAGAGGATTTCACTTTCAAAGACCACAACATTGAATTAATCGCATCTGCTAGAAAAATGACAGGATGGATAATGAGAACCTTCAAAACTAGGGATGCCAAGCCTATGATGACACACTTCAGGTCGCTTGTTCTATCTAGGATGGAATATTGCTGCACACTAACAGCATTTTTCAAGGCAGGTGCAATTGCTGACCTAAAAAATATAGAGAAAACCTTCACGGCACACATAAGTAGGATGAAACACTTAAATTACTGGAAACGGTTGAAGTATACACTCGGAAAATCTTAGGGGATCAGTACCAAATTTGCACACGAAAATTTGCACACGAAAATCACTCCCTATGAAAGCAAAAGACTCGGTAGGCGATGCTACATCCCCCTAATGAAAAGCAGGGACGCCACTTGGGCCCCTGACACAGTAAGTGTCAGGGGGACAAGACTGCTCAGCTGCCTCCCAACATACATAAAGGGGATTACCAATAAACACCTGGTTATCTTCAAGAAGACTTTGGACAGGCACCTGAAGTCAGTACTGATTATCCGGGCTGTGGTTTGTACGTCGGTTTACGTGCGACCAACAGTAACAGCCTGGTTGATCAGCCCCTGATCCACCATGAGGCCTGGTCACAGACCGGGCCACGGGGGCACTGACCCCAGAATCCCTCTCCAGGTATCTAGAGTGACAGAGGTCTCCGGACCGAAACATAATATAATTTCCCAAGATATTTTTTTTTTGTACAATTTCCTCAATATTCATGTTTTATTTACGAGTCAGAACACCTTATAGATGGTTAGAGGTGTTTCTCAGTGCTCTCCAAAACCATCCACACCATCTGTCTAATTGCAGTTCCAGGGAACCAGCTGCCTTGCATCAAAACAATAATTATATATAATCATTATATATAATTATAATTATATTTAATTATAATTAATATTAGTTTTCAACCATATTGAAAACTTTGAGCAAAAGATAAAACGTTAATGGTATGAGACAAATGGTAATAAAACGCTATGATGATTTATGTTTAATGTGATCTGCATGAATTTAAAAAAAAAATTACTATAAAATTTTAAAGTTTTACAAAAAAAAAAAAAAAAAAAAAAAAAGACAATCGACTTTTTAACTGATTTATTTATAAAATAAATATGCTGTATAGTCCTTGTGGCTTAGCGCTTCTTTTTGATTATAATAATAATATTAAATAAATAATAAGCATAAAAAAAAGGGAAGTAGAATCTAAACTTTCAATGAAAAATATTTAAAACTGAGTTACATATATACAGTTATTGGGGGAGAAATTTTAATGTTCTATTAAATAAATAAATACTGAATAAGTTAGATGTGAAGTGGAGAGAGTTTTTTTTCATTTATTTTTGAGTTTTTTCTTGTTTGGTATAAATAAAAATAAGATTCTATGGTGTAGCTAATCCAGTTAGATAATTTAATAAAGAGAAGGTTCTGTGTTTTAGTTAAACCAGATAAATAAAGAGAAGGTTCTGTGTTATAGTTAAACCAGATAAATAAAGAGAAGGTTCTGTGTTGTAGTTAAACCAGATAAATAAAGAGAAGGTTCTGTGTTATAGTTAAACCAATAAATAAAGAGAAGGTTCTGTGTTGTAGTTAAACCAGTTTAATAAAGAGAAATTTTGTGTTGTGTTAAAACCCGATAATTTAAAGGGGGGG
>NC_069403.1:39734421-39739907 GCF_026875155.1 Cherax quadricarinatus | reverse complement strand
TTGGGTTGTGTGTGTGTGTGTGTGGTGTGGTGGTGTGTGTGGTGTGTGTGTGTGTGTGTGTGTGGTGTGTGTGTGGGTGTGTGTAAGCAATCTCAGACACTCATGTACAAGAGTGAGCTCCAGGAAAGGACTTCATTACCCTCAAGAGAGCACCGTGCTCACAAGCAGCTGACAGTCATATAGTAGTTAACCGGCAGTCAACTGACATACATCCGGTAGTCAGCTGACTGTCATCCGGCAGTCAGCTGACTGTCAGGGAGCAATCAACCGGCAGCCCTGTGTTTACTTCTCTTCCTCCAGCAAACTTGAGGAAAATGTCCGGTAAAAGTTTTATAATTGAAGGAAGAGTCAAGCTTCTGGTGGTGGTGGTGGTGGTGGTGGTGGTGGTGGTGGTGGTGGTGGTGGTGGTGGTGATAGTGCTGGTGGTGATATTGGTGGTGATGGTGGTGGTCGTGGTGATGGTGGTGGTGATAGTGGTGGTGATAGTGGTGGTGGTGATAGTGGTGGTGGTGAGATTGTGGTGATGATGTGGTGGTGGTGGTGGTGATGATGGTGGTGGTGATGATGTTGGTGGTGATGATGGTGTATGATGATGGTGGTGGTGATGATGATGGTGGTGGTGATGATGGTGGTGGGATGATGGTGGTGGTGGTGATAGTGGTGGTGGTGGTGGTGGTTGTGGTGTGGGTGGTGGTGGTGGTTGGTGATAGTGGTGGTGGGGTGGTTGGTGGTGGTGATAGTGGTGGTGGTGATGGTGGTGGGGTGGTGATAGTGGTGGTGGTGATGGTGGTTGGTGGTGGTGGTGTGGTGGTGATAGTGCTGGTGGTGATATTGGTGGTGGTGTGAGATGGTGGTGGTGTGATAGTGGTGGTGGTGATGATGGTGGTGGTGATGATGATGGTGGTGGTGGTGGTGGTGGTGTGGTGGTGATGGTGGTGGTGGTGATAGTGGTGGTGGTGATAGTGTGGTGGTGATGATGATGGTGGTGGTGATGATGGTGGTGGTGGTGATGGTGGTGGTGGTGGTGGTGATGGTGGTGATGGTGGTGGTGGTGGTGGTGTAGTGTGGTGGTGATATTGGTGGTGATGGTGGTGGTGGTGGATGGTGGTGGTGGATTGTGGTGGTGGTGGTGGTGATTGTGGTGGTGGTGGTGATGGTGTGGTGGTAGTGGTGGTGATGGTGGCTGTGTTGGTGATGGTGTAACGAATAATACAAATATATACAAGTGTATGAATGTGTATGTATGCTCAAAGTGCTCGTACTGTCTCAGTAAGACTTGACTCGATATAGACTTAAATAGTGACTGACAATAAGTCCTCAAATAATCTATCTTCTCGACCATCAAGGCAATCAAAACAGTTAGCTTGTACAAAATGGCGAAACATTCACCAACAGCAATATTGTACCAAGCAGCTACACAGCGTCAGGAACAAGGAGACAAAATAACGACCCTAAGTAGGGAACATCAGCAGATCCTCCATAAAAGGCATAAAACTCCCTTAACACTGAATCTAAGTTCAGCATAACCAAATCCCAGACTACAACTGTGCGTAGATGCCACACAAAGTAGGTCAGAATCTTCAGCTTGGGATCAGTGTTGAAGAGTGTCTCCACACGACACACAACCTCCGCAAAACGTCAAAACCACTAAGTCTGAACCAGAGGTACATTTCGAACTCACCAGGTAAAACAGAGTCTAAATAATGAACAAACACCAAGAGACGAGAGAGACCCCTGAAGAGATGTTTCTCGTAGAAGTCGCTCTAGAGATGCTTCCAGGACTAGGAGCAGATGGACAGAGAGGAGAGAGAGAGAGAGAGAGAGAGAGAGAGAGAGAGAGAGAGAGAGAGGTATGGACTGCAAGCCTCTCATCAGGTGAGATCACGTGACTCGCCCACACTACTCCAGCGATGCGCCTGAGTTTGCGACGGTGGACAGACAAACACAGCTCATCAACAGCGAGCACAGTGTGAAGTATATGATGTTACATCCTACCTACATACATAGCTAATACAATAAGTCAGATAATAATGTAAAACAAGATCTTTTCACTTTAGCTATTAATGAAAATATCGGCAATATAGAATTATATGAAAAGGTAAATATAACCATACAATATACACTATAAACATTGGGGCGCAATAGCATTTCTCTAGACTCCGATTGAAAGTGATTAAATGTTACAGTTAGAATTAAAGCAACATGAGAGACACATTCCTGAGTTTCATGATAATCTTCCTAGCGAGGACTAGACACATGTTATGGTGGAACACAAGCTAAAAGTTCCCGAGCTTGATACGGTACCGGACATTAAATATAAACGAAAGATTGAGGAAAAAAAAAGAATAACCTTTTAGACACTGTGAGGGCAGATTCATCTGGTGACTTAATTGTACCACAGAAATATTTACTGAACATTATTTCCTATTTTCTTTCAATATTTTTTTTGGGTGCTGATGTCAGCAGCTCCAAAGCTTTGGATAATTAAGGACACTTTTAATATTCCATAAAAATGGTAATATTGAATTTTTATTAATTTGGTCAGCACATATAGAAAAGATGCAACTTTATTGTATATGTTATATATTAGTTTTAAATAAAATATATATATATATATAATATATATATATAAATATATATATATATATATATAAAATATATATATATATATAATATATAAAATAAAATATATGGGTGTGAAGCATGGGCGATGAATGTTGCAGCGAGGAGAAGGCTGGAGCAGTGGAGATGTCATGTCTGAGGGCAATGTGTGGTGAATATAATGCAGAGAATTCGTAGTTTGGAAGTTAGAGGAGGTGCGGGATTACCAAAACTGTTGTCCAGAGGGCTGAGGAAGGGTTGTTGAGGTGGTTTCGGGGACATGTAGAGAGAATGGACGAAACAGAATGACTTCAAGAGTGTATCAGTCTGTATGGAAGGAAGGGGGGGGTAGGGGTCGGCCTAGGAAAGGGTTTGGAGAGAGGGGGGTTTTAAAAGGGTTTTGTGGCGGGGGGGTTGGACCCCAGCAGGCAGCATGAGCGGTTTGATGGAGTGAAGGGAAAAAAAAGGGTTTTTTCAATACTTGACTGCTGTTGGGAGTGTTACAAAGTACATTTTTTGAAGGGGTTCAGGAAACCGGCGGGCCGGACTTGAGTCCTGGAAGGGGAAAGTCGGCCTGCACTCTGAAGGAGGGTGTTAATGTTTCAGTTTAAAAACTGTGTGTAAAGCACCCTTCTGGCAAGACGTGATGGAGGGAAGATGGTGAAATTTTTTTTTTTCGGGCCACCCGCCTTGGGGGAACCCGGGCCCGTGTTTAAAAAAAAAAATTTTTAAAAAAAAAAAATTATATATATATACATGTATATACATGCCCATGAAAAAGCCTTGGTCAAATTGGACTTTGCCAATGCTTTCAACTCAGTCAGAAGGGATGTTGCTCTCCAAGCAGTTTATAGAAACTTCCCTTCCTTTATCCCTTCATAGAATCGTGTTATAGTGTGACTTCCAAACTATTGTTTGGGGACCATGAAATTGACTCGTGTGAGGGCGTGCAAAGGGGGACCCTCTCGCCCCTTTCTATTTTGTTTTGGTCATCAAGGAAGTCACGGAGGCACTCTCCAGCGAGCTCAATATCTGGTTCCTGGACGACGGTACCCTAGCTGGCACAACAGAATCTCTCCTGGAGGACATCAGTAAAAATTAAAGACATGGGAGAAAGCCTGGGCCTTTCTTTAAACCCCACCAAATGTGAAATAGTTTCTACCAATCAACAGATGATCCAGAATATTAGCGCAGTTTTACCAGGAGCACGAGCCATTGATCCAGCCAATAGCACTCTCCTCGGTGCTCCTCTTGGGTCCAATGCCATCGATCTGATCCTAGGAAAAAAAAGTCTCAGACCTCCGGACGATGGAAAGCAGGATGAAAGACATTGACACACACGATGCCTTCTACCTACTCACCAGGTGCCTGTCAACCCCAAAACTTACCTATTTTCTGAGATGCTCCCCAGCCTTCAGCAGTCCAAAACTCAAGGAATATGACTCTCTGCTGAAGGCTATGCTAGAGAGTGTATTGAATCTTTCCCTTGACGATGGACAGTGGTTGCAAGCCTCACTTCCGGTCAGGCTTGGAGGGCTAGGAGTACGCAGATCCTCCCAGATTGCTCTACCAGCTTTCCTATCCTCTTCCATTGCATCAAACGAGTCGATAAGAAATTCTTCCTGACACCCTCAGTGACTCAGCAGGAATAGAAGACCCTAGCTATGTCAGTGCCATCACCGAATGGGACACTCTTGCTGCTCCAGCACCAAACCCTAGTGCAGCACTGGCTCACAAACAGTCAAGCTGGGATAGCCCAATTGCTGAAAAGGTGCTTGCCAACATGCTCAGGGCTGCAACATCAGATAGGGAGATTGCCCGTCTCCAGGCTGTGAGTGCACATCACTCCGGGGACTTCCTCCAAACAGTTCCCATATCGGCAATGGGAACGCGACTCGACCCTAAAACCCTCCGTATTGCAGTGGCTCTGCGCCTTGCTGCCCCAATTCACACAGAATATGTGTGTATTTGCGGCGAAGTGCAAGCAGACCAATACGGTCTACATGGTCTTAACTGTTCCAAAACCAAGGGCTGGCATGCAAGACACAATGAGGTCAACGACATCATTAAGAGAACCCTTGCTACAGCTGGATGCCCTGCCGAGAGGGAGCACGATCACTTGCAGCAAACAATACCCACAACCCAGCAAACCGCCCCGACGGGATCACCATCTATCCTTGGAGAATGGCAAGCTCTTTAGCATGGGACTATACCTGTGTGTCCACACTGGCTGACACCTATATCCATCACAGTGTGGGGCGACAGGGAGGAGCTGCTGACCACAGGGAGGAGTACAAGATCAGCAAGTACAGGGACATTAGCCAACAGTATCAATTTGTCCCAGTGGGATCAGAGACCTTGGGATCATGGGGAAAAAATGCCACACGTTTCCTTAAAGGATTGGGTTCCAGACTCATCGACACCACCAGGGACCCAAGGGCAGCCACTTTCATGTTCCAGCGCCTCAGCGTCGCCATCCAGAGGGGAAATGCTTGCTGCTACTTGGCTCACGTCCAGCCTCGGAGGAGCTGGAGGAAATTCATCATCTTTGATACATTGTGCCATTGTATTCATGTTTATGTTTTTTTCTCTAAATGTATTTTGTTTAATATATATATATATATATATATATATATTAATAATATATATATATTATATATATATATATATATATATATATTTATATATATATTATTATATATTATAATATATATATATATATATATATAAGTGAGGGATTTAACAATAAAGGAAACGGAAATTATACTTACCATAGAAGCCGCCGGACTGAAAGCTGTGTCTCCGTATATATTCTGAGCACACAGGCTTCCTGAGGTGTTTACCAGGCGGCATCCTGCTGGTGGGATCCTGAGGACCTGGGGCGA
>NC_069403.1:39716921-39731921 GCF_026875155.1 Cherax quadricarinatus | reverse complement strand
TCAACTCTTAGAAAACCTGGTTCGCTGGTTGGGGGAGATAGCCTGTAAATGAGGGTGTGTACATGCGCCGAGTAAGGTTACGTACTCTTTGCATGCCACCCCCCCACCCCGAGAAGGCTCAGGATTAGGCTGCCACCTCCCAGTGGTACCGTGCCGCCATGGCACAAAAATAATGGGACCCCTTTTCCTCTCCACCATCCAACTCTTGATAGAGCTCAGCTTTTCTCGTGACCAAAAGCCAACCCTAAACTAGAGTGAGACAGCAGTCAGACAGGCTAGCATAGGTCCAAGATACAGGGGGACGGTAGCCCGCATCCCCTCACTAAAAAAAAACCCACACCGGGGGAAAAAAAAAAGAGCGTGAAAAGGGGTTACCACAAATAACTTTCCAAACCTAAATAAATAAAAATATTAGACTAGATAAAGAGTCTCCCAACATATTTTCTTTGCCAGCAATATATTTAAGGGAAAAATATTATAGGGCTGCGCCTTAGCGTCCAGCGCATAAGCCTTGTGTTGTGGTTCTTCATGGCTTGGAGATATACTAGAGGATTGTGACCCACTGTGACTGTGACCACCTGCGTTTGTCTGGCCCACAAAAACATCGAAATGCCCCAAAAACCAGTACCAGCGCGAGGGCTTTTTTTTCAATGGTAGAGTAAGCCCTCTGATGTGGCTGGAACTTGGCTGAAAAGTATGCTACGGGCTGCAACTCCTCTTTCCCCGATTTGTAATGTACTCCCCCACCCCAGACTCACAAGCATCAACCTGTAATGAAAAAGGTTTGGAGAAGTCTGGAGACAAGAGAATGGGTGCGTACACAAATTTTTTGCTTTATTAAAAGCAGTGTTTACAGTCTGAGGTCCAATTAAAGGGAACTTTGTGACTGGTAAGAGAGGAAAGAGGGGCTACTATATCTGAGAAATTCTTACAGAATCTTCTGTAAATCCTATCATGCCTAGGAAACGTTGAAGAGATTTCCTATCATGAGGAACTGGGATAATCTTTAATAAAAAGAACCTTTAGCAAGTTTAGGTGCAACTTTACCACTACCTACTTCATGGCCTAGAAAAGTGACAGTGGCCTGCCCAAGGAAGATTTAGATAAATTAACTGTTAAATGGAACTCTTAAAGGTCTAAAAAAGACCCTTAAGTCTAAGTAGGTTTTTGATCCCAAGTATCAACACCACAACAATATATCATCTAGGTACGCTGCCGTGCCTTCAAGTCCTTTAATACCCCTGATGGATAAGTTTTGGAATAAAGAGGGAATTTTTCATTCCGAAGGGGGTAACTGTATTGATAATGACCTCCTGGAATTAAGAAGGCAGAGTTTTCCTTCACCTTATCTGTCAAAGGTACCTGATAGTACCCTTTTAAGGGAGACTCTAACTTGGACACAAAAGTAGCCTTCCCCACAAAGTCAATTACGTCATCCAGACGAGGAAGAGGGTAAGCATCTGTAATTGTGACCTCGTTCACTTTACGGTAGTCTGTACACATACAAAAACCCCTCCATCACCCTTCTTCACAAGGATGCACGGTGAAGCCCATGGACTAGACGACTCCTCCACTAAACCATGCTTTAACAAAAAATTTCCCTACTTCCTGCTGAAGTAGCCTTTGCTTTTCGGGATTAGCTCTGTAGGGGGAGAGTTAATTGGTTTAGAGTTTCCCACATCTACATCATGAAACCTAACTTACATTTTTTCGGCACATCCGAAAAAATATTAGGATATGGACTGTAGAAGCTCAGTTAAATTTGTTGCTTGCGTTTCAGATAACCCCTCATTAAAGGGTAGGTTTCCTTAGGGGGGACAGAATTTGAAAGTTTAATATTAATTTCAGAGATAGAGTGCAAGAATCAGAGCGCCCTCAGAGGTAGAGGACAGAGTCATTACTGGGACTTTGTCTGGTGTATGGAAATACTTTAATTGATTAATGTGGTAAGTTTTAGTTTTTGAGGTCTTATCAATGGGAGCTACCACATAATTTACATCAGATAATCTACTTACAATCTGCATAGTCCCGTAAATCTAGCTTTAAAGGGGTGGGGCCCGGGTATAGGTTCCTGCACCAACACCTTGTCTCCGGGGATGGAGGAGCGGAATTGTGCACTTCTGTCATACCTCTGTTTCATCTTACTTTGAGCTGTCTTTAGGTTAGCCTTGGCTAACTGACGTGCCACCTGCAACCTTGAAGACGGGTTGTAGAGTGTTGAGCTAACGTCTTCTTCCATCCATCCTTCTTTGAGCACCCGAAGAGGACCTCGTACATTGTGCCCAAAGATCAGCTCCAAACGGACTATACCTGTAGACTCTTGCACCGTTTCTCGTACTGAGAACAGCAACAAAGGTAGTGATTCATCCCAGTCTGTGGGGAAGTGCATGCAAAAAGTTCTCATCATTTTTTTTTAATGTCTGAGGGAAATCTTTCCAAGGCCCCTTTGGGACTGAGGATGATAGGCAGTGGATAAGTTGTGGATTATCCCTAACCTAATTAATACTTCCCTAAATGCTTTGGCAGTAAAGTTGTACCTTTATCACTTTGAATAGTTTTAGGAATGCCAAAACAAGAATGAATTTTGTTTTTTAAAACTTTGAGAATAGCTTTAGTATTAATACTACGCATGGGAATGCTTCAGGATATCTGGTTACTTTATCCATAATCGTAAATAAATATTGATTTCCAGACTTTTACCTAGGTAGTGGACCTACACAATCTATAATTAAATCTGCAAAAGGTTCTCCATCAGCAGGTATAGGTTGGAGAGGTGCAGTTTAATGGAATGTCCGGTTTCCCAACTTTTGACATTCTCGCAACACCTATATGATTTTTCACATCTTTCTTTAATTTTGGCCAATAAAATTCTTTTGTGATTCTATACAAGGTTTTTGTAATTCCTAAGTGACCTCCTAATGACTAATTTTGAGCTATATTTAATATTTGAGGTCTATACTTTGTTGGAAACACTAACCTGTCATACAATTGCCGGCCCTTTATCTCCTTTCCAGTCTCGTGCAGATCAAATAATTGTTTTTAACTTCATACTTGACCGGATGACCCAAAGAGGATTTACCCATGGGCTGCCTCAAAAGCGATTTTAAAGAAGGGTCCTTCGTTTTTCCTCCCGGAAGGACAGTCCCTCGGGCATGGAAACAGAGACATCTGGCAATCCTGCAACCTTGGAATAGGAAGGCTTGATCGGGGTCTGTTCACTTTATCTACGAGGCTTGGCCAGTTTTTCCCCGTAAAACAATGTGGCTATTCCGAGATCGGAGTCGTCCAAGGATTTGGTCAACATTCCCTCCAGACAACCCTTGGATGTTGCCCGAGTTATGGCCAACACCGGAGAAGAATTAATCATTATTAGGTTCAGGACACGAACTAACAGTAGTAATGTTATACCCAGTAATAACATGGCATCTTTCATGGGGAATCCTTTTTAGACACCTACAGTCAAGAAACCCCGTGTAAAATTTGCACTTTACATAAATTTTATGCAAAGGAACAGAAAATATAGCTCCTCCCAAAAGCTTCCAATAAAACAGAGGAAATTTAAAGAAGTATTCTCTGAAAGGGGTAATATTCCTTCTCTTACAAGTGAGCAATATGCTCCATATGTCTAAAGGTCTTTACTTTAGTTGTTTTTGAGTTTTCCCGAAGGGAAATTAGACTTTGCAATAAAAGGGGCCATACCTTTTTCTACTTCTCTAGGGGACACGTTACTGGGGATATTAGAGATTTTCCCAATGGGTTTGGGTTTATGGGGGCAGTTGGGACGGATGTGACCTACTTTTTGCAGAGGAAGCAGACGACAGGCTTTTCCCTTTATCCTGCTGAGTTGCAAATGGTGGGCGTTTGGCTGGTGTCTCTCTGGATACTGTTGTCGAGATGCACCATGAGTAGTTTGCCTCTCCGCAGGTGGACCATAGGTTGAGAAGCGTGGCTCACAAGGTGGCTTAGTTGGCTGACGTAGACGTTCTCCCTCCGGCTGGCACTTCATTCTCCAAGGTTGACGATCTCTGCTCGTGCCAGGCTGTTGAAAAGAGAGACGGGACCGCTCGGACAAGGAGCGGTTAGTTTCGAAGGTATTTAGCCAACCCGGCTGCCTCCAATGCAGTGGTTAAAATCACGATCCTGCAGAAAGACTCGAAAACCTCTGGTCCCACAGACTCCAGCAGGTTATCAATCAGAATAAGCTGCACCACTCCTCAAAGGGAGACACACCACTTGCTTTATCCAGCTGGTAAAAGCTTTGGTTTTTCTGTCTCACAAAGTCCCTAGGGATTGACCAAGCTGTCGTCTGCCCAGCTTAAATCTTTTTTTATGTTTGGCTGGGATACACGTATATGCTCCCAACACTGTGGACTTCACTACTTGATAATCAGAAAATTCAGCGTCATTTAATACCGACGTAAATTCCTGTGCCCTTTCCCCAAAAATGCTGTATGAACCAACGATGCCAATGCTGTTCCGGCCACCTCAAGGGGTCGAGCCTGATTTTCGAAGCTTTCGAAAAATTGCTCTGGTTCGGCCTCATTGAAGCGGGGAACAAGCTGTACTGTTTTTGTAAACTAAAATCATTTACAGAATGCGAAAACTGCTCCTTTCTCTTCCCCATCAAATTCTTCCCTTGCGAATGCTCTCTGTTCCCTAGTTTGCTCAAGATTGATTTTTGCCAGCTCAGGTGCCAACGACGCTGATTCACCTTGAGACAACCCAGCGCACTATACTGACCATTTTGCTCCGAGGTGTATCATCTTCCCCCTGCGGGGAACATAGGAGTTTTGCCCTAGCTCCCGTAGAGGGAGGGTCTGATGTGCCATCTTTCTTTATAAGTTTGTCAGCAATCAGTGAACGCAGTTGCGCAGCTGTGAGAGTGCGTTTGTATTTAAATGCCAATGGAACGAGCAATTTGCCAACAACGCTGTAGGGACAATTTAGGTAGGTTATGCAAAGTATATGCCGACACCAGACGTCTGACTCGTCTAGGGGGCATTTGTTTATTCGCTATGCACAGTACGATTGCGAATACCCCAACGTAACACGTTAATTTGAGAACACGCCCTTTGCTATGCACAGTACGATTGCAGAATACGCATACAAACAAAGCTGCTGCAAAATTCTCCACACCGAACAGGGTAGTAACAAATGACACGCAAAATTTGTAAAGCAATGCCAGACAGCTGCATGTTCAGAAGATTGACTGTAGCGAAGCGAGCACACCGAACAAGCTAGTAGCGAGCTGTTGAACGATCACACATAGCAAGGCTGACCATAAAGCAACTGACACGCAAAAATTTTTAAAGCAATGCCAGACAGCAAGCTGCACAATGTTCCCTACGAGCTTCACCTAAGCTCAACCGTTTCTCTAAGTCCAGCTCCAGCTCTCGGACAGGCTACCCATATTCAACCCAGGATTCCAAATGGCCGTTATCCGGGTGTAATGGGAGCAAAATAAAACAGCAGAAAAAGTTTGACCCTTTTATTATGCTTCACCAATTTAGAACAGCAATAGGTACACTATGTACAGTGATAAGTATAGTGCACTCCACGGTAAGCAAGGCAGAAATAGAAGCCACAAGATAGCAGACCGTGCTTCAACCAGCTTTAGAATGGGAATGACAAGGGCAGACAGGAGAGCGGTACCCACATAACCTCTGCGGTTGCCAAAACCATCTTCTTATTGGCTGAAACCTGGTCACTAGTTGAACGACGGGGCCCCATCATCAACTCTTAGCAACCTGGTTCGCTGGTTGGGGGAGATAGCCTGTAAATGAGGGTGTGTACATGCGCCGAATAAAGGTTACGTACTCTTTGCATGCCACAATATATATATATATATATATATATATATATATATATTATATATATATATATATATATATATATATATATATAATATATATATATATATATATATATGTACATGTATATGTATGTTGAACCAAGTGAGAGAGTAATGTGGTAGGGGACCTGAATGCTAAAGTAGGAGAAAACTTTTAGAGAGGGTGTGGTAGGTAAGTTTGGGGTGCCAGGTGTAAATGATAATGGGAGCACCTTTGATTGAACTTTGTATAGAAAGGGGTTTAGTTATAGGTAACACATATTTTAAGAAAAAGAGGATAAATAAGTATACAAGATATGATGTAGGGCGAAATGACAGTAGTTTGTTGGATTATGTATTGATAGATAAAAGACTGTTGAGTAGACTTCAGGATGTACATGTTTATAGAGGGGCCACAGATATATCAGATCACTTTTTAGTTGTAGCTACACTGAGAGTAAAAGGTAGATGGGATACAAGGAGAATAGAAGCATCAGGGAAGAGAGAGGTGAAGGTTTATAAACTAAAAAAGGAGGCAGTTAGGGTAAGATATAAACAGCTGTTGGAGGATAGATGGGCTAATAAGAGCATAGGCAATGGGGTCGAAGAGGTATGGGGTAGGTTTAAAAATGTAGTGTTGGAGTGTTCAGCAGAAGTTTGTGGTTACAGGAAAGTGGGTGCAGGAGGGAAGAGGAGCGATTGGTGGAATGATGATGTAAAGAGAGTAGTAAGGGAGAAAAAGTTAGCATATGAGAGTTTTTACAAAGTAGAGTGATGCAAAGAGGGAAGATTTATATGGAGAAAAAGAGACAGGTTAAGAGAGTGGTGAAGCAATGTAAAAAGAGAGCAAATGAGAGAGTGGGTGAGATGTTATAAACAAATTTTGTTGAAAATAAGAAAAATTTTTGGAGTGAGATTAACAAGTTAAGGAAGCCTAGAGAACAAATGATTTGTCAGTTAAAAATAGGAGAGGAGAGTTATTAAATGGAGAGTTAGAGGTATTGAGAAGAGGGGAGGGAATATTTTGAGGAATTGTTAAATGTTGTTTGAAGATTGGGAAGCTGTGATTTCGTGTTATAGGGCAAGGAGGGAAATAATATCTTGTAGGAGTGAGGAAGAGCCAGTTGTGAGTGTGGGGGAAGTTCGTGAGGCAGTAGGTTAAAATGAAAGGGGGTTAATAGCAGCCTGGATTGATGGGATAAAGATAAAAATGTTAAAAGCGGTGGGGATATAGTTTTGGAGTGGTTGGTGCAATTATTTAATAAAGTAGGGAAAGAGGGTAAGGTCCCTTGGATTGGCAGAGAGGCATGCATAGTTCCTTTGCATAAAGGCAAAGGGGACAAAAGAGAGCGCAAAAATTTATAGGGGCATAAGTTTGTTGAGTGTCCCTGGTAAAGTGTATGGTTTAGAGTTATTATTGAAAGAATTAAGATTTAAGAGGGGAGAATAGGATAGCAGATGAACAAGGAGCTTTAGGAAAGGTAGGGGGTGTATGGACAAGGTGTTTACAGTGAAACACCCTAAGTGAAAGTATTTAGATAAGGCTAAAGAGGTCTTTGTGGCATTTATGGATTTGGAAAAGGCGTATGACAGGGGGGATAGGGGGGGAATGTGGCAGATGTTGCAGGTGTATGGTGTGGGAGTAGGTTACTGAAAGCAGTGAAGAGTTTTTACGAGGATAGTGAGGCTCAAGTTAGAGTATGTAGGAAAGAGGGAAATTATTTCCCAGTAAAAGTAGGCCTTAGACAAGGATGTGTGATGTCACCGTGGTTGTTTAATATATTTATAGATGGGGTTGTAAGAGAAGTAAATGCGAGGGTCTTGGCAAGAGGCATGGAGTTAAAAGATAAAGAATCACACATAAGTGGGAGCTGTCACAGTTGCTCTTGCTGATGACACTGTGCTCTTGGGAGATTTGAAGAGAAGTTGCAGAGATTGGTGGATGAATTTGGTAGGGTATGCAAAAGAAGAAAATTAAAAGGGAATACAGGAAAGAGTAAGGTTATGAGGATAACAAAAAGATTAGGTGATGAAAGATTGGATATCAGATTGGAGGGAGAGGGTATGGAGGAGGTGAATGTATTCAGATATTTGGGAGTGGACGTGTCAGCGGATGGGTCTATGAAAGATGAGGTGAATCATAGAATTGATGAGGGGAAAAGGGTGAGTGGGTGCCTTAGGAGTCTGTGGAGACAAAGAACTTTGTCCTTGGAGGCAAAGAGGGGAATGTATGAGAGTATAGTTTTACCAACGCTCTTATATGGGTGTGAAGCATGGGTGATGAATGTTGCAGCAAGGAGAAGGCTGGAGGCAGTGGAGATGTCATGTTTTGAGGGCAATGTGTGGTGTGAATATAATGCAGAGAATTCGTAGTTTGGAAGTTAGGAGGAGGTGCGGGATTACCAAAACTGTTGTCCAGAGGGCTGAGGAAGGGTAGTTGAGGTGGTTCGGACATGTAGAGAGAATGGAGCGAAACAGAATGACTTCAAGAGTGTATCAGTCTGTCGTGGAAGGAAGGCGGGGTAGGGGTCGGCCTAGGAAAGGTGGAGGGAGGGGGTAAAGGAGGTTTTGTGTGCGAGGGGCTTGGACTTCCAGAAGGCATCCGTGAGCGTGTTTGATAGGAGTGAATGGAGACAAATGGGTTTTAATATTTGACGTGCTGTTGGAGTGTGAGCAAAGTAACATTTATGAAGGGGTTCAGGGAAACCGGCAGGCCGGACTTGAGTCCTGGAGATGGGAAAGTACAGTGCCTGCACTCTGAAGAGGGGTGTTAATGTTGCAGTTTAAAAACTGTAGTGTAAAGACCCTTCTGGCAAGACAGTGATGGAGTGAATGATGGTGAAAGTTTTTCTTTTTCGGGCCACCCTGCCTTGGTGGGAAATCGGCCAGTGTGATAATATAATATAAATATATATATATTATTATATATATATATATATATATATATATAATAATTATATATATATATATATATATATAATATATATATATGCAAAAACAACCACTCTGAAAGAATAAGAGAAATTCCAAGCGCTTTCGTGACTACTCACATTATCAAGGAACTAATGAAAGTAAAGCATCCAAGGTATATAAGGGGGTCTGGCCAACACCTCACTATCAGATCCCACAACGGTTAAACACCTGACGCGCGCCGGCCCAACTGGACAGGTCCTTTGCACAACCCACCAACAAACTATTCTACCCAAGAAAATTTTTAAAATTATTATTTGTCCAGTGTATTATTAAATTCTTCCCAAATTCTATTAATTTTAATTGGATGTAATTTATATAAATCAAAGGAAATATTCATATTATTGTCAAAACTGCTATTTATGAAACAAGATTCAATTATATTCCTGTCGACCATGGACTTGCTTGATACTACTTTCTCAACTTTTTGAAAATCAATTGGATGGTTAAAATCTCTTACATGAATAAATAGAGTATTGGAATCTTGTCCAGTTCTAATGCTATATTTATGTTGTTTTAATCTTAGTTCGAGATTTTTACCAGTTTGACCGTAATAAACTTAATCGCAAATTTTACAAGGAATCTTATAGACACATCCATCAGCATTTTGGGGGGAATTCTTTATCAAAAGTTTTTTTGCTGTATCAAGATTTTTGAATACAACTTTAATATTAAAAGTCTTAAGAAGAGAAGGCATATCAACCAAGTTTTCATGGTAAGGGAGAACCAACATATTTTTAGTTGAATAAGGTTGGTTGTCACTTTTTGGATTATAAAAAGTGTTCCTAGCAACTTTAAAAGATTTATCAATTACATTTCTTGGGTATTTTAAATCATTACCTATTTCATAAATTTTGGATATTTCCTCATCTATGAACTCAGGACTACAAATTCGTAAAGCTCTCAAAAACATTGATGAGAAAACAGGCAGTTTGACTCTATCTTGATGCGAAGAATAATAGTGGACATAGGAACAGTTATTTGTAGGTTTTCTGTAAATTTTAAATTTGAATTCATTATATATATATATATATATATATATATATATATATATATATATATATATATATATATAATTTTATATATATATAATATATATATATTTTAATATCCCTTATATATGTCGTGCCAAATAGATAAAATTGGTCAGTTAGCAAGAACTCATTTAAAATTAAGTCCTTTCTATAATTTTCTCTTATACTTTTAAAGATATTTTTTTTCATTTACATTAATGTAAAAATTAATAATTTTGTACCAAAAGAGCCTTAGAAAACTTACCTAACCTTATTATAACAAGAGCAATTTAATTTAACCTACTTCAACTAAATATATTTTAAATATGTTTGCAATAATTTATTAATAAACAAACACAATGAAATACATCGACACCATGCCCCACTCTTCTAGGGTAGGGTAGGTGCCTGAGCCCGAGCTTGCAGCTCACAAGACTGCCATTCCCATTAGCCCCCTTGGGGTGGGGATGGCAGACCAGAGAGGCCTAGCTTCTCCCTACGAGCCCTGTGAGGGCTGGGAATGTGGCTAGGCCTGGGGACAGTTGGTCCCGACGATGAGGGGGTACTTGTACCTCCTCCCATGGTAGACGTTAGTCTGAGATACTCCCCAGAAAGGGAGCCAAGGCCGGACCACCACTTGGAAAAGGCCCGGGCTGGGAGAGTACCGGCGAATCAAGAAGAAGAAGAAAAATGAAATATATTTTTTTTCGTTAGGTTCAGAATGATTTCAGCGAAATTATTGCATACACAAATTTTGTCTTGCCTTATGTATATAAGGGTAACCGTTTACGTGACACCTACGCTACTCTGAGACCTCTCTCCCTGCTTTGGTTGCTCCCTTGCAACATTGCACAGCTCCTGATGCTGCACTGAGAAGTGTAAAAGTACTTGAATTATAGATTTACCCCCCCCCCCGTGGCTTGCCCCTGCACATATATATATATATATATATATATATATATATATATATATATATATAATATATATATATATATATATATATATATATATATATCCAAACACAGAGTAGACCAGATCGAGTCTTCTATTCAGTTTACACTGGAAGAGGAAGTCGGCATACTCTCCTTTTCCTCCTCGATGTTCTACTCTCTAAATCTGACTAAGAACTACATCTCAAAGTTAACAAACGCACGATCTTCACTAACACTCATAACCCCCTCAAGGAAGGTTCCTTGATGCTGGTGAGGGGCTCCTAGTTTAAGAAATTGGACCTGTGCTCCAAGTCCTTGAATTAAGCCTGAATGCCGCTGCATAACCCCTATGGATTAGCGCTCCCCCGTGAATGTAATACTACCACTCTTATTATGACGCCTAGACTAAACGTTGCGTCATCACAGAGTTCATCATACACGCGCTCCATATCTGTATTAGTGAATTCTTTAAGAATGCTCTTAGCGTCTCATTTTGATTGTAAAAATAATAATAATTTAAGAACGCTCTTTCCTGGAAGAAGTCTTTCCCAAACTTCCCTACCCTCAACACTTACTGAAGGATGGCAGGCGTTGCGCTGCGCACATAACATAACAACTCACCCAGAACAAGACCCCAACCGAAAAACACGTCCTCCCTATCAACTTTATTACAAAGCATATTTCCAATACTCTTCAGGAAATCAAATACCAAGTAACCAGCCACTTCCTGCACTATGAACAAGGACATCACCAGTGAGGGACACCACCAACACTACCAAGTAACTGCCAGGGTACGTACCATCTCTTGCAAGAGCTGGGATGAAATATACGTAAGTGAACCATTCAATGACCTTCAGAAATACATTTCAGAGCATCAATACGTCAGCAGAACTGACGACTTGGATCACGTCTGTTTCACACCAAAGCCCCCTAAACCAGGTGATTAATTACAAGAGCGCACTACTTACCGTCAGAGAAGATGACATCCAGAGACGAAGCATCCTTGATTCATCATTCATCAATTTAGCCATTAATTTATATCAAAACAACGGCTTCTCCTACATGGCTGAGCCTCTTGCCAAGAAACTTCTTGAACGTCTTCCCACACAGCGACATCTCAGAGAAAGACTGCAATGATCAGCCGACCTCACGCCACTGCCATGATCAACCGACCTCACGCCACTGCAATGATCAGCCGGTTTCACACCACTGCAATGATCAGCCGACATCACGCCACTGCAGTAATCAACAAACTTAACATCACTGCAATGATCAGCTGACCTCACATCACTGCAATGATCAGCCGACCTCATACCATTCGTCACTCGCCTCACTTCGCTAGGCTTACCTATATCAACTCACTTTCCTCTTCAGGTTTTATATGTTTGTGACTTGATGCTACCCACTGTGTGGGCGAAACGTCGTCAACAAAGGGTCACATTATACAGCTTTTGTGTCTTTTTTACCATAGCGTTGCCATTTTATGCTACAGTCCTGGTAACCAACGTTACGTCCTTACGAGACAGCCAGTGCGGCGAGAAATTGCGACAGTAGTTTATCTAATACCACGACAGTCTATTGAACAGAACGACCACTGACTCCTTCCCCCGTCCCCACCACCACGACTTATAACGACTCTCCACGGTCGATTTGGCACAACGACCGCTGACCCATCCCACACCCCGACGAATGCAGCGACTTGGCTCCTCGTATCACTTCTTACCCCCTTATCTACGACCTCCAGGACAACGGTGCTGACCTAATTCGATGAAGCACGGCGTGTCTTGACCTTTGTGGAGCGGGGCTGCGGCGAGAGAGAGGAGTGGGGTAGGTGATGGGGGGTTCCGCTCCCCTCGTGTAATTGTCATTCCCAGGCGTGAGTATTGTGGTAGCGGTGTCATGTTGCTCAGGGCGTTCTCAAAGACCCGCAGCCAACATTACTTCTGATTCTCCGCTGTTTCCGGCTCCTCCTTTAGGCTTCTTCTTTAGGCTCCACCTCCAGGCTCCTCATCTAGGCTCCTCTTCCAGGTTTTCATCCTAGCATGTCATTAATATTACAGGCTTAAGAGAAGTAAAGGTCGCTCTCGGAAGGAACCCATACTTAAGAATGAAATTAAAAAAATCACAGTACCATGACTGGAACAATTCACATGTAACCCACACTTGAAAGAGGAAACTTAGACAACGTTCCGATCCACACTGAACCATTGTCAAGTCACAAATGGGCTCATGAATTTCCTTCGTTAGAGAGAGGAGAGCTGCCATGATGGTAGGGAAGCGCTTATATATAATCCAAGTAATTTGTTAGCGTTACCTTCACCATTTCCCAGGAGCTCTATGACCCTTACGAATTTAGCGCTTCCCGTCATCCCTTACGGCTTACTCTCAACACTGCATAAAATTCACGTATCACTGGAAAATCGAAGGGACGAGTCTGCTCCCTGACGTATTAGTAAACAGAGCACATGTACACTACCTCAGCTCTGGTATATACTAGAGACAAGTACACTACATCAGCTCTGGTATATACTAGAGACACGTACACTACCTCATCTCTGGTATATACTAAAGACACGTACATTACCTCAGCTCTGGTATATACTAGAGACACGTACACTACCTCAGCTCTGGTATATACTAGAGATACGTACACCACAGCAGCTCTGGTATATACGAGTGACACGTACACTACCTCATCTCTGGTATATACTAAAGACACGTACACTACCTCAGCTCTGGTATATACTAGAGACACGTACACTACATCAGCTCTGGTATATACTAGAGACACGTGCACTACATCAGCTCTGGTATATACTAGAGACACGTACACTACCTCATCTCTGGTATATACTAAAGACACGTACACTACCTCAGCTCTGGTATATACTAGAGACACGTACACTACATCAGCTCTGGTATATACTAGAGACACGTACACTACCTCATCTCTGGTATATACTAAAGACACGTACACTACCTCAGCTCTGGTATATACTAGAGACACGTACACTACATCAGCTCCGCTATATACTAGAGACCGTCATACCTCAGCTCTGGTATATACTAGAGAACGAAAACTACCTCACTCTGGTATATAAAAGACACGTACACTACCTCAGCTCTGGTATATACTAGAGACAGTACATACATCAGCTCCGGTATATACTAGAGACACGTACATTTCCTCACTCTGGTATATTTCTAAGACACGCACTACCTAGCTCTGGGATATATAGAGAACGTACACTACATCAGCTCTGGTATATACTAGAAACACGTACATACCTCAGCTCTGGTATATATAAGACACGTACACTACCCCAGCTCTGGTATTACTAGAGGGCACGTACATACATCAGCTCTGGTATATACTAGAGACACGTACACTACCTCATCTCGGTATATACTAAAGACACGTACACTACCTCAGCTCTGGTATATTTCTAGAGAACGTACACTACATCAAGCTCCGTATATACTAGAGGGCACGTCATACTCAGCTCTGGAATACTAGAGACACGTACACTACCTCACTCTGGTATATACTAAGACACGTACACTACCTCAGCTCTTGGGATATCTAGAGACACGTCATACTCAGCTCGTATTTTTCTAGAGACCCCGTACATTTCTCAGCTCTGGTATATACTAGAGACAAAGAAAACTACTCAGCTCTGGTATTATATAGAGACACGTACACTACCTCAGCTCTGGTATATACTAGAGAACCCCGTACACTACCTCAGCTCTTGGGATATATAGAGACACGTACACTACTCAGCTCTGGTATTTACTAGAAAACACGTACACTACTTTTGCTCTGGATATACTAGAAAACACGTACACTACTCGCTCTGGCATATAATAGAAAACACGTACACTCCTCGCTCTGGTATTATACTAGAAAACACGTACACTACCTCAGCTCTGGTATATATAGAGGACACGTACCTATCTCAGCTCTGGTATATACTAGATAGCACACGTTTCACTACCTCTCTTGGATATACTAGATAGCACACGTACACTACCTCTGCTTGGATATACTAGATAGCACACGTACACTACCTCTGCCTGGTATATAATCTGGCCACTCATCCTCGCTTTAAACTGAGGGAGTACTCTTTTCCCGAATAATACAGTGGTTAAACCTTTCTTGGAATGTGCAGAAACCCGCATGGAATTGTAAACTCATGACTTTTTGGTTAAACTGCCATGTAAGGGTGTGTGAAAGCAAAGACAGTGTTTGGGC
>NC_069403.1:39702843-39716421 GCF_026875155.1 Cherax quadricarinatus | reverse complement strand
GAGGCAGAGGAGGGGTTTTGCCCCAAGGGGAAACGAAATAATGGGAAGAACAGAACGAGTCCTTGGTTCACCCAAAGGTGTAGGGAGGCAAAAACTAGGTGTACTAGAGAATGGAAAAGGTACAAAAGGGACAGAGAACTCGGGAAAAAATAAAGAAATCAGCCAGAGCCAGAAACGAATATGCACAGATAAGAAGGGAGGCTCAGAGACAATGTGAAAATGACATACCCATCAAAAGTAAAGACTGACCCGAAGCTGTTGTACAGCCACATCGGGAGGAAAACAACAGTCAAGACCAGGTAATCAGACTGAGGAAGGGTGATCGGGAATTCACAAGAAACGACCGAGAGTATGTCAGGAGCTCAACACAAGATTTAAAGGGGTATTTACAGTGGAAACCAGTAGGACTCCAAGAAATCAGAACAGGGGGGCACACCAGCAAGTGCTGGATGAGGTACATATAACCAAGGAGGAGGTTGAAGAAGCTGCTATGGGGAACTTGACACCTCAAAGGCGGTGGGACCAGACAACATCTCTCCATGGGCCCCTTAAAGAGGGAGCAGAGATATTGTGTGACCCAAATTAACAAAGATCTTCAACCATCTTTTTGAAACTGGGCAACTCCCTGAGGTATGGAAGATGGCAAATGTAGTCTAAATTTTTTAAAAAAGGGGAGACAGACATGAGCCTAACTACAGCCCTGTATCACTAACGTGTATAGTATGCAAGGTTATGGAGAAGATCATCAGGAGGAGAGTGGTGGAGCACCTGGAAAGAAAACAGTGAAAAATTGACAACCAGCATGGTTTCAGGGAGGGAAAATCCTGTGTCACAAACCTACTAGAGTTTTATAACAAGGTGACAAAAAGTAAGACAAGAGAGAGGGGGTGGATCGACTGCATTTTTTTTTGGGCTGCAAGAAGGCCTTCGACACAGTTTCCTCACAAGAGGTTACTGCTCATGGAGCAGGGAGAGAGAGGACCTAGTAGCAATCAGTGAAGAGGCGGGGCCAGGAGCTATGACTCGACCCCTGCAACCAGAAATAGGTGAGCACAAATAGGTGAGTACACACCACACACACACACACACACACACACACACACACACACACAGACACACACACACACACACACACACACACACACACTCACACACAAAGGCTCTGATTCAGAGTCTTACATCATGTTAAAACATGGTACGGTAAATGAGAATATCGATTGACCACTGCCAAAATCCAGAACCATTCTCTCTGGAAAGGCTCTGTAGATCTCTGTAGATCTTGGGTTCCTGTGCCTGAGGATACAACTTCTATATTATCTTCTCCACCCATACCCCAAATCACATACAGTACCATCACACTATAAGCGCATATATTCCTGAACCAAACATGAATAGCGAAAAAACTAGAGGCACACTTCCCACTCTATGAATGAATGCCCGTTAAGACATGTATCAATTACCAGACAAGGCAAAACTAAAACAGGCGAAAACTTAAACCACCTGTGAACTATGAAGGAATACAAGCGTCCATCTCTTCTGCCAGTATACTAATCTCGAGTACATCTGGCATCTTCCTCATCCTGGAACATGATGCACACTCTTCTGACGCATTCCAACCTCACACAAAGAACACCAAAACAAAAGTTATCTCACATACACCACTGGAGCAGCCACCATCACCGCACTTCCTTACTACATTCATCCCCAAGTACTCATCTCTCACCTCCGGGAGCCAACCCTTTGCTGTCCTTCCCCGGCACCAACCTTAGCAGTCATGCCACCGTCAGACCCCGATAACTCTCCGGAAAAAGAGCAGCCCACTGACCCCCATATAAGCTCCTGTTCCTACCCACCGACCTAAAAGAACTCGCCGCTAAAGCCTTGATTCTGACATTACAGCCCGCCTCCCTCATTCCTCAAGAAACATACAAAAAATCAACCATTATATACATTAACGCCCTCGCTATCTCACGAGACACTTCTCCCACGCCCAAAAGTAAAGCCCTGAGGACCCCACCCTCGTCCTTGATATTAAAACATGTAGGAGAGACCATACATGATACTCAATCATGCAAAGCACCACCTACCCAACAACACACGAGTCACTTGATCCCATTGTCTACCTGTTCTCATCTAAATATGGCATTCTTCAGGTCACCATGCGTCACTCATACCTCACTCTCCCCCTATATATATTTACACTCTCCCCCTGTATATATACTCTGTCTCTTTAACCTCTGTATGTTAGAAGTGATCAAGGTCCCAGGACCGAAGCGGTAGTGTTTTCTTACGAGTTTTCCTTCTTATGTTCATACTGAGTACTGCTGACAATAAGAAACATTCAAGTTGCTTAATAAATTCCATTAGGACAACGTCTCGCTCTTTGTACAGCTTCGTCAAGATAAGAAGTGATCATCCGGGTAAACGCTGTCTCGGTAAAAGTTTTTGCTACAACATGACTTTTCTGAATTATTTTAAGGCTGTTCAATTACATTCTGCAGCCACGGACGTCATTGGTGACAGGATAATGAACAACACCTGATGGAATTCTGGAAAATAAATTGTTTATCCTGTAATAGATCTTAGCTGGCGAGCAAATACACACACACATACACACACACACACACACACACACACACACACACACACACACACACACACACACACACACACACACACACACACATATACACACTACAAAGAGACATGAACAGGCTACAAACCCGGTCCAGCAACTAGCTCTGAATTTAACCCTGCCAAATGCAAATTCATGAAGATCGGGGAACGGAAAGAAGACCGCAGACAGTATATGTGTGTACATGTGTGTGTGTGTGTGTGTGTGTGTGTGTGTGTGTGTGTGTGTGTGTGTGTGTGGTGTGTGTGTATGTGTGTGTGTGTGCGTGCGTGTGTGTGTGTGTGTGGTGTGTGTGTGTGTGTGTGTGTGTGTGGTGTGTGTGTGTGTGTGTGTATGTGTGTGTGTGTGGCATGAAAGAGTACGTAACCTTTATTCGGCGCATGTGCACACCCTTATTGAAAGGCTATCTCCCCAACCAGCGAACCAGTACTAGGGTAGAATGATGGAGCCCCATGGTTCGATTAGTACCCAGGTTCAGCCAATGAGATGGTGGGTCTGGCAATAGTAGAGGTGTTGTGGTCACCACCCACCTGTCTACCCTTGCCATTTCCATACTAGAGCTGGTTGAGCACGGTTGTCCATTCTGTCTCCAGGCTGTGTCTTGGCCTTGCCTAAACCGTGTTGTACACATACATTTCCAACTGTATATAGTTTATATATCTGTAGATAATCACTATTGCTCTTGGTGAAGGAAAATATATTTCAAAGTCATTCAGCTGTGTTTGTTCTGCTACTTGCTCTTCTTTACACTCAGGATAACAGGCCTTATTGTCCCTGGGTTGTAATATGGAGGTAGGAACCATACATAGTTTTAAGACGAGGTTTGATGAAGCTCACGGAGCAGGAAGAGAGAGAGGCCCTAGTAGCAGTCAGTGAAGAGGCGGGGCCAGGAGCTGTGACTCGACCACTGCAACCACAAATAAGTGAGTACAAATAGGTGAGTACACACACACACACACACACACACACACACACAAATGCAAAGTCATGAAGATTGGGGAGGGATAAAGAAGACCGCAGACAGAGTATAGGCTAGGTGGACAAAGACTACAGACCTCACTCAGGGAGAAAGACCTTGGGGTGACCATAACACCGAGCACGTCACCGGAGGCACACATCAACCAAATAACTGCTGCATACGGGCGCCTGGCAAACCTGAGAATAGCGTTCCGATACCTTAATAAGGAATCGTTCAAGACACTGTACACTGTGTATGTTAGGCATATACTGGAGTATGCAGCACCAGTTTGTAACCCACACCTGGTCAAGCACGTCAAGGAGTTAGAGAAAGTACAAAGGTTTGCAACAAGACTAGTCCCAGAGCTCAGGGGAATGTCGTACGAGGAAAGGTTGAGAGAAATCGGACTGACGACACTGGAGGACAGAAGGGTCAGGGGAGACATGATAACGACATACAAGATACTGCTGGAATAGACAAGGTGGACAGAGATAGGATGTTCCAGAGAGGGGACACAGAAACAAGGGGTCACAACTGGAAGCTGAAGACTCAGACGAGTCACAGGGACGTTAGGAAGTATTTCTTCAGTCATGGAGTTGTCAGGAAGTGGAATAGCCTAGCAAGTGAAGTAGTGGAGGCAGGAACCGTACATAGTTTTAAGAAGAGGTATGACAAAGCTCAGGAAGCAGAGAGGGAGAGGACCTAGTAGCAATCAGTGAAGAGGCGGGGCCAGGAGCTGAGTCTCGACCCCTGCAACCACAATTAGGTGAGCATACACACACACACACACACACACACACACACGCACACACACACACACACACACACACACACACACACACACACACACACACACACACACACACACACACACACACCCTCCGCCACTTGACACAAACACTTGACACAAACACGTAACACCCCTTCCCTAACCACCTCACCTTAGCCACCTACCCCTCCCCCAAACCACCTAACCCCTCCCCAAACCGTCTAACCCCCGCCCAACAACCTCCCTCCCTCCAATAACCATCCTCCCCCCCCCCATAACCATCCATCCCCTCTCTCCCCCAAACCATCTAACTCCCTCCCCCAACTATCTCTGCCCCTCCAATAACCATCCTCCCCCTCCCCCACAACCATCCATCCCCTCTCCTAACCATCTATTCCCCTCCCCCTAACCAGATAGGGACAAGGGGCTCCAAGGACGAATCTGAGAGAGGAGGAAATGGGAGATTAGAGCTCAAAAAAGGGAGAGACTGGGGAAGGAGACTAGATGAGCTGGAAAGGAAGATGGAAGAGGTTAGCACAGAATGCAGAAGTGGAAGCAACAGGCCACAGCAGCAGAAATCAAGATAGAGAGATTAGAAGAGGAGCTGAGACATCTGAAACGCACAGAGACAAAGATATTACAGAAGTAGCATCGGCAATGGCTACATCGAACACAGACAACAGGTCCGAAGGAAGCATGGAAACTAAACTGTATGCAGAGGTCCTGTCAAACCCACATGGGCCAAAACAAAGACAGGGAGCACTCTAGGACAGAAAGAGAGGTTGGAAGACATTGATGGAACTAGGACATGTGCAAGGACCTTACCAGATACCTGTGGGGGCCAGGAGCAGGTGAGCAGGAAGGATAAACCAAGAAGCATAGGGGCCATAACGAGGGAAGGGACTGAAGGAAGGAACACTCCACGGGAAGGAACTAAAACACATCAGAGGATGCAATGGGAAGTCACAGTGGGAGGTGGAAAGGGAGATCCGTGTTTGTCTATGGGCTAGACGAAGCTAAAGGGGGAAACTTATGATGAAAGAAAGCAGGAGGAGAAAAAAGCGATTGAAGACATCATGAAGGTGATAGGCGAGGGGGACATGACCCAGGTGGCAAATTTTCGGAGAATTGGGTGGTTCACAAAGAAAAGGAATCGGCCTCTCAAAGTAATTTTCAAGGCAGAATCAACCCGAACCATGATCCTGCAGGAGAAAGCACGGCTGAGAGGCAAGCAGGAAGTTCCGGAGTGTGTACCTCGACCGAGACAGAACACAGGACGAAAGGAAGACAATGAAAGGGGAGAGTTCAAAAACGAAAGGAGAAATGGGAGGAAATGAAAAGGAGAGCAGAATAACCAGGTCAAATGGAAGGACAAGTGCACCCCCCAGAAACACCTGCAGAAGGACTCCAGCCACGACACCCCCCAAGGCAACTGAACATTCCAAACCAACCATCACACACCGATCCCTTTTTGTTTCCACCCCCAGCCCCACAGTTACAGTATTAGAACAGAAGTTGAAGGTTTGGTACACAAAGGGCAGATGGGAATTAACGAATAAACATGAGGAATGGCAAGAAAGAATCAATGAAAAGGGCCCCCCAGACATATAGCAGTTACAGAAACAAAACTCATGGAAAACAATAACAGATGCAATCTTCCCACCAGGATACCAGATCATGAGGAAGATAGAAGGGGTAGGGGGGGGGGTTGGGGTTTGCTCTGCTCGTAAAAAACAGATGGAAATTCGAGGAAAATGGAAGGAATAGATGAGACAGGAAAAGAGACTACATAGCAGGTACACTTCAGTCTGGGGAACACAAAGTGGTCATTGCAGTGATGTATAATCCACCACAGAACTGCGGAGGCCAAGAGAGGAATATGAAGAGAGCAACAGAGCAATGGTGGACACACTTGCTGAGGTGGCAAGAAGAGTCACTCCAGCAGAGCAAAGTTGCTGGTTATGGGGATTTCAACCACAGGGAGATTGACTGGGGAAAAACCTGGAGCCACATGGGGGTCCCGAAACATGGAGAGCCAGGATGTTGGACGTGGTGCTGGAAAACCTCATGCACCAACATGTTAAAGGACACTACCAGAGTGAAAGGGGAGGATGAACCAGCAAAAATTGGGATCTTGTGTTCACCCTGGGCAGCTCAGACATTGAGGACATCAAGTATGAGAGTCCCCTAGGAGCTAGCGACCACGGGGGTTCTGTGCTTTGAATACATATAGAGCTGCAAGTGGAGAGAATAACAGGAGAAAGAATGGGAAGAGCCTGACTATAAAAGAGGGGACTACATAGGGTTTTGAAGAACTTCCTGCGGGAGGTCCCAGTGGGACAGAGAACTGGCAGGAAAGCCAGTAAATGAAATGATGGAATATGTAGAAAACAAAATGCAAGGAGGCAGTGGAAAGGTTCATTCCCAAGGGCAACAGTAAACAACGGAAGACCAGAAAAAGCCCCTGGTTTACCCGACGGTGTAAGGAGGCAAAAACAAAGTGCAATAGAGAAGGGAAAAAGTACAGAAGGCAGAGAACACCGAAAATGGGGAGATCAGTCGCAGAGCCAGGAACGAGTACGCACAGGTAAGGAGGAGGCCCAGCGACAGTATGAAAATGACATAGCATCGAGAATCAAGACTGACCCGAAACTGTTGTATAGCCACATCAGGAGGAAGACAACAGTCAAAGACCAGGTGATCAGATTAAGGACAGAAGGTGGAGAACTCACAAGAAATGTCAGGAGGTATGTGAGGAGCTGAACAGGAGGTTTAAGGATTTTTACAGTAGAGACAGGAAGGGCTGTGGGAAGACAGCACAGAAGGGAACATCAAGAGGGAATATACCAACAAAGTTGTTGGATGACATACGAACAACTAGGAGGAGGTGAAGAAGCTCTTAATTGACCTTGACACCTCAAAGGCGATGGGACCGGACAACATCTCCCCATGGGGCCTTAGAGAAGGAGCAGAGTGCTGTGTGTGCCTTAACCACAATCTTCAACACATCCCTTTTAAAAACTGGGCAACTACCTGAGAAATGGAAGACAGCTAATGTAGTCCCCATAATTTAAGAAAGGAAACAGAAACGAGGCACTAAAAATACAGACCTGTGTCTCTGACATGTATTGTGTTTCAAAGTCATGGAGAAAAATTATCAGGAGGAGAGTGGTCGAACACCTGGAAAGGAACAAGATTATAATGAAAACCAGCATGGGTTCATGGAAGGCAAATCTTGTATCCAAACCTCCTGGAGTTTTATGACAAGGTAACAGAAGTAAGACACGAGAGAGAGGGTTGGGTAGATTGCGTTTTCCTAGACCAGGGAAAGGCCTTTGACACAGTTCCCCACAAGAGATTAGTGCAGAAACTGGAGGATCAGGCACACGTAAAGGAAGGGCACTGCAATGGATAAGGGAATACCTGACAGGGAGGCAGCAACGAGTCATAGTACGTAAAGAGGTATCACAGTGGGCGCCTGTTATGAGCGGGGTCCCACGGGGGTCAGTTCTAGGACCAGTGCTATTTTTGATATATGTGAACGACATGATGGAAGGAATAGACTCTGAAGTGTCCTGTTCGCAGATGACGTGAAGTTGATGAGAAGAATTAAATGGGAAACGAGGATGAGGCAGGCCCTGCAAAGAGACCTGGGAGGCTGGACATGTGGTCCAGTAACTGGCTCCTCGAATTAAATCCAGCCAAATGCAAAGTCATGAAGATTGGGGAGGGGCAAAGAAGACCGCAGACAGAATATAGGCTAGGTGGACAAAGACTACAGACCTCACTCAGGGAGAAAGACCTTGGGGGTGACCATAACACCGAGCACATCACCGGAGGGACACATCAACCAAAAAACCGCCCGCAGCATACGGGCGCCTGGCAAACCTGAGAATAAGCGTTCCCATACCTAATAAGGAATCGTTCAAGACAGTACACTGTGTATGTTAGAAACCCCTACTGGAGTACAGCAAACCCGTCTGGAACCCACACCCCTGGTCAAGCACGTCAAAAAGTTAGAGAAAGTACAAAGGTTTGCAACAAGGCTAGTCCCAGAGCTCAAGGGAATGTCGTACGAGGAAAGGTTAGGGAAATCGGACTGACGACACTGGAGGACAGAGGGTCAGGGGAGACATGATAACGACATACAAGATACTGCGGGGAATAGACAAGGGGGGACAGAGATAGGATGTTCCAGAGAGGGGACACAGGGACAAGGGGTCACAACTGGAAGCTGAAGACTCAGACGAGTCACAGGGACTTAGGAAGTATTTCTTCAGTCATAGAGTTGTCAGCAAGTGGAATAGCCTAGCAAGTGAAGTAGTGGAGGCAGGAACCATACATAGTTTTAAGAAGAGGTATGACAAAGCTCAGGAAGCAGAGAGAGAGAGGATCCAGTAGCGATCAGTGAAGAGGCGGGGCCAGGAGTGAGTCTCGACCCCTGCAACCACAATTAGGTGAGTACAATTAGGTGAGTACACACACATACCCCACACACACACCCCACACACACATACACACACACACACACACACACACACACCACACCACACACACACACACACACACACACAAAACAACACACACACACACGAAGAGCCAGAAACGAGTATGCACAGATTAGGGGGGCGACCCAGCGACAGCACGAAAACAACATAGCATCGAAAGTCAAGTCTGACCCGAAACTGCTGTATTGCCACTTTAGGAGGAAGACAACAGTTAAAGATCAGGTGATCAGGCTGAGGAAAGAAGGTGGGGAACTCACAAAACACTTTCAAAAAGTATGCGAGGAGCTCAACACGAGATTTAAGGGAAATATTTACAGTAGAGATAGGAAGGACTTTCGGAAGACAGCACAGAGGGGAACACCAACAGGGAATATACAAAACCATGTTGGATGCATCACACAACTGAGGAGGAGGTGCAGAAGCTGCTAAGTGGCCTTGATACCTCAAAAGCGATGGGACCAGACAACATCTCTCCGTGGGTCCTTAGAGAAGGAGCAGAGATGCTGTGTGGGCCACTAACCACATCTTCAACACATTCCCTTTAAATTGGGCAACTACCTAAGGTATGGAAGACAGCAAATGTTTCCCCATTTTTAAAAAAGGGACAGAAACGAGGCACTAAGCTACGACCAGTGTCACTGACGTGTACAGTATGCAAGTTATGGCGAAGTTATCGGGAGGAGAGTGGTGAGTCCTGGAACGAACAAGATTGTAAATGACAACCAGCACGGTTTCATGGAAGGCAAATACTGTGTCACATACCATCTGGGGTTTTATGACAAAGTAACAGAAGTATGACATGAGAGAGAGCGTGGGTTGATTTGCATTTCCCTGGACTGCAGTTCCTCACAAGAGATTTAGTGCAGAAGCTGGAGGATCAAGCGCGTATAACAGGAAGGGCACTGCAGTGGATCAGAGAATACCTGACAGGGAGGCAACAACGAGTCATGGTATGTGATGAGGTACCACAGTGGGTGCCTGTGACGAGCGGGGTCTCACAGGAGTCAGTCCTAGGACCAGTGCTATTTTTGGTATATGTAAATGACATGGTGGAAGGGGTAGACTCAGAAGTGTCCCTGTTCGCAGATGATGTGAAGTTTACGAGGATAATTAAATCAGATGAGGGTCAGGCAGGACTACAATGAATCTTGGACAGGCTGGATACGTGGTCCAGCAACTGAATTCTCGAATTCAACCCCGCCAAATGCAAAGTCATGAAGATCGGGGAAGGTCAAAGAAGGCCGCAGACAGAGTATAGGCTGGGTGGACAAATCCTGGAAACCTCACCCAAGGAGAAAGATCTTGGTGTGAGCTTAACACCGAGCACATCTCTGGAAGCACACATATGCTGCAGCATATGGGTGCTTGGCAAACCTGAGAATAGCGTTCCAATACCTTAGTAAGGAATCGTTCAAGACACTGTTCACTGTGTATGTCAGGCCCATACTAGAGTATGCAGCACCAGTTTGGAACCCACACCTGGTCAAGCACGTCAAGAAATTAGAGAAAGAGCAAAGGTTCGCAACAAGGTTAGTTCCGTAGCTAAGGGGAATGTCGTACGAAGAAAGGTTGAGGGAAATCGGCTTGACGACACAGGAGGACAGGAGGATCAGGGGAGACATGATAATGACATACAAAATACTGCGTGGAATAGATAAGGTGGACAGACAGGATGTTCCAGAAAGGAGACACAGAAACAATGTGTCACAATTGGAAGCTGAAGACTCAGACGAGTAACAGGGATGTTAGGAAGTATTTCTTCAGTCATAGAGTGTCAGGGAGTGAATAGCCTAGAAAATGATGTATGGAGGCGGGAACCATACATAGTTTTAAGACGAGGTTTGATAAAGCTCTTGGAGCAGGGAGAGAGAGGAACTAGTAGCAATCAGTGAAGAGGCGGGGCCAGGAGCTATAAATCGACCCCTACAAATCACAAATAGGTGAGTACAAATAGGTGAGTATACACGCACATACACACACACACAAACACACACACACACACACACACACACACTCACACACACACAACACACACACACAACACACACACACACACTCACACTCACACACACACAACACACACACACAACACACACACACCCACACACATGGTATCCAACGGGATACCAGATCCTGAGGAAAGACAGAGGGAACAAGGGGGTGGAGGAGTGGCACTGCTGATTAAAAACCGATAGAATTTTGATGAGCTGGAGAGAGGAGACAGCAGAGAAGCAAGTGATTACATAGTGGAAACGCTTCACTCTGGAGGTCCCAAGGTGGTAATTGCAGTGATGTATAACCAACCACAGAACAGCAGTAGGCCAAGACAAGAGTATGAGGAGAGCAATAGAGCGATGGTTGACACACTGGCTACAGTGACCAGAAGAGCTCATGTATGCAGGGCAAAGCTCCTGATCATGGGTGACTTTAACCACAAGGAGATCGATTGGGAGAACTTGGAGCCACATGGGGGCCAGTATACATGGAGGGCTAAGATGATGGAGGTGGTACTGGAAAACTTCATGTACCAACACGTCAGGGACACTACAAGAGAGAGAGTAGAGGATGAACCAGCAAGAACGGACTTAGTATTCACTTTGAGTAGTGTAGATATTGAGGAAATCACATTTGAAAGACCCCTTGGGGCCAGCGATCATGTGGTTTTAAGCTTCGAATACACAGTAGAGCTACAAGTGGAGGGGGAAGCAGGAAGGCCAGGACGAATGAAGCCAAACTACGAGAGAGGGGACTACACGGGAATGATGAACTTCCTGCACGGGGTTCAGTGGGACAGAGAACTGGCAGGGAAGCCAGTTAATGAGATGTTGGAATATGTAGTAACAATGTGCAAGGAGGCTAAGAAGAGGTTTGTACCCAAGGGTAACAGGATTAATGAAAAAGCCAAGACGAGCCCATGGTTCACCCAAAGGTGCAGGGAGGCAAAAACCAAGTGTGCTAAGAAATGGAAGAAATATAGAAGGCAAAGGGCCCAGGAGAATAAGGAGAGCAGTCGTAGAGCCAGAAATGAATATGCACAGTTAAGAAGGGAGGCCCAACGACAATATGAAAACGACATAGCAGCGAAAGCCAAATCTGACCCGAAACTGTTATACAGCCACATCAGGAGGAAAACAACAGTCAAGGAATAGGTAATCAGGCTAAGGAAGGAAGGAGGAGAGACAACAAGAAATGACAGTGAAGTATGTGAGGGAACTCAACAAGAGATTCAAAGAAGTGTTCACAGAGGAGACAGAAGGGGCTCCAGAAAGACGGAGAGGTGGGGCAAACCACCGAGTGCTGGACACAATACACACAACCGAGGAAGAAGTGAAGAGGCTTTTGAGTGAGCTAGATACCTCAAAGGCAATGGGGCCAGATAACATCTCTCCATGGGTCCTGAGAGGGGGAGCAGAGGGGCTATGTGTACCCCTAACAACAATATTCAAAACATCTATGGAAACAGGGAGATTGCCTGAGGCATGGAAGACAGCAAATGTAGTCCCAATCTTTAAAAAAGGAGACAGACATGAAGCACTAAACTACAGACCAGTGTCACTGACATGTATAGTATGCAAAGTCATGGAGAAGATTATCAGAAGAGTGGTGGAACACCTAGAAAGGAATGATCTCATCAACAGCAGCCAAAATGGTTTCAGGGACGGGAAATCCTGTGTCACAAACCTACTGGAGTTCTATGACATGGTGACAGCAGTAAGAGAAGAGAGAGAGGGATGGGTTGATTGCATTTTCTTGGACTGCAAGAAGGCGTTTGACACAGTTCCACACACGAGATTAGTGCAAAAACTGGAGGACCTAGCAGGGATAACAGGGAAGGCACTACAATGGATCAGGGAATACTTGTCAGGAAGACAGCAGCGAGTCATGGTACGTGGCGAGGTGTCAGAGTGGGCACCTGTGACCAGCGGGGTCCCACAGGGGTCAATCCTAGGACCAGTGCTGTTTCTGGTATTTGTGAACGACATGACGGAAGGAATAGACTCCGAGGTGTCCCTCTTTGCAGATGACGTGAAGTTGATGAGAAGAATTCACTCGATCGAAGACCAGGCAGAACTACAAAGGGATCTGGACAGACATGGTCCAGCAACTGGCTCATTGAGCTCAATCCCACCAAGTGCAAAGTCATGAAGATTGAGGAAGGGCAAAGAAGACCGCAGACGGAGTACAGTCTATGGGGGCCAGAGACTACAAACCTCACTCAAGGAAACAGATCTTGGGGTGAGTATAATACCAGGCACATCTCCTGAAGCGCACATCAATCGAATAACTGCTGCAGCATATGGGCGCCTAGCAAACCTCAGAACAGCATTCCGACATCTCAATAAGGAATCGTTCAGGACCCTGTACACCGTGTACGTTAGGCCCATATTGGAGTATGCGGCACCAGTTTGGAACCCACGCCTAGCCAAGCATGTAAAGAAACTAGAGAAAGTGCAAAGGTTTGCAACAAGACTAGTCCCAGAGCTAAGAGGTATGTCCTACGAGGAGAGGTTAAGGGGAATCAACCTGACGACACTGGAGGACAGAAGAGATAGGGGGGACATGATAACGACATACAAAATACTGAGAGGAATTGACAAGGTGGACAAAGACAGGATGTTCCAGAGATGGGACAGCAACAAGGGGACACAGTTGGAAGTTGAAGACACAGATGAATCACAGGGATGTTAGGAAGTATTTCTTCAGCCAC
>NC_069403.1:39698719-39699843 GCF_026875155.1 Cherax quadricarinatus | reverse complement strand
GTTCCCCACCAAAGGTGCAGGGAGGCAAAAACCAAGTGGGGCTAAGAAATGGAAGAAATATAGAAGGCAAAGGGCCCAGGAGAATAAGGAGAGCAGTCGTAGAGCCAGAAATGAATTGCACAGATAAGAAGGGAGGCCCAACGATAATATGAAAACGACATAGCAGCGAAAGCCAAATCTGACCCGAAACAACAGTCAAGGAATAGGTAATCAGGCTAAGGAAGGAAGGAGGAGAGACAACAAGAAATGACAGTGAAGTATGTGAGGGAACTCAACAAGAGATTCAAAGAAGTGTTCACAGAGGAGACAGAAGGGCCTTCAGAAAGACGGAGAGGTGGGGCAAACCACCGAGTGCTGGACACAATACAAACAACCGAGGAAGAAGTGAAGAGGCTTTTGAGTGAGCTAGATACCTCAAAGGCAATGGGGCCAGATAACATCTCTCCATGGGTCCTGAGAGGGGGAGCAGAGGGGCTATGTGTACCCCTAACAACAATATTCAAAACATCTATGGAAACAGGGAGATTGCCTGAGGCATGGAAGACAGCAAATGTAGTCCCAATCTTTAAAAAAGGAGACAGACATGAAGCACTAAACTACAGACCAGTGTCACTGACATGTATAGTATGCAAAGTCATGGAGAAGATTATCAGAAGAGTGGTGGAACACCTAGAAAGGAATGATCTCATCAACAGCAGCCAAAATGGTTTCAGGGACGGGAAATCCTGTGTCACAAACCTACTGGAGTTCTATGACATGGTGACAGCAGTAAGAGAAGAGAGAGAGGGATGGGTCGATTGCATTTTCTTGGACTGCAAGAAGGCGTTTGACACAGTTCCACACACGAGATTAGTGCAAAAACTGGAGGACCTAGCAGGGATAACAGGGAAGACACTACAATGGATCAGGGAATACTTGTCAGGAAGACAGTAGCGAATCATGGTACGTGGCGAGGTGTCAGAGTGGGCACCCGTGACCAGCGGGGTCCCACAGGGGTCAGTCCTAGGACCAGTGCTGTTTCTGGTATTTGTGAACGACATGACGGAAGGAATAGACTCCGAGGTGTCCCTGTTTGCAGATGACGTGAAGTTGATGAGAAGAATTCACTCGATCGAAGACCAGGC
>NC_069403.1:39636219-39693719 GCF_026875155.1 Cherax quadricarinatus | reverse complement strand
ATGGGAGATGGCAAAAGTAGTCATGGAGAAGATCATCAGGAGAAGAGTGGTGGAGCACCTGGAAAGAAACAAGTGTATAATTGACAACCAGCACGGTTTCAGGGAAGGAAAATCCTGTGTAACAAACCTACTAGAGTTTTATGACAAGGTGACATAAGTAAGACAAGAGAGAGAGGGGTGGATCGACTGCATTTTTTTTGGAGTGCAGGAAGGCCTTCGACACAGTTCCTCACAAGAGGTTACTGCAAAAGCTAGAGGATCAGGCACACATAACAGGAAAGGCACTGCAATGGATCAGAGAATACCTGACAGGGAGGCGACAACGAGTCATGGTACGTGACGAGGTGTCAGAGTGGGCGCCTGTGACAAGCGGGGTTCCACAGGGGTCAGTCCTAGGACCTGTGCTGTTCTTGGTATATGTGAACGACATAACGGAAGGGATAGACTCAGAAGTGTCCTTGTTTGCAGGTGATGTGAAGTTAATGAGAATAATCAAATCGGATGAGGATCAGGCAGGACTACAAAAAGACCTGGACAGGCTACAAGCCTGGTCCAGCAACTGGCTCCTTGAGTTTATCCCTGCCAAATGCAAAGTCATGAAGATTGGGGAAGGGCAAAGAAGACCGCAGACACAATATAGTTTAGATGGCCAAAGACTGCAAACCTCACTCAAGGAAAAAGATCTGGGGGTGAGTATAACACCGAGCATATCTCCTGAGGCGCACGTCAATCAGATAACTGCTGCAGCATACGGGCGCCTGGCAAACCTACGGATAGCGTTCCGATACCTCAGTAAGGATTAGTTCAAGACTCTGTATACCATTTACGTCAGGCCCATACTGGAGTATGCAGCACCAGTTTGGAATCCACATTTAGTCAAGCACGTCAAGAAATTAAAGAGAGTGCAAAGGTTTGCAACAAGACTAGTCCCAGAGCTACGGGGATTGTCCTACGAAGAAAGGTTGAGGGAAATCGGCCTGACGACACTGGAGGACAGGAGGGTCAGGGGAGACATGATAACGACATATAAAATACTGCGCGGAATAGACAAGGTGGACAAAGACGCAATGTTCCAGAGAAGGGACACAGACACAAGGGGTCACAATTGGAAGTTGAAGACTCAGATGAATCAAAGGGATGTTAGGAAGTATTTCTTCAGTCATAGAGTAGTCAGGCCGTGGAATAGCCTAGAAAGTGATGTGGTGGAGGCAGGAACCATACATAGTTTTAAGGCGAGGTATGATAGAGCTTATGGGGCAAGGAGAGAGAGGACCTAGTAGCAATCAGTGAAGAGGCGGGGCCAGGAGCTATGGCTCGACACCTGCAACCACAAATAGGTGAGTACACACACACACACACACACACACACACAATCACACACACACACACACACAAACACACACACAATTTTTAATTTTTATACATGATTTACCACAAGGAATAAAAACCTATGAAATACGCTTGCAGATGATGAAATTTTTCATGTAACAGAGGTATTAAAATTATTGTAAAATGTTTACATGATGATCTAAATTAACAGAGAAAATAAAATGATAAGTGGATAATGGAATTTAATATAGATAAATGCCATGTAATGAACATCGTCTGTGACAAAATTAAATACACAGTCGTAGTGTGATGACCACGACTAAACAGAATACATAAATAAGTTAGGAAATGTTCAGAGAAGAATTACTAAATGGCTGCCATTGTTAAAAAATATGAGTTACGATGAAAGGCTGAAAGTATTAAAGATACTCACACTGGCTGATAGCAGGAAGAGAGGAAACATGATAATCACTCATAAGGTCATAAACGGACATGAAAGAGTAAATAAAAAAGAATTCTTAGTACATACAATAGAGATAACATGAAGCCTCAGCTGTAAATTGAGGAAAAAAGTGCAGCGAAGGTGATAAGAGAATTTCTTTTCTTTTTTTTTTTTTGGTCTCATTCTGGGTGGCAACCATTGGAATGTATTAAAAGAAGTAGAATTTATAATGATACTGACAATGTGGATGATTGAACACACGAGCATACACCTAAGACGTCTTTTTGGATACACTTCAGTCCTGGGAATTTGGTCCCTCCCAGTGATAGGTGTGACCATCTTTCAGGGACCGAACAGTATCAAGAAAGATGTCCCGAGTGGTTACTTGTGTCAGTTCCTCCAGCAAGCAGCAAGTGCCGCTCACTAGCTTCTGCAGTTATATTCTCATAATCGTTGGAGTCTAGGGTCACGACCCATCCTTGTTTTCCGCCATGGTGACAGTGAAGTTGCTGTTTACAAATGGTTCCTCAGGGCGAGGATTTGCCTCCTTGGTGGTACTGGTCTTGTTGGTTCTGAGACTGTTGCTATGATGATGCCCTGTATGAACCTCTAGTCACTAGTGGAAAACCCGACTTTTTTAAATGTTGTTGTCGGTGGTTGTATGACTCTCCTACTGCAGGATAATACACAGTTGACGAAGTCAGCTGCTTTCAGTGATATTTTGGCATGACCCTGAGCAGCCCGCTCAGTGCCATACTGCCAAATATCTGTGTTGACAACCAGGAAATATAGGAGTTGCGATCCATCATTCCCAGCACCGTACCGTGCCTACGGTATGAAAACAATTTACTGGTACTATACCTAAGGAGCTTCAACACACACAGAGTATTTTTTTTTTTAACAAATCAGAATGGAAGAGCCACTCATAAAACTTACCCTGGAAATCGAGAGCGACGAACGACTTCCCATCTGGGATATCCTTCTCTGTAGGTCCCAGGATGATGATTTGATACACTTCTACTAGAGATGTATCGGATATCCGCATCTGCATCCGCGGAACATCTGCACATTTTCTTACATCCTCATCCGCATTTTACTGTAAACAAATATTCGCATATGTATACGCAAAATAAGTAAGACATCCTCATACACATCTGCAGCCACGGATATCTGAATTTTTACATCCGATACATCTCTACTGCATAGTGCTGCTTAGGCAGCACTATGCAGTAGAGGTGTATCGGATATCCGCATCCGCATCTGCGGAACATCCGCACAATTTCTTACATCCTCATCTGTGTCCGCATTTTACTGTAAACAGATACCCGCATATGCATCTTCATCCGCGAAATTAGTAAGACATCCTCATATACATCCGAATCCGCGGAGATCTAAATTTTCACATCCCGATGCATCTCTAACTTCTACTCTCACCACGTCACAAGGAACAAGAGGAAAGTAGTATCAATTCTGTTTTTAAAGAGCCTTCTCCATTCCCAGCTCTAGTTTCATCGAGGAATGCACCTACATGATACTTGTATTAATCTACACTACTTTAGATATAGGGCACAGGCTCTATCTTCAGCACGGCACCTAGGAAACAAGCTGCCAAAGCGAACAAAGTTATCCTGTGTGGCAGTGTAGTCAGCAGTACAACCCGTGTATTACATAGGAGCGACATTTATTAGACAACTGCAGCTTCCATGTCCATCAAGGCACTCGCTAAGAAGAGGCTTACGACACACTAATCTATATCTTCCTCCGGAGTCTGCGGGATCCTCTGTGCTCATTGTGAGAAGAAATATGTGGGAGAAACAGATAGAAGTTTGTTTAGTAATAGTAATAAACGTAAGTATGCGTGCAGTAGGGATGATTTTAATAACACGTATATAGTTCACAGAAGCCCAGACAGACAACTGGTGAATTTTGCCAACGCACAGATAGCCATCATAGAACCAAATCTTAACAGAAACCGTTGATTAGAAGTGTCTGTGATTGCAATAATAATGACAATCACACAATATATAGAAACACCTTCACCACCACGCTAGCACATGTGATCATCCATTAAATGTCGCCCCGTCGGCCTCCAGTGAATAAGACCACCAGGTGAAACGTCATGATTAGACCTATGCCTCAAGTGATTTTCCAGTTATCTAAGCTTATGTTTTCTCATCATTTGTACAGCAAGGAAATGAGTGAGCTACTCAAATCCCAGTATGGCTCAGTTTCTAGCGAGCCGCTAACCAGATTAAGAGTCGAAGACCTAAATGAAATTTTTTTTTATCAGCGATACTCAGAATTTGGTAGATTCAAACCTATCTGACATTCTCCCAACACCACATGACTTCGAAAAGGCAATAAATGACATGCCCATGCACTCTGCCCCAGGCCCAGACTAGTGGAACACCGTGGTCATCATGAACTGCAAGAAGCCCCTATCATGTGCTTTAACATTCTACAGAGAGGGAGCATGAACACGGGGGTCATCCCACAGCTGCTAAAAACAGCAGACATAGCCCCACTCCACAAAGAGGGGGCAGTAAAGCAATAGCAATGAACTACAGACTGACAGCGCTAACATCTCATATCATAAAAAGCTTCGAAAGGGTTCTCAGAAGCAAGATCAACACTCGTCTAGATTCCCATCAGTTACACAACCCAGGGCAACATGGGTTTACAGCAGGTCGCTCCTGCCTGTCCCAACTACTGAAAACTATGACAAGGACCAGGATGCTCTAGAAGACAAACAAAACGCAATTGTAGTGTACACAGACTATGTAAAAGCCTTTGACAATGTGATCATGGTGTAATAGTGCACAAAATGCGTGATAAAGGAATAACAGGAAAACTTGGTAGATGGAACTATAATTTCCTAAGAAATAGAACATAAAGAGTAGTAGTAAATAGAGTAAAATCTGAGGCGGGTACTGTGAGAAGCTTTGTTCCACAAGGCACAGTAGTCGCCTCCATCTTGTTCCTCATCCTCATATCTGATATAGACAGGGATGTACGCCACAGCACCGTATCTTCTTTTGCAGATGACACCCGAATTGCCATGACAGTGTCCGTCATTGAAGACACTTCAAGACTCCAGGTGGACATCAACCAAATCTTTAAATGGGCCGCAGAAATCAATATGAAGATCATTAATGAGAAATTTCAATTACTTCGACATGGAAAACGTGAAGAAAGTAAAACTATATCGGAGTATAAAACAAATTCCAACCACTCAATAGAGCGAAAAACTAATGTGAAGGATCTAGGAGTGATAATGTAAGAGGATTTCACTTTCAAAGACCACAACATTGAATTAATCGCATCTACTAGAAAAATGACAGGATGGATAATGAGAACCTTCAAAACTAGGGATGCCAAGCCTATGATGACACACTTCAGGTCGCTTGTTCTATCTAGGATGGAATATTGCTGCACACTAACAGCATTTTTCAAGGCAGGTGCAATTGCTGACCTAAAAAATATAGAGAAAACCTTCACGGCACACATAAGTAGGATGAAACACTTAAATTACTGGAAACGGTTGAAGTATACACTCGGAAAATCTTAGGGGGATCAGTACCAAATTTGCACACGAAAATTTGCACACGAAAATCACTCCCTATGAAAGCAAAAGACTCGGTAGGCGATGCTACATCCCCCTAATGAAAAGCAGGGACGCCACTTGGGCCCCTGACACAGTAAGTGTCAGGGGGACAAGACTGCTCAGCTGCCTCCCAACATACATAAAGGGGATTACCAATAAACACCTGGTTATCTTCAAGAAGACTCTGGACAGGCACCTGAAGTCAGTACTGATTATCCGGGCTGTGGTTTGTACGTCGGTTTACGTGCGACCAACAGTAACAGCCTGGTTGATCAGCCCCTGATCCACCATGAGACCTGGTCACAGACCGGGCCACGGGGGCACTGACCCCAGAATCCCTCTCCAGGTATCTAGAGTGACAGAGGTCTCCGGACCGAAACATAATATAATTTCCTAAGCTATTTTTTTTGTACAATTTCCTCAATATTCATGTTTTATTCACGAGTCAGAACACCTTATAGATGGTTAGAGGTGTTTCTCAGTGCTCTCCAAAACCATCCACACCATCTGTCTAATTGCAGTTCCAGGGAACCAGCTGCCTTGCATTAGAACAATAATTACATATAATCATTATATATAATTATAATTATATTTAATTATAATTAATATTAGTTTTCAACCATTTTGAAAACTTTGAGCAAAAGATAAAACGTTAATGGTATGAGACAAATGGTAATAAAACGCTATGATGATTTATGTTTAATCTGATCTGCATGAATTTAAAAAAAAAAAAATATTACCATAAAATTTTAAAGTTTTACAAGAAAAAAAAAAAAAAAAAAAAAAAAGACAATCGACTTTTTAACTGATTTATTTATAAAATAAATATGCTGTATAGTCCTTGTGGCTTAGCGCTTCTTTTTGATTATAATAATAATATAAAATAAATAATAAGCATAAAAAAAAAGGAAGTAGAATCTAAACTTTCAATGAAAAATATTTAAAACTGAGTTACATATCTACAGTTATTGGTGGAGGAATTTTAATGTTCTATTAAATAAATAAATACTGAATGAGTTAGATGTGAAGTGGAGAGAGTTTTTTTTTCCTTTATTTTTGTGTTTTTTCTTGTTTGGTATAAATAAAAATAAGATTCTATGGTGTAGCTAATCCAGTTAAATAATTTAATAAAGAGAAGGTTCTGTGTTTTAGTTAAACCAGATAAATAAAGAGAAGGTTCTGTGTTGTAGTTAAACCAGATAAATAAAGAGAAGGTTCTGTGTTGTAGTTAAACCAGATAAATAAAGAGAAGGTTCTGTGTTGTAGTTAAACCAAATAAATAAAGTAGAAGGTTCTGTGTTGTAGTTAAACCAGTTAATAAAGAGAAAGTTCTGTGTTTGTAGTTTAAACCAGATTAAATAAAGGGAAGGTTCTGTGTTGTAGTTAAACCAGTTAAATAAAGAGAAAGTTCTGTGTTGTAGTTAAACCAGATAAATAAAGAGAAGGTTCTGTGTTGTAGTTAAACCAGATAAATAAAGAGAAGGTTCTGTGTTGTAGTTAAACCAGATAAATAAAGAGAAAGTTCTGTGTTGTAGTTAAACCAGATAAATAAGAGAAAGGTTCTGTGTTGTAGTTAAACCAGATAAATAAAGAGAAGGTTCTGTGTTGTAGTTAAACCAGTTAATCAAGAAGGTTCTGTGTTGTAGTTAAACCAGATAAATAAAGAGAAGGTTCTGTGTTGTAGTTAAACCAGATAAATAAAGAGAAGGTTCTGTGTTGTAGTTAAAACAGATAAATAAAGAGAAGGTTCTGTGTTGTAGTTAAACCAGATAAATAAAGAGAAAGTTCTGTGTTGTAGTTAAACCAGATAAATAAAGAGAAAGTTCTGTGTTGTAGTTAAACCAGATAAATAAAGAGAAAGTTCTGTGTTGTAGTTAAACCAGATAAATAAAGAGAAGGTTCTGTGTTGTAGTTAAACCAATAAATAAAGAGAAGGTTCTGTGTTGTAGTTAAACCAGATAAATAAAGAGAAGTTCTGTGTTGTAGTTAAACCAGATAAAAAGAGAAGGTTCTGTGTTGTAGTTAAACCAGATAAATAAAGAGAAGGTTCTGTTTGTAGTTTTAACCAGATAATAAAGAAAGGTTCTGTGTTGTAGTTAAACCAATAAATAAAGAGAAAGTTCTGTGTTGTAGTTAAACCAGATAAATAAAGAGAAAGTTCTGTGTTGTAGTTAAACCAGATAAATAAAGAGAAAGTTCTGTGTTGTAGTTAAACCAGATAAATAAAGAGAAGGTTTCTGTGTTGTAGTTTAAACCAGATAATAAAGAGAAGGTTCTGTGTTGTAGTTAAACCAGATAAATAAAGAGAAGGTTCTGTGTTGTAGTTAAACCAGATAAATAAAGAGAAGGTTCTGTGTTGTAGTTAAACCAGATAAATAAAGAGAAGGTTCTGTGTTGTAGTTAAACCAGATAAATAAAGAGAAAGTTCTGTGTTGTAGTTAAACCAGATAAATAAAGAGAAGGTTCTGTGTTGTAGTTAAACCAGATAAATAAAGAGAAGGTTCTGTGTTGTAGTTAAACCAGTTAAATCAAGAGAAGGTTCTGTGTTGTAGTTAAACCAGATAAATAAAGAGAAGGTTCTGTGTTGTAGTTAAACCAGTTAAATAAAGAGAAGGTTCTGTGTTGTAGTTAAACCAGATAAATAAAGAGAAGGTTCTGTGTTGTAGTTAAACCAGATAATAAAGAGAAGGTTCTGTGTTGTAGTTTAACCAGATAAATAAAGAGAAAGTTCTGTGTTGTAGTTAAACCAGATAAATAAAGAGAAAGTTCTGTGTTGTAGTTAAAACAGATAAATAAAGAGAAGGTTCTGTGTTGTAGTTAAACCAGATAAATAAAGAGAAGGTTCTGTGTTGTAGTTAAACCAGATAAATAAAGAGAAGGTTCTGTGTTGTAGTTAAACCAGATAAATAAAGAGAAAGTTCTGTGTTGTAGTTAAACCAGATAAATAAAGAGAAGGTTCTGTGTTTTAGTTAAACCAGTAAGATATTTCAAGGCTCGTGTGGCAGCTTCGGTATTTTGTCTTAACATCTGAATCCAGAAACTAATGAGATCAACATTACAGAATTTTGTTTTTAAAGTGACATCAGTTAAAATATCCGTAAGTTGTTCCTTCTTTACTTTACTTTTAACAGTGATTCAGATATAATTACAGATGCGAAGAAAGGCTTTTGAAGCCAGTCTAATATTTCTGGTGGAGGAGAAAAGCATATGCTAATGGTAATGCTCTAATCAGAAAAAAATGGTCCACCAAAATTTGGACATTTTCACTGAGGGGAGGAAACTTTATTCATTAATAAATGACTCGGAAAACGCTAAATTTCTTTTTATAAATATATTATATATATAATAATATATATTTTATATATATTATATATATATATATTAAATATATATTATATTAATATATATATTATATTTATTATATATATATATCTATTATATAGAAACACTCTCATCCCAGAGTTTGAGTTTTAATTGAATTACACCCATTTTACTCTGAAATTTGAAAGTAATTACATTAATAACTTGTACTGAAACATTAAGTTATTAAATATGTGTAAATATATCAGCCAGTTATGACACCTTCTGCATCCCAGGTTTGTTGATTTATGTTCTAGTTCATATGAGCGATCAGATAAAAAAGAATGGAGTATCTCTTCGCTTCTTCCCGCAACTCACAAAACCGAGTCAGCACTTTACCGCGAGACAGCCATCCAACGTCTGTATAAAGCACTGGTGTTTTATGCAAACTTCCCATTCCTTCACACAGTGTGTTAAATATGAAGGAAGTGAATGATCTTGCTGTGGTTCAATCAGTCTTGCTCTAGTTCAGTCAGTCTTCCCGTGGTTCAGTCAGTCTTGCTGTGGTCTTGCTGTGGTCTTGCTGTGGTCTTGCTGTGGTCTTGCTGTGGTCTGCTGTGATCTTGGTGTGGTCTTGCTGTGATCTTGGTGTGGTCTTGCTGTGGTTCAATCAGTACTTGTACTGGTACGTAAATGCCTGAATATTTCATGCTTCCTCATGAATGAATCGACTAGTTATGTGTTTCCTTTCCAGTTGTCTTGGTAGGAAGGAGCTTCCAGAATTACAAGTTATATCATTTATATCGAGGAATTTACTGGATTCAGTTTTACTCTTCTTATTAGTTCTGCTACCAAAAAAAAATGCGTCTAGAAGCTGTATTATCAGAGTGATAAAAAATAAATTCTCCTGCATAACTTTTCACCTCTCGTACGTTCTTCCAGGTTTATGGGCACACGGCTTTAACACTCTTTCTGCGATAGTATGAGCCTCACTTGATTTTGCTATGCGATATCTGAAACGGTTTGAAACAACAAAAGCCTGTTTCTTATTGTTGAGCACAAGATGGCAAAATACACTTTTCTCTTCTTGGAGTGTGGCAGATTATTATTTTTTAATATTTGTGACATGGGACACCCCTGCCTAAGTCCTCCACCCATTACAATCTCCTCCCCCAAGCATCCATTAATCTGTACCCTCACCTTAGCTCCTTTGTACAACGTGGTTACCCAATTAACTATTTCTTCCCCATAACCCTGCCTCCCAAGTATAGCTCCCAATGCTCCCCTTTTCACTCTGTCATAGGCCCCCTGCCAGTCTAAAGCCAACAACTCCGCCCCCCCTCCCCCCCCTCCCCCCCTTTTGACTCCACAAAACTTCTCAGTATTCCATGACCTTCAGTCATCGACCTTCCAGGCAATCCATACTGCGTTTTCGAAACCACTCTCCCTACCACACATTTAAACCGATTACCCAAGACATTAGCAAACAACTTATAATCAGCACATAACAGATATGGCACGGTACTCCTTGAGGGTGTGCTGCCCCTTTACCCTTCTGGACCAACACTACAACTGCTGTTGCTTGCTTGTCTCCCATCACACCCTTCTGATTCATCTGATTTAATAACCTAACCATGAAACCCCTTATCACCTCCCAATGTTGTAGATAAAATTCAGCCGGGAGACCATCTATTTCCGGTGCTTTGCCCTTCCTCATTCCCCTTAAAGCCAACTCTATTTCCTCTTCCGTTATTACCCCTCCTAAAGCCTTCCTATTACTATTCCCTAAATTACACGTCACATACTCACACACCTTCTCTAAAGCCACATTCCCCACCCTCCCACTTGTCCAATACCCTTCGTACCATTTATCCGCATACGCACACATTCCTTTCGTAGCTCGTATCTCCTGACCTACCCTATAACCTCCCGCAATCTCATGTACCTTTAACTCGGAATAGCTGTAACCTGCTGTCTTTGTTTTTGACGTCGCAACACACACGCCGATGGCTTGTCTCCCCAAAGCACCTCCTCTACCCCTGCCTGCACCCTTACCGCTTGAAACCTCTCATTTTGTAACTCCCTCAGTCTCCCCTTGACCTCGACAATTTCATCCATAGGATAGTTGCCCCCCACAGCCCTCTGCCCATAACACCCCTTAACCTGTCCTCTAAATAATTTGAAAGTCCATATTTTAAATTATTTATACGTTTACCCTCCCTCACATAATATTTCCTAATCCTTTCCTTGGCTACACAATCCCACCATTTCACGACATCTTCCACCCCCTGTGCATCCTCGCTAAGCTCCTTCCATAGGACAGAAAATCCCTCTAACCCCTCCTCATCATTCAATACACTTACATTTAATTTCCAGTAACTCCTGTATATTTCCGCAAGCACCTCCCACCCAACCTCCTCCAACACTGCTCTATGATCCGACCATGCTACTTCAACAGTTTTGAAAGATCGCACTACAACCCCGTGAGAAAGATACACTCTATCTAACCTCGCTGCATACCCTCTCCTAACAAACGTGTGCTCTGTCTCCTCCCCCCCTCAAACGCGTCCCGTAACCGAATATCCCTCATTAAATCTCTTACGGTCACCGTCACATAGCCTGCCCCTTTCGGTTCCACGTCGGCCCTCCTAATAACGCAGTTCCAATCACCTCCTACTATTGCCACCTCCGGTAATGCACGGAAGAAAAACACAAGGTCCTCACACACAAACTCCTGCTTCACCTGTACGTTATTCTCTGCAGGCGCGTACTGCTTATAAAGGCCACACGTTTTCCCATCCACCAACCATCCACGCACAACACCCTTCCCCCTCCCCCCTCGCTTTTCTGCAAAACAAACGGGCTCGCCTCCCTAATTAGTATACCCACCCCTCCTTTCAAACGGGCAGATGGCAGGGTTACCACCTGAAACCCTGCCACCTCCAACACCCTACCCTCCTTAAAATTATGCTCCTGAAGGAACACAACATCCACTCTAGATTTATTCAGAAACATTCTAAACCATTCTCTCTTTACACTATTACACAAACCATTAACGTTTACTGTCATACACCGGAGGCCTATTAACGTTTCCACTCCTGCCTCCTCTTTTCACTCTTCCGATGGGCACCAGAACTTATGGGTCCACTTGTCACCTTCACACTTCCCTCTCCTCCCCCCTTCTTTCGGTGTCTCCTGTCGTGGCCACCACTACCTTCACCTTCTGCCCATATTTGCTTCCCAGGCCGCTGCGCTGGCGTTAGGACATATCTGAATCCGACGCAGCGACCCTCTTCTTTGTGACAAACGCATCCTCCATAGCTTGGTCTGGGGATGCCTCACAATGTACCTCAACGTCCACTGTACACTGTTTCAATGATCCCGGTGACACCTCAGTCACGCTGTCACTCCCGTCGTATGGATAGTTCTCCTGTTGTTGATGCACCGCAGCCGTCAACTCGTCATCTACCACCTTTCCAGGTGCAGCCTCCTCCTCAGGCGGTGACAAGGACTTCAGCACCTTAGCTAATTCCTCCTCAATTTCCAACACTTCCTCCTGTACTTTCTGCTCGTCTCTATCCTCTGGAAGTGTCTCTGGGCCAGGTAACTGGTCAAGGGCCTCACCCTCTTCCCCAGCCTTATGCGCCTCATCCAATATCTCACTCCATAGACGACCACGCCCTCCTTCAAGTCGTTGATCATCACCTGATTCCTCCGGTGTAGAAGCGGATGCCTCCGCCTCTGGGCCAGGAGCTCGTTGCCGCTTCCCACACGCCGCCGCTTTGTGATCATATTCCCCACATAGTCGGCATGTACCGTCTTTGCCCGGCGTACGAAACCATGACCTGTGTCCTGAATTCCTGTAGGTACACGTAGGACGGTATGGGGTGTCGCAATGTCATTTTTATGTTAAAAGTGCCTTCCGGCAGACCTGCACAGGCACCCGTCACCCACGTACCATGCTGAGCCAAATGAACAGTCCCATATTCCTCAAAAACTCTTCTGATGTCTGTCTCATCAGCCTCAAAGGGGACATTACGCAGTTTGGTCCATGTATAATGCCTGGATACATCGATCATCCTCACACGAACAGCTGGTGTTGCATCATGACTTACGTCCTGAAAACGGTTGACCAACGATTCATAGACCGTTGCTGAGAGCAGTTTCACAAAAAAATCTATGTGCTCCGTTTAAGGCTACCCCATACAACTCTCCATCCTGAATGCCATATGTCTCTCTGATGATTTTAGGTAGTAATACTTGGGCTGAAACTGGCGTTATTGCCCCTCGGAGAAGCTCAACGCCGACAGTGTTGATCCTGCGTCTATGACTAAACGCCATGTTGACTGATGGTAGTTCTCCAGGTTTGACGGCAGAGGCGCGACAAGCACCACCTCACACCACTGCAGTCAGGCAACTCAGGAGCGTTTGCGCAGTAGGTCCACACCGCCCGAGAGCAATGAGGACAATGAAGGTGAAGAGGAGGGTGTTAGCGGTAACGTTCTATAAAACTGTATGTAGAAATAGGGAAATTTATGGGAGAAGGTGGGAGAGGGATTTTTCAGAGGGATATAAGCAACTTACGTTACAGGTTTTATCAGACTTGTAATGTACGAGGGAGGGGAGGGTACAAATGGAAAGTGTTGCTGGGGTAGGGAAGTCATGGGTGGAAACAGGGTCGCCTCCCTGGTTATGGATGAAAACAAATGTTTGCGTGAGTGTGTGTTGGATGAGTGATGAGTGAGTGAATAATGTATGGACCATGGGCGCAAGCACCTGTGGAGATGGCCAGTTTCTTGTGTGTCACGGACTATAGACCATTCATATAGTCCTCATGTTTCTTTAAGGTAGTAGTGAATGATGGATAAGGTATAAATGGGGGGGGGGGGTCTTTATCACTGTGCAGAGTGAGAAGTAGGGCAGTATATTGTGTTGGTACTGACAGACAGCAGCTTGTTCAGTGTGCTTGTACTTTCTAATGTGTGGATAATAAGCATATTATTGTATGTAGAAAGATGAGACATATACAAATTGGACACGGACTTGTACAATGAGAATTACTCTTACGCCTGATATGTTAAGGCTGATTTATCAACTGTGATGATTTATTAAAATTAGATTTATTATTATGTTCTTATCTATGTACATAGCAGCCTTAAGTCATATGATGTGAGTTGTGTTTAGGTGTAGTTGCCACAAAGTTGTTTTAGTTTATCTGTGTTAGGGAAGTATGTAGAATTTTTTGGGTGTAGCCGCTACATGGCTGGAGTTTTATACTTTATACCTTTGTATTCTGTGATGTTTTTCATAACATAAAGTTCTTATTTATATACTATGTTGAATGAATAGGGTTTACATGCTAAGATAATTGTACATAAGTTGCCTTTGGGAGTTGTTAACATTCATCGTTGTAACCTTCTTAGAAATATTTATCATTTGAAGTGTATTTTCTTTCACCAGGTTGAAGTGTCATTGTGTTAAGTAAAGACATGTATCCCATTGTTAGTATTGTTATTAATAATTTTTGTGTCTTTGGTGTTACTGTATCACTCATGATAGTATAATTACTATGTATCCTTTAATGTCAAGTTAAGATGCAATCAGGTTGGTGATGGTTATATTATTTTGCGGGTGGGTGGGGGGGGTGAAATTGTGACAAAAGTTTAAGCCTTTACAGGTATACCGTTTTGGTATAACACTGGGTGTAGTATGGTGTGTGGAGCGACAGGGTGTCAGAACACTTTTGTCTGGTGTAGTCATTTTTGTGTAAGGGTAAAATGGGGATTTGTGATTTAACTCATTTTGTGTACCTTTTAATATAATTTCCACCTTGTATTGTAATGTTTTAAATAAAATATAAAAACAAAAAGATTCTTCAGAGAGACACCACTGATAGTCATAAGCAAAATGCTTAAAATATTTTTTCTACTTCTGGTGAGAATATGTTGCATTACGTCCTTGAAGCATTGTTTAACAGTTACTTTATGATAGTGAATAAGCTTTTGATGATTCATCACATTACCTGTGCTGTAAATTTTGATGGAAAATTATTTATAAATAAACCATTCTTGATATTAAATGTCTTCCAATAAATAAAAATCTAGACGTGCTACCTCAATTTTAATTTCAAATTTGTAATCACCTATATTTGTCTCAGGGGTAGATCTAACATATTTTTGTTGTTGTCCTATGTAATAAATGAAGTATAAATTGAAATACTGAACTCTAACTCATATCAGTTATTCAGATTAAAACTTAGGTTCGATCATACAACAAAACTGCAGTGACGCTCGACAACCAGTTGGACTCCCAACACTTGCACAATCCAGGGCAACATGGGTTCACAGCAGGTCGCTTCTGCCTCTCGCAACTACTGGATCACTATGATATGTCTTGGATGTACTGAAAGACAGAATGCAAATGTAGTATGCACAGATTTTGCTAAAGCCTTTGGCAAGTGCGATCATGGTGTAATAGCACACAAAATGCACAAAATATGTGCAAAAGGAATAACTTGCAAAGCAGGCAGATGAATCTTCAACTTTCTAGCAAATCGAACACAAAGAGAAGTGGTAAACATAATTAAATCGGAAGCTGCCATAGTAAAGAGTTCTGTTCCACAAGGCACATCCTCTTATCAGACATTGACAGAGATGTAAACCATAGCACTGTATCAGCCTTTGCAGACGATACTAGGATCTGCATGAGAGTGTCATCCATTGAGGATACGGCAAATCTCCACGAAATAACCAAGTTTTCTAATGGGGAACAGAAAACAATATGATGTTTAATGAAGACAAATTCCAACTACTCCGTTATGGAAAACTGTAGGAAATAATAGCTAAAACTGAGTATACTACAAATTCTAATCACACAGTAGAGCGGAAAAGTAATGCGAAGGACCTGGAAGTGGTAATGTCTGAGGATCTCACCTTCAAGGATCACAACAGTGCTACTACCACATCTGCGAGGAAAATGATATAATGGATAATGAGAACGTTCGAAACAAGAGATGCCAAACCAATGGTGATCCAATTTAAATCACTTGTTCTCTCTAGACTGGAATACTGCTGTATATTACATCTCCATTTAAGGCAGGTGAAATCGAAGATCTAGAAAATATACGAAGAACCTTTACTGCACATATAAGTTCCGTCAAACACCTTGACTACTGGAAACCCTTGGAAGCACTTGACTTGTACTCACTGGGAGTGATCATGTCGGAGGATCTCACCTTCAAGGACCATAACATTGTATCAATCACATCTGCTAGAAAAATGACAGGATGGATAATGAGAACCTTCAAAACTAGGGAGGCCAAGCCCATGATGACACTCTTCAGGTCACTTGTTCTATCTAGGCTGGAATATTGCTGCACACTAACAGCACCTTTCAAGGCAGGTGAAATTGCCGACCTAGAAAATGTACAGAGAACTTTCACGGCGCGCATAACGGAGATAAAACACCTCAATTACTGGGAGCGCTTGAGGTTCCTAAACCTGTATTCCCTGGAACGCAGGAGGGAGAGATACATGATTATATACACCTGGAAAATCCTAGAGGGGCTAGTACCGAACTTGCACACGAAAATCACTCACTACGAAAGCAAAAGACTTGGCAGACGATGCACCATCCCCCCAATGAAAAGCAGGGGTGTCACTAGCACGTTAAGAGACCATACAATAAGTGTCAGGGGCCCGAGACTGTTCAACTGCCTCCCAGCACACATAAGGGGGATTACCAACAGACCCCTGGCAGTCTTCAAGCTGGCACTGGACAAGCACCTAAAGTCAGTTCCTGATCAGCCGGGCTGTGGCTCGTACGTTGGTTTGCGTGCAGCCAGCAGCAACAGCCTGGTTGATCAGGCTCTGATCCACCAGGAGGCCTGGTCACAGACCGGGCCGCGGGGGCGTTGACCCCCGGAACTCTCTCCAGGTAAACTCCAGGTAAACTGGAGCACAGGCGAGAGAGATGCATCATAATCTACGTCTGGAAAATCCTATAAGGACTGGTCCTTTAATCTGAACACAGAAATCACTCCTTACGAAAACAAAAGATTTGACAGGCGGTGCAACATACCCCCGGTGAAAAGTAGGGGCGCCATTAGTACACTAAGAGAAAACATAGTAAGTGTCCGGAGCCCATGACTGTTCAACAGCCTCCCACCAGCCATAAGGGGAATTAGCAATAGGCCCCTGGCTGCCTTCAAGAGGGAGCTGGACAGATACCTAAAGTCAATGCCGGATAAGTCGGGCTGTAGTTTTTACTTTGGACTACATGCGGCCAGCAGCAACATCCCAGTTAATCAGGCACTGATCCACCGGGAGACCTGGTCATGGACCGGGCCGCGGGGACGTTGATCCCCGGAATACGCTCCAGGTAGACTCCAGGTAGTTAACTATACCTGCTGTAAACCAGGGAATTCTTCAAGAGCTGCCTTACTGCAAACTACCTGCAAACTACTGTAAGATTAAAGATACAGGTAATACATAAACCCATTTAATGGCCTAAGTGGAGCAAATACTCACTGGGAAGGTCTAAGTTACTAGTAAGAGAGATTGTGAATACTAGCCGTCACTAGCTTAAGTGGGAGAAATTATACAACAGTGTTTAGCATTAAATCTAAATTACTGAGAGTCACAAGGAAGCCGAGAAATAACTTCCTTAGTAAATTTTATAAAGGGGTTTACTCGGCAATTAAATAAGTGTACTGGTTGTGTTGTTGTGGAGGCAGAGTTGTAACCACTGTAGAGGCCCTAGGTTCTGTAATAGTATTTGCCTAGCTGATACTAAAATGTTTATGGACTGGACATCCTGAAGTTGAAAAAGAAACTTAGCCGTCGTGGGGAGGCTACAACCTCCACGCTCCACCTCAGAAATCAGGAAAACATGTTTGTAAATTATTAGCCAGGGGTTGGAAACGAGATAAGTTGGCAATGAGTTTCCTCATAATCTTTTCATGTATTCCTGTTTTCTTAATTACTGAATCGCATTTCCATTTTTATACATCTTCGCCATTTTTTTAATACAGGCCATCTCCCACCGAGGTAGGGTGACCCGACAAAGAACATATTGTTATATTTACATTTAATAATACATACAGAAGGTGTTACTAGCCCCTTGTACCCAACATTTTAGCTGCCTTTTACAACAAGCATGGCATCTATACAATTGTGGGAAATTATGGGGATAAAGTTCATATGTACATTCCTGAATTATGCCATACACATAATTTACGGGTGGCACAACTAAGCAACAATATATTAAATCTAGCAAGATTAGTTGTACATCAGAGCTAGATAGGATCTTAGAGGTACTAGGCTACACCATAGCTCACTTTCGATGACCCACACACACTCTTGCCCTCCCACCTACGAAATCGGGCCTTTAATTATTTGAATAATATAAAAATCAATACAAATAATATTAAATTATAAGATAGTGGACTGTATATCGGGTTGGTGACTAGAAGGGGGGGGGGGTTGATTGGATTCACAGCATCTAGCTAATGATACATGAATATTATACTAATAGAAAGAAAGGAAAATTTAACCTGAACACTCACCATTTAATTACTGGAAGATACTTAATGCTGGTGGACCACACGCTAACACCTACCTGACACAAGACTCGACACTGGCCAGCGAGAAATCTAAATGAAAGGGCTAATGGCGTACATACTTGGATGAGCGATGGTGTCACCTCATTCAATTGCCACTGTCACCACCCTGTTAGGGTGGTTTCGTAAATTTCCTGTCCTTATTCTTCAGTGGGGACATTAATAATGGTTCTCGTTACAAATTCAGGCTGATTCGCTCAATTATGGCCTCGATGACCCCCGATTAAATTTCATTATTACGACAAACCAGTGAACACATTAATTATAGTGTCTCTTTCTGTATTACTCCGCGGCTGCTGCACACCCTCCTTCACCCTCCTGGAGTTTACCTGGAGAGAGTTCCGGGGGTCAACGCCCCCGCGGCCCGGTCTGTGACCAGGCCTCCATCACATTTTTATACACAGTTATTTACATATTTAAATTTATGCATTACAAATTTTGAAACTTATCAAATTTTCTACAACAGTTATAGATTCCTACAAAAAAAAAAAAGTATCAATTTTGCAAACAGGTGACCTACCTGTACAAGACATCGTAACCTATATTGTTTTGTATATCTGTTATAAGATTCTCGTTGTCTGTGAACATCAGTGTCTATCGTTTCTTGCCGTTTATCTATATTCTTGCATTTTCCCATAACTTCATAACTGGAGGATTTGTCTTCTATATTTTCTTTTCCTTTACGTATCTCTAATTGTTCGTATACTGTTTCATTTTTTTTCCTGTTTTAATTTTTTGCTATTTTGATCTCATCTGTATGCATGTGATAGTTTGTTCTTCTTTTATGAGCATTTGTTTGGTTATCTCCCCGTGAGATCAACTGTGGAATATTTTCTGATTAAAATATTACACAGTTTTGAACCCGACATTTTAGTATTCGGAGAGAGTTGATCGCCATCAGCCTTTGCGGAGTCACGGAGCACCCATCTCTCACTCCCCGTCCTTTATTGGGAACCAACGTCATGGGGAGAGATAGAGATAGACAGAAGGAGAGAGTGTGAGTGTGAGAGAGAGAGAGAGAGAGAGAGAGAGAGAGAGAGAGAGAGAGAGAGAGAGAGAGAGAGAGAGAGAGAGAGAGAGAGAGAGAGAGAGAGAGAGAGAGAGAGAGAGAGAAAGAGAGCAGAGAATGTAATAACCCTGCAATTAAAGCAACGTTAACAGCTATAATTATATTTTCTTACCTTCCTGACGATATTAAAACATTGTGTCGACAGAGAGTTCCTTTTCAAGTTGCTTTCCTGGCAGTGTTTTTGTTTTCAAATTATTTTCCTGGCAGTGTTCCTGCTGTTTAGTTACCTTCCTGGCAGTGTTCTTGTTTTTAAGTTACTTAAGCATACCACGGGCGGGATTTGAACCCACGGTTCAGTGGCTAACCCGACGGTCTGGAGTTTTGAGACTCTCTGACCGCGGGTTCAAATCCCGACCATGGTATGGTTTGTTTGCAATCGTGTCATTACGATTTCGTGAGTCAAGTTTAAGTTACTTTCCTGGCAGTGTTCCTATTTTCAAGTAATTTTCCTGGCAATGTTCCTGTTTTTAAGTTACCTTCGTGGCAGTGTTCCTCTTTTCATTCACCACACTTCTTTAAAACCATGTTCCGTTTTCTCCTGCAGTCAGTCATTTACCCATTTTCCCACTTTTCCTATCTTCTGATTCTTTTTCTTGTTGATTCGCAGGTATTCTCCCGGCCCGGGCCTTTTCCAAGTGGTGGCCCGGCCTTAGCTCCCTGTCTAGGGAGTGTCCGAGACCTAAGTTTCCCATGGGAGGAGGCACAAGTACCTCCTCATCGTTGGAACCAATTGTCCCCAGGCCTAGCCACATTTCCCGCCCTCACGGGGCTCGTTACTATGTTACTGCTGCTGCTGTTACTATGTTACTGCTGTTGCTATTACTACGGTTGTTACTGCTGATGCTGTTACTATGGTTGTTACTGCTGATGCTGTTACTATGTTACTGCTGTTGCTATTACTATGGTTGTTACTGCTGATGCTGTTACTATGGTTGTTACTGCTGATGCTGTTACTATGGTTGTTACTGCTGATGTGTTACTATGGCTGTTACTGCTGATGCTGTTACTATGGTTGTTACTGCTGATGCTTGTTACTATGGTTGTTACTGCTGTTGCTGTTGCTACGGTTGTTACTGCTGATGCTGTTACTATGGTTGTTACTGCTGTTGCTGTTGCTACGGTTGTTACTGCTGATGCTGTTACTATGGTTGTTACTGCTGATGCTGTTACTATGGTTGTTACTGCTGTTGCTGTTACTATGGTTGTTACTGCTGTTGCTGTTACTATGGTTGTTACTGCTGTTGCTGTTGCTATGGTTGTTACTGCTGATGCTGTTACTATGGTTGTTACTGCTGATGAGGTTACTATGGCTGTTACTGTTGATGCTGTTACTATGGTTGTTACTGCTGATGTTGTTACTATGGTTGTTACTGCTGTTGCTGTTACTATGGTCGTTACTGCTGATGCCGTTACTGTGGTTGTTACCGCTGATGCTGTTGCTACGGTTGTTACTGCTGATGCTGTTACTGTGGTTGTCACTGCTGATGCTGTTACTATGTTACCACTGATGCTGTTACTCTGTGTGTTACTGCTGATGCTGTTACTATGTTACCACTGATGCTGTTACTCTATGTGTTGCTGATTGCTTTATTCTTGTTTTACGCTGTGCTGTTCTAGTTACTGCTGATGCTGTTACTATGTTACTGCTGATGCTGTTACTACGTATGTTACCACTGATGCTGTTACTCTGTTACTGATGATGTTCTTACTATGCCTGTTATCATGCTGATGCTGTTACTATGTCGTTACCTGCTGATCGTTGTACTATGTTGTTACTGCTGATGATGTTCCGTCGTTACTGCTGATGCTGTTACTATGGTGTTACTGCTGATGCTGTTACTATGTTACTGCTGATGCTGTTACTATGTCTGTTACTGCTGATGCTGTTACTATGTGTACTGCGATGTTGTTACTTGCTTGTACTGCTGTGCTGTTACTATGTCTGTTACTGCTGATGCTGTTAGCTATGGTGTTACTGCTGATGCTGTTACTATGGTGTTACTGCTGATGTGTTACTATGGCTGTTACTGCTGATGCTGTATGTGCTATTCGCTGATGCTGTTACTATGTTGTATGATATGTGTTACTATGGTGTTACTGCTGATTGCTGTTACTATGGCTGTTGTTCTGCTGATGCTGTTACTTGTTGTTACTGCTGATGCTGTTACTATGTGTTACGCTGATGCTGTTTACTCTGTGCTGTTACTGTGATGCTGTTACTATGTCTGTCATGTGATGCTGTTACTATGTTGTTACTGCTGATGCTGTTACTATGTGTTACTGACTGATGCTGTTACTCTGATGCTGTTTGCTGCTGATGCTGTTACTATGTCTGTTACTGCTGATGCTGTTACTATGGCTGTTACTGCTGATGCTGTTACTCTGTCTGTTACTGTTGATGCTGTTACTATGTCTGTTATCTGCTGATGCTGTTACTATGCTGTTACTGCTGATGCTGTTTACTTGTCTGTTACTGCTGATGTTGTTACTATGTCTGTTACTGCTGATGCTGTTACTATGGCTGTTACTGCTGATGCTGTTACTATGTCTGTTACTGCTGATGCTGTTACTATGTCTGTTACTGCTGATGCTTTACTCTGTTACTGTTGATGCTGTTACTTCTGTTACTGCTGATGCTGTTACTCTGTCTGTTACTGACTGATGCTGTTACTATGTCTGTTACTGCTGATGCTGTTACTATGGCTGTTACTGCTGATGCTGTTACTATGTCTGTTACTGCTGATGCTGTTACTATGTCTGTTACTGCTGATGCTGTTACTATGGTCTGTTACTGCTGATGCTGTTACTATGTCTGTTACTGCTGATGCTGTTACTATGTCTGTTACTGCTGATGCTGTACTATGTCTGTTACTTGCTGATGCTGTTTACTATGTCTGTTACTGCTGATGCTGTTACTGTTATGTTGCTGTTACTGCTTTATTGTTGATGCTGTTACTTGTTACTGTGATGCTGTTACTGTCTGTTACTGCTGATGCTGTTACTCTGTTACTGCTGATGCTGTTACTATGTCTGTTACTGCTGATGCTGTTACTATGGCTGTTACTGCTGATGCTGTTACTATGGCTGTTACTGCTGATGCTGTTACTGTGGCTGTTACTGCTGATGCTGTTAGTGTGGCTATTTCTGCTGATGCTGTTACTATGTCTGTTACTACTGATGCTGTTACTATGGCTGTTACTGCTGATGCTGTTACTATGGCTGTTTCTGCTGATGCTGTTACTATGTCTGTTACTGCTGATGCTGTTATTATGGCTGTTACTGCTGATGCTTTTACTCTGTCTGTTACTGTTGATGCTGTTAGTCTGTTACTGTTGATGCTGTACTATGTCTGTTACTGCTGATGCTGTTACTATGTCTGTTACTGCTGATGCTGTTACTATGTCTGTTACTGCTGATGCTGTTACTATGTCTGTTACTGCTGATGCTGTGTTATTATGGCTGTTACTGCTGATGCTTTTACTTGTCTGTTACTGCTGATGCTGTTACTCATGTCTTGTTACTGTGATGCTGTTACTATGTCTGTTACTGCTGATGCTGTTACTGTCTGTTACTGCTGATGCTGTTACTATGTCTGTTACTGCTGATGCTGTCACTATGGCTGTTACTGCTGATGCTGTTACTATGTCTGTTACTGCTGATGCTGTTACTCTGTCTGTTACTGCTGATGCTGTTACTCTGTTACTGTTGATGCTGTTACTCTGTTACTGCTGTTGCTGTTACTCTGTCTGTTACTGCTGATGCTGTTACTATGTCTGTTACTGCTGATGCTGTTACTATGGCTGTTACTGCTGATGCTGTTACTATGGCTGTTTCTGCTGATGCTGTTACTATGTCTGTTACTGCTGATGCTGTTATTATGGCTGTTACTGCTGATGCTTTTACTCTGTCTGTTACTGTTGATGCTGTACTATGTCTGTTTCTGTTGATGCTGTTACTATGTCTGTTACTGCTGATGCTGTTACTATGTCTGTTACTGCTGATGCTGTTACTATGGCTGTTACTGCTGATGCTGTTACTATGTCTGTTACTGCTGATGTTGTTATTATGGCTGTTACTGCTGATGCTTTTACTCTGTCTGTTACTGTTGATGCTGTACTATGTCTGTTTCTGTTGATGCTGTTACTATGTCTGTTACTGCTGATGCTGTTACTGTCTGTTACTGCTGATGCTGTTACTATGTCTGTTACTGCTGATGCTGTCACTATGGCTGTTACTGCTGATGCTATTACTATGTCTGTTACTGCTGATGCTGTTACTCTGTCTGTTACTGCTGATGCTGTTACTCTGTTACTGTTGATGCTGTTACTCTGTTATTGCTGTTGCTGTTACTCTGTCTGTTACTGCTGATGCTGTTACTATGTCTGTTACTGCTGATGCTGTTACTATGGCTGTTACTGCTGATACTTTTACTCTGTCTGTTACTGTTGATGCTGTTACTATGTCTGTTTCTGTTGATGCTGTTACTATGTCTGTTACTGCTGATGCTGCTACTGTCTGTTACTGCTGATGCTGTTACTATGTCTGTTACTGCTGATGCTGTCACTATGGCTGTTACTGCTGATGCTGTTACTATGTCTGTTACTGCTGATGCTGTTACTGTTACTGCTGATGCTGTTACTCTGTTACTGTTGATGCTGTTACTCTGTTACTGCTGATGCTGTTACTCTGTCTGTTACTGCTGATGCTGTTACTTTGTCTGTTACTGCTGATGCTGTTACTATGTCTGTTACTGCTGATGTTGTTACTATGGCTGTTGCTGCTGATGCTGTTACTGTGGCTGCTACTGCTGATGATGTTACTCTGTCTGTTACTGATGATGCTGTTACTATGTTTGTTACTGCTGATGCTGTTACTATGACTGTTACTGCTGATGCTGTTACTCTGTCTGTTACTGCTGATGCTGTTACTGTGGTTTCGAGGTTTCTTGTTGTTTCACCTACATAAATCTTGGTAGGTAAGACACATAGGCAACAGTTAGGCAACTTTATTCCGAAACGTTTCGCCTACACAGTAGGCTTTCTTCAGTCGAATACAGAAAGTAGGCAGGCTGCGACATAAATCTTGTCGCAGCCTCCACAGGGTATAGTGTAAACTCCTGCGTTGACTGTTCGTGGTGCTTTGATTTTGTTCTGGTTAGATCCTTTATCAAAGTGCTGGAAGCGATGGCGACTCTGGTGTTAGCTTGTGAAAGTACTTTAGAAACATTCAGTTCAACCTGGCTGTTGGGAAGAATTATAACTTTGTTAGGAGTGCTGTTGGTGCGTGGATAATTAATGATCTGAAGAGCTGTTTTCTTGCAATCTTTGATGAAAAGGAAGGAAAATGTAAATCAGTGATGGTTTGGTGAATGTATGTACATTCCTCGCCAAGAAACTCAGGACTACAAATTCGGTATGCTCTCAGGAAAAGTCCGATGATGATGCCTTTTTTGGTCCTAGTATCTTGACTGGAATAGAGTCGCCATCGCTTCCATACTTCAATAAAAGATCTAACCAGAACAAAATCCAAGCACCACGAACCAGTCAATGCAGAAGTTTACACTATACCCTGTGGAGGCTGCGACAAGATCTATGTAGGTGAAACAACAAGAAACCTCGACACCCGCCTCAATGAACACATTTACGCATGTAGGAACGATAACTTGAACAACGCCTGTGTACAACACCGAAATTCCACCAATCATCTCATGAAGTTCAGGGACGCAAGTGCCTTGAATCTTCACTAATCGCTGTTTCTAATACAATTAAATAAAACAAAGGCAGCTTCACCATCTCTGAAGTCTTAGCAAGAATCCTCCTGAAAACAGTAAACCCTGCCATCACATAGTCTCTCCTGTTAATACTACACAAGCACATTACAGAGAATGAACATTGAAACAGGCCTTCTCTATCCAGCCTCCAATAAAAATATTTGTCTAACCTATTTTTATGTTACCCAAGTAATAGTATTTATATACTTTTACTCATGTGCGAGTTAATATTGTATTACTACTACTACTACTACAACTTATATCATTACTACTACTTCTACCACTAGTATTGCACTTCACTCTAAAGGAAATAAATGGTATAAAATACCGACACAATGGAAATATAAAACATATGCAGTATAATGTGATCCTTTATTGACAACGTTTCGCTTTTTCAAGTGTCTCAATTCTTCAACAAACAGATCTACCTGGGGTGGAAGGTACGCGAGTATTTATAGTCAGGTTCAGAATGTTGAGGTCAGGTGGAGAATGCCGCATCTGATGATCTACCGGGTGGGTAGATCATCAGATGCGGCATTCTCCACCTGACCTCAACATTCTGAACATGACTATAAATACTCCCGTACGTTCCACCCCAGGTAGATCTGTGTGTGACTTGAAAAAGCCCACTGTGTGGGTGAAACGTTGTCAATAAAGGATCACATTAAACTGCATATGTGTTTATGTTTCCATTGTGGTTGAATTAGACACATGTGCAACTCTTGGGTATCTTTATTGAGGAAACGTTTCGCCACACAGTGGCTTCATCAGTCCATACAAAGGAGAAACTTGAAGAACAGGAGGAGAATGAGGTAATCAGTCCCTCAGCCTTGAGTCGATGTGGTCAGTCCATCAATCTTGAATAGAATACGGCAAATGTGACACCACCTACGACTGCTGCACCTCTCCTGTCTACGGTTTATAAGCTGCTTCTCCGCTCATATGCCGTGTTCTATTCAAGATTGATGGACTGACCACATCGACTCAAGGCTGAGGGATTGATTACCTCATTCACCTGTTCTTCAAGTTTCTCCTTTGTATGGACTGATGAAGCCACTGTGTGGCGAAACGTTTCCTCAATAAAGATACCCAAGAGTTGCCATGTGTCTAATTCAACAACATGTCGGTTCTCTGAACCATTCATCTTCACACTTCGATCTGTCTCCCTTCATCCCTTATGCTGATGCAACAATTTGCTTAAAATGAAATTAACAGTTTACCTCCCAGGGATCTCTTTACCCTTCAGAGGTCGGTGGTATCCACTTTACAGTAAGTATCAGAAGTAGTTGGCAGGTGTAGCACCGTGCTTGACCACTGGGGAGGGGGAGTAAGGGAAGAGAAAGAAACGAAGACGTGGAAAGCGGTGAGGAAAGGAGGAGAATGGAGAGAGAGAGAGAGAGAGAAAGAGAGAGAGAGAGGAGAGAGGAGAGAGAGAGAGAGAGAGAGAGAAGAGAGAGAGAGAGAGAGAGAGAGAGAGGAGAGAGAGAGAGAGAGAGAGAGAGAGAGAGAGAGAGAGAGAGAGAGAGAGAGAGAGAGAGAGAGAGAGAGAAGGATTATTGCCATTATTGCCTTAATCATAATTCCGTATCTCTGCAAGAATGACCACCACACTCTCGCAGCCAGATGCCCTACAAGAAGAGATGTAGTAAAGAAACAATTTCAGCAACAAAACAAACCCAACCCACAAACAACCTCACATGCCACCGTCACCAAGCTTCAGGCAGACTCCACCAAGATCCTACAAGCCACGCAAGCAGCCTCCACCACTCCTCTGCCAGCTCCTGCTGGTGACTCCACCAAAATCCTTTACTGCATCATGTATGCCCATGTACAGAATGCAGCTGAGCCTGGCTCCTTTAATACCACCATCAACGAACTCTTCAAGCTCAACAACATGCCAAGTTTCACATTTCCTACGTCACCACCTTCCACCGAGGTTCTCCAATCCACGGCAAATGTCACCAACATTGTCGTTGCTCCACCACTACCAGACACTGAGTCGACCCAATCAGAGATCTCTGAGACCTCAGAAGAACCCACTAACGAGAACCAACTAGAAACCTCTGAGACCTCAGAAGGACCCACCCACGAGAACTCAACACCACCTGCCTCTACTCCTACTGCTACTGACCCACCAGAAACCCCGACTCATCCAGCCCGCACTCCAACCACCACGTTCTACACCACGAAACAATACAGCAATGCTATGCCCAGCTCAGAACTCAGACAACGACTCCTAGACAACACCGCAAAGTACACCTGCCACGGAAACCCACCTCTAACCCTACAAGACATACTCAACGCCCTCAACGACGAAAGATACATTCACCTCAAAGTGAAGGTACAACACCTCTCAAGAACAAAATTCAACGCAGTCATCAACGGCTCCCACTGCAACACAGTATAAATCATCACCTACCAAAGTCCCCCAGCACTTTGCTATTTAGCTAAAGCTGGTGTGTGGCTCCAAAACGACCCTGTTTTCCTGGGCACCACCAGCCATCTCCAGACGGGCACTTGAGTACCAGCCCTACTCTACCGACACTGCTGCCACCAGCACATCTCGCTCCAACACAACCTCCTGCAGTACCTCTGCACATCACGCTCCAGAGTGGACGGGCCACTCACCTCTGCAACCCCACCTCCTACTCCACCCTCCCAACCTCTTCCATTTTTCCAGCCCTGCCCTCCCTCTTCCTTCCCATCCTCACCAACCCTCAGGTCAGAACTTCAACTTCAACTCTAGTTACAAGATTTTCATGATCTTGAAATTTCCAGTGTTGAAGTTCGATAGCCGCCTGTTTGACAATTCCTGTTCCCTGGTCAGGTCATCCTGTAGATTTTTCCACTACTTTTCCGGTATTAATTCTTCTTATCAGCTGTACATCATTCACAGAGAGATTTGATGTGCTCGACATCATTCATGTCCCGTAGCTCGGTTGCTACCGCATTCAGCTCACACACTGATCTCTGTGTTTTGATTCCCTGTACGGATGGAAACATTACGGCGTGTTTCCATAAGACACATACTGTCATTGTTCAACAGGGTGATTGTCGACTGGTGTGGGTCGCATCCTGGGGATAAGATTAACCTACGTTGCCCGAAATGCTCTGCATAACCAGGGCTTGTTATAAAGTATGTTACTGGTGTCAGCTATGGTCTATATAAGTTGTATCATATAATTGTATAATTAAAGATTATTATTATTATTATTATTATTATTAATTATTATTATTATTATTATTATTATTATTATTATTATTATTATTATTATTATTATTATTATTATTATTATTATTATTATTATTGTTACGTCTTATAAAAACAGTACCGGTCCCAAGATGGATCACTGTAGGACACCACTCGTCAAACTCCTTCCTCCTGACACCGCCTACCGGACCATCACATTGTTTTTCATAATGTTATTCCTTGATCCAGCGAAGAGTTAACGTTTCGCGATTAGTGAACGGAGGACCGAACCTTCGCCGTTCTTGCGCTGACTCACCCACTCGATACAGCGCTTCAAAAATGTTAATTTTTATAATAATCAGGCGGAGCACCTTTCCCGTTACCCCTGCCTGTTCTTCCTGTTTTAAATTAGTCTCTAGTGAGGTACGGTGGATTTAAACACTGCCGATAGTATTAGAGAAAAAACGAAACGTTACAGAACAGAGCGAAACGTTTACCCAATAAAACATGAAGGTATAATGCCAAATTCCTTCTTATTACGAACACAGGTAATAGAATGGCCTGTAACCTGGTCGTAATGGGCTTGTGGAGCAAAACAAACTCAGCAGTAATATTTAACTCGTATTTTCTTCACCAGATATATATATATATATATATACAATTATGTACACTTATGTATACTATGTACAGGAGTTGAATATAAGTGTACCACGGTAACAAAGAATGGCAAAACAGAAGCCAGAGAGAGAGAGAGAGAGAGAGAGAGAGAGAGAGAGAGAGAGAGAGAGAGAGAGAGAGAGAGAGAGAGAGAGAGAGAGCACCGTAATCAACCAGCAGCTAAGCAAGTTGGCAAATGCTGACCGCGAGCGAACCACGTTGCCTCAGCATATGGCAGGCTCGCCTGTGAGTGAACAATGAACCAAGGTACTGATTTAACGATGGGTACCCTAAAAAATCATTAAACCCTCAGCACCCGGTTTGCTGGTTGGGAGGCAGCCTATATGGGAGTGTGTACATACGTCGAATAAATTGTAACATTCTCTGCATGACACACTTCTTATAGTTCAAAATATTATGCGGTCAGCCTACCCATTCGCTGCTGCTTGATCTCTGCTTTCATACCTGATTAAGACCAGTAGGTTTGCCAGACAGAACTGACTCGCAGCTCGATCGCTATCGCCCTCAGTTCACACACTGAGGTAAGGGGATCGATTCCCCGGTACGGCTGGAAGCCATTAGGACGTGTTTCCATTAGACATCTGCCGTCCCTGTTCACCCATCAGCAAAATGGGTACCTGGGTGTAAGTCGACTGGTGTGGATCGCATCCTGGGGGCTAAAACTGACCCAATTTGCCCGAAATACTCTGCAGAACAAGTATACAGCTAGGCCTGTATACTTTGTACTTGTAGAAATAAAGATATTATTATTATTCCATTAGCCTGTGTTAACGTCGTTTATGAGGCCATGCTTCTCTAGGTAACACGCAGGCGCCATCTGACGACACCTGCTTTTTTTTAGATGCATTTTAACAGCACTAAAGTTCTCCCAGGTGCTCTCTGGCAACACGTTAAGTCCACTGAGGGATCCCTCTGGCAGCACCTGAGTCCCCTCAGCCTCCCGCGACAGCTCCCGCCTCTCAAATTCTCCCCTCCCTACCCTACCTCGATGAACCGTTTCCCAGAGCTACCTAAATGGACTTTGGTGCTGGGGAGGGTGATTAGTAGCTCTCTAGGGATGACGAGGAGGAGGAGGAGGAGGAGAGGAAGGGAAGAGAGAGAGAGAGAGAGCGTGAGAAAGAGAGAGAGAGAGAGAGAGAGAGAGAGAGAGAGAGAGAGAGAGAGAGAGAGAGAGAGAGAGAGAGAGAGAGAGAGAGAGAGAGAGAGAGAGAGAGAGAGACAGAGAGAGAGAGAGAGACAGAGAGAGAGAAATTATCTGCGTGTTAAGAATAGAAAAGCAGAAAGCTCTCTTTCCACCCTCCACTCTGACCATTGCCGGAGTGAAGAACAAAGCGGATGGGGGATATACCATACTATATTGATAAATACCATGGAATTTTACAGAAGAGATAGAACTGGGTAGAAGATGTGGGCTGCATTTATCTCCAATAAATCAGTACTGGTTCTATCCTATTACTCTTGTTTCTCCACTGTCACTCACACAGCCATGTGTGTCAGTGCTTCTGCTTCTATTTACCACCAGGTCTGTAAGAACATCACTATCCTCTACTTCTTCCACTGCCACCATTTTTCAACCAGTTGCCTCGCTATCAACTGATAGTCCTGATGCAGCCATTGAACAAGCATCAGGAATCCGTAGACTTCAGATTGCTCCAGCTGTTGCGTGTTTATGAAAGTCCAAACGGGTTTTAATGGGAGTTTAGTGAGTGGTACACAAATAACCCGCACATAGAAGAGAGGAGCTCACGACGACGTTTCGGTCCGACTTGGACCATTTACAAAGTCACACTAACGAGAAGCGGAGCAGGACGGGTATATATAGGCAGGAGGTGGTAGTGGTGGTAGTAGTAGTAGTAGTAGTGGTGGTGGTAATAGTAGTAGTAGTAGTAGTAGTAGTAGTAGTAGTAGTAGTAGTAGTAGTAGTAGTAGCAGTAGTAGTAGTAGTAGTAGTAGTAGTAGTAGTAGTAGTAGTAGTGGTAGTGGTAGTAGTTGGGAATAAGGAGGACGAGCCAGTCAAATACATAGAAAGGGGAGCACTGCAAGGGAGCTAGGTGCCCACAGAGGGAGAGCAAGTACACAGAGGTGGGGGAAAGGGGAAGTAATGAAATAAATAATGAAGGAACAGAAACACGAGACAGAAGAAAGACAACCCAGAGGAGAAAAAAGGACTAAAAGTACTACTACTACCACCACTACTACTACTACTACCACCACCACTACCTCCTCCTGCCTATATATACCCGTCCTGCTCCACTTCTCGTTAATATGTATGTAATAATATTATAAATATATAAAAATGGTTATAAATGACCATAATTTTTAAAGGGGTGGACCGGTAAGCCAGCGGAAGGCCTCGGTCAGATGACCAAAAGCTCCAAAGGCGGGTCATCATCTGACTAAGACCTGCGTCAGGAAACATTTGTCCTGTTTCCTGACGAACCTTACCTAACTTCTCGTTAGTGTGACTTTATAAATGGTCCAAGTCGGACCGAAAAGTCGTCGTAAGCTCCTCTCTTCTATGTGCGGGTTATTTGTGTATCGTTCCAGTCACGGTATTGTGCCTTTTTTGTTATTTAGTGAGTGGTTGAATGAGGTAGCCAGTGTCTTAGGCAACATCTAGCTTCTGTCCTGCCACATTGTACTCTTTATCGTGCTGGTAACCGTAGCTCCTCCCTCCTAGGGCACAATGTATCTATATGAATCCTACACTTGGAAATGAATTACTGCATTGTCTTCTCACTTGCATCATTAGCGGATAGAGTATTTCAACCTGGTATAATTCTGGGTGTCCCGTAGGTCGATTGCTAGCGTACTCTGCTCACACACACCCTGAGATACAGAGGTCTAGCCTCGGTACGAATAGTAACAATAGGACATGTTTCCCTAAGACACTTGCTGTCCCTGTTCAACTATCAGTAAAACAGGTACCTGGGTGTTAGTCGACTGGTGTGGGTCGCATCCTGAGGATAAAATTAACTTAATTTACTCGAAATACTCTGCATAAAAAGAGGCTTTGTATATCGCAGTATGTCACTGATGTCAGCTACGCCTGTTACGGAGTACTGTAAAAAAAATATTTATATAAAATAACGATCCACATATAATGTCATTTTCATTGTATACTGAAAGCGGACGTGTATTATTCCTTGAAAGCGAACGCGTTTTATTCCTGTCAGTCAGGCAGTGGCCAGGACAGGAGCAGATGCCTTAAAACTAGTTGAGCACCAGTCGGGTGGTGATGGGGGTAAAGTCATCATGTTTGGGAGGTAGTTTGAGTAGATTGTAAGTTGTATATAAGTTACTATTAATATAGATATATTTTATATAGGTGAGTTTTTGTCCTTCCATCGTAATATTAATTAATAATGTTTAATATATGAGTACATGCTAGCCCAAGGTTTGCTGTGTATTTCAGAGTAATTTTATAACCATTGTCCTCATCGCTTCCGGGCCGTGTGGACAGGCTGCGCAGTACCTCACGAATCATCTGGTTTTCTGCGCAGTTTTCCTGTTTTGAGCAATCAAAATGGCGGACAGACATGGACGCAGGGTAAATACTGTCTGTGTGGAGCTGGTACGTGGTACCCTGAGTAGTTCTACAATGCAGGTGCTTCTGCCAAGTATCATCCGCGATGTGTACGGCATACCGAACGACGAGTTGTATGGTGTAGCAGTGAATGGAGTGTCCAGGATCTTCGTCAAGTTCAAGAGTGCTGGGTTTTACTCCAGCATAGTAGACGCATTCCAAGAAAAGAGGATGACCGTCAGTTCTGCAGTGGAGGTCTGCCTACATGACGCATCAAGCTATGTAACGTGGGTAAATTATTATTATTATTATTATAATCAAAAAGAAGCGCTAAGCCACAAGGACTATACAGCGCTGCAAACGTGGGTAAAGGTGAGAAATGTCCCCTTTGAGGCCTTGGAATATGATGTTGTGGAGGTATTCCGTAGGTATGGCAAGATCCATTCGGCAGAGTTGGGAGTGTGGAAGGATGGGCCTTATATGGGGCTGCCAGAGGGATCTTTCACATTGAAGATGACATTGAGACAACCTATACCATCGTACGTTCTGATGGAAGAGTTCAGAACACAGGTTTATGTGTATTATGCAGGACAGCGTCGGACATGTAGGCTGTGCGGGTCTTATGACCATATGGCGGCCCAATGTCATCAAAGGCAGGGACGGAGGGAACAGGCGCCAATGACTGTGGAACAACAGCTGGGCTCCTTAGCACCTGGAACAGGTGAAGCTGCAAGACAGGCGTCTGGAAGTTGGAGTGAAGAAGTAGACAGAGCGGAGTCGGAGTTGGGAGCGTGCGCCATGTTACCTGTGGGAACTGTGTCTGAGCGACCATCTACGGATGCGACTGTTGACAGAAGTGACTTACAACAGGATGGTCTGTTGGACGAGGTCTTGAAAGACTTCTTGGGGGAGGTGGAAGACAGTCAGGAAGGGGAGAAGGATGGGAGGGTATTGGAGGGGGTAGCAGCTGCACAGGAGTGTGAGAACACCTTGTGCAACGAGAGTAAGCAGCACACGCTGGTGGTTGAGGTGCACCAGGAGGACATGGATGCTGCGGCAACGTGTGGAGGTGGCACACGTAAGCGAGCAGCTGGGACGTCTGATATGGAAGATGTCTTAATGCCAGGGCAGAGATCTGGAAAGAAACCTTGGAAGACCGTGCTAGATCTCCCGGGGAATGGTGGCACCGGTTCTGTGGTGCTGCAAGGGTCGAAGGAAAAGGGGGGGATCGGAGGGCTGGATAGACCAAGTGACAAACGTGGCTATAGTCAACAGCCACGTCTTTCGAACAACCTTCAAAAGAGGCGGGGCAAGCCGCCTTTACTGTCATAATTCAAGGTTGTAACGATCAATGTTAATGGCCTGAGAGCCGAGGTTAAAAGAGTATGGGTGGAATGGTTTTTAAAGAGATTTAATGTAGATAGTAGGTTGGTAGACAGCAACCACCCAGGGAAGTACTACCGTCCTGCCAGATGACTGTGAAACAGAAACCTGTAACTGTTTTGCATGATGGTAGGATTGCTGGTTTCTTTTTCTGTCTCATAAACACGCTAGATAACAGGGATATCTTGCTACTCCTACTTACACTTTGGTCACACTTCACAGACACGCACATGCATATATATATACATACATCTAGGTTTTTCTCCTTTTTCTAAATAGCTCTTGTTCCTCTTTATTTCTTCTATTGTCCATGGGGAAGTGGAAAAGAATCTTTCCTCCGTAAGCCATGCGTGTCGTATGAGGCGAGTAAAATGCCGGGAGCAATGGGCTAGTAACCCCTTCTCCTGTAGACATTTACTAAAAAAGAGAAGAAGAAAAACTTTATAAAACTGGGATGCTTAAATGTGCGTGGATGTAGTGCAGATGACAAGAAACAGATGATTGCTGATGTTATGAATGAAAAGAAGTTGGATGTCCTGGCCCTAAGCGAAACAAAGCTGAAGGGGGTAGGGGAGTTTCGGTGGGGGGAAATAAATGGGATTAAATCTGGAGTATCTGAGAGAGTTAGAGCAAAGGAAGGGGTAGCAGTAATGTTGAATGATCAGTTATGGAAGGAGAAAAGAGAATATGAATGTGTAAATTCAAGAATTATGTGGATTAAAGTAAAGGTTGGGTGCGAGAAGTGGGTCATAATAAGCGTGTATGCACCTGGAGAAGAGAGGAATGCAGAGGAGAGAGAGAGATTTTGGGAGATGTTAAGTGAATGTATAGAGCCTTTGAACCAAGTGAGAGAGTAATTGTGGTAGGGGACCTGAATGCTAAAGTAGGAGAAACTTTTAGAGAGGGTGTGGTAGGTAAGTTTGGGGTGCCAGGTGTAAATGATAATGGGAGCCCTTTGATTGAACTTTGTATAGAAAGGGGTTTAGTTATAGGTAATACATATTTTAAGAAAAAGAGGATAAATAAGTATACAAGATATGATGTAGGGCGAAATGACAGTAGTTTGTTGGATTATGTATTGGTAGATAAAAGACTGTTGAGTAGACTTCAGGATGTACATGTTTATAGAGGGGCCACAGATATATCAGATCACTTTCTAGTTGTAGCTACACTGAGAGTAAAAGGTAGATGGGATACAAGGAGAATAGAAGCATCAAAGAAGAGAGAGGTGAAGGTTTATAACTAAAAGAGGAGGCAGTTAGGGTAAGATATAAACAGATATTGGAGGATAGATGGGCTAATGAGAGCATAGGCAATGGGGTCGAAGAGGTATGGGGTAGGATTAAAAATGTAGTGTTAGAGTGTTCAGCAGAAGTTTGTGGTTACAGGAAAGTGGGTGCGGGAGGGAAGAGGAGCGATTGGTGGAATGATGATGTGAAGAGAGTAGTAAGGGAGAAAAAGTTAGCATATGAGAAGTTTTTACAAAGTAGAAGTGATGCAAGGAGGGAAGAGTACATGGAGAAAAAGAGAGAGGTTAAGAGAATGGTGAAGCAATGTAAAAAGAGAGCAAATGAGAGAGTGGGTGAGATGTTATCAACAAATTTTGTTGAAAATAAGAAAAAGTTTTGGAGTGAGATTAACAAGTTAAGAAAGCCTAGAGAACAAATGGATTTGTCAGTTAAAAATAGGAGAGGAGAGTTATTAAATGGAGAGTTAGAGGTATTGGGAAGATGGAGGGAATATTTTGAGGAATTGTTAAATGTTGATGAAGATAGGGAAGCTGTGATTTCGTGTATAGGGCAAGGAGGAACAACATCTTGTAGGAGTGAGGAAGAGCCAGTTGTGAGTGTGGGGGAAGTTCGTGAGGCAGTAGGTAAAATGAAAGGGGGTAAGGCAGCCGGGATTGATGGGATAAAGATAGAAATGTTAAAAGCAGGTGGGGAAATAGTTTTGGAGTGGTTGGTGCAATTATTTAATAAATGTATGGAAGAGGGTAAGGTACCTAGGGATTGGCAGAGAGCATGCATAGTTCCTTTGTATAAAGGCAAAGGGGATAAAAGAGAGTGCAAAAATTATAGGGGGATAAGTCTGTTGAGTATACCTGGCAAAGTGTATGGTAGAGTTATTATTGAAAGAATTAAGAGTAAGACGGAGAATAGGATAGCAGATGAACAAGGAGGCTTTAGGAAAGGTAGGGGGTGTGTGGACCAGGTGTTTACAGTGAACATATAAGTGAACAGTATTTAGATAAGGCTAAAGAGGTCTTTGTGGCATTTATGGATTTGGAAAAGGCATATGACAGGGTGGATAGGGGGGCAATGTGGCAGATGTTGCAGGTGTATGGTGTAGGAGGTAGGTTACTGAAAGCAGTGAAGAGTTTTTACGAGGATAGTGAGGCTCAAGTTAGAGTATGTAGGAAAGAGGGAAATTATTTCCCAGTAAAAGTAGGCCTTAGACTAGGATGTGTGATGTCACCGTGGTTGTTTAATATATTTATAGATGGGGTTGTAAGAGAAGTAAATGCGAGGGTCTTGGCAAGAGGCGTGGAGTTAAAAGATAAAGAATCACACATAAAGTGGGAGTTGTCACAGTTGCTCTTTGCTGATGACACTGTGCTCTTGGGAGATTCTGAAGAGAAGTTGCAGAGATTGGTGGATGAATTTGGTAGGGTGTGCAAAAGAAGAAAATTGAAAGTGAATACAGGAAAGAGTAAAGTTATGATGATAACAAAAAGATTAGGTGATGAAAGATGGGATATCAGATTGGAGGGAGAGAGTATGGAGGAGGTGAATGTATTCAGATATTTGGGAGTGGACGTCTCAGCGGATGGGTCCATGAAAGATGAGGTGAATCATAGAATTGATGAGGGGAAAAGGGTGAGTGGTGCACTTAGGAGTCTGTGGAGACAAAGAACTTTGTCCTTGGAGGCAAAGAGGGGAATGTATGAGAGTATAGTTTTACCAACGCTCTTATATGGGTGTGAAGCATGGGTGATGAATGTTGCAGCGAGGAGAAGGCTGGAGGCAGTGGAGATGTCATGTGTGAGGGCAATGTGTGGTGTGAATATAATGCAGAGAATTCGTAGTTTGGAAGTTAGGAGGAGGTGCGGGATTACCAAAACTGTTGTCCAGAGGGCTGAGGAAGGGTTGTTGAGGTGGTTCGGACATGTGGAGAGAATGGAGCGAAACAGAATAACTTCAGGAGTGTATCAGTCTGTAGCGGAAGGAAGGCGGGGTAGGGGTCGGCCTAGGAAAGGTTGGAGGGAGGGGGTAAAGGAGGTTTTGTGTGCGAGGGGCTTGGACTTCCAGCAGGCATGCGTGAGCGTGTTTGATAGGAGTGAATGGAGACAAATGGTTTTTAATATTTGACGTGCTGTTGAAGTGTGAGCAAAGTAACACTTATGAAGGGGTTCAGGGAAACCGGCAGGCCGGACTTGAGTCCTGGAGATGGGAAGTACAGTGTCTGCACTCTGAAGGAGGGGTGTTAATGTTGCAGTTTAAAAACTGTAGTGTAAAGCACCCTTCTGGCAAGACAGTGATGGAGTGAATGATGGTGAAAGTTTTTCTTTTTCGGGCCACCCTGCCTTGGTGGGAATCGGCCAGTGTGATAATAAATAAATAAACATGTTTCATTCAGGAGCATAATTATAAGTTTGGTTGTTAGTTGTCTTTGAAAGGATATAAGTTGTATGTGAGTGGCTCGTTGAGGTTGAAAGGTGGGGTTGCTGTGGCTGTAAAGGAAACCAGTCCATTGCGTATTTTGGGGTGGGCGGAGGGGGGGAGGGTCGTGCGGGTGGAGGGAGAATGGGGTGCAACGAGGGTTTGTTTTATAGGAGTGTATATGCCGGTGGATGGCAACGCACGAGTCAAGGAGAACTTTGTGAGGGAATTTTTGATATACTATTTAAGGGGTTTACCTTTAGTCACTGTCATAGGGGGAGATTGGAATTGTTATTCGGGGTGGGGATGTGGAACCGAGGGGGGCGGGGTGTATGTTGGGCTTGTTACGTAATGTGTTTGGATGTTGTGGGGAGGGGTGGTTTGGATGTTGTGGGGAGGGGGGGTTGGCAGGTTGAGTATACGTTTGTCAGACGGGATTATGCTGCAAGATTAGATAGGATCTATGCAACGGAAGCTGTACGTGTGTTGGGAGTCAGGACTTTTGATGTGGGGTTTTCTGATCATAGGGCAGTTATGGCAGATCTTGATTGGGAGGGTATGGTTAGAATACAATCGGGTTTTTGGAAATTAAATGCAAGACTCGTGAGGAGTGAGGAGGTGAGTATGGCTTTTGGGGAATGGTGGCAAACTTTTTGGGATTCTAGAGAGGTGGAGTCGTGTGTCTTAGAATGGTGGGAAAGGCATGCTAAGCTGGGTATAGCAGGTTTCTATAAAAGGAAGGGAAGGGAAGAGGCAGGGTGGAGGTATGGGTTGCAAAATTATTTTGAATATCAGCTAAATGGGTGTTATGAGGAAGGGGGGGGACAGTACGGAAACATGGTGCAACTCAAGGACAGGTTGGCAGAGTTGCATAATGGTAGATTTGATGCGGTACGTGTAAGGGCGGGAATGGAGGCTGTGCTGTGAGGGGATAAACCTTCGGGAAGTGTTTTGCGAGGTTTTAGGGTAAGGCAGAAGGATTCGACTATTTTAAACTTGGAGGTAAGTGAGGATATGGGTGGTTATCATAAGGGACAGGTACTGAATACTACAGAAGGCATGAGCAATTATGCTGATTTCTGGTTCCAAAAGAAGTGGGGGAAGGGGGAGGAGGGCGATGCTATTGAGGAGGTGTGGGGGGAGAGGTTTAGGGTCATGTGGAGAGGAGGGCATGGGGATGGGAGGTGAGATTAGCATGGGGAAGTTGAGGAGGCTGTGTTCAACATGAGTACTGGCAAGGCACCGGGTATAGATGGGATTTCAAATGATTTTTATAGAATTCAATGGGAGCACATTAAGTACTGTCTGGTGAGGGTCATGAATTGTATGCGATGGGAGGGACAGTTAGGACAGACTCAGCGAACGGGTGTAGTCGTATTAGTACGCAAAAAGCAAGAGGGAAGAGTGAGTACAGAGCTATTTCGCTAATGTGTGCCGACTACAAGATTTTCGCAAAGATACTGGGCAATAGGATGAAAAAGGTGTTAGGTGGGGTTATTCATAAGGGGCAGATGGGTATTCCGGGTAGAAGCATGAGAGATGGGCATGGCCGAATTAGGGATTTTTTGGAGGGTTGCAACGGGGGAGGGCTTTTGGGTATTGATTGGGAAAATGCGTACGACTGTGTGGATAGAAACTTTCTGAGGGCTAGTTTGTTGCATCTCGGTTTTGGCATGGGAGTGGTGAGGTGGGTTGATACAATGTATTCATCTGCAATGGTGCGGGTACAAATTAATGGCAGGTTGGGAAGGCCTGTAAGGATGGAGAGGGGTTTGAGACAGGGGTGTCCCCTGTCTCAAATATTGTTTGCTTGTATGCAGCATCCATTTTATGGGCTCGTTGAGGGGAGGGGGATTTTAAATGGGGAGAAGGATGGGTGTATAGATGGGGTGGGGTATGTGGACGATACCACTGTTCTGATAGCCGGAGTGGAGGGATTGCGTACGGTGAAAAGTGTGTTGGAGCTTTTCGGGAGGGCATCTGGAATGCGGGTGAACAGAGCAAAATCAAGTTTGCTGGAGGTGGGTGCCTTGGTGGGGGGGGGGGCTTGGGGTTGGAGTTTGGGTGGGAAGTAATGGCTAGGCTAAAAATTTGTGAAGTTATATACATGACAGATGCGCGGGAGGCTAGGCAGGTGAATTCGGAGGTGGTGGTGGAGAGGGCAGTAAAAAGGTTAAGGAGTTTACGGGCGGGGGACGTCACCTTACAACAGCGGGCGATAATCGTAAATTCATTAGTTTATAGTAAAGTATGGAGTATGGCTGTGGTGTATCCACTGCGGACCCAAGACGTACATGAGATTCAGAGGAGGGCATTACGTTATGTTTGGGGTTTCAGGAGGGCATGGCTAAGCAAGGAGGTGGTGATGTCGAATATACGCAGTGGTGGAGTAGGCCTTTTAGCGTTGGGGCCGAGAGTAAAGGCCTTATATGTGAAACAGAGGTTCGTTAGGGAGGGGGGGGAAAGAGGGGTTAGAGTTGGGGAAAGTGATGGGGGATGTGCGGAGATGGTGGAGAGGAAAAGAATTAATTGAATGCGAGGATATGCTGAGGTTATTGTTATTGATTAGGGAGGTGGAAAAACTTAGGTTGGGGCGTTTGGTGATGATGAGCAGGAGGCCGGAAATCATACAGGGGGTATCGGTTTATCCCTTGTATGATTGGGGGATGGTATGAAATGACTTTCGAAAGCTTAAGTTAATGCCGAGAGTACGGGAGTTTGTATATAGATTTATGATGGGGATATTAGCATCGAAAGCTGTTTTGTGTTCAATGGGACTGGTGAGGGAACAGACCTGCAATCACTGTGGGGAACAGGAAACAGCTATTCATGCGGTTTATTTCAGTGAAGAGTTGAGGGAGGTAAGGGTGTGGTTAGCGAAGGTTTTTAGGTTGATGGGTGGGGGTAATGTAGAGACCCTGCGAGCCTTAACATTAGAAGTAGGCGGGGTCTCCAGAGAAGTGAAAAGGGCGATTATGTATGTAGTGGTGGATTTTCTGTATATTTCCTGGGGGATGAGGGACACGGGAGGGGGGAGAATTAGGATTAGGGCAATTGTGGTGGGCATATATAGAAAGGTTTGCAGAAACAAACTTATTTACGGGGGACAGTGGAGGGCACGTTTTCCGGAGACCTACTGCAAAATTACGGTCAATGGCCTCATGCAGTTGGCGAGCTAATTATACGTAAAGGACTGGTTTCCTTTATAAGCGGGTTGACATTAGTTTTTCGGAGGGGGAGTGTATGAGGTAAAGTTTTTGCGAAAGAATGTGAGGGTCGGGAAGGTATGTAGTGCGTGGTGCTGTGTTGACATGTAAGTTTTGTGTGAAAGGTTTTGATAAGCCCAAGATTTGTATAAATTAGGGCCCTGTGATTAAAAGGGAGTTATAGAAGTCACTGTCCATATTGGTCTACCATTTTTTGCAAAGATAATTTTTCTGGTATGTATTTTCGCAGTATTTATTGTAATTTTGTAGGGAATTTATTTCCTCTCAGATGGCTTTTATATTTGTTTTTACATAATTTGTTTTCCATCACTTTTGTAATGTTATTAAGTTTGGTTGCTGATGCAACGTATGCTGTAAACATCTTGCAGTTGTTGATGCTTTATACGCTTATGTAATTTGTGTAATGCTTATTTTTGTTACAGAGTAATGTTGACGGATAATTACCAGATTTTGTTCTTAAGTGTGCGAATGATGTGGGTGTATTTATAGATGAGTTTTCATGGGGGGGGGTCCCCCCTCGAACAGTTTTGTGTGTGTCAGATATATTATCATTTTGTATAATGTGTGTCAGTGAATGCTGTGTATGTATTTTGCGTGTTTCAAATTTTTTTCTCTTGCACTTGTGATATAATTCTTAGTAATCTTGTCCAGATCCTGTATTGGTGTGGTATTTAATATTTTGTACTACCTTGTAATTTATGATGTTTTAAATAAAATATAAAAAATTTTTATAACCCCTAGACAGCAGTGTGAGCAGCCTTTAGGAGCCAGGAACATTTTATTTAAGTTACGATTTCAAAGTCGTAACAGCCTATATACCTTGTACATGTCCTTGCAGAAATAAAGATTATTATTATTATTATTATTATTATTATTATTATTATTATTATTATTATTATTATTATTATTATTATTATACTAAAGGTTTAAGTGCTTTGAGCCTTTCTTCATATCGTTTGTTTCTAAGTGATGGTATGAGTGTGGTAGGTCTAACAAGTGTGTTATAGAAAGACAGTATAGCGACTTGTATCGTATGCTCGAATTCTATCATCTTTGTTGCTCGCAGACAGGCACTGATTGGTGCTTTTCCGGTCGTGGTTTGTGATTACTCCAAGGTCGTTTGTCATTCTTGTTTCGGTTAGCTTGAAATCAAACTTTTTGTGTTCATGATCGAGGTGGTTATACCAGAAATGCATTACTTTGCACTTGTGAATATTGAAACTTACGTTCCAAGTCTCCGACCACCAGTCCAGGTCACTTTGAACAATCAGGCAATCTGGTTTGGATGCTGCACCTTTCCCAGTTTGGTGTCATCTGCTAATTTTACTGTATTGACGTTCGCCCTCCCAACATCATTGATGTACACTGTGACTGGGATTGGAAAAAGAAACGAAGCCTGGGGAACTCCACTCTATAAGGGAAGCCACTCTATACAGGAAGCAGTTGAGTACCACTGTCTCTTGTCTGAGTCGGGCACAAAGTGAGTCTTTTATTCCAGAGGCTTCTATTTCGGCCAAAAATCTTCGAAGGCCTCCTAAAAATCTAGATATATTACGTCTGTTAGGACATTTTCCTCCAAGATTTTTGCATATATAAATGAAAAAAATGAGTAAGGTAGCCAGACGTAACCTTGAGCTGTGGAATCCATGTTGGTTTCCGGTTATTAGGTTTCTATTTTCCAGAAACATCTTGTTCCCCCCCCCAAAAAAAAAGTCTTAATCACTTTACCTAAAAATGACGTTAAGCTGACTGGCGATAGCTGACTGTACAAGTCTTGTTCAACATTTTAAATACTGCTGCGACATTTGCCAATCTGTGATCCTCTTGGCAACATACCTTCTTCTGAGGATTTGTTAATACGGCCAGAAAGGTAAACAGTTTGATATACACATTCTTCTACAACCCTGGAAGTCACATCATCCGACTCTCGTGATCTGTTGATTACTAGTTGAATACTAGTGCCACACAGTGTAGTATTAGTACCACACAGTGTAGTACTAGTGCCACACAATGTAGTACTACTACCAGTACCATACAGTGTAGTATTAGCGCCACACAGTGTAGTAAAACACAGTATAGTACTAGTGCTACACAGTGAAGTAATAGTGCCACATAGTGTAGCACTGGTGCCACACAGTGTATTACTAGTGCCACACATTGTAGCATTGGTGCCACACAGTGTAGCAGCGGTATCACACAGTGTAGTACTGGGGCCACACAGTGCAGTACTAGTGCTACACAGTGTAGTACTGTTGCCACACAGTGTAGTAATGGGGCCACACAGTGCAGCACTAGTGCTACACAGGGTAGTACTAGTGCTACGCAGTGTAGTACTAGTGCTACACAGTGTAGTACTGGTGCCACACAGTGTAGTACATGTGCCACAGAGTGTAGTACTAGTGCTACGCAATGTAATACTAGTGCCACACAGTGTAGTATTGGGGGCACACAGTGCAGTACTAGTGCTACACAGTGAAGTACTAGTGCCACACAGTGTAGTACAGGTGCTACACAGTGTAATACTAATGCCACACAGTGTAGCACAGGTGCCACACAGTGTAGTACTAGTACTACACAATGTAGAACTAGTACCACACATTGTAGTAAGGTGCCATACATTGTAGTACTAGTGCCACAGTGTACTACTAGTGTCACATAGTGTAATACTAGTGCCACATAGTGTAGTACTAGTGTTACACATTGTAGTGCTGGTGCCACAGTGTAGTACTAGTGCCACAGTGCAGTACTCGTGCCACACAGTGTAATACTAGTGCTACAGTGTAGTTCTAATACCACACATTGTAGTACTAGAGTCACACATTGTAGTACTTTTGCCACACAGTGTAGTACTGGTGTCACACAGTGTAGTACTGGTGTCACACAGTGTAGTACTGGTGTCACACAGTGTAGTCCTAGTGTCACACATTGTACTACTTGTGCCAAAGTGTAGTACTGGTGCCAGTGTAGTACTAGTGCCACGCAGTGTAGTATTAGTGCCACACAATGTAGTGCTAGTGCCACACAGTGTAGTACAAGTGCCACACAATGTAGTACTGGTACCACAGTGTAGTATTAGTGCCACACAGTGTAATACTGGTGCCACATAGTGTATTACTAATGACACACAGTGTTGTACTAGCGAAACACAGTGTAGTACTGGTGTCACATAGTGTAGTACTGGTGGTGCCACACAATGTAGTTATAGTGCCACACACTGTAGTACTGGTGCCACACAATGTAGTACTGGTGGTTCCACACATTGTAGTACTAGTGCCACACAGTGTAGTACTAGTGCTACACGGTATAGCACTGGTGCCACAGCTTAATACTAGTGCCGCACAGTGTAGCACTAGTGCCACAGTGTGCTACTAGTGCCACGTATTGTAGTACTGGTGCTACATAGTATAATACTGGTGCTATATATAGTACTGGTGCCACAGTGTAGTACTGGTGCCACATAGTATAGTACTGGTGCCACATAGTGGAATACTGCTGCCACATAGCGTAGTACTGGTGCCACATGGCGTAGTACTGGTGTCACATAGTGGAGTACTGCTGCCACATAGCGTAGTACTGGTGCCACATAGCGTAGTACTGGTGTCACACAGTGGAGTACTGCTGCCACATAGTGTAGTACTGGTGCCACATAGCGTAGTACTGGTGTCACATAGTGGAGTACTGCTGCCACATAGTGTAGTACTGCTGCCTCATAGCGTGATACTGGTGCCACATAGCGTAGTACTGGTGCCACACGGCGTAGTACTGGTGTCACATAGTGGAGTACTGCTGCCACATAGCGTAGTACTGGTGCCACATAGCGTAGTACTGGTGTCACACAGTGTAGTACTGCTGCCACATAGTGTAGTACTGGTGCCACATAGCGTAGTACTGGTGTCACATAGTGGAGTACTGCTGCCACATAGTGTAGTACTGCTGCCACATAGCGTAGTACTGGTGTCACAGTGGAGTACTGCTGCCACATAGTGTAGTACTGCTGCCACATAGCGTGATACTGGTGCCACATAGCGTAGTACTGGTGTCACATAGTAGAGTACTGATGCCACATAGTGCAGTACAGGTGCCACATAGCGTAGTACTGGTGCCACATAGCGTAGTACTGGTGCCACATAGCGTAGTATTGGTGTCACAGTGTAGTACTGGTGTCACACAGTATAGTACTGCTGCCACATAGTGTAGAACTGGTGCCACATAGTGTAGTACTGGTGTCACAGTGTAGTACTGGTGCCACATAGCGTAGTACTGGTGTCACATAGTGTAGTACTGGTGTCACATAGTGTAGTACTGGTGTCACATAGCGTAGTAATGGTGTCACATAGTGTAGTACTGGTGTCACAGTGTAGTATTGCTGCCACATAGCGTAGTACTGGTGTCACATAGCGTAGTACTGGTGTCACATAAAGTAGTACTGGTGTCACATAGTGTAGTACTGGTGTTACATAGCGTAGTACTGGTGTCACATAGCGTAGTACTGGTGTCACATAGCGTAGTACTGGTGTCACTTAGTGTAGTACTGGTGTCACATAGCGTAGTACTGGTGTAACATAGTGTAGTACTGGTGTCACATAGCGTAGTACTGGTGTCACAGTGTAGTACTGGTGTCACATAGTGCAGTACTGGTGTCACATAGCGTAGTACTGGTGTCACAGTGTAGTACTGGTGTCACAGTGTAGTACTGGTGTCACAGTGTAGTACTGGTGTCACATAACGTAGTACTGGTGTCACAGTGTAGTACTGGTGTCACAGTGTAGTACTGGTGTCACATAGTGTAGTACTGGTGTCACATAGCGTAGTACTGGTGTCACATAGTGTAGTATTGGTGTCACATAGCGTAGTACTGGTGTCACAGTGTAGTACTGGTGTCACAGTGTAGTACTGGTGTCACATAGTGTAGTAATGGTGTCACATAGCGTAGTACTGGTGTCACAGTGTAGTATTGCTGCCACATAGCGTAGTACTGGTGTCACATAGCGTAGTACTGGTGTCAAATAAAGTAGTACTGGTGTCACATAGTGTAGTACTGGTGTCACATAGCGTAGTACTGGTGTCACATAGCGTAGTACTGGTGTCACATAGCGTAGTACTGGTGTCACTTAGTGTAGTACTGGTGTCACATAGCGTAGTACTGGTGTCACATAGTGTAGTACTGGTGTCAGATAGCGCAGTACTGGTGTCACAGTGTAGTACTGGTGTCACATAGTGTAGTACTGGTGTCACATAGCGTAGTACTGGTGTCACAGTGTAGTACTGGTGTCACAGTGTAGTACTGGTGTCACATAACGTAGTACTTGTGTCACAGTGTAGTACTGGTGTCACAGTGTAGTACTGGTGTCACATAGTGTAGTAATGGTGTCACATAGCGTAGTACTGGTGTCACAGTGTAGTACTGGTGCCACAGTGTAGTACTGGTGTCACATAGCGTAGTACTGGTGTCACAGTGTAGTACTGGTGTCACACTGTAGTACTGGTGTCACAGTGTAATACTGGTGTCACATAGTGTAGTACTGGTGTCACATAGTGTAGTACTGGTGTCACATAGTGTAGTACTGGTGTCACAGTGTAGTACTGGTGTCACATAGAGTAGTACTAGTTTGCCACATAGTGTAGTACTGGCGTCACATAGCGTAGTACTGGTGTCACATAGCGTAGTACTGGTGTCACATAGTGTAGTACTGGTGTCACATAGTGTAGTACTGGTATCACATAGTGTAGTACTGGTGTCATACAGTGTGTAGTACTGGTGTCACATAGCGTAGTACTGGTGTCACATAGTGTAGTACTGGTGTCACATAGTGTAGTACTGGTGTCACAGTGTAGTACTGCTGCCACTGCTGCCACATAGCGTAGTTCTGGTGTCACATAGCGTAGTACTGGTGTCACATAGTGTAGTACTGGTTTCACAGTGTAGTACTGCTGCCACATACCGTAGTACTGGTGTCACATAGCGTAGTACTGGTGTCACATAGTGTAGTACTGGTGTCACATAGTGTAGTACTGGTGTCACAGTGTAGTACTGCTGCCACATACCGTAGTACTGGTGTCACGTAGCGTAGTGCTGGTGTCACAGTGTAGTACAGGTGTCACATAGCGTAGTACTGGTGTCACATAGTGTAGTACTGGTGTAACATAGTGTAGTACTGGTGTCACAGTGTAGTACTGCTGCCACATACCGTAGTACTGGTGTCACATAGTGTAGTACTGGTGTCACATAGTGTAGTACTGCCGTTACATAGCGTAGTACTGGTGTCACATAGCGTAGTACTGGTGTCACATAGTGTAGTACTGGTGTCACATAGTGTAGTACTGGTGTCACATAGTGTAGTACTGGTGTCACATAGCGTAGTACTGGTGTCACATAGTGTAGTACTGGTGTCACATAGTGTAGTACTGGTGTCACAGTGTAGTACTGCTGCCACATACCGTAGTACTGGTGTCACATAGCGTAGTACTGGTGTCAGATAGCGCAGTACTGGTGTCACAGTGTAGTACTGGTGTCACATAGTGTAGTACTGGTGTCACATAGCGTAGTACTGGTGTCACAGTGTAGTACTGGTGTCACAGTGTAGTACTGGTGTCACAGTGTAGTACTGGTGTCACATAGTGTAGTACTGGTGTCAGATAGCGCAGTACTGGTGTCACAGTGTAGTACTGGTGTCACATAGTGTAGTACTGGTGTCACATAGCGTAGTACTGGTGTCACAGTGTAGTACTGGTGTCACAGTGTAGTACTGGTGTCACATAACGTAGTACTGGTGTCACAGTGTAGTACTGGTGTCACAGTGTAGTACTGGTGTCACAGTGTAGTACTGGTGTCACATAGTGTAGTAATGGTGTCACATAGCGTAGTACTGGTGTCACAGTGTAGTACTGGTGCCACAGTGTAGTACTGGTGTCACATAGCGTAGTACTGGTGTCACAGTGTAGTACTGGTGTCACACTGTAGTACTGGTGTCACAGTGTAATACTGGTGTCACATAGTGTAGTACTGGTGTCACATAGTGTAGTACTGGTGTCACATAGTGTAGTACTGGTGTCACAGTGTAGTACTGGTGTCACATAGAGTAGTACTAGTGCCACATAGTGTAGTACTGGCGTCACATAGCGTAGTACTGGTGTCACATAGCGTAGTACTGGTGTCACATAGTGTAGTACTGGTGTCACATATAGTACTGGTATCACATAGTGTAGTACTGGTGTCACAGTGTAGTACTGGTGTCACATAGCGTAGTACTGGTGTCACATAGTGTAGTACTGGTGTCACATAGTGTAGTACTGGTGTCACAGTGTAGTACTGCTGCCACTGCTGCCACATAGCGTAGTTCTGGTGTCACATAGCGTAGTACTGGTGTCACATAGTGTAGTACTGGTTTCATAGTGTAGTACTGCTGCCACATACCGTAGTACTGGTGTCACATAGCGTAGTACTGGTGTCACATAGTGTAGTACTGGTGTCACATAGTGTAGTACTGGTGTCACAGTGTAGTACTTCTGCCACATACCGTAGTACTGGTGTCACGTAGCGTAGTGCTGGTGTCACAGTGTAGTACAGGTGTCACATAGCGTAGTACTGGTGTCACATAGTGTAGTGCTGGTGTAACATAGTGTAGTACTGGTGTCACAGTGTAGTACTGCTGCCACATACCGTAGTACTGGTGTCACATAGCGTAGTACTGGTGTCACATAGTGTAGTACTGGTGTCACATAGTGTAGTACTGGGTTTCACATAGCGTAGTACTGGTGTCACATACTGTAGTACTGGTGTCACATAGTGTAGTACTGGTGTCACAGTGTAGTACTGCTGCCACATACCGTAGTACTGGTGTCACATAGCGTAGTACTGGTGTCACATAGTGTAGTACTGGTGTCACATAGCGTAGTACTTGTGTCACATAGTGTAGTACTGGTGTCACAGTGTAGTACTGCTGCCACATAGCGTAGTTCTGGTGTCACATAGCGTAGTACTGGTGTCACATAGTGTAGTACTGGTGTCACATAGTGTAGTACTGGTGTCACATAGTGTAGTACTGGTGTCACAGTGTAGTACTGCTGCCACATAGCGTAGTACTGGTGTCACATAGCGTAGTACTGGTGTCACATAGTGTAGTACTGGTGTCACATAGCGTAGTACTGGTGTCACATAGTGTAGTACTGGTGTCACAGTGTAGTACTGCTGCCACATAGCGTAGTACTGGTGTCACATATTGTAGTACTGGTGTCAAATAGCGTAGTACTGGCGTCACAGTGTAGTACTGGTGTCACATAGTGTAGTACTGGTGTCACATAGCGTAGTACTGGTGTCACAGTGTAGTACTGGTGTCACAGTGTAGTACTGGTGTCACAGTGTAGTACTGGTGTCACATAACGTAGTACTGGTGTCACAGTGTAGTACTGGTGTCACATAGTGTAGTACTGGTGTCACATAGCGTAGTACTGGTGTCACATAGTGTAGTACTGGTGTCACATAGCGTAGTACTGGTGTCACAGTGTAGTACTGGTGTCACAGTGTAGTTACTGGTGTCACAGTGTAGTACTGGTGTCACATAGCAGACGGTGTTCATAGTGTAGTACTGGTGTCACATAGTGTAGTACTGGTGTCAGTGTGTACTGTGCACAGTGTAGTACTGGTGTCACTAGGTAGTACTGGTGTCACAGTGTAGTACTGGTGTCACAGGTAGTACTGAGTGTCACAGTGTAAGTACATGGTGTCACATAGGTAGTACTGGTGTCACATAGTGTAGTACTGGTGTCACATAGCGTAGTACTGGTGTCACAGTGTAGTACTGGTGTCACAGTGTAGTACTGGTGTCATAGTGTAGTACTGGTGTCACATAACGTAGTACTAGTGTCACAGTGTAGTACTGGTGTCACATAGTGTAGTACTGGTGTCACATAGCGTAGTACTGGTGTCACATAGTGTAGTACTGGTGTCACATAGCGTAGTACTGGTGTCACAGTGTAGTACTGGTGTCACAGTGTAGTACTAGTGTCACAGTGTAGTACTGGTGTCACATAGCGTAGTACTGGTGTCACAGTGTAGTACTGGTGTCACATAGTGCAGCACTGGTGTCTAATAGTGTAGTACTGGTGTCACATAGTGTAGTACTGGTGTCAGAGTGTAGTACTGGTGTCACATAGCGTAGTACTGGTGTCACAGTGTAGTACTAGTGTCACTGTGTAGTACAGGTGTCACATAGCGTAGTACTGGTGTCACATAGTGTAGTACTGGTGTCACATAGCGTAGTACTGGTGTCACATAGCGTAATACTGGTGTCACAGTGTAGTACTGGTGTCACAATGTAGTACTGGTGTCACATATCGTAGTACTGGTGTCACAGAGTAGTACTGGTGTCACAGTGTAGTACTGGTGTCACATAGTGTAGTACTGGTGTCACAGTGTAGTACTGGTGTCACATAGCGTAGTACTGGTGTCACATAGCGTAGCAATATACTGGTGTCACAATACGAGATGTGTCACATGTAGTTATGGTGTAACACGTAGTAATGGTCCAAAGTGAACGTAGTCAACATAGAGTCAGTCACAGTGTGTGTTGGTGTCACATAGTGTAGTACTGGTTGTCCGTGTAGTACTGGTGTCACAGTGTAGTGTAGTACTGGTGTTCTAATAGCTTAGCAGATCTCCGTACATGCTATGAAGGACTGCACATGCTAGACATGCGTTACTGGTTTTGTAACAGTAGTGTAATCCTGGTCAATTAGTCCGATAGAAGTTCAACATGAATTGATTCAGTGCTTCAGGATGTACAAGTGTAGGTATACTGTAATGTAATAAGTTGTATGTACTAGTGTCTAGGAGTATTTATGCAATGTGAAATTTCGTAATTCAAGGTATAAGCTATCTCCGGTGTACATGTAGTATATGGCTGAAGGCACTATCTACAATACGCTAGTACTGGGTCATTACGTAATACAAGTAGTACAAAGTATGTCTGTGTCCATATGTAAGTGCCATTAGTATTCGCAATATCTATACTGCGTCTAGACTTAAACAGTTACTGCAAAGTCCTACTCAATCTAATCTGACACTGGCAATTAGATACAGTTGCTTTAACAATAAAGACTGTCTAAGCATATGCATATAACAAGAACTGTGAACACAGTAATCATGACAAGGATACATAACGCTACAAGTGTGTACAGTGAGTATGGTCAAAAGTGCACATAATCACATACTAACTGTCTTAAGTACATGTCATAGTACAATCACACCGATGTACAGTACAAGTATACAGGACAAGTTAGTATGTAAGCTACGTCCATGTGTGTAGTGCACAGTAGTCCTACTGACCACAAACGACTGACAAGACAGTCTCTGAACAAGGTGCTCAAAGATGAGTTAGGCACTCTTGTCAGGCAATGTCCGAACAGCTGCACATAGACGAGTCTAGCCCAGATGATACTTTCAACGAGTGTAACTGCCCACTCGATCACGTGATACATGGAGTACTCCAGAACGAAAGGCGACAGAGTACGGCCACATAGCGATATTACAGAGTCAACAATCATAGACTTGAATCTATAGAGTCACATAGATAATCCATAAGTACAGTCCTACACAATTACTAAGGTCAAGTTAGTATAGAAGCAACAGTTTAGGATTTAGCTAGTTTCGCAAATATAAGCAATATAAAATTATACGAAAAGGTAATATACATTATATACATTGTGACCCATTCAGGGGTTGCAACAGTGTGGTGTTTGTGTGTGTGTGTGTGAGTGTGTGTGTGTGTGTGGGGTGTGTGTGTGTGTGTGTGTGTGTGTGTGTGTGTGTGTGTGTGTGTGTATGTGTATGTGTGTGTGTGTGTGTGTGTGTGTGTGTGTGTGTGTGTGTGTGTGTGTGTGTGTGTGTGTGGTGTGTGGTGTATGTGTGTGTGTGTGTGTGTGTGGTGTGTGTGTGTGTGTGTGTGTGTGTGTGTGAGTGTGTGTGTGTGGTGTGTGTGTGTGTGTGGTGTGGTGTGTGTGTGGTGTGTGTGTGTGTGTGTGTGGTGTGTGTGTGTGTGTGTACTCACCTAGTTGTACTCACCTAGTTGAGGTTGCAGGGGTCTAGTCCAAGCTCCTGGCCCCGCCTCTTCACTGGTCGCTACTAGGTCACTCTCCCTGAACCATGAGCTTTATCGTACCTCTGCTTAAAGCTATGTATGGATCCTGCCTCCACTACATCGCTTCCCAAACTGTTCCACTTCCTGACTACTCTGTGGCTGAAGAAATACTTCCTAACATCCCTGTGATTCATATGTGTCTTCAGCTTCCAACTGTGCCCCCGTGTTGTTGTGTTCCATCTCTGGAACATCCTGCGTTTGTCCACCTTGTCAATTCCTCTCAGTATTTTGTAAGTCGTTGTCATGTCCCCCCTATCTCTCATGTCCTCCAGTGTCGTCAGGTTGATTTCCCTTAACCTCTCGTCGTAGGACATACCTCTTAGCTCTGGGACTAGTCTTGTTGCAGACCTTTGCACTTTCTCTAGATTCTTTACATGCTTGGCTAGGTGTGGGTTCCAAACTGGTGCCGCATACTCCAATATGGGCCTAACGTACATTGTGTACAGGGTCCTGAACGATTCCTTATTAAGATGTCGGAATGCTGTTCTGAGGTTTGCTAGGCGCCCATGTGATGCAGCAGTTATTTGGTTGATGTGCGCTTCAGGAGATGTGCCTGGTGTTATACTCACCCTAAGATCTTTTTCCTTGAGTGAGGTTTGTAGTCTCTGGCCCCCTAGACTGTACTCTGTCTGCAGTCTTCTTTGCCCATCCCCAATCTTCATGACTTTGCACTTGGTGGGATTGAACTCCAGGAGCCAATTGCTGGACCAGGTCTGCAGCTTGTCCAGATCCCTTTGTAGTTCTGCCTGGTCTTCAATCGAATGAATTCTTCTCATCAACTTCACGTCATCTGCAAAAGGGACACCTCGGAGCTTATTCCTTCCGTCATGTCGTTCACAAATACCAGAAACAGCACTGGTCCTAGGACTGACCCCTGTGGGACCCCGCTGGTCACAGGTGCCCACTCTGACACCTCGCCACGTACCATTACTCGCTGCTGTCTTCCTGACAAGTATTTCCTGATCCATTCTAGTGCCTTCCCTGTTATCCCTGCTTGGCTGTTACAAAAAACGCGATTCTAAAAGCTTAGAGATCTCCAGTGAATACTAGAAAGGACTGCCCTTCTAGCATCTAGCCTGTTACTGGGTTTTCGTAACAAGTAGTCAGTATCCTTGTCCAATTATCCATTAGAAATTCAGTATTATTCAATAGTGTTTCAGGATTACAACTGGTAGGCTACTAACTAGAGAAATTAAAATTTAATAAATTTATTAAGTCTAGAGGTATATTATCAAATTAAATTAAATTAAATTAATCACAGTAATCAAAATAATATCACATCTCTCGAGTTCAATATTATTGTGCTGAAAGCACATATCACATTTATAATTCTTAAGTACCGTCTGGTACATTAATATTTAATAAGATATTACAAATATGTATAAGTAAGTATGTATGTGTGTAAGTGCTCTAAGTAGTTCGTTATGTCTCACGACTCAACTAGACTTAAACAAGTGACTGACAAAGTCCTCTAATAAACTAACTTCTTGACCGATTGGCAACCAGAACAGTCTGCTTGAACAACAAAAAGAATGCTAAGCCCAATAGCAATACAACAAGCAACTGCGACACAGAATCAGGAACAAGGAGATAATATAACGACAGCTAGTAGCGACCATCAGCAGATCCTCCACGGAAGTCACAAAACTCCCATACTACTGAATCTAAGTTCAGCATAAGAAAATCCCCGACTGTGACAATACACAGAAACCAGTACAAATTAAGTCAGAAGCTATAGCTCAGGACCTGAGTTACTCAGAGTGTCTATGAGACACACAACCTCAGTACAACGTCGAAAATCACTAAGTCTATACAAGGTTCTGTGAACAGAGTTCTACAGGACTAACAAGAATAATGAGACAGAAAATCTGTCCAACCACCAAGCGAGTCTAGAGCAGACTGAATACTTCAGGCGAGGTGAGGACACCCCCCTCGATCACGTGATAGCTCCGTGGACAGCTGTCGCCCAGCAAGAAGCCGGCAATGTAACGAGCAAACAGCGATAATTACAGTAGTTAGACAATCAAGACTTGAACTGAGCACATAATATGTTACATCCTACCTAACAAAGGAAACTACGTCAAATAACAATATAAAGCAATACATTTACGATTTAGCTATTATCGCAAATATAAGCAATATAAAATTAAATGAAAAGGTAATAATTATATATATACATAATAATCATTGCAACTATTCAGGGGTTGCAACATTGGTCCTCCAGTTTTTGCACTAATCTCTTGTGTGGTACTTCATCAAACGCCTTCTTGCAGTCCAAGAAAATGCAGTCCACCCACCCCTCTCTCTCTTGTCTTACTGCTGTCAACATGTCATAGAACTCCAGTAGGTTTGTGACACAGGATTTCCCATCCCTGAAACCATGTTGGCTGCTGTTGATGAGATCATTCCTTTCTAGGTGTTCCACCACTCTTCTCCTGATAATCTTCTCCATGACTTTGCATACTATACATGTCAGTGACACTGGTCTGTAGTTTAGTGCTTCATGTCTGTCTCCTTTTTTGAAGATTGGGACTACATTTGCTGTCTTCCATGCCTCAGGCAATCTCCCTGTTTCGATAGATGTATTGAATATTGATGTTAGGGGTACACTTAGCGCCTCTGCTCCCTCTCTCAGGACCCATGGAGAGATGTTATCTGGCCCCATTGCATTTGAGGTATCTAGCTCGCTCAGAAGCCTCTTCACTTCTTCCTCAGTTGTGTGTACTGTGTCGAGCACCTGGTGGTGTGCTCCACCTCTCCGTCTTTCTGGAGCCCCTTCTGTCTCCTCTGTGAACACTTCTTTGAATCTCTTGTTGAGTTCCTAACATACTTCACGGTCATTTCTTGTTGTCTCTCCTCCTTCCTTCCTTAGCCTGATTACCTGGTCCTTGACTGTTGTTTTCCTCCTGATGTGGCTGTTTAACAGCTTCAGGTCAGATTTGGCTTTTGTGCATGTCGTTTTCATTTGTCTTTGGGCCTCCTTTCATCGGTTATTTTCTTTCTGGTCTCGACTGCTCCCCTTATTCCCCTGGGTCCTTTCCTTCTATTTTCTTCCTTCCCCTAGCAAATTGGTTTTTGCCTCCTTGCCCCTTTGGGGTAAACCCATGGGCTTCCGGCTTTTTTTTATTCCTTTTTCCCTTTTGGGGTACATCCCTCTCCTCAGCCCCCTTGACTTTGTTGCTACATTTTCCCTCATCTTTTAAAAGGTTTCCCTCCAGTTTCTTACCATGAACCTCGTTGGGAATTTCCCTCATTCCCGTTTTTTCCCCTTTCCTGTATTTGGTTTCTTTTGCCGGGCTTCCGTTCCCCCCCACTTTAGCTTCCTGGGTTTCGAAGTCAAAACTACATGATCGTTGGCCCAAGGGCTTTCATATGTGATGCCTAATATCTGCACTATCAAGGTGAATACAAATCCAGTCTTGCTTTCACCCTCCTTTCTTCTGTAGGCCCCTGACGTGTTGGTACTAAGTTTTCCAATACCACCTACATCATTTTAGCCCCCATTATTTTGGGCCCCCCATGTGGCCCCAATTTCCCCCATCAATCCCCTTGGGGTTAAAGTCCCCCAAATAAGGAGCTTCCCCGCAGCTGAGCTTTCTGGCCATTGCACCAGTGTGTCCCCATCGCTCTAATGCTCCGTCTACTCCCCCGGCCTCCTGCTGTTCTGTGGGGGGTTATACTCACTGCTTACCACCGGGGGACCCCCAAAGGGTAAAGCTTTTCCGCTAGAACATTTCTTCCCGCTTCTCCTCTCCCCAGTCATAAAAATTCCCATCGTGTTTTTCCGTGTCACCTCCACCCCCCTGTTCCTTCTGTTTTTTTCCTCGGGTTTGGGTATCATTTGGGAAAGTGGCATCTGTTATATCCCTTTAAAGCTTGGTTTCTGTGAGTGCAAGATGCCGGTATGCCTTTGACTCTTTCGTGCCCTCCCCCCACTTGTTTGTTTTTCCCACCGTTTGTGTCCATACCTCATTTTCCCTTTTCCAACACGTGGTTTGGGGGGTTGTGGGGGGGGGAGACCCCGGTAGCATACTGTGGAATTCTTGGTTTGGGGGGTTTGGGGGGAAGCTGTGGGGGATTGTGGGGTTTTGTTGGGGTGGTGTATAGGTTGTGGGCTCGAGGATGTTGTTGTTGCTTCCCCTTTCTGCTCTGTTCTTCTCTGACTGACCACTCTGGTTTCACCTTGTTCCTTTCCTAGTCCTTTCGCTTTTTTGTCCCTCCCTCACTGCTGTCGCTCTGTTTGTGTCCCGTCTCTGTCTAGGAACACCTTCTTGTTCTCTTCCCAGTTTTTCAACCGGGTTTTTTGGGGGATCCTGTTCCGCACTGTTTCTGCCCGGACCGCTTGATCAGTTGGTTTCTCCCTTTGTACCCCCCCATTCTCTGAAAATTTACAAACTCTTCATGTCTTTTCCCCCCTTTCCGTGATGATTTTCAATTCCTTTCTTTCTTCCTGCCGTCTTTTAGTGTGTGTCCTTTCCCCTCTATCCGAACCCATGGATAAACACTGATTTTTCCCTTTCCCCCTCCATTGCCTCCCTCTGTGATCTGGTTTCCCGTTGTATATGGTCATTTTTTCCCTTGATTTTCCGTGGCTTTGGTAAAGGTTGTTCCTCGCATTCGACCCACTCCCTCTCCTCTGTGTGTCGTGTTGTGTGTGGTGGTGTGTGTGTGTGTGTGTGGTGTGTTGTGTGTGTGTGTGGGGTGTGTGTGTGTGTATGTGTGTGTGTGTGGTGGTGTGGTGTACCAAATTGTATACCCGTTGAGGTTGAAGGGGTCGATCCAGCTCCCGGGTCCGCCTCTTCATGGTCGCTACTAGTTCACTCTCCCCGAACCGTGAGCTTTATATACGTCTGCTTTAAACTACGTATGGATCCTGCCTCCTTACATCGCTCCCAAACTTTCACTTCCTGACTACTCTGTGGGTGAAGAAAAACTTCCTAACACCCGTGTTATATGTGTCTTTAACTTCAACGTGTCCCTTGTTGCTGGTTCCATTCGGAAATCCTGTCTTTTTCCCCTTTTCAAATTTCCCCTCAGTATTTTGTATGTCGTTTCATGTGTCCTCTATCTTCCCGTCCCCCAGTGTCGTCAGGTCGATTTCCTTCCTCTCCTGAGGACATCCCTTTTCCCCGGGGCTAGTCGTTGCAAAACCTTTTCATTTTCTCAAATTTTCTTTACGTGTTGGCTAGGTGAGGTTCCAAAATGGTGCCCTACTACAATATGGGCCCAACGTACACGGTTGTACAGGATCCTGAAAAGATTCCTTATTAAGTTCGGAATTTCTGTTTGAGGTTTGCAGCAGTTATTTGGTTGATAATTTTCTTCAGGAGATGTCCCGGGTTATACTCACCCCCAAATCTTTTTTGTTGAGTGAAGTTTTTTAGTCTTGGCCCCCCCAACTGTACTACGTTCTGCGGGCTTCTTTTCCCTTCCCCCAACTTCTGATTTTGCACTTTGGGGGGGTTGAACTCCCGGAGGAATTTTTGGACCAGGGCTTCAGCCGTCCCGGTCCCTTTGTAGTTCTGCCTGGTCTTTGCCGAATGAATTTTTTTTTCATCAACTTCACGTC